>CM066999.1:27495570-28190570 GCA_033977485.1 Hydrangea macrophylla
AAATAGGGAGAAGGGGGGGGGGGGGGGGGGGGGGGGGGGGGGGGGGGGGGGAGATGTATGGTCTAGATTAAAATATCACACCACATCAGCATGAATATATCCCAACAAACTGATTGGTTGGTGACACCATGTAGCCTCGGTGATGTGGTGTCACCGTTACATTCAATATTTTCTCCTACCTAACAAGCACACCCATAGGTGTCCGAGTTTGGATACCCAAACTCCAACAATTTCCAAAACCATAACAAGGAAAAATTTTAGATTATCGATTTTGGACTTGAGAATGCACCAAGCTAATTAAATAATTTGATTCACTTGAATGGTTGATATAGATTTTACATTATGTTGGATTCATTTTGTTGCTTCTGCTCTGTAACACTAGACTTTGTTCCCTTTTCAAGTGCAGGGTCTCATGTAAGAGAAGGCATATAGAAACAGGACTGCTATTTATTTCATATAATTGCTTTGTTTCGTTTTTCAATTTCTAACTTTTTCCTTTTCCAAATTTGAAAAAATAAAATAACAATTACAGATATGGCTTTGGAAATATTACAAAAATACCCAGAGCTGGCTTTAGCTTGTGATGGAAATGAAGAGACGGCATTGCATGTTCTGGCTCGAAAGCCATCTGCATTTTCTGATGGAAACCAGCTTGGAATATGGAGGAAATTCGTCAACTCAAGTAAGTAATAATTTTTGTGGAGAAAAAAATATTCCTAGTTCAAATTGTTAGATTTTTGGATTCTTCAATTTCATTTAAATTAAACTTTATATATTTTTTTGTATAGTTTTATATAAGAAAAGTATACATAAATGCAGAGAGATTAAGGTTAGAGATGAGTGCATATGATCAAATGTGAGTCTCATGTGAACTAGTTGAATGAATCCAACGTTGCAGAAAAGTGATTTTGTAGTGTAGTAGAAACCGATAAAGATAATACAACTTTAATATTATTTAATTTTGCAAAGCAACAACATTTCAAATTTCAATTATACAACGATGCTGGATAAGTTATAATTAATACATACTGAATACTACTTTTTGATGTAACTTATTTGTAATTTGTTTCTATAGTGAATCAATTGAAAAAGTTAATGTCATGGAACAACTTTCTAAAATTTAAAAATGATGTTATCTTTTCTAAATGTGTATCTAATGAGAATAAAATTTTAAAATCCACTCATAATCTTATGGGATAAATCACATGATATGTAGAATCCAAATAGGTATATAATATCTATACCAAGTGTTTTTTTTTTTTTTAAACGGATATAAATAGTTTCATGTTGGAAAATTTTGAAATATTAAAATTTACAAAAGCTGCCTTATATGTGTATAAGATATGGTTTATGATCCATGGTGAATTGGTGATTGGAAGTTTCCATTGGTAGAATACGTGACTGTGATTGGAAGTTAATTCCGTTGGATAGCAAAATAGCACCAAAAAAGGAAAAAAATCCAATTAGGAGTGTTGGAAAGGAAAAAGTGCCACATATCACAGTGTCAGTGAATTCCACTAGGAGAAAGATAGACACATTGTGGTGTTTGTGAATTGTGTTTGTGAGATTTGTTTGTGCCCAAAGACTTACTCTTACCATCCTTGGCTAGGGTGGTGGGTCACATTATCGCTAACTATTGTCATGTAGGTACTTTAAGAATTCTCTAAATATACAAAATGCCCTGCCAACTAATACACTCTAATGATAACTAGCTAACTATCAGTATGTATCACTTTTTCCTCCATTTGGGTCCCACATTCCAATCCCATTATGATCATTTAAACTATCCAATGGCTATCATGAATTTAACAAAGAGTAAAAGAATTAAAAAAGTAAAAAATAGATACTGCTTGCATTTAGACCGTGGCTAGCTAAATTGCTAACCACAATTACAATACCTTTAGGCATCTGACAAGGTTAGCCCCCCTTTAGCCAGCCTATTGGAGTGAAATATCAACACTCTACCTAAGGCCTGACACAAACACACTAGTTGGTATGTACAATGCAGATGCTCTTAGGACTTGGTTAACTCTCGGACACGAGTAAGGTGACGTGACTTGCTGGAGACTTTTCTTTGGTAGCTTAAAATTTAAGACTTGATGGGGGAGTGATCTAGTGTGGCAAAGAGTAAGGAATCAACTTTTTCGCTTGATACTAATTGAAATTCAGGCCAAAGATAGTTCTCAAGGTTTTTAGACACTGTGTGGGTGCAGATTTGTGAGATGAAACATGAATTATTCAGTTTGGACTTTTTGCAATAGACATGTTGATGCAACAAGTCTTGGTCTAAACCGGAGGACAAATATGGTGCTACAGTTATGGTAGAGGATTTTGTATGGTGGAAGGTTCTTCACTCTTCACACTCCACTTTTACGAACACTACGTTAGAATTATTAGATTTTGGGAATGGTATGAATGTGGTCAAGAAATATATATATATATATATATATATTTGTGTGTGTGTATTCTTGAAGGTTGGTCGATTGTCTTTGGGCGACTTGTATTGTTGAAGGGTGGAATGCTAGATTATAAATTATTTTATTACCATCAATTCGTTATTTAGTTGTGACGTGTTGTATATTTGTAGATAAATATGAAATTTGTTTTCTTCGATGGTCTCCATGGGATGCAAAGTTTGAGCTGCATGTCTCCATGGAAGTCAACATGGAGGACGTGTGGATAGTTGTCATCCTTTGGGTGGTAGAGTGGAAACTACCAAATCCCCGATGAAAAGTTAATTTGTGGCAAGTGAGTGATAGGTTACTTAACAATTCAACTGATGGTGAGGAGGAAAATCCTGGTTGGGATATAAGGTATCGAGGCTCTTCTCTAGAGTTAGCGTTTAGTTTTTCGGGCAGTTGCACATGTACTCACTGCGTTTTTCGCATTAGAGGTATCAATACTTTTCTGATTAAGATTGAGCAAAAGTTGGTATAATGATAGCCTATGGCTTATTGATTTGGTTGATGTTCAGCAAACAGTTGTAAGTGGTAGGCTTTGTGGGCATTTCAGTTGAGGGTGTGCTAGCCATATGTATCAAATTAACTGAACAATTACCCTACATGTTATAGAGAGGGTGATTGTTAGGACTTTATTACAAATTTACACAATCCCATTAGTTTGGGAATTGTTGATTTGGTCTCAAATTCATAGTGTAATTGGTTTCCTTTCAATTATTCCCTCAACCCCAAATGAAGAGTCGTTTATTTCATTTTTGGTTGTCCCATTTTGAATGTACGTTCTCTTTGAAAAGTCAATGTACTTTAACAGTAGGTTTTCCAAGTTTAAGCTTTATCATACTCAGCACTCTTACTTTTTCTATGGTGTAACAGTAGAACTTTGAAATTAAAAAAGGATAAGAATGTAAAGATTTAAAATTTGACGGCTATAAAAAAAGTTCCTTAGTTAGAATTCCCAAAAGATGACTCTCAATATGACACATTGGATGATATATTTGGATGGCTAAAAGTGTCTCGCCCTTTAGAAGGGCGAATTTAGGACTCAAAATGTGGAGTAGTGGAGAATTTAGGACATTGTGATAGAGTTGAGGTATCTACAACCACAATAATTAAGATTGTGATGTAATTGTTTGTAATTAATTATTTTAATATATTTTTAGCTAACAAGCTTTGCATACAGTCCCAATTGGTATGAAGCGAGCTGACAAAAGTTTGAAGCAAACACAAGCCCTTCAACTAGTTGAATTACTTTGGCAACATGTGTTACAAAGAGACGAATCAGAGATTTCAGCCCTAATTAGAAGCCCATCACGACTACTTCTTGATGCAGCAGAATTGGGAAATGATAAGTTCTTGAGTGTGCTTATACGAGCTAATCCAGATCTTATATGGAAGGTCGATGATGAAAATCGAAGTATATTCCACATTGCAGTTTTGCATCGTCATGAGACTATCTTCAATATGCTCTATGAGCTAGGTGCCATTAAAGATTTGATAACTTCCTATAGGGATGGAGGGGATAATAATATCCTGCATTTAGCTGGAAGGTTAGCACCTCCAAATCGACTCAATGTTGTCTCTGGAGCAGTTCTTCAAATGCAACGGGAGCTATTGTGGTTTAAGGTAAATCTTCTTTCCGAAGATATTATATGTGTAGTGATAAATAACATTCATTCACTAGAGTTGCATTAAGTGAAGGATCAATTGTTTATTTTAACGTGTGTTAAGGATCTATATGTATATGTGTGTCTATATTTATGAAAATAGCTAGCTAACGATTAGCATGTCAACATAACTGGTAGTAAATATTTTCATCTAATCCTAGAGGTCATTTGAAGTTGGTTATTCTGAACTATATGGTATAATTTATTTGAATATTAGTGAGGCCACTCATGGGATAATTTATTCTAAACTATACGTATGTTTTAGAGAGATAAGCTGCTCCTCTTTCTCTTGTCCTTCTACTATACTTACATATATATTATATATGTGTATGTTTGTCAATGGTTGTGTAGTCTCTTTCACTACACCTAGTTGATACATGCATATCTATGTGCACACATATGTAAACACTTGTCTCTATGGCTAGTTAAATGTTGGTTATAAAATCTTGTATTTGTCAACAAATTGTAAGTGTACATGCCACTGAAAGAGTAAGGTTTTTGACATGTCGCCCAAAGATTGTGTTATGATAAAACATTGTCTTAATGAAGTGGCCTTTTACTACACGGTATATATGGGGGAGATATATCTAAAACTGAGCCAGAAGATCACCAATCACTTACGTACATTTAATAGCACAAATTGTCTTATTTTCCGGAGTTATTCTTTTCTAAGCAAGTTGATTCAGAATTTGAAAATTCAGTAAATGACATGTTAATTTTTATGTACTGTAATATTTTTCCACAAAAAGCAAAAACCTTATGTGCTTTTTGTTTAGTCAGCAACTTTATCCATATATATTATATATGCACGTATGTGATTATTAGAGAGAGAAGAGAGAGAAAGAGACTCACATGACTACTGAAAAAAAAAGCATAATGAATATCGTCGAGGCTGACAATGTGTGGTGTCCAGTGTAATTAATTTTTTTTTACCTTGAATTAGTGCAGTTCATGTTTTTGGGCAATTTATCTTATTTGAATTTTCTACAATAAGGTGAAGTTTGTTGGTTTTTATCAGTTTTGTTAAGTTTCTTAACCAAAAATCCCTAAATGTGCTAATTGATAATGTAATTAATTAATTTGTGTAAATTAATAACATACTTTCCAATTCTGTGAACGTCCAACTAGCACACTGCTATATTTGTGAGACTTTTTCTGTGTCAAAAGGCATCTATTTTGAACTTTAATATAGCATAATGTTATATGTCGTTCATATTATAGGAGGTGGAAAAAATCATTCATCCTTCATATGTAGAAAGTAAAAATTCAAAAGGCCAAACAGCCCAAGCTTTATTTACCGAGGAGCATAAATACTTGGTGAAAGAAGGAGAGAAGTGGATGAAGGAAACAGCTACTTCATCTATGCTTGTTGCAACACTTATAGCCATTGTAGTTTTTGCTGCAATGCTTACAATACCAGGTGGAAACAACAGTTCAGGGACTCCAGTATTTCTCAAAAAAGGTTCATTCATGGTGTTTGCGATCTCAGATGCCATAACATTATTCACTGCTTCAACTTCAATAGTGATGTTCTTCTCTATCCTCGCTTCACGGTACGCAGAAATGGATTTCTATGAATCTTTGCCAACAAAATTGATGGTCGGAATTGTTACGTTGTTCCTGTCAATAACCAACATTATGGTAGCTTATATCGCTGCCTTTTTAACCATTTATGATTGCGATTCAGAATGGGTACCAACCCTTATTGCCCTATTCGCCTCTGTGCCTGTCATTGTATTTGCCACCTTACAATATCCACTTTTAGTTGACGTTATCCATTCGGGATATGGTTCAAGGTATCTCTTCAAGCCAACAAAACGAATTCTCTTTTAAGTAGTAAAACCCTAGTGATCCTTTAGGCTTTGTTTGGTTCATAGATTTCAAGAGGGAAAAGAAAGGAGAAAGGAAAACAAGATTGGAAACCAGTTCCTTTTACCTTACGGATGTGACTAGTTCTCCATCTTGTTTTCCTTTCGCTTATCTTTTCCCTCACGAAATCCACGAACCAAACAAAGCCTTAAAGACCATGTGTTTCTCCACAATGTTGATGCAAGGTAAGGTATGTATGTATGTATGAAACGTTGGATGAGATATTTTGATGCTTACCATTTGAATGTTTCTAATATTAGGATTTGGTTGTACCTATCTCTATTGATCTATTTCCCTCTTTGCTTGTCACTGTATTCGATACCTAACAATTTCCACTTTTAGTTGATACTATTCATTTTAAAAGCCTGTTTGGTTAAGCAAAATTTATCATCATGAATAAATTTATTTACAAGTATGGGAGATTTCACCATATTTCTTTTTATGAGGCAGATTCTTCATTTTTCTAAAATGCCAAAATTTATGATTGCAAGCACAATTTTTTTAGACGAGTATCTTTTTCCAAATGAAACTATTCAAACTCTTCATCTTTTTATGTAAATTTGTGTACGAAGATATAAATGGAGTTATTTCATTCAAGGACAACCAAACAGGCCCTCTATTTCTGGATATGGTTCAAGGTATCTCTTTAAGAAAACAACACAGGTCTTATTTTAGGTTTAGTAGGAGTTGGCTTCTTGTTGTTGGGGGCATTATAACTTTATATTTGCTGCAATTGATTTTGTTGGTTTGTTTTTTTTTTGATCAGCATCAATATTATAAAAATGGACAAAGTCCATAAGAATTACATCCAAAAAGACAATCCATAGGATTTGCCAAGCCCCAAAATAAAAGGCACCTACAAAGGCCACAATCTCTAAACAATCAGTGGCCAGAATACTGCACACACAACTCTGCAGAAACCAAACTGCAGAAACAAAAGCCTCCCCCATGCTATCTACTGAACCTGATATCACAATACACTCCCTTACACCTTAAGGTCTCAAAACCCAAAGAGAAACACCTTCAGCATAATAACATCAAAGTACACTAACCCAGCAACAGTGGTAATCAACCAAAACAAGCTTAAAACCTTTGTAAACTTCCCAAAAGAGCACCATTACTTGACCACCGATCCACAACCATGCCTCAACACCAGTTAACATAAAAACAACCACTCCGTACCAGAGCCTAAAAATTGAAACAGAGAACCCAAATACAGCATTGAGCACCCAATAGTACCAGAGCCTATAATTGATGTATAGAACATACTTCTTTGTTTAAGACTTGGTTGTTTGAGTGCATACTGTAACATAACCAACCAACAAATGGTGAATTTAAGCACTATAATTATCAGCCCTGTAGCCATAGAGCTACACTGGTACAACTCCAAAGCGATCTTCAGGGGAGAAAAAGAGAATTAGAAACCAATTGCTGTAATCTCTGATATAATCTTGAAGTCTCAATACCAACTCTCGAAACTCTCACCTGAGCATGGAGAGTATGGAACACTTTATTACCCACAGTTGTAAAACTAGCACTCACTACTTCAGCTCCTTCTTCCTCAATAATGCTAATGACTTGATATAGGGCAAAGTTCTTTCTCAACCCCGATATCAAAATCACATCTATAGTTGAACCCAAGTCTCTTAACTCAACTAATGGTAGCCATCGACTAACCATCATTGTATCTCTTATATTACTATTACTTCCATTGATACCCATTGCTACTTGCTTCCTCTCCTTTAGTTCCTCTATTCTTTCTTTCAATTGCTTTATATAGGTGGCCACTTTATCAAGCTGGTCTTGTTGTGATAGCATGTCCCTATCAACACTCCTGAAGGCTAGCAGCAAAAAACTTAGCACCATAAAATCCCAGCTCCGACCATCTCCACATTGAATCCATCAGCCAAACTCTTCGACAGTGTAAGGACCAAGAATATTTCAGCACCATTGCATACCATCGTTGAAAAGTTAAAAAAAAAACTCCACCTTCACTCAAGTGAACAGTGGATTCACAGCCCTTTAATTTTCCAGCAGCCAAGCTGAATTCCAGAGATTTTGATTTGCACCCAATGGTCCCTTCACATAGAGATTTCCAAACCCAAACCCATACCTCCTGCAAATTCCAGTTCTGAAAAGACCAAAAACAAAACAGCTATGCGCAGCCTCACCACAAACACTCCCATCAACTTTGCTCCAAAAAGCAATTTATACCCAAGCAAACACTCTTCAAGGCAGCAGGACTTGACAGAACTAAAAACATGAACGGACCCAATCGAGATTCGAGACGACTTCTGCTAGTAAGAATTCTGAGGCACTCATGGCATAGCCTTTAGGATATTGGGCACCAAAAAGATTGATGTAAAGAATCTCAGCAATTATCACATCAACGCCCCGTTCTTGCTTCCTTTTAATAAACCAAAAGAACACCCGAAAGAGAAACACACACCAAGGACACCCCCTCCCCTTTGCAATTCAAATTATTCAGAATTGCAACAATAAAAAGAGAACAAGCTGATAGAGCCCCTGTGAACCGCGACCAAGAAAAATCCCCAGCCTTTCCCCATTAATCTCAATTAAATAGATCACCCCCAAAAGTAGAAACCTCCATAGCCGAGGGCCAAAAGGTTAATATTACACACAGCTAGAAACTCACACACCCAGCCGAGGGCACCAAAACACTCACCGACAAAAAACAAATAAAACACACACCAAACCCAGCACAAAAAAGAACCGCACTCCAAAGAAACGCACACAGAAGGAACTCAGCACACAAAAGACTCGTTTCCACACAGGAATCTGAATGCAAGACCTCAAAATTTCAAAAGCCAGCAACAAACCACATTGAGACCTCCTTAGCCTCAGACTGGGACATCACATTCATTAACAATACAGAGTCAAAACTGAATAAACTGAGACCCCCAAACCGAAACATTGTCTTACCACCAAGCTTTAAAGAATCTATGACAAGTAACCCCTTTTTTGGCTAAACCATCTGCAAACCCATTTACTTCCCTATAAATGTTAACGAGAGAGACAGTCCCAATTTTTTCCAAGCATTGGTCAATGTCAATGAAAGAATTCCAGAGTTTCCAAGGCCTCAACTCCTTCTTCTTAACCCAAGCCACAGCTATCCGCGAATCTGATTCTATAATTAGCTCCTTTTTACCCACCCAACCTGCTTCAATAAAACAAAGCAGAGCATTGCGTATAGCTTCCAGTTCGGCCACATTCGAGTCCAATATTCCCAAAGGGCCGTAGAACATTGCAATCGCCGCTCCAGACACGTCCCTCAACACGCCCCCACACCCTGCCAATCCCGGCTTACCCCAAGCCGACCCGTCCACATTAAATTTCAAAGAACCCAAAGGAGGGGCCTCCCATCTTACTGCTGCCCTTATATTAGTAACATTCAAAGAATTACAACTTCTCAATTTAGTTGGATCCTCACTCCAGTCATGGTACGCATAAACAAAACCAGTTTCAAGAGCCTGAACCCAGTGGAAAGATCTAATTTTAATAATTTCGAACAACTGTTCCACAGTCCACACTTTGTTATTGAAACACACATCATTCCTAGCCAACCAAATTGACCATAAACCTGCACTACAAACAATCTTCCACCAGGAACTGAGCTCGAGTGGTAATTGAAAACCCTCCCACTGAATCACAAAAGCATCAACAGACAAATCACAGCACCAATCCACGCCCCACCAATTCCACACCAAACCCCATACTTCCCAAACCCACTTGCATTGGAGTAAGAGGTGGTTGTGATCTTCTTCAATTATTTTACACCAAGGGCACATCAAATCAGGCTGATCAAAGTGAACACCCATTTTACTCAGGAACACCTTTGTCGAAATTCTCCCTTGTGCTGCTAGCCATATAAAACAAATCACTTTGGTTGGTGCTTTACACTTCCATAATGATGTTGCCCAGCTGCATTCACTATTATTAGTGGTTGCCTCAATAAATCTAAAGCATTTGTTAACAGAAAAATGACCATTATCAGCATGGATCCAGAACAATTTGTCCTCAATGTCACTTTTCAATGAATAGGGGCTAATAACATCAGCAAGTCTTACTCTATCATTTTCTTCCCATTGCCACAACCTTCTGCGGAAAGATAAACTCCCAGAAGATAACACTTCCCAAACCGTTGCATCTTTTGCTAGTGATAACAAAAAAAGTCTTTGGTAAGATTCTTGAAGAGGCTTTTCCAAGCACCAACAATCTTTCCAAAAACTGATTGTTTTACCGTCACCCAAAGCCCATCTGAAACCATTAATTCCTACGCACTGATTAATTCCATTTGTAATGTTTAACTTCATAATGTCAGCCCATACTCTTGAGCAGCATAAAGGATTTACAGAGGAGAAGTTCCAGTCATCATGATCAATGTTGTATTTCTCACAAATCAACCTTCTCCAAAGAGCATTCTTTTCCTTGCCAAATCTCCACCACCACTTAGCTAAAAGTGCTGCATTTAATGAGTTAAGAGGAATCACCCCTAGCCCTCCCACTTCCTTTCTGGAACAAACCTTTTGCCATTTAACTTTGCAAATCCATTTGGCTTTATGCCCTCCCCCCCACAGAAACGCTCGCCGGATCTTATCCAACTTATTGATAACACCGACTGGCGCCTTGAAAATGGACATGAAGTAAACGGGCAGATTTGACATAGCCGATTTAATCAGGGTCAAACGGCCACCAAAAGATAGTAATTTCCTTTTCCACCCTGATAGCCTTTTTTGGAACTTTTCAACAATAGAATCCCAAGTCTTAATTCTTGCTGGGTTAGCTCCGAGCGGTACCCCAAGATAAGAAAAAGGTAAAGAGCCATACTTACAGCCGAAAAAGAGAGCTAGTTCCTTTAAATCATTTGATGAACCACCTAGAGAATAGAGACAGCTTTTGTTGTAATTAATCTTTAGACCAGAAAATAGTTCGAACAAGATTAAAATCCTCCTGATATTTCGAAACATAGCTTTTCCACCCTTACAAAAGATAATTGTATCATCAGCAAATTGAAGGTGAGATACAGTAAAACCCCCATTTCCGACCCTTATTCCTTTGACAAAATCAAGAACTTCAGCTTTTGAAAACAAAAGATGTAGAACCTCTGCCACTATAAGGAAAAGGAAAGGGGAGAGTGGATCCCCTTGACGCAAACCCCGTTGCATGCAAAATTCTGAAGTAGGGCTTCCATTTATCAAGACTGAAACTTTTGGACTAGTGATACATTCCCTCATCCAACAACACCATCTTGAGCCGAAGCCCATCTTTTTGAGAAGAAGTAGGAGAAATTCCCAATTTACATAATCATATGCCTTTTCAAAATCAAGTTTTAAAATCAGGCCATCCATCTTTTTCCTCTTCATTTCATCAATGATCTCATTAGCCATCAATATACCATCTGTTATCTGTCTCCCTCCCACAAAAGCAGTCTGGTTATTGCTGATTACCTTCCCTATAACCTTCTTCAACCTTATACATAAAACCTTCGAAAAGATCTTGTATAACGAAGAAATTAGGCTGATAGGTCTAAAGTCTTTAAGGTCCATTGGACAATGGGTTTTAGGTATCAAAGCAATAAAGGATGAGTGAATCCCATTAGGCAATGACCCAGTATCGAAGAAACCCTTGAAGCATTGGAGAATCTCAGCTTTTAACACACTCCAGAATTTCTTAATGAATGTAAAATTAAAACCATCAGGACCTGGGGATTTTGACCCATCACAGCTCCAAACAGCACCTCTAATTTCTTCCTCATTAAAAGCCGACTCAAGGCTATCAGCTTCTTCCGCAGAAATAGATTTGAACTCCAATCCTTCAAGAGAAGGCTCCAACCATTCCGAAGCTTTAAAGATGTTTTCATAAAAATGTACCACGCCCCTTCTAACTTCCTCTGGTTTCGAGGTCCATACACCATTGATGAAAATTCCTCTCAAAGCATTCCTGGCTGCTCTAAGCTTGGAGATGCTATGAAAGAAACGCGTGTTGTTATCTCCCTCTTTTAACCACCTGATTCGAGATTTTTGGCGCCAAACACATTCTTTGTCTCTGTAAAGCTTCCCTATCTCTTGAACTGTTTTATTTTTTCCCACAATTTCTTCCGCTGTGAGATCTCGATTATTTCCTATAAGATCGAAAACTTCCAGAGTACCCTCAGCTTGCTCTATCCTCTTTTCGATCGAGCCAAAAACATTATTATTCCATCCCTTAATTTTGCCTTTCAATGACTTAAGTTTCCCCGCTATACTGAGAGTACCACTGTTACAACCCAACTCTGACCAGCTAGATAAAACAAAATTGGTAAATTTAGGATGTTTGAGCCAAACATCAAGAAATCTGAAAGGTTTTGGGCCCCAATCAACCTCACCAGAAGCTAGCATAATGGGACAATGATCAGATAACACTCTTTTAAGCCCTTTTTGCGATAGATCCGAAAATTTCTGTAACCAATCCTCGGATATTAAAAATCTATCAAGTCTGCTTCTCTTTGACCCCGGACCATACCAGGTAAACTTCCTTCCAATCAAGGGAAGATCCAAAAACTCACCATTCTGAATAAACAGATTGAAAGATTCCGAGATCCTTCCAACAGAACTGCACCCCATTCTCTCTTCGGGAAAACGAATTGAGTTAAAATCTCCCGCGAAACACCACGGAATTGGCAAGGAAGCTTTTAGATTCAATAAAGCATCCCACAAGGTTTTCTTTTCCCTTTCGGCTGTAGGAGCGTAGACATTGACAATCGCACACCTAACATCGAGACGAGCCCACCGGCCCCAGATGCAAACCCAGTTATCAGATGATAAATTACCTTCTGCCTCAAAAGCATCCTTATTCCATATTATACCCAACCCTCCTGATAGGCCTATGGCTTGCGTGGATACAAATTCAAAATCATCCGAACCCCACACCAAACGCCCTTTAAACCTATCAAAATTTTGAATTTTGGTCTCCTGAAATAACACCATATCAATCTCATTTTGTAAAATAACCTTTCGGAAAGCTCTACACCTCTCCGATCTACCCAAACCCCTCACATTCCAAGAAAGTATCTTCATAAAATCAACTCAGAAGAAACTCCACAAAGTTAGAGAATACCTACACAGAAGGCTCCTCCTCCAAAACTTGCAATTGCTCCTTACCCAAGTTGTGATCAACTAGGATAGCAACTAGACTTCGAATGGCCACATCGTCGACACCTCTTACCTTAACACCCATGTCATTACCCATGCTGAGAACGGACTTTGCTTCCTTCAGCAACATTGTATTTCTACGTTCGAAATCTCCGTCAGATAACGAAGCATTGACAACCACTGGTGTTCCATCGACAGATTTTGGGAGATCAATCTTCTTTTTTCTTTTCTTCTCTTTCTTCTTCTTTCTCAGCAAACCTTTGGAACATGAAGCATTGCAGCATTCTTCAATCAACTTCCACTTTCTGTTTTTCAATTTACAGACTTTGTTCCTCGAATCCAAAAAGTCAAAAGACTCCATCATAGATTCGAATTGGGAAACCTCATCAGTCGATTCCGATTGAGCAGCTGTATCACTTGCTTCGGCTTGCACTTTTAGGGCGCCCCCCTCTGTTTTATTAAATGGGAATTCAATAGAAGATTCTGATACCCTAGAAATTGGGTCACTTTCTACTGATAACGGTCTTAACTCTGGTCCGAAAGACTTGACACAGGGAGATGAGTTGGGTTCATGTGATAGGCTAGCATTTGTAAGGCCCAAATCAATACCCCTTGGGTCACTTAGTAGGCTAGAATTTGTAAGGCCCAAATCAATCCCCCTATTATTATTACCCTCTTGCAACTTCTTTGATTTACCCATGGAATCTGGGCCCAAGCCCGCATCACACTCTTGCAGCGAACAGGATCCCTTCTGCCCACTTGACCCCTCCTCGTCTAAAGACACAAAGTAATCATAGCGATTCTCATTGGGACTATGACCATCGACCCATACGTTTCCTATATCCATATCAGCCAGCTGCTCCCCACCCTTTTCCAAGATAACCTTTTCAACCTTTTCACTATTACCCATGTGACCATCATTAAAGTGATTAAGCTTTGTCGCCTCAGCCGCCAAGTCGTCCTTAAGAAAAGGAAAAGCAGGTATGGCATGGCCATTAAAATTGTTCATCGGCGATTCCGCCGGCGATGAAACTGGGTCAAAGACACCAATGCTTGGACTTGATTCAAAATCACCCAAATTGATATAATCTTCATCCGTTTCTTCAATTCTGACTTTGAAAATTTTTCCATCTACTTTCAGATCAATAATCTCATCAATTTTGGCCGCATTAGTGGTAGTGGATAGCACCATCCCATACTCAAAATATTTAAGCTTCATTGTATCAGCGTCCATACCCAGAAACAGACCCCATAATTCTGCTATTTTAGTAAAAGTATCAATGGTCCAAGCAAAAATGGGAACGCCAGAGCATTTTAGCCATGCACTTCTGGTACATGAAGAAAACAACTCACTCCACCTAGCAATCTTTATGAAAACCCTTTTAAATTTAACCCAATTGTCATTTTCAGACGCAAGGAGGGCTTTCTCATCTTCAAATGTAATAAGAAAACAGTTGTTTCCTAGAGCTCTAACCCCCAAATTCAAGAAACCTTCGTTTACAAAAAAATCTTCCAAGTAATCAATGTTACAGTGCTTGCTTGAGAAACCCACCACGCTTCTGGGCAGCCATGCCTCTGATTTAAGATTCACTGTCCCTACACATTGTTTTGATTCAAACGGAGCACCTCCATTTTTGACTTTCTGCAGGCACACCTCCGAAGGAAACTCAGGCGAAACACACCCCTCTACCACATTTTCTTTAACCACTTGCGCATATGAACGTCCGTTTCTCACCCCTCCATTTTGAGTAGCTTTTCCATTGCCTACCTTTCCTTTATCCTTTCTTAGATTCTCAGCCACCTTACCTTTCCTAGACTGCTCCTTTTGGTTCGACCTAGCTTCTGCTTTCCTATCCTCTTGTCCAGCAACTTGTTTTTGGAATCTAACGTGATTGACTCCCAAACAATTATCAAGGAACCACACCCTATTAAAAATTCGAACAGCCATGGAGGCAGCCCTCAAATCTTCAAATCTAACAAAGCCAAATCTTTTCCCTCCTTTATTTCTTTTTGATGGAATAAACACGTCCACCACTTTGCCGCATTTCTCAAAGATCCCCTTAATCCATAAAGCATCAACCCTATCTGGAAGGTTATTCACAAAAATCGAAAACACCTTATTGATGGAAACCCGCCCATCTTCTTTCAAAAGACTCCTTTTCTTCTTTCTCACTTCTTTCCATTCCTCACCCTCATCGTCTTCCTTATCTTCACTACTCAGGTCTTTGCCAAGACTTCGTTCTTTTTCTCTAACGACAAAGGTTTTCTGCTTATCGACATCCAAGTGGTGATAAGTGACTCCACCATCTGGTCGTCTTGTTCCAGTCCACGAGTAGGGAAATTTCCTCCCTTCATATTCTTTGATTGCCGCTTTGATACGAGCTCTCTCTCTCTCACTCTCTCTCATTGAGTCGAGTTTGGGAATGTAAACCATGAGAGTTCTTCTTCTGTGTTGATCGATGTCTGTGGTTTTGGTTTATTTATATAGTTATAGATGTTGTACTGTTTAGTTTGGTTTGCGTTGATTTTTCCTTCTATCTACTACTTTGTTGGGCGAATGTTTTGTTTGTATTGTGTTATTTGGGGAGGTTACCGCTTCCGGGGTCTTGAGCAAAAGTTACTTAAGCAACCGCTTTGGGCCTCATTTTAATAGGATCTTACTCAAAATAATTATTTATTTTATATATATATATTATATAGTTCATGTTATAATGATTTTTTTTTTTTTTTAAAAACAAATATTGGTAGAGGCCTCACATCTTTGAAGTTCAATTAAGGTCCCTAAAATGTCTGGACTAGCACTGATCGCTTCAGAAGTGTTTCTTGGTTTGTTTGGCAAGGGTGTTTTTGGTTTTTTCCTAGGGTTGCAGAGCATTTGTGTTAGAGTCTTTGACTCTTACTTTTGTGTTTGGTACTTTCTCCATTAATTAATAAATTAAGTTGTTAAAAATACGAATAAAACTAGTACATATGATAATTTTGGAAAATGTACTCCACAACTAACAGTTTCCATTGTATCATATACAAGGAACCAGTAAGCTCTTGTGTGTAAAGTTCTCTTCGTTAAACGCAAACTATACTGAAAATTTAAAATACGACTACAACTTTTTTATTGTATCACACATAAAATTTTTTATGGCTTGTAAAGTTCTCTTCGCTAATTGCAGAGTACAACCGCCTAATACAGGCTTTCTTGCGTTAGGTGCAGAATATTCTACGTAGGTCCCAAAAGCAGTTAATTACCTAAATACCCGAAGATTGTAACTTACTATCAAAGTTCACAGCTAAAGTCTCAAAGTTTGCACCAACTTGCATACCTTTTACCTTATTTTCATAATCATTTGAATGTTATTTCATAGGAGTTATTTAAAGGGGACTTCAGCGATAGCCCCTCTAGTGTGGAAATAATATTTTCTAAAACTCATCACCAAAAAAAAAAAAAAATTAGTGATAATTCCCTGTCATGCCAAAAAGACAAAAATGCCATCTCTCTTATGCAAATTATCTGTTTCGACGATAGATAATATTATTTGTTTCAAAATAGATAATAGATAAAATATTAGACAGATAAAGTTAAATGGATAAAATTCTATTTGAGGCTTAAAATTATCTTCTTCTATTTATTTTGAAAAATTAGCATCTCCCAACACATAGATATTGGAAAAATGCATGAAACGCCGCCCCACCCCACCCCCCCCCCCCCCCCCTAAAAAAATAAAAAAAAATAAAAAAATCACCAAAATACCAAATAATAATGAAGTTATGGTGATTTTCCAAACAGATATTGTATATGTGGTGACAATGGTGGTAGTGGTGGCCAGGACTTCGTCGGCCGCCGGGGACAACGTCGACATTTAAAAAAAAAATGAAAAATGAGTTTTACACAAAGAAAAGTGTTGCGCTTGGATTTATAGGGGGATTGAAAATTTGGGTGAGTTTTACACACTATTAATTATATCTAAGGCGTCTATCTCCAAATTTTTCTTATTTAAATATTTATAATGCATATTCAAATGTTGGTGGAAGCAAATGACCTATTAGTAGTAAGAAGAGCACAACTCCCTTTTGTGTTAGTGTGTTTACGCTAGAGATGTCATCGGTAGTTTTTTTTTTTCCCGAATTTTTCATGTTTAAAAATCGTCCGAATAGCCTCGGTGTGGTCAGGTCGATTGGTTTTTTTGTCACTTTCGGTCGGCCGACTGAGTTTCCTTCTGTGATTATTTTTTTGAAAATTGACCGAATATGTTCGGTTTGCTCGGTTCGGTTCACGGTTTTTTTTTTTTTTTTTTTTTTTTTTTTTGCGTTGCCCTAACTTACGCTAATAGCATAGGTCCCTAACAGATAATATGATGGATACAATCTCAAACGTACGTGAAGAGTGTAATTTAAGTGCTGAATATAAGTAAATTAATATTGAACACACAGATTTTTCACGTGGAAAACCCAAGACAGGTAACTAGTTAATAAAAGAAAAACTCACCTTAAATGGAAGTGTATGTACTTACAGTTCTTATCTTATGAGTACACCCTCATTTTATAAAATACACACCTCTTATAGATTTCAAATTTTTGCTGGTTAGATGAATTTTTTGCCAAGTTTAGAGAATTTTTTGCCAAGTTTAGAGAAGGAATTCTCTGAAAATAAGGGTTTAGAAGAATTCATACAAACCTTGCATGTTACTACTCAGCACCGGCCAAATAGCTGACATCCTCACTAAACCACTTGGTGCCATAGTTATTAAACCCGACCCCGTATGCCCGGTCTGACCGGTGAACCAGTGACCTGGACTATGAACCGGGCTGGGTTTCTAATTAGACCGGAAAAGGATAGAACCCGGATTGGAGCGCAAGACACGAGCGATTCAATCGGAAATATTGAAACTCGGCCGGTTTACATCGACCCATTCGATTCATTAATGCTATTTTTAAAGACCAAAAAAATGATTATGCTTATCATGTTCAAGAGATTTTAGGGTACATTATGTCTTTTTAAAAATTAAAGGGTGAAAAAAAAACCCTAAAAAATTAGAATCCCACTATTCCAAAAATAACGTGTTCACCAGAAAGAGAAAAATGAACAAAACAGACTGCCCTTGTACCGATGAGGGCTTGAAGAGTACTGTAATGGCCGACCAAGTGGACCAACTGTAGGTCCTATAGCTGGAATGTAGTTTTAAAATTTACATGGTATATCTTACAAGGTTTTTTTCGTACTCTTTATTTATTTACAATTATTATCATATTTTATTATAATGATACATATAACAGGTCCGATCATTTAACCCGACGGTTGGACCAGTAACCCATCCACCCGTTCAAGTCACCGGGTTGATGCCCGGGCCGGTTCTGATAACTATGCTTGGTGCTGCCATTTTTCATAGTTTGCTTCATAAAACGAGGACTATCAATATACATGCCCCTTAATTTCAGAAGGCCATGCAAGATGTGTTCATCTTGAGGGGGCCTATTGCAATAACTTAGCATAGCTTAGCTCAATCTGTTTGTTTAGTTAGTTCGTAAAATAGTTTGTTAACTCAGTAAGCTAAAGGTTGTTACTTAGTTGACTCAGTTGAACTCTGTCTATACATACAGGGCATTGTAATTCATTTTAGTTAGTTCAATTAATAAAGGCCGGCCATAATACCAGAGCTACTTTCTCTATTACCAGAGCAATCTGCTATTCTTTTAATTGAATGGACAAATATACCCTTTTAGGTCAAAATCTCTTTATTTCTCAAACCTCTCAAAATCTCTCTAGTCTCTGCCTCCCAGACCCCCACAGCTTTGCCTCCCAAGTTCCAACAACTCAAAGCAGTACATAGTCCTGCCTCCCAGACCCAGAAGCTCTTGCCTTCCAGATGTCGTCGTCGCCGCCCCTCCCTCACACTGAGCCGCCGTCGCCGCCCCTTCCTCTCGCCGAGCCGCCATCGCTGCCCCTTCCTGGCGCCGAGTCACTGCCCCTCCCTCGCACCATCACCGTTCTTCCATCCTCTGTCTCCCAACAGAAATATTGTGAGTTTATTACCCTTTTTTTTTTTTTGCTTGAATGTGAGTATTATTACCTATTTGAAGGTTATATTTGATTTAGGTAACAAACTCTTGATTCACAATCTATTTTTTCCATTTGTTAGGATTAAGTTCAAAATGTGTGGTTGTGT
This sequence comes from Hydrangea macrophylla, assembly GCA_033977485.1. Classification (NCBI taxonomy): domain Eukaryota; kingdom Viridiplantae; phylum Streptophyta; class Magnoliopsida; order Cornales; family Hydrangeaceae; genus Hydrangea; species Hydrangea macrophylla. Next base: position 27,514,872 of record CM066999.1, read on the forward strand.
TGAGACATCTAAGTTCAAAATCCTTGATGCATGTGCTGTTTTTGTATGATTTAACTTTGGTATTTCTTCCTTTGGTGTTCAAACTCTTGATTGACAATCTATTTTTTCAATTCGTTAGGATTAAGGTCAAAATCTAGTTCAAAATGGGTGGTTGTGTTGAGACATCGAAGCATGTCTACTATGTGTTTGTTTTTTTGCTTAAGAGAAGCACACATACCCTTGAATCCTTGATGCATGTGCTGTTTTTGTACTCCTATGATTTAACTTTGATTTTTTTTTTCCTTTGGTGTTCAAAATATATTTTTTCAATCTGTTTGATTTAGGTAACATGAATGTTGAAAAAATATTTGAATCTTCCGAAGCACTTGAGAACAAATATCATACACGTGAGGAACTTCTTAATAGTGTTAAGAGATTTTTCTTAAAGCAAGGGTATGTGATATCAATCAAAAGCTCAAGAAAAGATAAATACGTGACTATTGGTTGTGATAGGGGAGGTTGTTATAGAGATAGACTTAATATTCCCATGGAGCAACGACAAAGGAAGTCGGCAAGTCGCCTTATAAATTGTCCATTTGAAATTAAAGGTACGAGGCAAGTAGATAGCTTTTGGACACTTGAGATTAGAAATAGCTTACATAACCATGCACCATCTAGTGATATGTCCGGACACCCTATTTGTCGTCGTTTGTCTGAAGAAGAGGTCAAAAGTGTTCATGAAATGAGTCTATCAGGAATTGCACCGTGTCAAATTATGTCTTCTCTTCGGCAAAATAATCCTAATCTTCATGCTGTGTCTATGACTATCTACAATGCGAAATCGAAGATTTATAAAGAAAACTTGGGTGGTCGTACTTCAATTCAAGCTTTGTTTGAAGAACTTGGTCAATGTGGTTTCATTTATAACTTGGCACAAGATGAAAGTGGGCATTTAACACATTTGATTTTTGCACATCCAAAGTCAATCACATTAACGAGGAATTTCTTTAATGTGTTTGTTATGGATTGCACTTACAAGACAAACAAATATAAGATGCCATTACTTAATATTGTTGGGATCTCAAGTTTCAACACAACTTTCTATTCTTGTTTTGCTTTTTTGAATAAAGAAGGGGAAGAAGATTATATTTGGGCTTTAAAGAACTTTAGCAATATATTGGGTCCCTTATGTCAACCTTCCGTCATTGTCTCCGATAGGGAGTTGGCATTAATGAAAGCTATCCAAGTTGTCTTCCCCAACACTCATAACATATTGTGTGTATGGCACATTAACAAAAATATTTTGTCTAATTGTAAGCATCACTTTGAAGTACAAGAGGTTTGGGATTCATTCTTATCTACTTGGAATTTGATTGTATACTCTACCGATGAAGCATCTTTTGAGGAAGCTTGGCAATTGTTTGAACTTTTGTATAAAGATAAGGAAGAAGTTCTTAGTTATATACGTAGAACATGGCTTCCGTTTAAAGAACGATTTATTGGTGCATGGACTGAAAAGTATCTTCACTTTGGAAATCGTGTGTCTTCAAGAGCGGAAGGTGCACACTCGAAACTTAAGAAATATTTGCATCATTCGACTGGTGATCTTCGCCAAGTGAAAGATACAATATGCTTAGCTATTACAAATGAGTTCGAAGAGATAAAGACACAACTCTCAAGTGAAAGACTTCGTATTTTCCATAGTACTAATGTTATTTTTTTTCAAGGAAGTTAATGCTTGTGTGTCAATGTTTGCAATGAAAGAGCTACTTAAGCAATATGATATGGTCAAGTTGGGTAAAATGCCATCTACATGCACTGGTCATTTTACAGCAACCATGGGTCTTCCTTGTTCACACAAGATGATAGGTTTAAAAGAAGCGGTACTACCTCTTAGTTCTATACATTCATAATGGAGGATTGATACGAGGTCATTAACTGGCAATTGTGGTGAGATAGCCAATGAAGAAGATGAATTTGAAGGGTTGCTGTCTCAATTTCAAGATAATTATGTTCAATGGCCTCTTGTTCGGAAGGAAAATGCTCGTGAGAGAATTTCCCAACTTATAGGTGCATCATTGCCTTCTCTTGAGCCAAATATTCAAGCACACAAAGGACGCCCATCAAAGAAACAAAAGGAATCATTCTCCACAAAGCGAGATCCTTCAAAATTTGAGATTGTGGAGACAAGTCGACGATGTAGCACTTGCAAGGGCATTGGGCATAATAGTCGTACATGTCAAGGCCCGGGATCCTTCTAAAATATTTGCTATCAATTTGATTTTTTTTTCTTATTTATGTGTAATGGATTTTGAAGTTGAATTTTGTATGTGTAATGGATCCTACTGAAAAACTGATGATGAAGTGGAATTTTGTATGAATTTTGAATGTTGATTTGTGTCCTAATGGGATTAATGCCTTAATGGCATGTAGCAATGGTAGTTTTGTCTTACTATTAATGGCATGTAGCAATGGTATGAATTTTGAATGTTGAGCTGCTGGGAGGCACAGAGAGTTTGAGAAGTGTTCCTCTGATCTGGGTCTGGGAGGCAGAGAGAGTCTGAGAAGTAAAGAGTTCAACAACTCTTTTGACCTTAAAGGGTATATTTGTCCATTTTATTAAAAGAATGAGAGCTGCTTTGGCAATAAAGAAAGGAGCTCTGGCATTATGACCACCCTTAATAAAATACAATTCTCTTTTCTTCTTCATTTGATACTAAACACTATCCAAAAATAAACACGTCAACCTAAAAAAATTATAATGGCGCCTTACAATGATTTATCGCCCAATTTAATTGTGCCACAAATCTTATGTTATATAAAATAAAGAAACATTAGAAACTATAAAGCAAAAATGACTGGAAAAAATAACGGGTGTTACAACACACGAAAAAGAGATAGGAAACCAAAGAATAATCAACACACGGGATTTCACGAGGTTTACCCAAATTGGGCTAATCCACACCGCGATGATGACTACTCTTTATTGATTGAAGAAGATAAACCCTCACAATAGATGCCTCACCGACAACTCTCAAAATCTGAATAGTTGAAAGTGTTGCTTTTGTCCTATAATAACGCTGCACATTCAAGGACATGCCTACATGGGGGCAAGCACCCCCTCCCCCCCCCCCCCCCCCCCCCCCCACCACACACACACACACACACACACTCACTGGATTTTGGAAAAAAAAATAGTTTATATATGATGGTTTTAAAAAATAAAATAGTTTATATATGATAGATTTAAAAAATATTTGGGATTTAGTGAAGTATTTGTTCACTTAGGGGTTTTTAGTGAAGAGCATTGTGATTTAGTAAAGTATTAATTTGGTCCCATATCCACATGTATGTATTTGGAAAATATTTGAGAGGCAAAATTTGGGAAGCATAGCATTACTCTTTAGAAAATTATAGAACTTTAACAAAAATATAAAAATCTATACACACGGTGGGGTTAAGTAATATGACTTTTTCCCCCTGCCCAGACCCAAGTCAGTGTCTCATTTTCCAAAAAAATAAAAAAAGAGAAGACAATGCCCCTCATACCCACTAACCACTATATGAAACTAGTTTGCTACGAGGAAGGTAGCTTGTGATTTGTTTTATGTTATCTTTTATTTTGATATTTGTGTGGTAGTGTGTGTCAAGCTTTAACTACATCAGATTGTTTTACAGATTATGTATAAGATATTATTAATATTTGATTCATGATTATGAAATTTTGGGAATCTGGAACCTTGATATTCGTGAATTTTGGGAAAAATCTCTTTAGATAATTTTTACCTTATATGAAACTTATTTGTTATGAGAAAGTTAGTTTGTGATTTGTTTTGTTTTGTTTCATTTATTTTGATATTTGTGTGGCAGTGTATATTATAAGATCTACTAAAAAAAATTATAGAATTATACTATTTTTACCCAAAGAAAAAAAAAAAAGTCGGGTCAGGTAGGACCATGCACGTAGAGTTCTTTTTAACCTTTTCGTAACAACGCAGATTTGTCCTACCGGAAGATTTCTCTTCTGCCACGTGGCGACTTCTGTGGAAAGAATTTTTTTTTATTGTTTTTTTTTTTTATAATAAATTTACGAACATTGTTAAATATAGTACAATTTGACTTAAATTTCAAATTTTATAATTCAAATGGATATACACGCAGACACACACATATGTGTGTATATATATATATATATATACTAGTAATTGCCCATGCCCGTGGGCACGGTGCAAAAACAAAAGGGGCATAGCAGTACCATATTCTAGGAGAAAAATCAGCTTTAGGTGAAGGTAAATAAATTGACATGCCAAACAGTCATATAGACCATAAAATAAGAAATGAAAGCAAGTTGGTAAGGACTTCATTCTTGATTTCTTGTCATAAAGTAGGAAAACAGAAACAAATATCAGTGCATGTGCCAAATGTACATTCAAAGACTAAGAATTGCCAACATTTCGAATAGAGAGAAGATTCTATGAAAAATAATGTCTAAAGTCATGCCTCGTATGTCAAGATACGGCCAGCTGAAGAACCACATTGATGATTGGTGAATAGTAACAGTAGAAACAATATCTCCATTGGCAGAGAGGTTGCTAACTGTGCAGCCCTCAAACATGCAACTGATTCAAGTTTCACAGCAATTTTCAAAGCTAATCTGCAAGAAGTGACCCATTGATATAGAATTCTGCCAAATGAGCAAATGTTACCAATTAAAATGAAATAAATGCAAATATTTATAGAAACTGTCTAGAATAATGAAAACATATCATCTCAATTGATAACCTAATACATAGATGATTAATGTTTAAAAAAATATATATATATTTTGACCAACTTTTGAAAACCCATACTAAATTGAATATCACCTCAATTGAAAGATCTACGACTAATGTCATTTTGCAAAAATCACATTACCCATCAAAATTAGAAAAATGGGCTGCCCACAATTGGAAGTGAAGATCATTGAAAGGCTTGATGATTCCGTTACCATCATGAAGGATTATGTAGTGTAGTGTAGTGTTGGTAAAGTCTAATGGTCTTACTCTAACTGAATTTGCATCTTAAGCCGAATTGAAGAGCATAGCTATTTTATATTGCAGTCCCCCAAGCGATCCTTGTAGTTGTATCACATGTTGAAAGGGAATTGACTCACAAAATTGGGTGTTTGGCAATTAGCAAAGCATTTGAAACCAATTTTGGGATGCATAGAACATTGCTTCGTACTAAAATAAAAATTAAATTTAGAACATGGTACGCAGGAACTTACCTCATTCAACATCTTCAACATCTTATGCAGCTCGTCTCTTGCCTCAATAACTCGGTATTTGTCATCTCTATCCACCACAATGGACGAATCTACATAACAAAGTAGTAAAAATTCTGAAAGGTTACAAAGAAATAAACAAATTGAAACTCAAATTGGAAAAACAAAAAACACAGTTTAAAAAAAAACAAAACAAAAAGACAAAAGGGAAATAACTGAATTCAAGGAAATACTATGATACCAGTTTCATATGACATCAAGTATTGAATTCAAGTTTCCTGTTAATGGTAATACATAGGGCAATCAAATGTAGAAGGAAATATAAGCACAAAAACTCTGCACTTTTAAGGTGATACATAATAGCAAGTTAGCAAAGAAAATAATTGCTGCAGAGAATGAGAACATTGCGCCCATTTCAAATGGTAATTAAGGTACAAATGTAAAAAGCTGTGCAGAGAAACACACTATTTACCTAGTAAGTTTACAATTCAGCAAGTTAAATTATCATATGACAATTCAGCCTCTCAAACTAATTAGATGGAATGTCTCTTACCACAATTTAGCATCAAAGTGAATTCTGCATTCACAGTTGAACTTCATGGACTTCAGCTATACAAAAAAAAAAAAAAATTATACGTTAAAAATTGAAGTTTCATTCTACTGGAAAAAAAAAATAAAAAAACCTTTCAATTTGAAGAGAAGCATTGGAGTGAACTTTGAAGAAAGACATGAGCTTAAAACAATTCCACTTTGAAGGGAAGTAACACATTTGCATATACAAATGCATATAGACATTGGCTGACTATCCTTTTTCACATATCTAAAGGGTAGATCAAAAAATTTATAAGTTAAAAATTGAAATTTCATTCTACTGGAAAAGAAAAAAAAAATCCTTCAATTTGAAGGGAAGCATTGGAAGGGAGCAAGACAACATTTGCAGATACAAATGCATATAGACATTGGTTGAATATCCTTTTTCACATATCTAATGGGTAGATCAAGGGTAAATCAATGCATTTTGAAAAAGAATAAAAAAATCATTATCCTTTCCATGGTTCCATATCCACCTGGAAAAAAAAAAGCATTTTTTGGAGCAAAGAAAGGGAATCCAGAGTCCACATCTTGTACCCAACCTTGTAAAACAGAAAAATCAACTTCAAACGTAAGCTCAATCACTCATCAACCTGCAAAATACAGAAAATAAATCAGCTTGAGAGAGAGAGAGAGAGAGAGAGAGAGAGAGAGAGAGAGAGAGAGAGAGAGAGAGAGATGGTTTTAGAAATAAGATTGATGAAAGAGAAAGTAAATTAGGGAGAAAAAGAGATTTGGAAGAAAAGAAAACAATAAATGTATGGTAAGCGACAAAACATTATGCTAAGCAAAAATCCCTAAAGCCAAAATCCAAACAACCCTTGAGCCAAATGAGATTAAACCAGACAACCCGTAAGCCAAAAGCTAGACTCAAAAAGAGTTCTCACACATAGTTAATCTGTGCGAGTAGAGAGAAGGCTGGAGTAATCCAAAAATATGGTGAGAAAAAGAAATGGAATCAAGATTGCAATAACGTACCCTGAATAGAAATTGCAGCAAAATAAATGGAAAGCAAAACATAAATTCTCAACTTTATAAATGGACAGCAAATTAGGGCTAAATTCACATATTTAAATTAAGGGCAAGTTGGTCACAGCTTTAAATTAAGGGCTATTTGGAACCTGACTAAATGTCTAATGCAGTCATGTGACGCCCCGCCCCGCCACGGTTCCCGGCGACGGGGTGTCAACTGGCGGAAGTACAACCATAACAGTAATAATAGTAGGCTTTGAGACTAATCGGGAACTCCCCGAGTCCTAGACTCCGAGGGTTACCTGAATAATATAAATTCTTCATTTGGAAAACATTTATAAAATTTAAATCTGGTTTTCATATGAAACATTCTTTTCTTGAAACGAAACGTTTTCAATATAAGCAGCGGAAAATCAGAGTTTAGCTAACCTTTTATTTAAAAGCGGGTGGACTAACCTTTGTCCAAATAAACATAACATATCCTTTGAAACATAATTTTATTACATTAATTAAAAGATAATCCCCACACACGGGGTCTTCAAACTATAGTGGAAGCATTGTCAAATTTCGGGGCCTTGCCCTTATCTATATCACCTGAAAAGAAGGTTTAATAGTTCATAAGCCAAAGGCTCGTATAGTCATATAACCGCACAATAACATCTGTTATATAACATGCATGAGTGCAATGAATGCCAATGTCAATGTATGAAAACCATTTTTAAATTTTATAAATGTTTTCCAAATGAAGAATTTATATTATTCAGGTAACCCTCGGAGTCTAGGACTCGGGGAGTTCCCGATTAGTCTCAAAGCCTACTATTATTACTGTTATTGTTGTACTTCCGCTAGTTGACATCCCGTCGCCGGGAACCGTGGCGGGGCTGGGCGTCACAGAATGGTATCAGAGCGTAACCGGGTCGAATACTTTGGACGCCGTGTTATGTGCTCACATGTTTAGTTTTGTTGACATGTTAGACATAATTAGTTGATACATGACACATGTTTCGATATGTGTTAACATGTTACTTGGTAACTTGAGATGTTAACTGTTTACTTGCTATGCTTAACATACACGTGTACTATTGAATACACTTTGTGATTAGATCATGTTGTGTGATGCCCCGCCCCGCCACGGTTCCCGGCGACGGGGTGTCAACCGGCGGAAGTACAACAATAACAGTAATAATAGTAGGCTTTGAGACTAATCGGGAACTCCCCGAGTCCTAGACTCCGAGGGTTACCTGAATAATATAAATTCTTCATTTGGAAAACATTTATAAAATTTAAATCTGGTTTTCATATGAAACATTCTTTTCTTGAAACGAAACGTTTTCAATATAAGCAGCGGAAAATCAGAGTTTAGCTAACCTTTTATTTAAAAGCGGGTGGACTAACCTTTGTCCAAATAAACATAACATATCCTTTGAAACATAATTTTATTACATTAATTAAAAGATAATCCCCACACACGGGGTCTTCAAACTATAGTGGAAGCATTGTCAAATTTCGGGGCCTTGCCCTTATCTATATCACCTGAAAAGAAGGTTTAATAGTTCATAAGCCAAAGGCTCGTATAGTCATATAACCGCACAATAACATCTGTTATATAACATGCATGAGTGCAATGAATGCCAATGTCAATGTATGAAAACCATTTTCATATCTTTTTAAACACTCACCCTCAATCGTCAATATCATTACCCGGACCATGGGCTTCCCGTCCACGTAGGCCTAGCCTCAAACGTGCGGGACTTTGGGCCTTACGAATTACACGGAGGCCTAGCCTTCAACGTTACGGGGGTTTCTTGCAGCACATCCCGCAAATTCGAGTTCCTAGTGGTACCCATCTCACACGCCTACCCACAAATCCGGGATTTCTAACTTTTCAAAACAAAATCCCTCTTAGAGGGTTTTATGCATGGAAGCCTCTAAGGTCTTCCCTTTTTAAAACCTGGAAGTCTATAAGATCTTCCTTTTTTCAAAAATTGAAAGCCTCTAAGGTCTTTCATCCCAAAATCATTTTCGTGATTTTCGTGTTCATGCTCATGCTTATGAAATGATATGACATATGCTCTAAGCATCTAGACATATTCAATAATTCATAAGACAGATTATTAAGGCATGTTATCACTTCAAAGCAACACAATAACATGCTGAAATTATCCAGGTAAACACAGAAGGCATAGCAACTCAAGTAATCACTTAAGGCATAGCAGCTCAAGTAAACATGTAAGTACACTATTAACATGTTATACAACTTTATTGAGGGTCATACGGAACTACCGTTCACCGAGGATAGACTGAATAATAAATCAGAATAGAAATTGGAACTGCTCAATCTGTTACAAATCTCAATATACAATAATGCGCATATATTAGTGAGGTACAACACCTCTAAGCATAAGTACAACTACTATTAAAGTGAGGTACAACTCTTAAAGCATAGGGTACCTCAAAACAGATTTAAGTACAACAAAGCAGAAGTTTTTATTAAACTGCCTGAGGTCGCGCGCGCGGGCCACTCGCGCGGTTCGCTCGAGTGAGTTTGTACAGAAAGGTCACGGTTTCAATTTAAAATAGTTTTTCAGAAAATAATCTGGTCGCGCGCGCGGGCCGCTCGCACAGGTCACGCGCGCGAGGTATCACAGACTCGTCTTCTTCCTTATTTTTTATTTTTTATTTTTGTTTTGAAATCAAAGGTTGGTTTTTACCCATTTTGAAAACTTAATCAAAAATAGACTTTCAATATATGAATCTCTTCCTTTTTCCGCGTAGATTTCAAATATGAAATCAGTTTTTCAAGAGTAAAAACACAGCTCTTGATTTTAATGAAAAACCGAACGATGACAAAACTTTAATTTGACCGTTCGTCGCAACCGTTAAGAATTAGCTTTTGAAATTAAAAAGGGAGCCTCGTGGGGTCGAGACCTTTCATTTGGTATAAAGAAATCAAATTTCTGTGACTGTTTTTCTGCTCGCTATTTTTGGACCCTCACAATATACATGTAAATATATATATATATATATATATATGTGTATTTATACTCACAGCTTATAAAAACTGGAATCAAAACAAAAGCTTACAAAATCTAAAGCTTGGGTTTAAAAATTTGAATTTCAATCTCCATGAAATTGTACACATGAATCTGATTATCAATACATATATATATATACCTACACTTAACAGAATATATAAATTAAAAACAGAATCAAAAGAATGGAATTGAATCTTACCCAAAAGTAAGGCTTGACTTTCAATCTCTTAGAATCAGGATATAAGAAATCATAAGGGTGAGTGTATAGATTAATATATGTGGGTATGTGTGATAATCTGTGTGTGTGTGTGATGTTGCCGAGAGAGAGAGACACTGGAGAGTGTTATGAGAGTTTGTGTGAGATTATGCTGTAGGAGGTTTATGAGATGTTGGTGTGTATATATAATTGTAAAGTGCTTGGCACTAAGCATATAATGGGGCACTAAGCATATAATGGGGCACTAAGCATATAATGCATAATACACACACAATCAACTACGGGGTATTACATCCTACACACCTTAAAAGAAATTTTGTCCGCGAAATTCGCACCTAGATAACAATTAACACGGAAAAACAACATATCTCAAGAAGAGAACAAATGAGGATATCGATCGCGCATCTCTTTCTCACTCTCCCAAGTAGTTTCCTTGGTACCATGGTGTCGCCACAATACTCTAACCAAATGAATAGTTCTCCTACGAAGTACATGCTCCTTAGCTTCTAGAATCTGTACTGGTTGCTCCTCATAGGACGCATCTTGCTCCAATGGTAAATCAGTCCAATCTAAAACATGAGACGGATCAGGCTCATACTTCCGAAGCATCGAGATATGAAATACATTATGAACTTTTGCCAACTGCGGAGGCAAAGCCAACCGATAGGCAACTTCACCCACACGTTCTAAAATTTGGAAAGGTCCAATGAAACGAGGTGAAAGCTTCTTATCCTGTCCAAAACGAAGTACACCACGATGAGGTGAAACCTTGAGAAACACATGATCTCCAACTTTGAAAGACAACGGTCTCCTCTTCTTGTCAGCATAACTTTTCTGTCGGCTTTGAGCCGTAAGTATCCTCGTACGAATCAGCTTTATCTTTTCAGTAGTTTCCCTTACTAGATCTGGTCCCAACATACGGGAGAACGACAGGGTCGTCCATATAGGGCCTCAAACGGTGCCATCTGAATACTTGCTTGATAACTATTGTTATATGCAAACTCAATCAATGGTAGGTGGTCTTCCCAACTACCTTTGAAGTCCATAACACAAGCTCGTAGCATATCTTCCAAGGTTTGTATAGTACGTTCTGACTGACCATCCGTTTGAGGATGAAAAGCCGTACTCATTCTCAATTCTGTTCCCAAAGCTTTTTGGAGACCTTCCCAAAACAATGAAGTGAACCGCGGATCTCGATCCGACACAATCGAAACAAGGACTCCATGCAATCGAATGATCTCTCGGATATACAAGCGACTAAGGACATCAACCGAATTGGTCAAACGCATTCCCAGAAAATGTGCAGACTTTGTCAAACGAACCACAATGACCCAAACGGCGTCATGACCACGTGGTGACTTAGGAAGTGCTGTCACAAAATCCATTGTCACGTGCTCCCACTTCTACTCTGAAACTGGTAATGGTTGTAATAACCCTGCAGGTCTCTGATGTTCGGCTTTCACTTGTTGACAAGTCAAACAACGAGATACAAACTTAGCGACATCGCGCTTCATGCCCTTCCACCAAAACTGAAGTCGCAAATTATGGTACATCTTGTTACCTCCTGGATGCACCGCTAATCGTGAATGATGGAATTCCTTCATCACTTGTTCACGAACTGCCAATGGTACAAACAAACGGTCTTTGAACTTCAACCCACGCTCGGAGTCAAAAGTCCAACCTTCTATAACATCACCTCGAAGAATTCGCATACAAAAAGTAGATGCTACAGGATCAGATTGTTGCTCATCTTTCACTTGTTGGATGATCGACGGTTGAGTCATAATAGAATATAATGAAGTACGATCATCAGAGTCGTCAAGTTCTACCTCAAACTCCCCAATCTGATCGAACATGTTCCATTCCTGAATGGCCAGACAAGCCAATGAACCTCGTGACTTGCGACTCAGCGCATCGGCCACTACATTTGCCTTCCCTGGATGATACTGTAGTTTAAAGTCATAATCTTCTAAGTACTTCATCCATCGACGTTGTCGAAGATTCAAATCGCGCTGAGTAAAGATATACTTCAAGCTCTTGTGGTCTGAAAAGACATCAAATCGTTCCCCATATAAGTAATGACGCCATGACTTTAAGGCAAACACAACGGCAGCAAGCTCTAAATCATGAGTTGGATAATTCTGCTCATGAGGCTTCAACTGGCGCGAACCATAGGCAACAACCTTTCCTTCTTGCATAAGTACACACCCCAAACCAAGAAGTGAAGCATAACAATAAACTGCGTAGTCAACACCACGCTCCGGAATAATCAAAACCGGTGCAGAAGTCAATCGAGTCTTTAAAAGTTGAAAAGCTTTCTCGCACTCCTCAGTCCAAATGAATTTCACCCCTTTTCGTGTCAGCTTAGTCAAAGGTGAAGCAATACGAGAAAAGTCATTTACAAAGCGACGGTAATAGCCTGCTAAACCCAAGAAACTACGTACCTCAAATACGTTCTTAGGTGGCTGCCAATCCATAACAGATTCAATCTTTGATGAATCAATTGACACTCCATCTCTCGAGACAACATGTCCCAAAAATTTCACTTCTGTCAACCAAAAATCACATTTAGATAATTTACCGAACAATCGGTGAGTACGCAATACTTGTAGGACAATCCTCAAGTGTTCTTCGTGAAGTTCCTTAGAGGAAGAGTAGATGAGAATATCATCAATAAATACAATCACAAACTTATCCAAATAATCGTGAAATACTCGTTGCATAAGATCCGTAAATGCTGCTGGAGCATTGGTCAATCCGAATGGCATAACCATAAACTCAAAATGTCCATACCTGGACCTAAAAGCTGTCTTCGAGATGTCTGACTCTCGAATACGGAGTTGATGATAACCCGATCTCAGATCAATCTTGGAGAAACAAGTGGAACCTTTGAGTTGATCAAACAAATCATCGATTCTAGGAAGTGGATATTTATTCTTGATTGTCACATGATTGAGTTTTCGATAATCGATACACAATCTCAACGTTCCATCCTTCTTTTTAACAAAGAGAACAGGAGCTCCCCACGGGGATACACTCGGGCGAATAAAACCCTTAATCTGGAGATCTTCCAACTGAATCTTCAACTCCTTCAATTCTGCTGGTGCCATACGATATGGCAGAATAGAAATAGGCGAAGTGCCTGGCACAAGATCGATTGCAAAATCGATAGCACGAACAGGTGGCAATTCGGATAAGTCTTCTGGAAAGATGTCAGGAAATTCACAAACAATGGGTGGCAATTCCACAAGAGGAGTGCCCCTCTCCATGGCCAATAAACTAGCCAGAGTTCCAAGAGAAGAATATAAACTACTCTGTGAAAACAACGAGGGTAGCGGCAAATCCAACTGATCGCCCTCGAATCTACAACTGTCTCCCTCAGGAGTGAAAAGAGTAACCCGACACTTAAAACAATCTATGAAGGCTCGATACTCGACCAACCAGTCCATCCCAAGGATGACATCGAATCCTAAATTCGGCATAACAATCAAATCGACACTCAATTGCTGGTCTACTATCAAAAGCATACAGCTACGGCAAACATGATTCAAATGAATAACACCTCCAACTGGAGTATCAACAGATAAGACATGCTCCAAGCATTCTATCTCTAACCCTAATACTGATGCGAATGCTGATGAGATGAATGAGTGTGATGCACCAGTGTCAAACAATACAGATGCCCAAGAGTTAAATAATGGGACGATACCTCGGATCACAGAAGGTCCGGCATTCCCAGAAACATGATAAGCAGATGACATAGGGAGAGAAAAATTCCTTCCTTGGGGTTCTTGGTGTTGTTGTGGCTGAATGCCACCACGGTTATCTGTCCTCTGATAATTACCATGGTTCCTTCTGTTCTGGTAGGGTTTCACGCTCTGAGTGGATATTGCCTGAGATGGTGGATAGTATGGTGTTGAACCGATCGACTGAGATTTCTTGGGTGGTGGTTGAGGGCAAAACTTGATAAAATGATTTGGATCACCACATCGGAGACAAACTTTCTCCCCAGCAGCATTCACACCTCGCTGTAACCCCAATTGTTGAGAACTTCGATAAGAAGATCTTTGTTGTGAATGGGCTCGTTGCTGCTGTTGTTGTGGAGGTTAGGACTGCAATTGAGACCTAGTCTCTGCCTTGGCCTTCTTAAACTGACCGGTGCTCTTGGCTGGAGTAACCATCTCCCTGGCCCTTTTTAGATCTAAATCTACACTTTCAACACCCAACGCCCTTGTCAAAGTATCAGCATAAGTAGTGATAGGCGTGCTAGCCAGACTCTTCCGAATGTAGGGTCGAAGACCAGAGGCAAAACGTGTAGCCTTGAAATGATCACTGATCAACTGCTCTTGAGCAAAACGAGCCAAGGTGGAAAACATAGTAGCATATTCTGTCACTGACATGTCCCCCTGCTGAAGGGTAAAGAATTCAGCCCTCTTTGCGTCCCTCTGTACTTCTGGAAAGTAGTTATCGAGGAAAAGACTCTTAAATGACTTCCAAGTCATGCCAGCAAGTGGATGAACACTCACAGTACAATCCCACCAATGGGTAGCTTCTCCAGAAAACAAATATGTAGCCAACTTGATGCGGAGAGCATCCTCATGAAGATCAATGAATTCGAATATCTTCGTGATATGCTGAAGCCAATCCTCGGCAGCCATCGGGTCAGAGCTTCCAGAGAACTGTGGCGGCTTCCTAGCATCGAAATCTTTGGTAATCAGCCGCTCCCGAGCTCTAGCGGGATTTGTCTCACCTCTCGGAGCACGAGGGGGAGGAGGCGGCATAACATCTCTAACTGCCCTTGCAATTACATCAGCAACATTCTGTAATCCTTGCGGTCCATTAGGAATATCAACTGGTCCTGTGGAGGCTTCAGACTCAAATGCAACATCATGCGCGTGACCTCGACCACGACCACGACCTCGACCTTGACCACGGCCTCTGCCTGGACCACGTCCTCGGGCACGACCTCGACCTCGACCTCTAACTGGGACCGAAGCAGTCGATATCCTCTTATCAACCTCAAGCTCAATACTAGGATTCTTACGACGCGGAGGCATTTCTATAACAAGATCAAATCGAGTAGACGAATCACACAACATGATCTAATCACGAAGTGTATTCAACAGCACATGTATATGTCAAAACATAACAAGTAAATAGTTAACATCTCAAGTTACCAAGTAACATATTAACACATATCAAAACATATGTCTTTTACTAACTAACATGTCAACAAAATTAAATATGCGAGCACATAACCCGGCGTCCAAAGTATTCGACTCGGTTAAGCTCTGATACCATTCTGTGACGCCCCGCCCCGCCACGGTTCCCGGCGACGGGGTGTCAACCGGCGGAAGTACAACAATAACAGTAATAATAGTAGGCTTTGAGACTAATCGGGAACTCCCCGAGTCCTAGACTCCGAGGGTTACCTGAATAATATAAATTCTTCATTTGGAAAACATTTATAAAATTTAAATCTGGTTTTCATATGAAACATTCTTTTCTTGAAACGAAACGTTTTCAATATAAGCAGCGGAAAATCAGAGTTTAGCTAACCTTTTATTTAAAAGCGGGTGGACTAACCTTTGTCCAAATAAACATAACATATCCTTTGAAACATAATTTTATTACATTAATTAAAAGATAATCCCCACACACGGGGTCTTCAAACTATAGTGGAAGCATTGTCAAATTTCGGGGCCTTGCCCTTATCTATATCACCTGAAAAGAAGGTTTAATAGTTCATAAGCCAAAGGCTCGTATAGTCATATAACCGCACAATAACATCTGTTATATAACATGCATGAGTGCAATGAATGCCAATGTCAATGTATGAAAACCATTTTCATGCCTTTTTAAACACTCACCTTCAATCGTCAATATCATTACCCGGACCATGGGCTTCCCGTCCACGTAGGCCTAGCCTCAAACGTGCGGGACTTTGGGCCTTACGAATTACACGGAGGCCTAGCCTTCAACGTTACGGGGGTTTCTTGCAGCACATCCCGCAAATTCGAGTTCCTAGTGGTACCCATCTCACACGCCTACCCACAAATCCGGGATTTCTAACTTTTCAAAACAAAATCCCTCTTAGAGGGTTTTATGCATGGAAGCCTCTAAGGTCTTCCCTTTTTAAAACCTGGAAGTCTATAAGATCTTCCTTTTTTCAAAAATTGAAAGCCTCTAAGGTCTTTCATCCCAAAATCATTTTCGTGATTTTCGTGTTCATGCTCATGCTTATGAAATATGCTCTAAGCATCTAGACATATTCAATAATTCATAAGACAGATTATTAAGGCATGTTATCACTTCAAAGCAACACAATAACATGCTGAAATTATCCAGGTAAACACAGAAGGCATAGCAACTCAAGTAATCACTTAAGGCATAGCAGCTCAAGTAAACATGTAAGTACACTATTAACATGTTATACAACTTTATTGAGGGTCATACGGAACTACCGTTCACCGAGGATAGACTGAATAATAAATCAGAATAGAAATTGGAACTGCTCAATCTGTTACAAATCTCAATATACAATAATGCGCGTATATTAGTGAGGTACAACACCTCTAAGCATAAGTACAACTACTATTAAAGTGAGGTACAACTCTTAAAGCATAGGGTACCTCAAAACAGATTTAAGTACAACAAAGCAGAAGTTTTTACTAAACTGCCTGAGGTCGCGCGCGCGGGCCACTCGCGCGGTTCGCTCGAGTGAGTTTGTACAAAAGGGTCGCGGTTTCAATTTAAAATAGTTTTTCAGAAAATAATCTGGTCGCGCGCGCGGGCCGCTCGCACGGGTCACGCGCGCGAGGTATCACAGACTCGTCTTCTTCCTTATTTTTTAATTTTTTTTTTGTTTTGAAATCAAAGGTTGGTTTTTACCCATTTTGAAAACTTAATCAAAAATAGACTTTCAATATATGAATCTCTTCCTTTTTCCGCGTAGATTTCAAATATGAAATCAGTTTTTCAAGAGTAAAAACACAGCTCTTGATTTTAATGAAAAACCGAACGATGACAAAACTTTAATTTGACCGTTCGTCGCAACCGTTAAGAATTAGCTTTTGAAATTAAAAAGGGAGCCTCGTGGGGTCGAGACCTTTCATTTGGTATAAAGAAATCAAATTTCTGTGACGGTTTTTCTGCTCACTATTTTTGGACCCTCACAATATACATGTAAATATATATATATATATATGTGTGTATTTATACTCACAACTTATAAAAACTGGAATCAAAACAAAAGCTTACAAAATCTAAAGCTTGGGTTTAAAAATTTGAATTTCAATCTCCATGAAATTGTACACATGAATCTGATTATCAATACATATATATATATATATATATATACCTACACTTAACAGAATATATAGATTAAAAACAGAATCAAAAGAATGGAATTGAATCTTACCCAAAAGTAAGGCTTGACTTTCAATCTCTTAGAATCAGGATATAAGAAATCATAAGGGTGAGTGTATAGATTAATATATGTGGGTATGTGTGATAATCTGTGTGTGTGTGTGATGTTGCCGAGAGAGAGAGACACTGGAGAGTGTTATGAGAGTTTGTGTGAGATTATGCTGTAGGAGGTTTATGAGATGTTGGTGTGTATATATAATTGTAAAGTGCTTGGCACTATGCATATAATGGGGCACTAAGCATATAATGGGGCACTAAGCATATAATGCATAATACACACACAATCAACTACGGGGTATTACATGTTGTGTGATTCGTTTACTCGATTTGAACTTATTATAGTTATGCCGCCGCGTCATGAGAATCCCAGTATTGAACTAGAGGCTGACGAGCAGATATCGGCTGAGTCGGTACCAGTTAGAGGCCGAGGTAGAGGTCGTGCTCGAGGACGTGGTCCAGGTAGAGGCCGTGGTCGAGGTCGAGGTCGTGGTCGTGGTCGAGGTCACGCGCATGATGTTGCATTTGAGTCTGAAGCTTCCACAGGACCGGTTGATATTCCTGATGGACCGCAAGGATTGCAGAATGTTGTTGATGTAATTGCAAGGGCAGTTAGAGATGCTATGCCGCCTCCTCCCCCTCGTACTCCGAGAGGTGAGACAAATCCCGCTGGAGCTCGGGAGCGGCTGATTACCAAAGATTTCGATGCTAGGAAGCTGCCACAGTTCTCTGGTAGCTCTGACCCGATGGCTGCAGAGGATTGGCTTCAGCATATCACAAAGATATTTGAATTTATTGATCTTCATGAGGATGCTCTCCGCATCAAGTTGGCTACATACTTATTTTCTGGAGAAGCTACCCATTGGTGGGATTGCACCATGAGTGTTCATCCACTTGCTGGCATGACTTGGAAGTCATTTAAGAGTCTTTTCCTCGATAACTACTTCCCAGAAGTACAGAGGGACGCAAAGAGGGCTGAATTCTTTACCCTTCAGCAGGGGGACATGTCAGTGACAGAATATGCTACTATGTTTTCCACCTTGGCTCGTTTTGCTCAAGAGCAGTTGGTCAGTGATCATTTCAAGGCTACACGTTTTGCCTCTGGTCTTCGACCCTACATTCGGAAAAGTCTGGCTAGCACGCCTATCACCACTTATGCTGATACTTTGACAAGGGCGTTGGGTGTTGAAAGTGTAGATTTAGATCTAAAAAGGGCCAGGGAGATGGTTACTCAAGCCAAGAGCACCGGTCAGTTTAAGAAGGCCAAGGCAGAGACTAGGTCTCAATTGCAGTCCCAACCTCCACAACAACAGCAGCAACGAGCCCATTCACAACAAAGATCTTCTTATCGAAGTTCTCAACAATTGGGGTTACAGCGAGGTGTGAATGCTGCTGGGGAGAAAGTTTGTCTCCGATGTGGTGATCCAAATCATTTTATCAAGTTTTGCCCTCAACCACCACCCAAGAAATCTCAGTCGATCGGTTCAACACCATACTATCCACCATCTCAGGCAATATCCACTCAGAGCGTGAAACCCTACCAGAACAGAGGGAACCATGGTAATTATCAGAGGACAGATAACCGTGGTGGCATTCAGCCACAACAACACCAAGAACCCCAAGGAAGGAATTTTGCTCTCCCTATGTCATCTACTTATCATGTTTCTGGGAATGCCGGACCTTCTGTGATCCGAGGTATCGTCCCATTATTTAACTCTTGGGCATCTATATTGTTTGACACTGGTGCATCACACTCATTCATCTCATCAGCATTCGCATCAGTATTAGGGTTAGAGATAGAATGCTTGGAGCATGTCTTATCTGTTGATACTCCAGTTGGAGGTGTTATTCATTTGAATCATGTTTGCCGTAGCTGTATGCTTTTGATAGTAGACCAGCAATTGAGTGTCGATTTGATTGTTATGCCGAATTTAGGATTCGATGTCATCCTTGGGATGGACTGGTTGGTCGAGTATCGAGCCTTCATAGATTGTTTTAAGTGTCGGGTTACTCTTTTCACTCCTGAGGGAGACAGTTGTAGATTCGAGGGCGATTAGTTGGATTTGCCGCTACCCTCGTTGTTTTCACAGAGTAGTTTATATTCTTCTCTTGGAACTCTGGCTAGTTTATTGGCCATGGAGAGGGGCACTCCTCTTGTGGAATTGCCACCCATTGTTTGTGAATTTCCTGACATCTTTCCAGAAGACTTA
Source organism: Hydrangea macrophylla (assembly GCA_033977485.1). Taxonomy (NCBI): domain Eukaryota; kingdom Viridiplantae; phylum Streptophyta; class Magnoliopsida; order Cornales; family Hydrangeaceae; genus Hydrangea; species Hydrangea macrophylla. The sequence continues at coordinate 27,534,564 of CM066999.1, forward strand.
TCCGAATTGCCACCTGTTCGTGCTATCGATTTTGCAATCGATCTTGTGCCAGGCACTTCGCCTATTTCTATTCTGCCATATCGTATGGCACCAGCAGAATTGAAGGAGTTGAAGATTCAGTTGGAAGATCTCCAGAGTAAGGGTTTTATTCGCCCGAGTGTATCCCCGTGGGGAGCTCCTGTTCTCTTTGTTAAAAAGAAGGATGGAACGTTGAGATTGTGTATCGATTATCGAAAACTCAATCATGTGACAATCAAGAATAAATATCCACTTCCTAGAATCGATGATTTGTTTGATCAACTCAAAGGTTCCACTTGTTTCTCCAAGATTGATCTGAGATCGGGTTATCATCAACTCCGTATTCGAGAGTCAGACATCTCGAAGACAGCTTTTAGGTCCAGGTATGGACATTTTGAGTTTATGGTTATGCCATTCGGATTGACCAATGCTCCAGCAGCATTTACGGATCTTATGCAACGAGTATTTCACGATTATTTGGATAAGTTTGTGATTGTATTTATTGATGATATTCTCATCTACTATTCCTCTAAGGAACTTCACGAAGAACACTTGAGGATTGTCCTACAAGTATTGCGTACTCACCGATTGTTCGGTAAATTATCTAAATGTGATTTTTGGTTGACAGAAGTGAAATTTTTGGGACACGTTGTCTCGAGAGATGGAGTGTCAGTTGATTCATCAAAGATTGAATCTGTTATGGATTGGCAGCCACCTAAGAACGTATTTGAGGTACGTAGTTTCTTGGGTTTAGCAGGCTATTACCGTCGCTTTGTAAAGGACTTTTCTCGTATTGCTTCACCTTTGACTAAGCTGACACGAAAAGGGGTGAAATTCATTTAGACTGAGGAGTGCGAGAAAGCTTTTCAACTTTTAAAGACTCGATTGACTTCTGCACCGGTTTTGATTATTCCAGAGCGTGGTGTTGACTACGCAGTTTATTGTGATGCTTCACTTCTTGGTTTGGGGTGTGTACTTATGCAAGAAGGAAAGGTTGTTGCCTATGGTTCGCGCCAGTTGAAGCCTCATGAGCAGAATTATCCAACTCATGATTTAGAGCTTGCTGCCGTTGTGTTTGCCTTAAAGTCATGGCGTCATTACTTATATGGGGAACGATTTGATGTCTTTTCAGACCACAAGAGCTTGAAGTATATCTTTACTCAACGCAATTTGAATCTTCGACAACGTCGATGGATGGAGTACTTAGAAGATTATGACTTTAAACTACAGTATCATCCAGGGAAGGCAAATGTAGTGGTCGATGCGCTGAGTCGCAAGTCACGAGGTTCATTGGCTTGTCTGGCCATTCAGGAATGGAACATGCTCGATCAGATTGGGGAGTTTGAGGTAGAGCTTGACGACTTTGATGATCGTACTTCATTATATTCTGTTATGACTCAACCGTCGATCATCCAACAAGTGAAAGATGAGTAACAATCTGATCCTGTAGCATCTACTTTTCGTATGCGAATTCTTCGAGGTGATGTTATAGAAGGTTGGACTTTTGACTCCGAGCGTGGGTTGAAGTTCAAAGACCGTTTGTTTGTACCATTGGCAGTTCGTGAACAAGTGATGAAGGAATTCCATCATTCACGATTAGCGGTGCATCCGGGAGGCAACAAGATGTACTACGTCAGTTTTGGTGGAAGGGTATGAAGCGCGATGTCGCTAAGGTTGTGTCTCGATGTTTGACCTGTCAGCAAGTAAAAGCCGAACATCAGAGACCTGCAGGGTTATTGCAACCATTACCAGTTTCAGAGTGGAAATGGGAGCACGTGACAATGGATTTTGTGACAGCACTTCCTAGGTCACCACGCGGTCATGATGCTGTTTGGGTCATTGTGGATCGTTTGACGAAGTCTGCGCATTTTCTGGGAATGCGTTTGACTGATTCAGTTGATGTCCTTAGTCGCTTGTATATTCGAGAAATCATTCGGTTACATGGAGTCCCTGTTTCGATTGTGTCGGATCGAGATCCGCGGTTTACTTCATTGTTTTGGGAGGGTCTCCAAAAAGCTTTGGGAACAGAATTGAGAATGAGTACGGCTTTTCATCCTCAGACGGATGGTCAGTCAGAACGTACTATACAAACCTTGGAAGATATGCTACGAGCTTGTGTTATGGACTTCAAAGGTAGTTGGGAAGACCACCTACCATTGATCGAGTTTGCATATAACAATAGTTATCAAGCAAGTATTCAGATGGCACCGTTTGAGGCCCTATATGGACGACCCTGTCGTTCTCTCGTATGTTGGACAGAAGTTGGAGAAGCGTCTGTGTTGGGACCAGATCTAGTAAGGGAAACTACTGAAAAGATAAAACTAATTCGTGCGAGGATACTTACGGCTCAGAGTCGACAGAAAAGTTATGCTGATAAAAAGAGAAGACCTTTGTCCTTTGAAGTTGGAGATCATGTGTTTCTCAAGGTTTCACCTCGTCGTGGTGTACTTCGTTTTGGACAGAACAAGAAGCTTTCACCTCGTTTCATTGGACCTTTCCAGATTTTGGAACGTGTGGGTGAAGTTGCCTATCGGTTGGCTTTGCCTCCGCAGTTGGCAAAAGTTCATAATGTATTTCATATCTCGATGCTTCGGAAGTATGAGCCTGATCCGTCTCATGTTTTAGATTGGACTGATTTACCATTGGAGCAAGATGCGTCCTATGAGGAACAACCCGTACAGATTCTGGAAGCTAAGGAGCATGTACTTCGTGGTAGAACAATTCGTTTGGTTCGAGTACTGTGGCATCACCATGGTACTGAGGAGACTACTTGGGAGAATGAGAAAGAGATGCGCGATCGATATCCGCAATTATTTGCTGCTTGAGTCAATTGTTTTCTGTGCTAATGATTATCTATGTGCGGATTTCGCGGACGAAATTTCTTTTAAGGTGGGTAGGATGTAATACCCCGTATTTTTTTTTTATTTAATTAAAATTACCAAAATTGAATTTTTGGCAGAACAATTTTTACCTGCATGTGTGTACCATAGCGTGAGCTCAACACACATGAGAATTCCTCATAAGAACTTGGTGGCCACTCATAAATGAGTGGGCAGTAAGTGCATGTGTATTATATGTGCACTATGTGTTTAGTGCTCAAGCCTTTATGATTATATATACTACACCTAACCCCCCCCCCCCCTCAATCACTCAATCTCTCAAACTCTCAACTCACTGTCACACTACTCTCCACTGTGTCTCTCTCTCGGCAACATCACACACACCCATTCATATGTTATTACTTGTGTACAAACACACACATATATAGGTAGTCAAATATATATTTAGTCAAGGAAATTGAAATCTAAGCTTGGAATTCTTGGTCTTATTATTCCTCGAGATTGGTAAGTCTCTTGTATCACTTTTATTTGACAATTTCAGTTTGATATAGCTTTGAGTAGATTGATAGATTTATATACATATATATATATGTATACATTTATACATACTAAGACAATATACAGAGGATATTTAAAATCAAAACTTGATTTTCTTATTTGGGAATTCTCTACTATTATCAGTCAATTCTATTTGTGTAAACTTTCTCTCAAGATTTTCATTGATAAAATCAGTTTATATAAATTGTTAGTGTAGATGATTATATATATACATAGAATTTTATGTATATTGTTTAGGGTCCAAAAATAGCGAGCAGAAAAACAGTCACAGAAATTTGATTTCTTTATACCAAATGAAAGGTCTCGACCCCACGAGGCTCCCTTTTTAATTTCAAGAGCTAATTCTTAACGGTTGCGACAAACGGTCAAATTAAAGTTTTGTCATCGTTCGATTTTTCATTAAAATCAAGAGCTGTGTTTTTACTCTTGAAAAACTGATTTCATATTTGAAATCTACACGGAAAAAGGAAGAGATTCATATATTGAAAGTCTATTTTTGATTAAGTTTTCAAAATGGGTAAAAATCAACCTTTGATTTCTAAACAAGGGAAAAATAAGGAAGAGGTTGTCACTGTGACATCTCGCGCGCGTGACCAAGCTATTTTTTTAAAACTGTTTTTAAATTACCTCGTGGCCTTTCTGAACAAAATTCGCCCAAGCGGCCCGCGCGAGCGAGGTCCCGCGTGAGTGGCCCGCGCGCGCGACCTCAGGCAGTTTAATAAAAACTTCTGCTTTGTTGTACTTAAATCTGTTTTGAGCCAAGGGGCCTTGTACCCTATGCTTTAAGAGTTGTACCTCACTTTAATAGTAGTTGTACTTATGCTTAGAGGTGTTGTACCTCACTAATATACGCGCATTATTGTATATTGAGATTTGTAACAGATTGAGCAGTTCCAGTTTCTATTCTGATTTATTATTCAGTCTATCCTCGGTGAACGGTAGTTCCGTATAACCCTCAATAAAGTTGTACCATGGGCTTCCCGTCCACGTAGGCCTAGCCTCAAACGTGCGGGACTTTGGGCCTTACGAATTACACGGAGGCCTAGCCTTCAACGTTACGGGGGTTTCTTGCAGCACATCCCGCAAATTCGAGTTCCTAGTGGTACCCATCTCACACGCCTACCCACAAATCCGGGATTTCTAACTTTTCAAAACAAAATCCCTCTTAGAGGGTTTTATGCATGGAAGCCTCTAAGGTCTTCCCTTTTAAAACCTGGAAGCCTCTACGGTCTTCCCTTTTCAAAAATTGAAAGCCTCTAAGGTCTTTCATCCCAAAATCAATTTCGTGATTTTCGTGTTCATGCTCATGCTTATGAAATGATATGACATATGCGAGCTCTAAGCATTCAGACATATTCAATATTTCATAAGACAGATTATTAAGGCATGCTATCAATTCAAAACAACACAATAGTCATGCTGAAATTATCCAAGTAAACACATAAGGCATAGCAACTCAAGTAAACATGTAAGTACACTATTAACATGTTATACAACTTTATTGAGGGTTATACGGAACTACCGTTCACCGAGGATAGACTGAATAATAAATCAGAATAGAAATTGGAACTGCTCAATCTGTTACAAATCTCAATATACAATAATGCGCGTATATTAGTGAGGTACAACACCTCTAAGCATAAGTACAACTACTATTAAAGTGAGGTACAACTCTTAAAGCATAGGGTACAAGGCCCCTTGGCTCAAAACAGATTTAAGTACAACAAAGCAGAAGTTTTTATTAAACTACATGAGGTCGCGCGCGCGGGCCACTCACGCGGGACCTCGCTCGCGCGGGCCGCTCGGCCGAATTTTGTTCAGAAAGGCCACGAGGTAATTTAAAAACAGTTTTAAAAAAATAGCTTGGTCACGCGCGCGAGATGTCACAGTGACGTCCTCTTCCTTATTTTTCCCTTGTTTAGAAATCAAAGGTTGATTTTTACCCATTTTGAAAACTTAATCAAAAATAGACTTTCAATATATGAATCTCTTCCTTTTTCCGCGTAGATTTCAAATATAAAATCAGTTTTTCAAGAGTAAAAACACAGCTCTTGATTTTAATGAAAAACCGAACGATGACAAAACTTTAATTTGACCGTTCGTCGCAACCGTTAAGAATTAGCTTTTGAAATTAAAAAGGGAGCCTCGTGGGGTCGAGACCTTTCATTTGGTATAAAGAAATCAAATTTCTGTGACTGTTTTTCTGCTCGCTATTTTTGGACCCTAAACAATATACATAAAATTCTATGTATATATATAATCATCTACACTAACAATTTATATAAACTGATTTTATCAATGAAAATCTTGAGAGAAAGTTTACACAAATAGAATTGACTGATAATAGTAGAGAATTCCCAAATAAGAAAATCAAGTTTTGATTTTAAATATCCTCTGTATATTATCTTAGTATGTATAAATGTATACATATATATATATATATATATATATGTATATAAATCTATCAATCTACTCAAAGCTATATCAAACTGAAATTGTCAAATAAAAGTGATACAAGAGACTTACCAATCTCGAGGAATAATAAGACCAAGAATTCCAAGCTTAGATTTCAATTTCCTTGACTAAATATATATTTGACTGCCTATATATGTGTGTGTTTGTACACAAGTAATAACATATGAGTGGGTGTGTGTGATGTTGCCGAGAGAGAGACACAGTGGAGAGTAGTGTGACAGTGAGTTGAGAGTTTGAGAGATTGAGTGATTGAGGGGGGGTTAGGTGTAGTATATATAATCATAAAGGCTTGAGCACTAAACACATAGTGCACATATAATACACATGCACTTACTGCCCACTCATTTATGAGTGGCCACCAAGTTCTAATGAGGAATTCTCATGTGTGTTGAGCTCACGCTATGGTACACACATGCAGGTAAAAATTGTTCTGCCAAAAATTCAATTTTGGTAATTTTAATTAAATAAAAAAAAAATACGGGGTATTACAAGTCATGTTTTAAGAAGTGATACAAAGAAAATAACAACACAGTAGGAAAGTCATGACAACTTAAAGGTGGTGATAATTCACCTCTGTAACTCTTCGGAATACATGGTGCAAGATTTGGGTGAAAACTCTGTTGTGAACAACCCAACAGTCTACAAAGGCCATCCCAAAATGTTTACCTCCTCTAAGCCTATTTTGAAAAGAAAAATGTGTCAATTTTATAACCAATGATGCAAAATGTGAACCATAGGGATAAATAAATTATCTCATAATGAACACTTAGCAACCACATCTTGTACCCAACCTTGTAAAACAGAAAAATCAACTTCAAACATAAGCTCAATCTCTCATCAACCTGCAAATACAGAAAATAAATCAGCTTGAGAGAGAGAGAGAGAGAGAGAGAGAGAGAGAGAGTTTTAGAAATAAGATTGATGAAAGAGAGAGCAAATTAGGGAGAAAAGAGATTTGGAAGAAAAGAAAACAATAAATGTATGGTAGGCGACAAAACACTATGATAAGGAAAAATCCCTAAAGCCAAAATCCAAACAACCCTTGAGCCAAATGAGATTAAACCAGACAACCCTTAAGCCAAAAACCAAACTCAAAAAGAATTCTCACACATAGTTAATCTGTGCGAGTAGAGAGAAGGCTAGAGTAATCCAAATATATGGTGAGAAAAAGAAATGGAATCAAGATTGCAATAACTTACCCTGAATAGAAATTGCAGCAAAAATAAATGGAAAGCAACACATAAATTCTAAGCTTTATAAATGGACAACAAATTAGGGGCTAAATTCACAGCTTTAAATTAAGGGCTATTTGGGGCTGATTTCTCATCAAATTAGGGGCTATATGGGCTGATTGGGGCTAATTAGGGCATATGATATAATCTGTTATCTCTTCCCTCAGCAACTACGGAGTATAACAAATCAATATTTGAAAAACTAAGTCATGAGTTGGTGGACACTACATCTGGTTGTATTTCCTTCATCCATACCCATCATCCAAGTGACTAACTTCACACTTTTGGTTAATCTTTTTAGGTTTTAACCTAAACACATAAAAAATAAGGGTAAATTACACTGACCTCCCCTGAGGTTTGACGTAATTACACGGACCTCCCCTCTAGTTTGCAAAATTACACAAACCTCCCTCGACGTTTGTAATTCGGTAACAAAATGCCCCCTCCACTAACGTTCCGTTAGTTTTTTTTACATTTGCCTCCCCTAAAAATTATAATTAGCCCCCTATACTATAAAATTGTCATACTAAGCCCCCTTTCTCTTATATTTTTGTTCTAATTATAAAATCCCTCCTCCCTCTTACGTTTTTGGGTTAATTTTTTTAGCATTAATTTATATCTACACAAAATATACACAAAATACATATAAATAGGTCCAAAAAATTTTTTTCCAAGAACAAACCTCTGTCAAGTCCCCCTGTATTAATTTTCTAGATCCGCCCCTGCCCTTATGCTTCAAAAGTGGACACTTAACCCCCTGTGATTGTGGACTAAAATGGAACTGTTATGATTTCACTCAAAACTGACGAAAGTTCTAAAATTGGTTAAAAATATAAACACTTAACCCATTTTGTGATGTTAATTTTGGGGTTAACGCTCTTTGAGTGAAATTTATAGCGAGGAGAACGAACTCCTTACCACTTGGCCAATAGGTCATTGGTAACATTAATTTATATCATCTACACAAAATATACACAAAATATATATAAATAGGTCCAAAAAAATTTTTTCCAAGAACAAACCTCATTCAAACCCCCCTGTATTAATTTTCTAAATCCGCCCCTGCCCTTATGCTTCAAAAGTGGACACTTAACCCCCTGTGATTGTGGACTAAAATGGAACTGTTATGATTTCACACAAAACTGACGAACATTCTAAAATTGGTTAAAAATATAAACACTTAACCCATTTTGTGATGTTAATTTTGGGGTTAACGCTCTTTGAGTGAAATCATAAATGGGTTAAGTGTTTATATTTTTAACCAATTTTAGAATTTTCGTCAGTTTTGAGTGAAAACATAACAGTTCCATTTTAGTCCACAATCACAGGGGTTTTAAGTGTCCACTTTTGAAGCATAAGGGCAGGGGCGGATCTAGAAAATTAATACAGGGGGACTTGACAGAGGTTTGTTCTTGGAAAAAAAAATTTTGGACCTATTTATATGTATTTTGTGTATATTTTGTGTAGATATAAATTAATGCTAAAAAAATTAACCCAAAAACGTAAGAGGGAGGAGGGATTTTATAATTAGAACAAAAATATAAGAGAAAGGGGGCTTAGTATGACAATTTTATAATATAGGGGGGCTAATTGTAATTTTCAGAGGAGGCAAATGTAAAAAAAACTAACGGAACGTTAGTGGAGGGGGCATTTTGTTACCGAATTACAAACCTCGAGGGAAGTTTGTGTAATTTTGCAAACTAGAGGGGAGGTCCGTATAATTACGTCAAACCTCAGGGGAGGTCAGTGTAATTTACCCAAAAAATAATTACTTTACTTGGACAATGCATAGCAACAAACCCAAAATCTTTCTGTGCCTCTTATTTTATATTATAAAAAATAAGAGAAACAGAGAGAGAGAGAGAGAGAGAGAGAGAGAGGGTAGAGAAGAAGAAAGTGGCAGATTCTCGAGACACAAAAGAAATTAGTGATTGAGAAATTCAAATTTTGCGTGCGTAAGGATGAGAGAAAGTCTGGACCGTATGTGTACGCGAGAGAGATCCGTATGAGTGAGTTTTTGACTTTTGGATTGAACAGATCCAAGGGTAGAGAGTGGGACGTGGTTTGATTAAGGCCAAGATTCAAAGTTGGGGAAACGGGTAAGTCTTGGCCATTGGATTAGTATTTTGTGGGAGCCACACCTTCCTCCCTTATAAGATAGATATATATATATATATATATATAAGCTAGATACATGTACATTTATGACATTAAATTCGATTAAAGATTAAAATAATTCTTCCAATTATTTACATGAGAAAATTCCTTTTTGACATTAAAGGAGAAATAAGGTAACTATTGTCTATCATTGCACAAATAAACGCTTAAGGGAACAAACATAAATGAATAATTGGAAGAATAAAATCTTGCCATAGTTTTAGCAGTATACATATATTGCCACTCTTATCACAATTTAAAAGAAAAAAAAATAAAATGTTTTGATGTAAAATGTTTTACAGAAAATGCTTTTACCTTGTGATGTAAAATGTTTTCCATAAAATGCAAGGTAAAAGCATTTTTCGGAAAACATTTTACATCAAAACAAACGGAGCGACTGCCAATCTCACATATCACGAACAAATCCTATAAAAACAGAGTCTCATTTTGATTGTTCAACCAACTCCACCCAACAATACCTTCGACTCTCTTATGGTTAGTTTGATTCTTCATGATGCAATGTTTTTTGTTATTATTGATTTCTCATTATGATTCTTCATGATGCAATTCATTGTTAACGCTTTGTTTTGTATGTACAAGGTTTGATGATGAAAGAGTTTCATTGATATTGCAGAGGTGCTCTCTGATCGAACTGTGAGTTTAAAATCTTGAGGTGTTCAAAGTGACTGACTATGTCCACTATTTAATCACAAACAGCAAATCCTTTTCCATTTCTCTCATGTATGTTGACATATGGATAATGTTATTATTTTTTTTTTTTTTCATATTTTTACATGTTTTGTTTTGTATTTTGTGAACCAATTGCTATGCGGATGTTGATGATGGCCAAACAAGCCAAGCCACACAAGAGAGAAAAATAGATAACTCTATACATAACTGCCTACTCTTTATCCAACGTTTTCTTAATGAAATTTTTTTTTCTTTTGTTTTTTGTTGATTAGTTTTTTTGGGGTGCATGTTCAATGTTTGTAACTTGCTGGCTCTTATTGGGTGTACGTGTTATTTTCAATAGAGAAATGTTTATGATAGGGGTAGAAAAAGTTTGTTCCAAGGGTGGAGAGAGAGTTTGTTATATATATGGAGATGATATATACATAAATGTGTGTATATATATATATATATATATTTACCTATCTACAGAGACATATTACACTTGCCAAATTAAAGAATTGAGATTTTAAGATTGACAAGGTGTTTAGGATTAAAAATTCAAAGGTGCTTTCAAATCAGTTTTGGGTACGTAGTGGTAAGGGATGTTGGCAATGAGATGAACAAATTTTAGTACATTTCTTTAATTGATCAACCAGGTTCAAATATTTGTATTCAATTTAAGCGACCGGCGAGGAATTTGTTTTTAAGGTATTTAAAATTACTGCTACTATTTTATCTATTTAAGGTTCTTCTAGTTTCAATGATTTCTATTCTTTTTCTTTAGATAAGTATCTGTTTTTAATTTATTCCTTGATGAGTTTGGTTTAATCATTTCAACAATGTAGGAAGCGGTTGGAAAGAAATTGCCTACTGAATAGCATGCATGTGCAAACAAAGGAGGAGCCAAAATCTCATTTACAATGGGATGTGAATGTGGATCGATATAAATCAAATTTGAATTGTTTTTTGTATTTTTATTAATTAGGCCCCGTTTGATAGTCATTTCAATTTTTTGTTTTCAATTTTCAGTTTTTGTGTTAGAAGTTTTTGTGTTTATTTCTAAAAAATGAAAATAGAAATTGCATTTGGTAATTTTGTTTCGTTTTTTTTTTAAAAAATAAAGCAAAAACAGAAAAATGCATTTGATAACTCTGTTTCATTTTCAAAAAAAAAAAAACGTTTTTGATAAATTCTATTTTATGGCAGATTTTTATTATCAATGTTAACTTACTATATATATATATATACATACATACACACATATATATTATTGGGTTCCATTCTGCTTGAAAATATTTACAAAATGATTATTTTATTCTTGAAACTTTAAAATGCCATAACTTGTTAAGATTAAATGAGAATTCAATGTCGTCAGATTCTGTGATCTCATATTAATCTGAAGAACATTTTGAGACCTAAAAAATACATTTATCGTAAAATGACCAAATTACCCTTGAGGCTTACATTTAATAAATTAATATAAATAAAGTCTTCAAATAGCACGGTCTCATTTATCCCAAAGTTTTTCGACGTTCTGGACCCAATGGCGGGGTCCATTTGGCCTAAAAATATTTATAAAATGACTATTTTGCCCTTGTAACTTTAAAATGTCATAACTTGTTAAGATTAAATCAGAATTGAACGTCGTCAGAATTTAAGACCTCATATTATTATGAAGAACATTTTAGGACAAAAAATACAAATATTTTAAAATGACCAAATTGCCCTTGGGTCTTACATTTAATAAGTTAATATAAATAAAGTCTTCAAATAACACGTAGTGGCCTACCCTAAGGTTATTCGATATTCTGGATCCAATAGTGGGGTCCATTTGGCTTGATTTTTTTAAATTTTTTTTGTAAAATGACTATTTTACCCTTGAACCCTTGAAATACCATAACTTTTTAAGATTAAACTAGAATTGAACATCGTCAGAGCTTGTGAGCTCGTATTAATATGAAGAATATTTTGACACTTAAAAAGGTCACATATTGTAAAATGACCAAATTGCCCTTGGGGCTTATATTTAATAAGGTAATATAAATAAAGTCTTAAAATAGCAAGGACTGACCTACCCCAGGTTATTCGATGTTCTAGATCCAATGGTGGGGTTCATTTGGTCTGAATAAATTTGAAAAATGACTATTTTACCCTTGAACTTTAAAAATATCATAACTTGTTAAGTTTAAACCAGAATTGTACGTCGTCAGCGCTTGTGAGCTCATGTGAATGTGAAGAAAATTGGGACCAAAAAAGTACATGTATTATAAAATGACCAAATTGCCCTTCGTGGCTTACTTTTAATAAGTTGATATAAATCAAGTCTTTAAATAACACATGCTAACTACCCCCAAGGTTCTTTGACGTTCTGGACACAATAACGGTGTTCATTAGGCTAAATGGACCCTGTCATTAGGTCTAGAAGGTCGAAAAACCTTGGGATTGGTGCTCGTGTTACTTAAAGACTTCACTTATATTAACTTATTAAATAGAAGCTCTAAGGGCAATTTGGTCATTTTATAATATATGTGTTTTTAGGTCCCAAAATGTTCTTCATAATAATATTAGCTCTTACGCTCAGACGACGTCAGTTCTAGTTTGATCTTAACGAGTTATGATTTTTTGAAATTTCAATGACAAAATAGTCATTTTGCAATTTATTCAGGCCAAATGGACCCCACCATTGGATCCAGAACGTCAAAAGAACCTTGGACTAGGTGAGTCCTTGCTATTTGAAAACTTTATTTATATCAACTTATTAAATGTAAGCCCCAAGGGCAATTTGGCCATTTTGCAATCTGTGTACTTTTTGGTTGTTAAAATATTCTTCATATTAATACGAGCTCACAAGCTCTGATGACATTCAATTTTAGTTTAATCTTAAAAAATTATGGTATTTCAAAGGTTTAAGGGTAAAATAGTCATTTTACAAAAAAAAAATCAAGCCAAATGGACCCCACCATTGAATCCAGAACGTCTAATAACCTCGGGTTAGGTCACATTATGTTATTTGAAGACTTTACTTACATTAACTTAATAAAGGTAAAACCCAAGGGCAATTTGGTCATTTTAAAATATATATACTTTTTTAGGTCCTAAAATGTTCCTCATAATAATATAAGCTCTTAAGTTCTGACGACGTTCAATTCTGATTTAATCTTAACAAGTTATGGCATTTTAAAGTTTTAAGGGCAAAATAGTCATTTTATAAATATTTTTAGGCCAAATGGACCCCACTATTGGATCCAGAACATTGAATAACCTTAGGGTAGGTCACCACGTGTTATTTGAAGACTTTATTTATATTAACTTATTAAATGTAAGATCCAAGGGTAATTTGGTCATTTTAAAATATATGTACTTTTTAGTTCCTAAAATGTTCTTCATAATAACATGAGCTCTTAAGTTCTGACGACGTTCAATTCTGATTTAATCTTAACAAGTCATGACATTTTAAAGTTACAAGGGCGAATTAGTCAATTTGTAAATATTTTTAGGCCAAATGGACCCCACCATTGGATCCAGAACATCGAATAACCTTAGGATAGGTCACCAAGTGTTATTTCAAGACTTTATTTATATTAACTTAATAAAGGTAAAACCCAAGGGCAATTTGGTCATTTTAAAATATATGTACTTTTTAGGTCCTAAAATGTTCTTCATAATAATATGAGCTCTTAAGTTCTGACGACGTTCAATTCTGATTTAATCTTAACAAATTATGACATTTTAAAATTACAAGGGCAAAATAGTCATTTTATAAATATTTTTAGGCCAAATAGACCCCGCCATTGGATCCAGAACGTCGAAAAACTTTGGGGTGGGTGAGACCATGTTATTTGAAAACTTTATTTATATTAATTTATTAAATGTAAGCCTTAGGGGTAATTTGGTCAGTTTACGATAGATGTACTTTTTAGGTCTCAAAATATTCTTCATATTGATATGAGATTAGAGAATCTGACGATATTCAATTCTCATTTAATTTTAACAAGTTTTTGCATTTGAAAGTTTGAAGGGTAAAATAGTCATTTTGTAAAAAAAATTCAAGCCAAATGGACCCCACCATTATGTTCAGAATGTTAAAAAAATATTTTCAGGCCAAATGGACCCCACCATTGGCCGGTCTAAACTTTTGTCCATGTTTTCACCATTTTTCAAAATCAATTTTAAAATTTTGGAAGCTACCTTTTTTTGCTTCCAATTTTGGCCCATTTTTTGAAAATTGATTTTGATAAAACAAAAACAAAAACTGATTTACCAAATGCATTTTTTATTGCAATTTTCAAAAATATGAAAACAAACACAAAAAACTGAAAACGAAATGGGTATCAAACAAGCCCAATAGTTCTATTTTTTGTTTCTTCAATAGTTTAAGATATCACTCTAGATTTGTTGAATTTTCACATACTTTGCAGAATCTGCAAATCCATGAGATCAAGTTGTGTTATAAATAAATTCATAAATTCAAGATAAATAAACCAATAATAAAAATTAGATTATACTTATCTAAGAATATATTTGATTTGTTTTCTATATTTCTAACTTTGTTTAATGTAATAAGAAATGAAAGCATATGGCACAAATCAATTATATATGATTAAAATTTTTCTCGATATGTTCTATGAGTTGCGTGCGAAATAAATTTTTTTTTTATTTTATTTTGCATCTATCAATTAGTACTCATTATTTACAAACATCAACAATTAAGAATTTTTGTTGTTATTTGTCATTTTCGTCAAATTTAATCAATAATTTTATTAATCGTATGATATTGTTCTGATTTGTACACATCCCGTGCATTGCATGGGGCTCATAACTAGTATACTATATAGTACATACAAAATTTTGATCTTATGTTAAATTACACCGAATTCATCCTATGGTACCTCATATACCATGTGAGAACTAATGTGAAGCATGCATCAGCTTCATAACTATTTTGCTTACCAGATGAGCTGGGTAATTAAATGGCAATTGACAATTCACATGGACATTATAAAGTCAACCTACCCTAATAAAACAATAACTGTATATTAAATGAGATGGAAAAAGTAGAGTAAACGGTCTCCATATGAATGTAAATAATACTCCAATATATAGCTAAATATATAAAAAGAAGACTCATTTTAAATGGACAGTTTGCTGCCAAAATATTACTAGTTTTCATAAAAGATTACCAATCTAACACTCTTCGTAAATAAATCCCAATAGAATTAACACTTCTTTTGACATGTCAACCTTACAAATTGTCTTTTAAAGCAATAGTTTTATTTTTATTTTTACTTTTACGATAAATTGTCTGCTAAATCTGAATATAGATCCATGGCTGTCACTGTTTGTGAATTAACTTGGTAATTCGCTCTCTTCAAAGATCTGCATATTCATCTTCCTGAGCCAGCTTTGCTCTTTTGTAATAGTAAAGCTACTCTCCACATTGCGGCTAACCCCATTGTCACACCCCTATTTTTGGATAACCAAATATTCAATTCAGAGCATGTATCCAGACTAATATTCAATTACCAAAAACCCCGAGGGTGACACCCTCACACAGAGTAACAAATAATTGTTTTGAAAACAAAATTAAATACTCATTAAATAAGAACACGTGATTATATTTTTAAAGAAAAACTCACTATTATCAAACCTGCATTTCTAAACATTTATTTCATTTAAAAAGAAATAAATTTTCATACAAATATTATATCATTTTGTTTTATAAAAGAACTATCATTTTCACTAAATAAAACCATCTTTATATAGTTACCATTATAAAATAAATACATTCTTTACAAAAATTGAACAGATCTACACGTGTTCCAATACCCAACATACAATTGATTTCTTTTTTGTACACTAATATATGGTCTCAAATAATAGTCCGTAATGCCAAATAAAATACATAAAGTACAACATTGTCATAATTGCAAACAAAAAAATAAAATCTTCAATCTTCCACATATACAAGCTCCACCAGACAATCCAATCAACTAGATCTGCAGAGATACATTCGACTACGTTTCATATAGAAACGCCCCCGAATGCATAACACATTCGGGTCAGTCACATGACTGGTATGAGTTAAACAAAACAACAAGTCTTAGGGATCCAACTTGGACTCGTAGACTACAAATTAAACCACACTACAACACTCTTGGGCCAAGACGTGTAGTTCCACACACATATCGGGACAAAAAGAGTAGTTTTCCTTTATGTGTTGGCAAGTAGTTTCTTACCTGAAACCCAAAGTAACTACGAATTTCATACTTACCAACCTACTTATGGTGAACCAAACATGTAAAACGTTAGCGGGCCCACCATCCTGCAAACAAGAATTTATACTATTGACAAAATGACAAATTCTACGTGCTATTCACAAAGGTAAGACTTTCATACCTAATACTTCGGAATCAGTAAAAACACAAACACAAAAAATGTGCAGAACACCGCTTTATAAAATCTCACGAAGAATGAACATCTAAATCATAAGCTACCAGTCTAAATACGAGTTTAAAGTAACAACAATCAATAAGGTAATTTTATTCAAACGCTTAACTCTTCGAGAATTCATTAACAATCACACTCTTACTCTTTATAAGTTATTTACTTATTCAATTTCCTAGGTTCACCACCCTGGCCACCCTCCATGGTACAGCCCACACATATATCCTATGTGTGCCCGGAGATACTACCAACATCGACTTCGGTGCCAGTTTGGTTGGGGTATCAACCAAACCAGGTATACACAACGGACGGCTGGTCAATATGTCAAGACGTCAATATACTATAAGCCGAGCATAAGGCTTAGGCCAGCTTGATCACAGAGCCACTGGCAAAAAGGATACACTCAGCAAGTCGAGTTACCAAAAAAAATAATACACGGGGTGTGGTGAACACTAAGGAATCGAAACCGTTTTGCATTCTAGGAATTATCAAAATTTCATATGACTCAAAGATCACCAATTTTTATAGCACTAATTTTATATGAGGATTCATTATCTCCAAGCAACTTTACGTTAAGTCATATTAACGAGTAAAATCACACAGAATTTAAAAATCTAACACCGGTGCACATTTCCAGCCATACAGAAAAACTGCTACTGAAATTCCTATTTTCTGCCCAAACTGTCACGCCCCGACGTAGCAAAAATAGGGAAAAATAAAATTTCCTTTTTGGACCCGTAGGTCGCGACAAGTGAAAGAATCCTGCTTGTCCTGTACTTAGCTTAACATGATACAAAATCAGAGTATAATGCAACAGGGAAGAAACTACTAGTCATTTAAAACATAAATCAAAGTTATTACAAAACACTTGTTAGAAGGCACAAACCGCCTTATTTAAATAAATTATCTATCCTCTTATTACAGACATAAAGCATAAAACTTAAAAACTTCTTCTTAATAAAAATCTTCCTTAACTGGCATAATCATATTGATCTTCATCACCTGCAAAACCTGGACGTGGGATTGTCCAGTGGGCGTAATATGCCGTCAGCTTTGAATACAAAGTCGAGTGAATATAATAAACGCAATACAATGTATATACAAGCATATTCACAACTGTCATGATTCAGTACCTTAAGGTACGCTTAATCCCTTATTTAAATCGGTCGTCATCATACAGTCTTATCTTATGAAATATGCAACCGTGTATGAACAATGCAATCCTCTCACATCACTGACTCTTTTACCTCGACCACAATCTCATACTCAAACGGTTCTTTTAGAAAATCTGTCGATGTGTCTGCCGTATCCGAGTCGGCCTGGACATACTTAGACGTTCAAGGTTACAATAACCTGGCTAGTCTGCCGTATCTGGGTCGGCCTGGACATAACCGGATTGGTCTGCCGTATCCGAGTCGGCCTGAACTCAATCTGACTGACCTGTCGTATCCGAGTCGGCCTGGGTTCAATCTCCCCTAATTAATCTGCCGTATCTAAGTCGGCCTGGAATAATTAAGGTAACCACAAACTCAAAATATCATCTCTACTCTTTTCTCATCTTACCATCACACCCCATGCATGTCTGACCACACCTTAACCCTATCATGTATGTTGTGTAATTGTTCATAATCTGTTTTACTATTGTTAACCCACGAACTTTTTCAATCGTACGTCATTGACTAGACTACATTCGGGTTCTGTCGTATAAAAGGTGGGATTTTTCCACACCAATGCGGTCCCTAAAAGTAAGTTGTATTTTTGACCTGGGCGAAACATTACCAAACTTAAGAGAACAGTTCAAAATATTATTTTAAGATTTTAGGAACTGACGGTGTAATTTTCGGAGTTATAGAATATTTATTACAAATTTTAGAAGATAAAATGACACATATAATTATAGCCGTAACCCCTTGATGACATAAATATTTAAACTCAGAGGGTAAAGACCTTGGAATTATTTTTTTAATAAATACAAGACATCAAAATACACTTCCTCTATTTTTTCCATAAATTTAGAAGTACCAGAGGTATTTATAATGATTAAAATACTAGTTAAATAACCACTGATTAATTATGAAAAATATCAAGTTATGGTTTTATAATTTGATAAATTATAAAACTCTATATTCTGACCTCCAACATGTTAATAATAATAATATAGAATTTAATAAGGTCAATAAGTATTTTTAATATTTATTTTATACATAACAAACTAATATTTATTATTTAATTAACATAAAATAAATAATAAATATTTATTGCATTATTAAAATAATTACTGAAAATACAAAATATTATTTTCATAATATTTCAGAAATAAACATATACCATTCCTCTTTGAAAATAATTAGAACATAATATAGGGATGCACTCCATCCCCAACTTTAGCACTCCATCCCCACTATTGTGAAACATCCCCAATTTAGCATTTCATCCCCAACTTTACGAAATATCCCTAGGTTTAGTATTTCATCCCCAACTTTAACATTCTATCCCCAATTATGTGAGATATCCCCAGATTTAACATTCTATCCCCAATAATGCGACACATCCCCAACTTTAACATTCTATCCCCAATTATGCTGAATTCTTTGGTTAAGGTTCTGTTTGGGTAAGTTTTATGCAAAACCTTAAAATCGCTATCTCTCTCGTTTCTTATCGGATTGCGACGAGTCTTATATGAAAGTTGCTTAATTTTTCGCAATAATTCTAAAACTCTAAATTACAGGTCCTGATTTTAACTTTAAAATTTTCAGATTTTCAAAAGCTTAAAATCACAAAATTCATATACACATACGTACCCATTTTTAAAACCTCGTTGAAACATATTATGTAATATATGAATCTCCTCGTCTTTCCGCGTAGATTATGAATATGTAATTAGTTTTTCATGAAACGAATCGAGGTGTCCCAAATATTTGAAAAACCGAGGGGTGACGAAACTTTAAATTGATCGTTCGTCGCAACCGTTATGAATTAAGGTTTGAAACTTGAAACTAAGTTTATTGGGACTCAAATCTACCATTTCCAATTCACGGATTTAGTTTTCGTTAACATTTGCGAGACCGCAATTTTTCGACCGCCATTGATATATATATATATATATATACATATAAAAATGTATTCATTCACTTTCGAAGCACAAGGGTTGTGTGTAATGACTTAAAGTACATTGGGAGTGAGTTTAGAATACTCACCGGTCGTTAGTTTATCGCGAAGAGCTTTCCGAAGAAAAGACGTAAAAACCGTAATAAAAAGCTCCGTAATAAAAAAAAATGGTTTGATCCTTTGAAGTCTAAACTTTGAATTCACTGTATTGATCCTTTTCTTCTACTTCTTTAATCTCCAGATTATGAGTGTGTATGAGAATTGAGGGTGTGTTCTTGTGTTTATAGGAGTGAGACCAAATTAGAGAGAGAGGGAAGAGTTTGTGAGATTGAAGTACACACACACATATATACATATATATATATATACAGACACATTCTTGGAGGCCAAGATTAACCTTGTGGACTCAAATTAGTCCACACATATGTATTTATTTACCACATGATATGTCCAGAAATATGCTGTAGCAGTCCAACCGCCACGCGGTTAGCCAATAGCCCAGGTAGTCTGGATTGGGAGCGTAGAGCCCACACTCCCGAAGTGTCCACCTGTAACCGTCCGAGATACTCGGCAGCTCGGATACCAGGAGTGGTGAAACCCCAGGATATGCGGCATGGATCACGCTTCCCACCGTTTCCTTATACAGCCATGACTCTATCGGGGAAGAATCAGTGGTTGCCTAAACCACTTAGGAAACTCTCTTAACATTGTATAAATCTATTGTGATTAGATTAGGCTTCCTAAACTAATATAACTTGCCATGTAAGGGTGGACTCTTACATCTATGAAAGAGCCCACCTATCCTCCCTATGGGGATCCGAATATCAATTCTCTAAGCATACAGGCACAGAATAGAGAACTCACCACCATACACGTATATACACGGCCGATATTACTGGGAGTGCTGCCCATCTTGTCAGCTCACCAGGCCCGCCGGTGATCTGTTAGTGAGAAGCGCACAGACGCAACCGTGGACGTAGGTCACCTCATTAACGGGGCCGAACCACATACAAACCTTTTGTGGCTTTGTCTTCTGTCCAAATTACTCTTACCAATTTTCGGCATCATCAGTTTGGCGCCGTCTGTGGGAAACTCGACACGGTTTCCTCATCAACAACAATCTTTGACTGATCGACATGCCGCCGAAGAAGGGTAAGAAAACCGCCGATTCAACCGGTCAGGAGGATCTACAGATCGAGCCGCGGGCAACCTCCATGACCACCGAACAGGTCACAGCGGCGCTGGAACAACTCTTGGAGGGCCAGCTCCGGACGCAACAGCAAACAGAGGCGCTTATGGCCCAGCACGAAAAGATGGTCGGGGACCATGAGAAAGACCCTTCGTCGGAGAAGCGGCTTGAAAAGAGCGCTCCCAGCCAAGGGCCCGCTCGAACGCAACAGCAAACAGAGGCGCTTATGGCCCAGCACGAAAAGGTGGTCGGGGACCATGAGAAAGGCCCTTCGTCGGAGAAGCGGCTTGAAAAGAGCGCTCCCAGCCAAGGGCCCGCTCGAACACGTCAAAAAACCCGATCTGTTCCAGTGTCCCAACCAGATCGCGAACGTCATCCGGAGGGAGAACGCAGCCAGACTACCAAGTGCTCGCACAGAGGACCTCGATACATTCCTCGCCAAGCGCGCCGAGTGGAGGACGCCAGGATCTTCATTGAACGGCGGCGAGCTGCGAGGGGAGAAGCGCCCGGACGAAAAGCCCGGGAATCGGTCGATGATCCGCCCGCCCTAAGCCGGGGGGATCTTAGGCATAGGCTATCCCGAACCCACAGCCGAGTGCTATCCCCGAGGTCAACGCGCTTTGAGGATGAGGCATCATCGTCCGACCCCACCTACCACTCAGACACAGAGAGGAGGACCGGGCGCACTGACGTCAAGGCCCAGGTTGAGGAGCTGCAGCAGCAAATTGAGAGGCTGAACCGCAAGTCCGATCATGACCTCACAAATACAGACACAGAGTCACCCTACACTACCCGAGTGACGCAATTTCCAATTCTGCAGAAGTTCAAACCCCCTCACCTCAGCTCATATGACGGCACGGGGAGTCCGGTGGACCACATCCGCACCTACAAGGCGTAGATGGCATTGGTCACTACGACAGACAAGCTGCTGTGCCTGGCCTTCCCTAGTACTCTCAAGGGATCAGCCGCACAGTGGTTCCATGCCCTAAAGCCCCGGACGGTTGACAACTTTAAAGCCCTCGGCAAGCTCTTCATCAGCCAGTTTGTCGGGATGCTGGACCGCTCGCAACCGGACACCCAGCTGCTAGCTGTCAAGCAGCAAAAAGGGGAATCTTTAATGGAATATGTTGACCGTTTCAACCAACAGAGGCTCCAGATCCACAACCTCAACGAGACGGCCGCCATTATGGCTTTCTGTTCGGGAGTTCAGCACACCAAGGTGGCCACGTCTTTTCATCGCAACCGACCGACAACCCTGGTGGAACTCTCGGAAAGAGTAGGAAAGTACATCGACACCGAAGAGTTATTGAAGGCAAAACGCGCCAGCCAGGCGGGAGATGAATCCCCAAAAGCAAAGCGCAAACGCGAGGGGTTTGAGAAGGGTCTGGGAAAGAAGCCGAAGCAAGATCAGAGAGATGCTAGGGGTCTAGGCCAGCCCCCAACGGCTTTTACACCCCTTTCCCGACCTATACAGGAGGTGATGGTTGCTGCAGAGGCACAGAGGCTGCTTCCGCAGCCAGCTAAGCTCCGAGCCCCGCCCGGTAAGAGAAATCGGGAAAATTTTTGCCGTTATCACAGGGATCATGGCCACGAAACGGAGGATTGCTTCAAATTGAAGATAGCAATCGAGAAGCTGATCGAGCAGGGCCATCTTGCCGAGTTTGTCACAGCAGACAGACGGCCCCGACAGGATGCCCGAGCTCCTGGTCAACCCCCTCCACCGCTCGGCCACATTAACGTGATCTCTGGAGGAACATCTGGCAGGGGTGATTCTCAGTCGGCACGGAAGAGGCATGCCCGAGCATCCCGAACGGATGTATGGCAGGTCCAATCCACCGGCCCCTCACTAACTGACGTTTTGACGTTCTCGTCCGACGACGTACAGGGCCTCCACTGCCCCCACGACGACCCGCTAGTAGTGACGCTTTCTATAGCTAACTATATGGTCCAGAGGGTACTCGTCGACACAGGTAGCTCGTATGACATAATGTTTACGGCGGCATACGACCAACTCGGGATCGCCCGGGATCGTCTCCGACCGGTGGCTACTCCCCTGGTCGGGTTCAACGGCTCCAGCACGCAACCGCTTGGTACGATCGAGCTCCCAATTCTCATGGGGACCTACCCGCAGCAGGTTTCCGTGATGACTAAGTTTGTGATAGTGGAGGCCCCCTCGGCCTACAACGTCATCCTCGGAAGGTCGACCCTCAACAGGGCCCGAGCAGTCGTCTCCACATACAGCTTAACCGTGAAATTCCCGACTCCCCATGGACCTGGATGCTTGCGAGAAGACCAAACCACGGCTCGAAGTTGTTATGTTAGCTCGTTGCATCGGGGGGGCAATCTCCGAAACACTGAACGTCCAAGAAATAGACCCCCGAGACCAGAGGGACGTGATAGGGCCTATGGAAGAATTGGAGCAAGTTGTGCTGGATCTAGAGCACCCAGGCCGCACGATCAACATAGGCGCACTGCTGGAGCCCGCCTTGAAAGAAAAGTTGACCCAGTTCCTGAGGCGAAACCAGGACGTTTTTGCTTGGAGTCATGAGGACATGCCCGGGATCGATCCCCGGGTAATGTCCCATCGTCTCAATGTCAGCCCGGACTGCCGTCCGGTAAAGCAGAAGCAAAGGGGCATGGCCCCCGAGAGACAAAAAGCGGTAAGCGAGGAGGTCGAGAAGCTCCTAAAAGCTAACTCCATCCAGGAGGTCCACTACCCCGATTGGCTGGCCAATGTTGTCCTGGTCAAGAAGAGCAATGGCAAATGGAGGATGTGTGTAGACTTCACCGACCTCAACAAGGCCTGTCCCAAGGACTGTTATCCGCTGCCCATGATAGACCTCCTTGTCGACTCAACGGCAGGCCATTCACTCCTCTCGTTCATGGATGCCTACTCGGGGTATAATCAGATCATCATGTACCCCGGGGACGAAGAGAAGACGGCGTTCATCACCGACCAAGGCACGTACTGTTACAGACTTATGCCCTTCGGCCTCAAGAATGCCGGGGCTACATACCAGCGCCTGGTCAACTTCATGTTCAGAGACCTCATTGGAAAGTCCCTGGAAGTGTACGTGGACGATCTCCTGGTCAAGAGCCGGGATAAACCCGATCACGTTCAGTACCTGGCCGGGGCCTTCAGCATTTTGAGAAAGTTCAGGATGAGGTTGAACCCGGCCAAATGCACCTTTGGGGTCTCATCAGGGAAGTTCCTCGGTCATCTAGTCAGCAGACGAGGAATCGAAGCAAACCCCGACAAAATCCAAGCTATCATCAACATGCGGTCACCTAAATCAACAAAAGAAGTTCAGAGCTTAGTCGGACGGGTGGCCGCACTTAATAGATTCGTGTCCAGAGCAACTGATCGGTGCCTGCCGTTCTTCAAAATTCTCCGCAAAGCTTTTCAATGGTCGGAGGAGTGCGAGGAGGCATTCCAGGAACTCAAGAAGTACCTGGCCTCTCCTCCTCTATTGTCGACACCTACAGCCGGAGAGGAACTGTTCCTGTACCTGGCAGTGTCACCATCGGCGGTTAGCTCAGCACTTATTCGGGAAGAGCATGGGATACAGTTCCCAGTGTACTACACCAGCCGGGCGCTGCAAGGTGCGGAAAGCCGATACTCCCGCATCGAGAAATTGGCCTTCGCCCTCATTACCTCAGCCCGAAGGCTCCGACCGTACTTCCAGGCCCATGCCATTGTAGTACTAACTGATCAGCCTCTCCACAAAATTCTCTCTCGGCCAGACACGTCTGGAAGGCTCGTCAAGTGGGCTTTGGAACTGGAAGAGTTTGAGGTAACTTATCGACCCCGGACGGCAATCAAGGGACAAGCCGTCGCGGATTTTCTGGTTGAGTTTACGTATCCAGAAGATCCGGTCGAGGAACCTGAGCCTCCGACATTACCGCCCGGATTGCTCGCCGGCATCCCCACCTGGGTATTACATGTCGATGGCTCTTCAAACCAGCAAGGTAGTGGAGCCGGAATCATCCTGACTACCCCCGATGGCATCCAACTCGAATATGCTTTAAGGTTTGGGTTTCGTGCCTCCAACAACGAGGCCGAGTACGAAGCCCTCTTGGTCGGGTTACAGTTGGCCGTCTCAATGAGTGTACAGCAGGTCCAGGGCTACAGTGACTCCCAGCTCGTGGTCAATCAAGTAAACCAAGAATACGAAGCACGGGAAGATAGCATGGTCGCCTACTTGGCCCTCGTCCGGGCAATTTCCAATCAGCTCCGAGGATTCTCCATCAATCGGATACCTAGAGAGGAAAACACTCGAGCTGACCGACTAGCTCGCCTCGCTTCGTCAGCTGAGTCAGACTTACCGGGGATAAGGATACAATTCTTACCCGAGCCAAGTGTGATCAACTCAGAGGGCATGGAGGTCGACCCGGTCACTCTGGGACCCAGTTGGATGGATCCAATCGTGATTTTCTTGACAATAGGAAGGCTGCCAGATGAAAAAGAGGAAGCAAGGCTGGTCAAGTACCGGGCGGTATGATACCATGTTCTCGACGGTGTCCTTTATAAGAGGGGGTTCACCATCCCATACCTCCGCTGTGTTCATCCTACGCAAGTTCAATCAATACTGTATGAAATTCATGAAGGCGTGTGCGGGAACCACGTAGGAGGTCGGGCACTCTCCAGAAAGGCCCTATTACAAGGGTACTATTGGCCAACTATGGCCCGAGATTCACAGGAGTACGTTCGAAGGTGCGACAAGTGCCAGCGGCACTCTCCCCTGATCAACCAACCAGGAGAACTTCAGACCCCGGTCCATAGTCCCTGGCCTTTCGCCCAGTGGGGGATCGACATCGTTGGTCCCTTACCAACAAGAAAAGGGCAGGTTAAGTTTGCTGTGATAGCTGTTGATTACTTCACCAAGTGGGCGGAGGCCGAGCCCCTGGCAACGATAACCGAGCGGAAAATGGAACATTTTGTGGAAAGAAATATCATCAGCAGATTCGGTATCCCACGAGTCCTGGTCAGCGACAATGGAAGACAATTTGATACACCCATCTTTAGACAGTTCTGCTCGGGATATAGGATACTAAATCATTACTCTTCTCCTGAGCATCCACAAGCTAATGGTCAGGACAAGGTGACAAACCGCACGATCTTGCAGTCGATTAAGACGAGGCTTGAAGGTGCCAAAGGCCTGTGGGCTGACGAACTCCCAGCCCTCCTGTGGGCCTACTACACCACACCCCGGGCAGCTACGGGCGAAACCCCATTTTTCTTAACTTATGGTTTTGAGGCAGTAGTCCCCACAGAGCTCGGGCTGCCCACTTATCGGGTGGCTGCCTTCAATAACCCAGACAATGGAGAAGCTCTCAGGACAGAACTAGACCTGGTGGAAGAGAAACGAGACCAGGCTTATCTCAAGGTGGCAGCTTACAAACAAAGGGTCTCGCGGTATTATAATAGTAAGGTGAAACATCGTAGCTTCCAAGTCGGGGACCTCGTCCTCAAGGCAGTGAACCAGTCCACCCGAGTTCCAGGCCATGGGAAGTTGGGAGCAAACTGGGAAGGACCGTATATAGTGACTCGGGTCAACCGACCAGGAACCTACTGGTTACAGAGCATGGACGGGCACGATCTCAATCATCCCTGGAACGTGCAACATCTCCGCAAATATTATCAGTAGCATCTGGCTACGGGAATCTAGTACTATAGGACAAGTTCTTTTTGTGTAGCCCTGATTGGGCAACTATTACAGATTGGTATTTTCTAAATAAAATGGATAAAGTTTGTTTCGAGGGTTTACACCGTGCAAAGAATGAAAGACCTCGGACTTAACCCCGAGGCACTAAAAAGACCTCGGGCCTAACCCCGAGGCACTAAAAAGACCTCGGGCCTAACCCTGAGGCACTAAAAAGACCTCAGGCCTAACCCCGAGGCACTAAAAAGACCTCGGGCCTAACCCTGAGGCATAAAAAAGACCTCGGGCCCCGAACCCAGGCGCTAAAGGACCCTGCAACCACCCATGTTCCAGGTTAGTTTCCTATGGTCCATCCCCAGCGCGCCCCCGCCTTAAAAGGAATCTCGGGGGTAAGAGGCTTCTACACCTAAACAGAAAATTAACTAATACTTCGCCTAGGTCCAGCCGACGATGGGGCCAAACCCCTAGGTGGCCAACGATGGCAAGCTTCAAATGCTCCTGCAACCACCCATGTTCCAGGTCAATTTCCTATGGCCATTTAGTCCCGAGCACCCGCACACCCGCCTTAGCAAGATGCTTGGGGGGCAGGGGACAGAGGGAAATACTAAGGCCAAAGTAGGGGATTACAAAGCTCGACTAGGTGTTCTGTGGGTTACGGTCCTAAAGCATTTGCTAAGGCAGATGTTAGGTTGGCCAAAGCCATACGGATACTAGCAAAAGTTAGGTGTTCTGTGGGTTACGATCCTAAAGCATTTGCTAAGGAAGATGTTAGGTCGGCCAAAGCCATACGGATACTAGCAAAAGTTAAAGCGCAGTACAACAAAATTAATGGAAGGATGACCTCAGGGGCCTTTTCATTAATTAAAACAAATGTACAAAGCCTGGGGGGCAGTTGTAGTGGCCTCCCCTAAAAATAAAAAAAACTACAAGTAATGAAAACAAACAATAGGAAGGAGGGACCGGGGAGTCAGTCTTCCACATTGACCACATTCTCGGTCTCCCCGGTCTGCTCCCTTGGTACAGCAAGTCCTTCGTCCCCCAAGCCCCTGCCTGGGGCGAGTTCTGTGGCCTCAGCAATGGCCGCAGGGTCTTCACCAATTGCAGGAGCTTCGCCAGCTGTGGGATCTTCAACGATATCCCAGTAATCCGAGTCAATCCCCTCGTAGGCCGAAAGGACCCATTCGGGGTGATCCCGGGCTACCCGCCGCTTCAGATCGTCATAACCTTGGAAGAAGCCGTCGTCAAACGCGCCTTCCTAGGCCCCTACAGCAGGTGTCTCGGCCGCCGCCTTCGCCCGGGCTTCAGCTGCCGCGGTCAGAGCCCGGGAAACCTCCAGTTTGGCCAAAGCCGCTGCCAGGTCCGCCTGAGCCACCCCCAAGCTCAGGGCCAATGACTTCGTCTTGCTTGTCTCCACGGCTAAGGCGGCTTTCGCTACTTGCAGTTCTTTCTGCTCCTTCGAAAGGGCAGTTTCAGCAGCGCTGACCTTCTCGGCCAGAGAGGACAGGACGGACTCGGATCCCGCGGCCATGCAGCCAACCTACGGCGAGAGGATGAAAATCAGTCAGGCAAGTAAAAAGATGGGTAGGCCAATGTTTGAAGGGGGATGGAACACTTACCAGATGGGATATACTATACAGCCACCCTTGAAAGCCTTGGGGAGATAGCCCGGCGCATACTTCTACCTGGCTTGGGACAAGGACGGACCTCATCAGGCCCGCCCAGGGGCAGACCCGACGGAATATCAGCCCTGGGCACGGGCTCGTCAGCAGCCGGCCTATGGGGAACTGATGTCCCCACAGGGTCGGAATGGTTAGTCGTCCCGTGGCAAATACGCCTGAGCGGGCGCTCGCCGCCCAGGGCCTCGGTGGCTGGCCTCTTCCCTTGGGCGATCGTCGCCCGAGCAGCACTAGTGGCGGCGGCGGCAGCCTGTCTCTCCCGCAGCTGGTCCAAATTGTGCTTGGGGGCCATTTCTGCAGAAACCAAGATCGCACGGACAGAAGCGCAAGGGGCAAAATTTAAAAATTTACAAAGTGCATGGTTAACGCATAATGTAACCAGGATACTCACCAGGAATGATGGGCGTAAAGCTGGGGGCCGGAACAGGCTCCTCAGGGGAATAGGTCTCGATGAAATCCCCCGTTCGGGATAACACGTTCCAAACGCTAGTGGGCAGCCCTGCTAGCCTCAGGAGCCTGGCCTGGCACGACTCAGGGATTTTTGGGGGTTTAGTTGAGCCCGCTGTGGACAGAGAAAAGAAATTAGTCAGTAATCCGCTGTGTTCCCAAAAAACCAAGATAGCAGACGAGGTCGGAAGGGCAGTCTTACCCCTCAACTCTCCGGCCCAGGATGTCCTCAGCTGGATCCCCGGAGCCATGTCGCAGAGGCGAAGGGCAGACACCTGAAAGAATTTGCCCTTCCACCCTTTGTTATTGCTAGGGCAATTGTCAATAATTTTCCTGCCCGGACGGGCAGAAAATGAGAAAAACCCCAATTCCCGATGCACGGGGAATGGTCGGTGGGCTCAGAGAAACTCCTGGAGGGTAAGCTCATATCTGAACACTTGAGGCCACAATGATATACACCCCATCAGGAACCTCCACCCATTGGGGGCCAACTGACCGAGGGCAATATCGAGGTAGATCAGGATATCCCGGGCTACAGGGTGAAGCGGAAGTCGGAGGCCCGCAATCAGAGCATCCTCGAAGAGGGTAACAAACCCCGACTGTTAGAGGTGCGCGCCGCCGATGTTTACGGCTAGGGCGCAACCATCGGGAAGGGAATATCTCTCCCTGATCCTAAGAAGGTCTTCGGAGCGCAAAACAGAAGAAGTGGACTCACAAGTGAAAACTACGCGGTCAGTCCCCTCGGGCAACTCGTCACCCGAACCCCTCAAGGCGGAGGCAACAGGGGCCTCCTCGGAAGACTCACTGTCAGACAGATTAATGGAAATCCTGGCCCCACTTTGGTGATCGAACAGGGACTCGGGAAGCCGGCCTAGACTGGCACCGGGGGACCCTGACCGATATTGTTCACTCTCCGATCTCGACGCAAAGTTGAAGCCAGAGTGTTCCATCTCTGGCTCTCCGACGGGAAGGAACGGACACAAACTACGACCTACGAATGGATCGGAAACCCCAAACTTGATATACAGGGGGGGCAGAGTTACTAACCTGAATGGTAACGAGTAGACACTCCTCAGCACCAGATAACACTCTCTCAAAACAGCGCAAGACACACCCGCTCGGTTAAGATGAATTAGAGTTCCACCCGACTCAAAGAATGCACAGAATCTGAGGAGGAAGAAATCCCACTCCCGCTCGAACCTCACAAGATTCGTTCTCTCCAGCCTCACTCTAAAATGAAAAAGGAACGGGGGAAAGAGGGAAGAAAAGCAGAAAATAGAAGACCAGGAAGGGATGCAAGAGATGGGGCGAGTACTCCTTATATAAAGACCCTGAACGGCCAAGATCAGAACGGATCCAACGGTCCAGGAGATTTCTCACCTAAATTGTCTCTTCGGTCACGTGAAGAGTCACCTCAAAAGGCGTGCGTGTTAACTGGGTGACAAGACGGTTCAGTTAGCTAGCAAACGGTTCGGTTACGGCCACGTCACCATTGTTAGGTTTTAACTTAACTAACGATGGGTTGGTATGGAGCGGCAGTGACCCGGGCCCGAGTTCCTGCAACCCGGGCACGTTCATACACCGGTCGGGTATTAGCTGCCCAGCGTAGCACAGAGTTAATAAACAATTAAAGGAGCATAGTGTGCGCAAGAGTTGGCCTCGAGGACCATTGTATTGCTATGAAAGGTAAACTGTATAGAGATCGGGGGCATTTGTAGTAGCTTCCCTGAAAAAAAAAAAAAAAAAAAAAAAGAAGAAAAAATGTGCGAGGCCTTCAAGTCCCTTTGTCCTTCAGAGCCATGACCTCCTCCTCCAAGGCCGTCACCCTCGCCACCAGCCCCTCTACGGTGAGCTCCAGGGCATGGAAGTCCACCCCCCGCAAGGCGGAATCTATCTGCAGCTCGTCGCCCATCTTCTCTACCTCCTGCAAACGGCTCTCCAAGTTCGCAAAAGAGAAGTCTGACCAGGAGCCAGGCACGCGAAGACCGACGGATGTTTCTGACCAGCTCCTTTTCGGTTGGGGCTGAGATTCTTCCTCAACCTCTTTCTCCTTGCCCTTCCTGGATGGGCCTGGTGGCGGGCTTGCGTCTTCAGATGAGGCGGAATCACTGCTGGTGGACAGAGTTACCGGCCCCTCGGATGGGCCGGCCCTGCCGGTGGCACGCGGGCCGGTAGCCATGGAACGAGTATAGCGGCGCGAACCAGAAGCCGCGGTGGCAGGAGCCGCGGAGGAAGGTCCGGCGCCCGCTCCCTCCGCAGGTCCCCCGGCCAAATCAGAGAACGACAGGCCGGCCTCGATAGCTCGGTCAATCGCCTCCGTGTCATCAGCAGTAGGGGCAACGCCACGGGAGGCAGCAAAAGCCTGCTTGCAGAGGTCGGGATCAAAGGCTCCAGGGGGCAGAGAGCGGCATCCTCCATCCAGTTGCCGGCGACCACAACCCAAGGGTACCGCTGCCAGTTCTTGTTCGGGAAGTCCAGACCTTGGACAAGGTCCCTTCCCTCGGTCCTGGGGCGCAGATAAGGACCCCCGTGGTCGATGCCCAGGATGCAACACCTCGCGACGTCGACGGAACGGAGGAACAACCCCAGTCGCTCGTTCAGCACAGATATTCCCCATAGGAGGCGGGCGACGTTTGGGCGGCACTTGTGGAGCGGGATGCGCAACCCCTCAAGCAGGTCGCAAAAGGAGACTGGGAGGGGGAAGCGCAGTCCCACGATAAGCAGCAGATAGCTGCTGATGAGGACGAAAGGAAAGGCTATTTCCTCTCCCTCAACATACGGACGGACCACGACATCGTCCGAAATTTGGCAGTCCTCTCGGAAGGCTCTATGCCCTTCATCAGACGACAGATTAATATGGGAAGCCATTTGATGGAGATGAAAGCTTGAAGATTAAGAGTAGCAGAGGAGAAGGAGCTCGGAGTGTTTGCTCGGGCGATTTAGCTGATGGTTTGCAGTAAGAAATATATTGAACAGGCGCTCCATATATAGGCGTCGCGAACGGTTAGGATCAAAATTGATCGGACGGCTCACATGCTCTCCCGCCGAAACTGTCGTTTCGAGCACGTGGGGCGTCGTCTCAAAAAGCGTGAGCATTGAATGCACGACGTGATGGTTCAGTCGCCACCTGGACGATTCGCTTACTTCCAAACTGACAGCTTTGGGTCCGAACCAGGCCAGTAACTAGTAACCAGTGGATACGTGGCGTCGGGGAGCCCAGTCTTTTCCCGGTCGGCGTCTGGAAGACATTTTTAATTTTCAAATTTCATCTGACAGGGCGTCATCTCAACTTTGAAAATGGGGGGCAGCTGATATGTCCAGAAATATGCTGTAGCAGTCCAACCGCCACGTGGTCAGCCAATAGCCCAGGTAGTCTGGATTGGGAGCGTAGAGCCCACACTCCCGAAGTGTCCACCTGTAACCGTCCGGGATACTCGGCAGCTCGGATACCAGGCGTGGTGAAACCCCAGGAGATGCGGCATGGATCACGCTTCCCACCGTTTCCTTATACAGCCATGACTCTATCGGGGAAGAATCAGTGGTTGCCTAAACCACTTAGGAAACTCTCTTAACATTGTATAAATCTATTGTGATTAGATTAGGCTTCCTAAACTAATAAAACTTGCCGTGTAAGGGTGGACTCTTACATCTATAAAAAATCCCACCTATCCTCCCTATGGGGATCCGAATATCAATTCTCTAAGCATACAGGCACAGAATAGAGAACTCACCACTATACACGCATATACCCGCCCGGTATTACTGGGAGTGCTGCCCATCTTGTCAGCTCACCAGGCCCGCCGGTGATCTGCTAGTGAGAAGCGCACAGACGCAACCGTGGACGTAGGTCACCTCATTAACGGGGCCGAACCACATACAAACCTTTTGTGGCTTTGTCTTCTGTCCAAATTACTCTTACCAATTTTCGACATCATCACCACACAATTGCACTCATTAGTTTTAAGCTAGTTAGGTTAGTTTGGTTAATTCTCAATTGATAGTTAACATAGTTAGGATTAAATCTGGTTAACTTTTTAGGAAAAATATCCCAAACATAATGATTAGGAAATTATATTAATGATCGTATCCCAAATTGTAGGGTAATTTTGGGCATCAGTCTTTACGTACTAATACAATTAAAAATACTAAGGGTTACAAAATTAAAGGTAACGAATTTGCAACTTAACAACACTGGTACTTATTATAATTAAAATAGTCCAACTATTAAAATAATACACCATACAAAATAAAATTGATAATTTTATTTAAAATATGGAATAAAAAATGTAGGTTGTTACACAAACGGTGCAGAATCAGGGAAAACATTATTAGACGAAAAATGTGCAGAATCACGTTTTACATGGGAGTACGAGGGCAGAATCTTAAATTTCTAACTGTCGATTTTCTAATATTTTTCTGAAGTTTCTGTCACGGTTAAAAATTCAATAAAAACGAATTTCTCAATGTATTTCGAAATTAACATGGTCATTCTACATGTGTATCGATCAAATTAACATTTTACAACCGTATACGAATACCTATACTCCTAATCACGTAGTCACATCAAAGAGGTAAAATCTACATTATTCCGATATCAATAACATGAATCTAACGCAACAAAATTAACCCTAATAATTTAAATTAAACTAGTACGAAATTTATTCGCTCGCGTACATATATATACATACATGTATATATAAATATATCCGAATACACAAACACATTTAACTCACCTTATTAGGGCTTTCTATGTAGAAAACGAATACACGGAATCCCAATTGGGAACCCTCTCTTTTCTTTTCTTTTCTTTTTCTTCTTCTTCTCCTTCTCCCCTCTCTCTCTCCCCCTTGTGCAGCCCTCTCTCTTTCTCACGTCTGTTTCTTTTCTTCTTTTTCTTATTTTCTTCTTTTTCTTCTTTTTTAAAAGGGAGCTAAGGTTTATATAGGTATATATATATACTATACACATAATATACTCTATACACACACAACACATATAAATAACACACACACAAATTATAAATTCCGTTTTTTTTCTTGTGGACTCACAAAAAGGCTTTATATGGGCCCGAAATACATTCTAATGTATTAAAATGAGTAGCCCAATAGGTACCTATGACCCCGGTACTTAATCTGAATGTTAATAATATTATTTAACACATTCACGGGCTTATAAATACTGTTAAAAAAATACACACATCAACCCATCAATAACTTGTCTAATTTAACTTTTACAACTTAACCCTACCACTTAACTTTACAAAATTTCACATAGTAATTAATAACAATTAAAAATATATACACACAGATAAATAAATGACCATAAAAATATAGATTCACACAGCCAATTAATTACACGCAAAAATTCAGATTGCCTCGTTAACATATTTAAAAATAAATATTTATCTCCAAAAAAATGCGGGGTGTTACATTCTAACATCTTTAAAGAAATTTCGTCCCAAAATTTGAAGCAAAGTTAACGCATTCAGTAAACGATGATTAAAGTTAAACATGTAAAGAACACAATCTAATACCAATAAGCTGTTATCATTTAATTCACGACCATAACAAGACTTAGTATATCGAGTGAATAATCCAAACTAGGAAACCCTCATATATATACCTATAGTCTTGTACAGTCGATAGTTAAATTTTAACAGGCACTTAAACACACAACACAATAAAGTCACCAAAGATAATGTCATGAACAAGACACACAAAAATTATTATTTTACCAATTATACTCAAATCGCACTGTACATATCACATAGACAAATGCAAATATAATTAAACACGTAGTTTCACATAAAACACTTAGATATCAAATAATTAGAACACCTAGTGCTGCAATTCACACAACTAGAACTATATGCATGTCCATGTTCACCTCTTACCATGTCCCAAACTACACCTTCAATTACTTACCGCTTCACCCAAGTCCGAGATAATACTGGCACTGAAAATGAAGAAATTTTTGTCCAATGGTAAGCTTTGTAGATAATCAATACTCGTCTGAGATTCATAGTATAATCTTGGTAGATATAAGAAGGCCGCCGATTCGGTAGATACTTTAGATAGAATTCCAGAACGTTGAAATAATAATGTCTTTATAAAAATAAAATGAACTGGTTGTAGCAGCAGAATACCCAAAGAAAATAATCAGCATCATAAGAACTCCAGAATATCCAAAATAATAATGTCGCATCAGATGTCTAGTTTGTAATAGAAATAATAGAATCTGGTTGAAGATATAATAAGTCCAGAATGTTGATAATACTAGAAAACTCGCATGAATGATCGGCTTGGACAATAAATGTAAGGATAATACAATTCCGCTTCTATACCCGAAATAGATACTCAAAGCGTATACAATAACCCATATAGCAGCCCTTCAATATTCAGCACATAACATGACCCCCACTGCTTGACTAACCTCCACTACCTCCACTACTCCACATATCAATAAAATGGATGCACTATTATGAAATGCTAAGAAAATTATGCATGATTTCACATAGTGATCATGCAATGATAAGCATTAAGAGTTCACACGAATTAACTATTAAAGTTAAAGCACATAGATCACATTTAATAGAATACAATGATAGCACATAAGCAACATATAGGTAACAAATTGATAACACATAGATGGCACGTACCCCCAATCTCAAGAAACTCGCATACCTAAATCTCTAACAACTCACTACAACGATCCGATGATCACCTAGTCGCACACAGTCTAGGTTAACCTAAAACTCTGATACCAAACTGTCACACCTCTATTTTTGGACTACTAAATATTCAATCCAGAGTATGTATCCAGACTAATATTCGATTACCCCGAGGGTGACACCCTCACACAGAGTAACAACTAATTGTTTTGAAAACAAAATTAAATACTCATTAAATAAGAACACGTGATTTAATTTTTAAAGAAAAACTCATTATTATCAAACCTGCATTTCTAAACATTCATTTCATTTAAAAAGAAATAAACTTTCATACAAATATTATATCATTTTGATTTATAAAAGAACTATCGTTTTCATTAAATAAAACCCTCTTTATAGAGTTACCATTATAAAATAAATACATTCTTTACAAAAATTGAACAGAGCTACACGTGTCCCAATACCCAATATACAATTGATTTTTTTTCTACACTAATATATTTTCTCAAATAATAGCCCGTAATGCCAAATAAAATACAAAAAGTACAATATTGTCATAATTGTAAACCAAAAAATAAAATCTTCAATCTTCCACATATACAAGCTCCACCAGATAATCCAATCAACTAGACCTGCACAGATACATTCGACTATGTTTTATATAGAAACGACCCCGAATGCATAACACACTTGGGTCAGTCACGTGACTGGTATGAGTTAAACAAAACAGCAAGTCTTAGGGATCCAACTTGGACTCGTAGACTACAAATTAAACCACACTTCAACACTCTAGGGCCAAGACGGGTAGTTCCACACACATATCGGGACAAAAAGAGTAGTTTTCCTTTATGTGTTGGCAAGTAGTTTCTTACCCGAAACCCAACGTAACTACGAATTTCATACTTACCAACCTACTTATGGTGAGCCAAACCTGTAAAACGTTAGCGCGCCCACCATCCTGCAAACAAGAATTTATACTATTGACAAATATGACAAATTCTACGTACTATTCACAAAGGTAAGACTTTCATACCTAATACTTCGGAATCAGTAAAAACACAAACACGAAAAATGTGCAGAACACCGCTTTATAAAATCTCACGAAGAATGAACATCTAAATCATAAGCTACCGGTCTAAATACGAGTTTAAAGTAACAACAATCAATAAGGTAATTTTATTCGAACGCTTAATTCTTCGAGAATTCATTAACAATCACACTCTTACTCATTATGAGTTATTCACTTATTCAATTTCCTAGGTTCACCACCCTGGCCACCCTCCATGGTACAGCCCACACATATATCCCATGTGTGCCCGGACATACTACCAACATCCACTCCGGTACCAATTTGGTTGGGGTATCAACCAAATCAGGTATACACAACGGACGGCTGGTCAATATGTCAAGACGTCAATATACTGTAAGCCGAGCATAAGGCTTAGGCCAGCTTGATCACACAGCCACTGGAAAAAAGGGTACACTCAGCAAGTCGAGTTACCAAAAAAAATAATACACGAGGTGTGGTGAACACTAAGGAATCGAAACCGTTTTGCATTCTAGGAATTATCAAAATTTCATATGACTCAAACATCACCAATTTTTATAGCACTAATTTTATACGAGGATTCATTATCTCCAAGTAACTTTACGTTAAGTCATATTAACGAGTAAAATCACACAGAATTTAAAAATCAAACACCGGTGCACATTTCCAGCCATAAAGAAAAACTGCTACTGAAATTCCTATTTTCTGCCCAAACGGTGCAGAATCAGGGAAAACATTATTATACGAAAAATGTGCAGAATCACGTTTTACATGGGACTACGAGGGCAGAATCTTAAATTTCTAACCGTCGATTTTCTAATATTTTTTTGAAGTTTCTGTCACTGTTAAAAATTCAATAAAAACGAATTTCTCAATGTATTTCGAAATTAACATGGTCATTCTACATGTGTATCGATCAAATTAACATTTTACAACCATATACGAATACCTATACTCCTAATCACGTAGTCACGTCAAAGAGGTAAAATCTACATTATTCCGATATCAATAACATGAATCTAACGCAACAAAATTAACCCTAATAATTTAAATTAAACTAGTACGAAATTTATTCGCACGCGTACATATATATACATACGTGTATATATAAATATATCCGAATACACAAACACATTTAACTCACCTTATTAGGGCTTTCTATGTTGGAAAACGAATACACGGAATCCTAATTGGGAACCCTCTCTTTTCTTTTCTTTTTCTTCTTCTTCTCCTTCTCCCCTCTCTCTCTCTCCCCCTTGTGCAACCCTCTCTCTTTCTCACGTCTGTTTCTTTTCTTCTTTTTCTTATTTTCTTCTTTTTCTTCTTTTTTAAAAAGGAGCTAGGGTTTATATAGGTATATATATACTATACACATAATATACTCTATACACACACAACACATATAAATAACACATACACAAATTATAAATCCCATTTTTCTTCTTGTGGGCTCACAAAAAGGCTTTATATGGGCCCGAAATACATTCTAATGTATTAAAATGAGTAGACCAATGGGTACCCATGACCCCGGTACTTAATCTGAATGTTAATAACATTATTTAACACATTCACGGACTTATAAATACTGTTAAAAAAATACACACATAAACCCTTCAATAACTTGTCTAATTTAACTTTTACACCTTAACCCTACCACTTAACTTTACAAAATTTCACATAGTAATTAATAACAATTAAAAATACATACACACAGATAAATAAATGACGATAAAAATATAGATTCACACAGCCAATTAATTACACACAAAATTTCAGATTGCCTCGTTAACATATTTAAAAATAAATATTTATCTCCAAAAAACATGCGGGGTGTTACACCCATCTTAGCTTTCATGAATGTACCAAACATATCAAAATCGGTCGTCATCTTGTAAGAGACAAGATACAAGAAGCTAAGGTGACATCAAAACCTTGCATGTTTCTACTCAGCACCAACTAGTTGTCATCTTCACTAAACCACTCGGTGCTGCCATTTTTCATAGTTTGCTTCATAAAATGGGGACTATCAATATACATGCCCCTTCAGAATCATCTTGAGGGGGCCTATTACAATGACTTAGCATACCTTAGCTCAACCTGTTTGTTTAGTTAGTTTGTTAAATGGGCAATGCTATGGATACAGCCCGAGGAAAAAGTACTGTGGGGTCCACTGGGATTCACAGTCTCATTTTTCATCTCATTGTGACACCTTAAGGTGTATTTGAGTGTATCCAAAGTTGGGTGTATCCCAAACATTACCCTTGTTAAATAGTTTGTTAACTCAGTAAGCTCAAGGTTGTTACTTAGTTGACTTAGTTGAACTGGCTATAAATACAGAGCATTGTAATCCATTTTAGTTAGTTCAAAAAAATACAATTCTGTTTTCTTCTTCATTTGATACTAAACACTATCCAAATATAAACACGTCAACCTACAAAAATTAATTATAACGGCGCCTTACAATGATTTATCGCACAATTTAATTGTGCCACAAATCTTATGTTATAAAAATATTGAAACATTAGACACTATAATGCAAAAATGACCGGGAAAAATAACGGGTGTTAAAAGCTGCAACAAACATACTCAATGACTACTCTTTATTGATTGAAGAATACAAACCCTCACAATAGATGCCTCACCGAAAACTCTCATATATTGTTTCACTCATAGCTCCCTCTCACAACTCTTTTCTGCGTTCTCTCTTGAATTCTCTATGTAGATTCAAGAATTGTCACTCACATAATCCTCACCATAGGTTCCTATTTATTAGAATACAATTGCCTAATACTAAGTAGCAGTAGATTTTCTCACATGGTAAATCTTCACCAACAAGAAACATCTCTTGCAAATAATCCCGTATAATTAGGATGACAAACAACCTTGGAAACTATCCAAATCTGCAACCCCAAAAATCAGATTAGGAAACTTGATTCAGGTACATAATCCCCGTGTTCGCTTTGCTCCAGCGACATTTGCAATCTCTAAAACTTCGCGAACTCAACCGAGCGGTTTGCACGAGTGAGAATACAGTCGTTGAGAAATTACGTTCAATTTTCAGCAAATATATATATGCTCATATATATATATATTTATAGACATACAGATCGACATTCATAAATATGTTTTAATTTTAATTATAAAATGACTGACTAGACCTTTTCTTTATATGCAACTGTTCAATCTCAATCGATTTGGTAATATATAGCCAGAAAACTCATAAACAAAATATCGTCGTTGGAGCTATAGACGAAAGTGTGACTGTTGGGTTTTTATTCTCTCACAAACTGATTATTAACGTTAAAAAAAAAAAAAAAAACTAGAAAACTAGAAAACTAGTAAAAAAACTAACAATAATGTAAAAAAGGGAGAAGTTTCAAACTTTTCCAGCAATTAGCATCATATATATGATCGTAAAAGTAATCAGCACAATGAAAAGACAGATATGCTGCAAGACAATTTCACACGAACGGCAATCACTTATGATTTTATTTCTCTCACACACATTTTTTTTTTTTTTTGATAACTTCTCTCACACACATTTTAATTCACGTACGTACACACCAAGAAGTACATAAAGTTACACATATATAGTTTGCAATTATTAGACAAAAGCAATCTACTACGACAGCTTTTGATCACAAGCAAATTCAAATTTTTTTTGGAGTAGAATGACCCGAGCAGAAGTTGTGCCAAACGGCCCCTAATACACAATAGAAAAGAAACAGATCTTGCAAACATATTAAAACACAGAAAAGAGTAAGAAAACAAAGGACAATTTCTAGTTTTGAAGACGATAACTAGAATCACCCATACTTCTAATTCTTAATTGCTTTCTGAATGTTTTCATTGACTTGTTCAAGTGCCTGCTGAATTGCCTTCTCAATGATTTTATTGACTTGAGCTGCAGGCTGTTTCATCTGAAGTGCTTTCACAATGTTTTCAATGACTTGTGGCAGCGTGACCTGGGGCGTGGACTGATTTTTTGTATCATTGCCCTTGTCACCCGGTCTCACTTGGCTCCGGTCCATTGTGAATCAGTTCAGTGTAATAGAAGTTCAGAGCTAGTGATGGAGTGGTGATATTGGACTAACCCTATATATATATATATATAGATAGGCATGAAGGTTGGGAGGAATTGTTATATTTGATCGTCATCGTCATAATTCCCTGTGACGTCTTCTACTGTACGTATCATCGTGAAAGTGGACCCCTTATGATGGTTGGGTGATCCCAACACTCAGCAACTTATTGCAACTAAATGGATGCATTTTTCCCAACTGTCTCTTCTATTGTGATTAATTTCTCTAACCGTGTATGATTCACCTGAGATGTATCATCCTTAAAGTCACCCATTATGATGGTTAATTAACCGACCCAAGAGTACACTTGGGTGACAATTCATAACCTTGCATGTTTCTACTCAGCACCAACTAGTTGTCATCTTCACTAAACCACTCGGTGCTGCCATTTTTCATAGTTTGCTTCATAAAATGGGGACTATCAATATACATGCCCCTTCAGAATCATCTTGAGGGGGCCTATTACAATGACTTAGCATACCTTAGCTCAATCTGTTTGTTTAGTTAGTTTGTTAAATGGGCAATGCTATGGATACAGCCCGAGGAAAAAGTACTGTGGGGTCCACTGGGATTCACAGTCTCATTTTTCATCTCATTGTGACACCTTAAGGTGTATTTGAGTGTATCCCAAAGTTGGGTGTATCCCAAACATTACCCTTGTTAAATAGTTTGTTAACTCAGTAAGCTCAAGGTTGTTACTTAGTTGACTTAGTTGAACTGGCTATAAATACAGAGCATTGTAATCCATTTTAGTTAGTTCAAAAAAATACAATTCTGTTTTCTTCTTCATTTGATTCTAAACACTATCCAAATATAAACACGTCAACCTACAAAAATTAATTATAACGGCGCCTTACAATGATTTATCGCACAAGTTAATTGTGCCACAAATCTTATGTTATAAAAATATTGAAACATTAGACACTATAATGCAAAAATGACCGGGAAAAATAACGGGTGTTAAAAGCTGCAACAAACATACTCAACGACTACTCTTTATTGATTGAAGAATACAAACCCTCACAATAGATGCCTCACCGAAAACTCTCATATATTGTTTCACTCATAGCTCCCTCTCACAACTCTTTTCTGCGTTCTCTCTTGAATTCTCTATGTAGATTCAAGAATTGTCACTCACATAATCCTCACCATAGGTTCCTATTTATTAGAATACAATTGCCTAATACTAAGTAGCAGTAGATTTTCTCACATGGTAAATCTTCACCAACAAGAAACATCTCTTGCAAATAATCCCGTATAATTAGGATGACAAACAACCTTGGAAACTATCCAAATCTGCAACCCCAAAAATCAGATTAGGAAACTTGATTCAGGTACATAATCCCCGTGTTCGCTTTGCTCCAGCGACATTTACAATCTCTAAAACTTCGCGAACTCAACCGAGCGGTTTGCACGAGTGAGAATACAGTCGTTGAGAAATTACGTTCAATTTTCAGCAAATATATATATGCTCATATATATATATTTATAGACATACAGATCGACATTCATAAATATGTTTTAATTTTAATTATAAAATGACTGACTAGACCTTTTCTTTATATGCAACTGTTCAATCTCAATCGATTTGGTAATATATAGCCAGAAAACTCATAAACAAAATATCGTCGTTGGAACTATAGACGAAAGTGTGACTGTTGGGTTTTTATTCTCTCACAAACTGATTATTAACGTTAAAAAAAAAAAAAAACTAGAAAACTAGAAAACTAGTAAAAAAACTAACAATAATGTAAAAAAGGGAGAAGTTTCAAACTTTTCCAGCAATTAGCATCATATATATGATCGTAAAAGTAATCAGCACAATGAAAAGACAGATATGCTGCAAGACAATTTCACACGAACGGCAATCACTTATGATTTTATTTCTCACGCACATTTTAATTCATGCACGTACACACCAAAACATAAAGTTACACACACATAGTTTGCAATTAGACAAAAGCAATTAATCTCGGACAGCTTTTGATCACAAGCAAATTATTTGGAGTAGATCGAATGACCGACCCATGAGATTCTATGGAGAGAGGGGCAAAGTGGACAAAATTATTGATCTTGTGGAGGAGTTCAACAGTACGTAGTTTGGTGATTACCCGCGGCAACTTGTTGGGAAGATCCGCAACTAAACTTTGTTAAAGTCAATTGCGACGTTGGAGCTTTAATCCAAATGATGGCAAAATCTCTCTGGTATCGGAGTTGTTTTCAGAAATCACAATGGAGAGGTTCTGGGAG
The DNA here is from genome assembly GCA_033977485.1 of Hydrangea macrophylla. Classification (NCBI taxonomy): domain Eukaryota; kingdom Viridiplantae; phylum Streptophyta; class Magnoliopsida; order Cornales; family Hydrangeaceae; genus Hydrangea; species Hydrangea macrophylla. Next base: position 27,577,093 of record CM066999.1, read on the forward strand.
CTTTAGCAGCAAAATCATACCCTTTGCATATTCTCAGTAAATTGTATTGAAGCTTTGGCATCTAGACAATGCAATTGGATTTGCATGGGATTTATTATATTTGTGTTTTGAAATGCCAAAAGCCAGTAGGTGCCATATCCATTACGAACCTTTCATTTGCTGCTAGTTTGGATTTGTAAGTTAATTGGGGGAAATCAAGTATTGGTTTTAAAGATGGGAAGAGTTGCTGCTGGAATATGGAAATCCAGGAATATTGCTGCTGGAGCTTAGGTGCCAAGTTCTACCTCTTTTTGTTTCTGATAAAGTACTTCCACAACCTTTAGTGCTGATATAAGTACCATCTCATGAATCTCTAAGGGGTGGATTGTAGTTCTGGGGCAATTTTTGGTTAGATAATGTGTTTTCCTAGTGTTTTTAGGGGCTTTTGATTGGATACCTTTGGAAATATAGTGTTGGAGCATTGTATTCCTTGGCTGGGGTGTTTGTAGCTATCTTGGCCTATTGGCTATTTTAATGATATTGACTTGCTGTTCAAAAAAAAAAAAAAGTAGAAGTTAAAATAAACAGATCGATCTTGCAAACCAAACGTACACAGAAAAGAGTAACAAAACATATGACAAATGACTAAAAGACATTTTGGTACTCTGTGGTTTGGCAAAAGTTTCATTTTGGATCTTCAACTTTCAATTGCGACACGTTAGGCCCTGTAGTTTCAATTTTGTTGCAATGTGAGCCCTAGCTCTAACACAGTCAATGAAAGATAACGGAAATCACTTAAAATTTTATGTTTTCTTTTAGAAAAACCCACCCATATTTTCAAACTCTCATATATGCCCTAAAATATGATAATTTGACTTAAAACTCTATAAAATAAAATAAAATAAAATAAAATAAAAAATTTTTCTCTCTCATCACTCTACTCTTTCTCTAGGCTAAGGTTTCCATACAACCAAGTGGTTTGGTTGTATGGTACAACCAAAATTTAGTAAGGAATGTTTGTACATTTGGTAAGAGATATTTGTATTCTCAAAATCTCAAAATGGTTTTAGGTACAAATCTCTTACCAATGAACAAATATTTCTTATAAAGTGTACAAATATTTTTTTATCAAAACCACTTTGTTTTAGGTTTGTATGACACATATAACTAGCTTCCTATATATATATATATATATATATAGAGAGAGAGAGAGAGAGAGAGAGAGAGAGTAAGGATATAGAAACTACTTTTTTTATTTTATTTTATTTTATTTTATAGAGTTTTAAGTCAAATTCTCCTGGTTTGGGGCAAATATGAGAGTTTGAAAGTATGGGTGGGTGTTTTTGAAAGAAAACATAAAATTTTAAGTGATTTCCGTTATCTTTTACTGACGTCGTTAGGACTAGGGCCCACATTGCAAGAAAATTGAAACTACAGGGCCTAAAGTGTTGCAATTGGAAGTCGAGGGCCCAAAGTGAAACTTTTGCCAAACTACAGGGTACCAAAGTGTCTTTAAGCCAAAATTTTTTGTATTAAGAGATCCCTCATTTAAGTTTTAGGATTTTTTATTGTTAATTTACCCCTTACTTGATTAATTAAGTAAGAAACATATTTCATAGATCACTCTCTCTTTTTATTGTAATTCAAATTTAATAATTAAAATTCAAGTTTCTTAATTCAAATCCAAGTTTGATATGATCCAACTTTAGCACTCACTCATCTCCATTCCATAGCATATTATTATCTCCATTCCATATATAGAAGTAATACAACACATGCATCTATATGTGTGTGAGAAAGATAACTCATTCAAACACCGTGCATCTCACCAAACCAGCTGCTCTGCTCATACAACCCAACACTCAATTCTATCCAAAACGCATATGCAAATCTCTATCACATTAGGCGAACCAATTATTGGCCAGTCACCATCACCTATACCGACCACCATCCGAGAAATTATTCAGTGTGCCCGTCACGCCACATCAACATGCTGACGTGGTGTGACTCCCATGATCTCAATCATCTATTTACCCCCTACTTTCAAGGATCATGACATGTGGTTTTCAAAAATTCAAAATAAAAAACTGCCAATTATGTGTCATGATCCCCCAGAAAATATGGGGTACATGGATGGTTGAGATTATAGGGTCACACCACCTTAGCATGCTGATGTGGTGTGACGGACTCACTAAATAACCATATCCGTCAACGCCATTGCTCAAAATTTAATGGACTTTGACATAGCTCAGGGTGGTTGCCCTTCTTGATCTCCCCTTATGCCGGCCTGTGTGCAGCATTCATCAGCTTCAGATCCATTTTCATACCAGATGAGCTGGGAAATTAAATGGCAAAGGGCAATTCACATGGCCATTATAAAATCTACCTAGCTACCTTAATAAAAATCGTACATCAAATGAGATGAAAAAAGTAGTGGCTATGTTTGAAATCTTTTCTACTCAAGTTGTCTTCATGAGTTGAAACTGATGTAAAAATCAAGAGCATTTAAGCGATGTGCATGATTTATAGTTGAAGGTGTAAATAAAATTTTAATGAAAAACGGAGGGTAACAAAGCGTGTTTTTTTTAATGGACTTTGGCATGGCCCACGCGATTCAATGGGAGTTTTGTTTTAGTGTGGGAACGGAGTTGTTATGCCCTTGGGCAATGTGGTACTTTTGTTTGCACCTAAAAAATATATTTTTTTAAGTCAAAATTTGTATAAGGCCGATTGGAACTCTTTTAATCGGACTCATGAGACCTAGTGACGAAATTAATGGCTAAGTGGTTACTTCAAAAGTTGCTCGGGCTTATTACAGTCGGGCTAGCACCTTTGCTCAGTCGGACTAATCATTAGTTGATCGGGCATGAGTGTGATTGGGCTTATCACCATCTCATCGGGCCACTACACAAAGTGAGCCCCGCTTCAATATGGCTGTATTGCATCGCTGTTGCGCTAGTACTGTTTCTCACTTGGACTGATCACTCTTTGATCGGGCTGGCTAATACATAAATTCACTACACCATATGGCCTCATTACTAACGGATATATCCGTTAGAATAAATGTTACTAACGGATATATCCGTTAGTATTTTAGCGTTAATAATATACAGCAAAAAATGGGTCCAGAAATAGGTATTTTTCCTCAAAAAATTCTGGATTATTTTCAAATATGGTATCTCAACCATCCAATCCTCCGAGGAAAATCCCTTAACAATATCCCCTTTGGAAGAAATACTTTATTCTTCTTTTCTGAATTCAGATTAGTATGGATTTGGAAATGGGATATCATTCTTTCTGAAGACTCTCTTAAACTCCCTATTCTCCAAAGAACTTTTTGGGTGAAATGGTGGCCTGGATTTGATATTGAAAATGCACTCTCAAAAATCCAGCCTGCTGTCAAAACTTATATTAGAACTTTTGAGGAAGAAGAAAAGAAGAAAGCTGAAGAGTTTATGGCAAAAGCTTCTTCTGTTGCCTCATATTTAAATATGTTTGAGCTCATGTTCGCTTCCATTAGGGGGAATAATCCACTTCTCTCTTATGAAGAAATTTATGTTAAAGTAATGGAAGCCCTAAAGAGCAGTTTTTAGCATCCCAGGTTCCAAAAAGAATTAGTCAGCAAAACCCCAGCCAGACTAAAGAAGACCTGGGTCAGTCTTCCCAAGCAACTCAGACAAATACTTTTAGTTGCTTAGCAGGGGAAGCTCAAGATCCGTATGATGATGATGAAGATATGGATACAGCATCCATGTCCAGTCAGACTCCATTAATGGAAGACCTATTCGATGCCATGATTGCAAAGGCATCCCAGTCCAGTAACAAGTCCAATGACAAGCTGGAATAATTGAAGCATGCAATGACGTAATTTGCCATTTACGCATGCAGTGACGGTTCTTTGCACACAGGTTTCTTCCCACAGATTTAAGAAACCAGTGGTTTTAATACAGTGTTTAGATAAGGGCAATCAGAGCGACTCCACCAATTGAGGACACGTGTATTGCTTTTTATCTTTTACTATGTATCTACAGTACCCTGTCTGCAGAACTGTAGACTTTTTATTTTTTATTTAAGATGACCCTCAGATTTGTTGAAGGGCATCTCGCAGTTCTCACTTCTCCTCTTTCTCTTTATCCTTCCCTTTCCAATATTCTCCATCCTTCTCTGTAATAGTGGTTTCCAATAGCAAGTAAGTAATAAATCTCTGTATTTTATTTTTAGATCCTGTCTGTTTATATTTGTGTTTATATTTGGTATCAGAGCCATGTGTGGCTAACTCATTGAAGCCACCATGGTATATACTATTGAAATAATTTAGAAACATTAAAATAGATTATTATGATAATTCTTGAAGAGTTGGATATTCCGTTAGTCGCAAACTGAATAACCTATGTTTGCCAAAGGAAGGCTGTTTTGGTTGATGTTTTGTTGACTGGAATAGACTCTATGAGAATTATTATGAAAAGCTATTGTATATTTCTTAGTTATGAGTAATAGTATATAGCATGGTAGCTTCATCTTGGTCATGTTCAAAAGAACAACCAAGTCTGGACCTGGATCATCTTCAAGATCCAGATCCAATATTATAAATACAGAGCTTGTTGCGTTTGACCAAACGGAACAACTAAATCAATGAACAATTCCATCCATTTCTAATAAACAAATTTATAAAAGTGGGAATTTCACTTTTTTCTCTCAAGATCATATCAAAACTGTGGAACAGGATATAGTTCTTGAAAATAATGAACAAACTCTCAGACTTTTAAGTCTAAGAGATATTGAAAAAAGTTTAGAAAAGTATAGTTACATTCATATTGGATGTATTCAGGTTGCTTTTAAACCCCTTACTTTACTAGGCTTAAATGCTTCCATCTTAGCTTACCTAAGAGATGCTAGATGTACAGACTTTGTACCATCTCTCATGGGTATTATACAAACTAGTTTGTGTCATGGTCCAGTATATTTTGATGTTTATCCGAACCTGACACTTTCTTTAAAAGATAAACATTTGTTTGAAGCCACTACTTTAAAAATTCAAACAAGTGGGTACAACTACCTTCCTGGTACTAGTACTGTTAATACTACGTATAGGATATATTATAAAGTAATGAATACTTTATGTCCTAATGCTATTTTAAAAAGTATTCTGAGAAAAACAGTTGCAATAGATAGTAATTGTCTTACTACTAATATTGCTACTCCCAGATTAATTAAATGGGAAGAAATAAATTTCCCAGAGGACTGGTGTCTTCCTAATGCTGTTCCTCCAGCTCCAGTTCCTACTTCACAATTAGATCAAATCACCCAAACTAAAGATGGTGATATTGAAATTTCTTTTACTCCTCAAAAATTCAGTAGATTATCTTTGAGTAGGAGTAATTCTGTAAGAAGTTTTAATAAAATTTTATAGAGTTGAGCCTTTAGGCCTTCATCCATATTTAACTCTGCTAATTTCTTTTGAGTAGTACATTTATTAGCCAAATGCCCTACTTTACCACACTTCTAACAAACCCTTTTATCAGCAGTAGTTGTTGGTTTCTTATTAGAAGGGTTATTCTTTCTAGGAGGTGGTTTAGTATTTCTAGGATTGGGATTAGTATTCTTTCTCCTATTAGGGGGTGATGGTCTTTGGTTGTTCTGCCTGCTATTCTGCCTTGTCTTTGTAGGCATAATTGGCATATCAATTCCCCATTGACCACAAAAATCTCCTAGCTCTTTTTTACCAGTGAGATTTTGTTTACACATCTGGTATTGTAATTTCATGTCATTACAAATACCTAAACCAAGTTGAGTACATACACCTAGGATCTGCCCATAATTTAGGCTATCATATGGAACATTATATCCATCATTAAGATCTCTAAGTCTTTGTCTAACTTTTTCTGCAAATAATGGTGGAAGACCATCAATAAATCTTGCCTTCCAAAATTCATTATTAGCATCAGGTCTCTGCATAACTCTACAGATAAATATATCTTTATACCATCTGTAATGAGTCAAAGAGGGACATCTAAGATTCATAAGGAGTTCTCTACTCCTTTCCATTCTCTGTGGATTATTACCGATAAAATGATCGATAATAGTCTGTACAAGAGTGATATACAACAGCATCTGGTACCATAGTTGGTGCTCCATTTACTGTTTCAACTTTAATTTTATCCAAAATTTCATTTCGTTGGGGTGTTGTCATAACATTATCCCACCAACCTTTAAGACATCCAGAGAAACCATTTGTGATAATTATTGCGGTGTCTTTTTCAGAATTATCACAATGTTTACTCATTCCTGCCCACATGAGCATTCTATGGATGGTTTCAAAGATTTGGTATTCAGTTAAACCATCAATATTCCATTCCACAACTTCTTTACCAGTATAAGAAGTCTGGTATCTAGAAAATTCTTCAAAGAGAAGATCTTGAGGAGAAGGTCTATTATAATAATGAGGTAAACTCTCATGATTATAATTTATTTTATTTATTTGAGAAGGAGAATTTTCCTTAAAATTATTTTCCATAATATGAAAATTAAATAAATCTTCTTCTCCAGATATTTCTTCTTCAACAAAATCTTCCTGAATAGTATCAGGAGTTGTTGATAAAACATTTAAAGAAATACCGTGTATTTTCTTTGTTAAAAGATCTATAAAATCTTCTTCTTCCTTTTTAGTGGAGGTACGGAATTTTTCCGGTTTAAGAGCAGGTTTAAAAGTAGCTGCTTCAAATTTTGAAATACGTTTGCTACTTTCTGCTTTTTCAGGAATACTCAAACTTTTTATAGTTTTTTCCTGTTCTTCAATTTTATCTTCAATTCTGGATAATTGGGCCTCTATAGATTCTATGGATCTATTTGTCCAATTATTCTGATGAGCTAAATGACTATTGAAAATTGTGTCAGCCGCTCCACCAGTTCCAGATTTACTTATATAAGCAACTGCTTCAAGATCTCTATCATTTGATCTGAAGTCTATGTGAATAGGAGGAGGATGTAGACTTTCAAAGAAACCTTTATCCCCATGTAGTCTCCATTTGGTTGAACTAATGGTATTTAAAATCTTTTGAGAAGGAAACCATTTGTTAAACCAGTCAACAAACCAAATAATAGTTTGTTTTTGTTCTAAATCTTTATAATATAAGTCCTTAATAAGACTTAAATCTTCTTTATTAAATATTTTAAAATATTCATGCCGGAACTCTTTGTTTTTATCTAGCATGAAATCTTTATTAATAATATGTCTTAAAAATGAATCTGGACTAAAATCCATTAGACATATATAGAAGCAGAATCATCATGAGAATAGGAGGGATCAAAAGGATCCTTTTTCTCCTTATTTCCTTGTTGTTCTTCAGGACCATAAACTGCCTGAGGAATGTTTTGTGCAGAGTGAACAAAACCTTTTAAAACATTTTCTTTTTCTAGATTCTGGAGATGCTCCAGATCCATGTTTGGTCTGAGTTGATCAGACATGGATTGTCTAGAGGAAGAAGGGTAAGAAACAGTGTAAGGAAGTTTTGAAGGAGCAGTATTAAAACTTCTTACAGAATTACTCCTACTCAAAGATAATCTACTGAATTTTTGAGGAGTAAAAGAAATTTCAATATCACCATCTTTAGTTTGGGTGATTTGATCTAATTGTGAAGTAGGAACTGGAGCTGGAGGAACAGCATTAGGAAGACACCAGTCCTCTGGGAAATTTATTTCTTCCCATTTAATTAATCTGGGAGTAGCAATATTAGTAGTAAGACAATTACTATCTATTGCAACTGTTTTTCCCGGAATACTTTTTAAAATAGCATTAGGACATAAAGTATTCATTACTTTATAATATATCCTGTACGTAGTATTAACAGTACGTACTAGTACCAGGAAGGTAGTTGTACCCACTTGTTTGAATTTTTAAAGTAGTGGCTTCAAACAAATGTTTATCTTTTAAAGAAAGTGTCAGGTTCGGATAAACATCAAAATATACTGGACCATGACACAAACTAGTTTGTATAATACCCATGAGAGATGGTACAAAGTCTGTACATCTAGCATCTCTTAGGTAAGCTAAGATGGAAGCATTTAAGCCTAGTAAAGTAAGGGGTTTAAAAGCAACCTGAATACATCCAATATGAATGTAACTATACTTTTCTAAACTTTTTTCAATATCTCTTAGACTTAAAAGTCTGAGAGTTTGTTCATTATTTTCAAGAACTATATCCTGTTCCACAGTTTTGATATGATCTTGAGAGAAAAAAGTGAAATTCCCACTTTTATAAATTTGTTTATTAGAAATGGATGGAATTGTCCATTGATTTAGTTGTTCCGTTTGGTCAAACGCAACAAGCTCTGTATTTATAATATTGGATCTGGATCTTGAAGATGATCCAGGTCCAGACTTGGTTGTTCTTTTGAACATGACCAAGATGAAGCTACCATGCTATATACTATTACTCATAACTAAGAAATATACAATAGCTTTTCATAATAATTCTCATAGAGTCTATTCCAGTCAACAAAACATCAACCAAAACAACCTTCCTTTGGCAAACACATGTTATTCAGTTTGCGACTAACGGAATATCCAACTCTTCAAGAATTATCATAATAATCTATTTTAATATTTCTAAATTATTTCAATAGTATATACCATGGTGGCTTCAATGAGTTAGCCACACATGGCTCTGATACCAAATATAAACACAAATATAAACAGACAGGATCTAAAAATAAAATACAGAGATTTATTACTTACTTGCTATTGGAAACCACTATTACAGAGAAGGATGGAGAATATTGGAAAGGGAAGGATAAAGAGAAAGAGGAGAAGTGAGAACTGCGAGATGCCCTTCAACAAATCTGAGGGTCATCTTAAATAAAAAATAAAAAGTCTACAGTTCTGCAGACAGGGTACTGTAGATACATAGTAAAAGATAAAAAGCAATACACGTGTCCTTAATTGGTGGAGTCGCTCCGATTGCCCTTATCTAAACACTGTATTAAAACCACTGGTTTCTTAAATCTGTGGGAAGAAACCTGTGGGCAAAGAAACGTCACTGCATGCGTAAATGGCAAATTACGTCATTGTATGCTTCACTTATTCCAGCTTGTCATTGGACTTGTTACTGGACTGGGATGCCTTTGCAATCATGGCATCGAATAGGTCTTCCATTAATGGAGTCTGACTGGACATGGATGCTGTATCCATATCTTCTTCATCATCATACGGATCTTGAGCTTCCCCTGCTAAGCAACTAAAAGTATTTGTCTGAGTTGCTTGGGAAGACTGACCCAGTTCTTCTTTAGTCTGGCTGGGGTTTTGCTGACTAATTCTTTTTGGAACCTGGGATGCTAAAAACTGCTCTTTAAGGGCTTCCATTACTTTAACATAAATTTCTTCATGAGAGAGAAGTGGATTATTCCCCCTAATGGAAGCGAACAAGAGCTCAAACATATTTAAATGTGAGGCAACAGAAGAAGCTTTTGCCATAAACTCTTCAGCTTTCTTCTTTTCTTCTTCCTCAAAAGTTCTAATATAAATTTTGACAGCACGCTGGATTTTTGAGAGTGCATTTTCAATATCAAATCCAGGCCACCATTTCACCCAAAAAGTTCTTTGGAGAATAGGGAGTTTAAGAGAGTCTTCAGAAAGAATGATATCCCATTTCCAAATCCATACTAATCTGAATTCAGAAAAGAAGAATAAAGTATTTCTTCCAAAGGGGATATTGTTAAGGGATTTTCCTCGGAGGATTGGATGGTTGAGATACCATATTTGAAAATAATCCAGAATTTTTTGAGGAACAATACCTATTTCTGGACCCATTTTTTCACACCAATGGTAAAACCAATTGGGGAAAGTTTTAAGACCAGCTTTAAGTATTTGATCATTTATAACAAAGAGCCAAGTATGACTCTTAGTGGGATTTTTATATAAAAATGCTTTATGCCAAGCTTCAACATAATCCCAGTAATCCCAGTATGGTATCTCAACCATCCAATCCTCCGAGGAAAATCCCTTAACAATATCCCCTTTGGAAGAAATACTGTATTCTTCTTTTCTGAATTCAGATTAGTATGGATTTGGAAATGGGATATCATTCTTTCTGAAGACTCTCTTAAACTCCCTATTCTCCAAAGAACTTTTTGGGTGAAATGGTGACCTGGATTTGATATTGAAAATGCACTCTCAAAAATCCAGCCTGCTGTCAAAACTTATATTAGAACTTTTGAGGAAGAAGAAAAGAAGAAAGCTGAAGAGTTTATGGCAAAAGCTTCTTCTGTTGCCTCACATTTAAATATGTTTGAGCTCTTGTTCGCTTCCATTAGGGGGAATAATCCACTTCTCTCTCATGAAGAAATTTATGTTAAAGTAATGGAAGCCCTTAAAGAGCAGTTTTTAGCATCCCAGGTTCCAAAAAGAATTAGTCAGCAAAACCCCAGCCAGACTAAAGAAGACCTGGGTCAGTCTTCCCAAGCAACTCAGACAAATACTTTTAGTTGCTTAGCAGGGGAAGCTCAAGATCCGTATGATGATGATGAAGATATGGATACAGCATCCATGTCCAGTCAGACTCCATTAATGGAAGACCTATTCGATGCCATGATTGCAAAGGCATCCCAGTCCAGTAACAAGTCCAATGACAAGCTGGAATAAGTGAAGCATACAATGACGTAATTTTCCATTTACGCATGCAGTGACGTTTCTTTGCCCAAAGGTTTCTTCCCACAGATTTAAGAAACCAGTGGTTTTAATACAGTGTTTAGATAAGGGCAATCGGAGCGACTCCACCAATTAAGGACACGTGTATTGCTTTTTATCTTTTACTATATATCTACAGTACCCTGTCTGCAGAACTGTAGACTTTTTATTTTTATTTAAGATGACCCTTAGATTTGTTGAAGGGCATCTCGTAGTTCTCACTTCTCCTCTTTCTCTTTATCCTTCCCTTTCCAATATTCTCCATCCTTCTCTGTAATAGTGGTTTCCAATAGCAAGTAAGTAATAAATCTCTGTATTTTATTTTTAGATCCTGTCTGTTTATATTTGTGTTTATATTTGGTATCAGAGCCATGTGTGGCTAACTCATTGAAGCCACCATGGTATATACTATTGAAATAATTTAGAAATATTAAAATAGATTATTATGATAATTCTTGAAGAGTTGGATATTCCGTTAGTCGCAAACTGAGTAACATGTGTTTGCCAAAGGAAGGCTGTTTTGGTTGATGTTTTGTTGACTGGAATAGACTCTATGAGAATTATTATGAAAAGCTATTGTATATTTCTTAGTTATGAGTAATAGTATATAGCATGGTAACTTCATCTTGGTCATGTTCAAAAGAACAACCAAGTCTGGACCTGGATCATCTTCAAGATCCAGATCCAATATTATAAATACAGAGCTTGTTGCGTTTGACCAAACGGAACAACTAAATCAATGGACAATTCCATCCATTTCTAATAAACAAATTTATAAAAGTGGGAATTTCACTTTTTTCTCTCAAGATCATATCAAAACTGTGGAACAGGATATAGTTCTTGAAAATAATGAACAAACTCTCAGACTTTTAAGTCTAAGAGATATTGAAAAAAGTTTAGAAAAGTATAGTTACATTCATATTGGATGTATTCAGGTTGCTTTTAAACCCCTTACTTTACTAGGCTTAAATGCTTCCATCTTAGCTTACCTAAGAGATGCTAGATGTACAGACTTTGTACCATCTCTCATGGGTATTATACAAACTAGTTTGTGTCATGGTCCAGTATATTTTGATGTTTATCCGAACCTGACACTTTCTTTAAAAGATAAACATTTGTTTGAAGCCACTACTTTAAAAATTCAAACAAGTGGGTACAACTACCTTCCTGGTACTAGTACGTACTGTTAATACTACGTATAGGATATATTATAAAGTAATGAATACTTTATGTCCTAATGCTATTTTAAAAAGTATTCCGGGAAAAACAGTTGCAATAGATAGTAATTGTCTTACTACTAATATTGCTACTCCCAGATTAATTAAATGGGAAGAAATAAATTTCCCAGAGGACTGGTGTCTTCCTAATGCTGTTCCTCCAGCTCCAGTTCCTACTTCACAATTAGATCAAATCACCCAAACTAAAGATGGTGATATTGAAATTTCTTTTACTCCTCAAAAATTCAGTAGATTATCTTTGAGTAGGAGTAATTCTGTAAGAAGTTTTAATACTGCTCCTTCAAAACTTCCTTACACTGTTTCTTACCCTTCTTCCTCTAGACAATCCATGTCTGATCAACTCAGACCAAACATGGATCTGGAGCATCTCCAGAATCTAGAAAAAGAAAATGTTTTAAAAGGTTTTGTTCACTCTGCACAAAACATTCCTCAGGCAGTTTATGGTCCTGAAGAACAACAAGGAAATAAGGAGAAAAAGGATCCTTTTGATCCCTCCTATTCTCATGATGATTCTGCTTCTATATATGTCTAATGGGTTTTAGTCCAGATTCATTTTTAAGACATATTATTAATAAAGATTTCATGCTAGATAAAAACAAAGAGTTCCGGCATGAATATTTTAAAATATTTAATAAAGAAGATTTAAGTCTTATTAAGGACTTTTATTATAAAGATTTAGAACAAAAACAAACTATTATTTGGTTTGTTGACTGGTTTAACAAATGATTTCCTTCTCAAAAGATTTTAAATACCATTAGTTCAACCAAATGGAGACTACATGGGGATAAAGGTTTCTTTGAAAGTCTACATCCTCCTCTTATTCACATAGACTTCAGATCAAATGATAGAGATCTTGAAGCAGTTGCTTATATAAGTAAATCTGGAACTGGTGGAGCGGCTGACACAATTTTCAATAGTCATTTAGCTCATCAGAATAATTGGACAAATAGATCCATAGAATCTATAGAGGCCCAATTATCCAGAATTGAAGATAAAATTGAAGAACAGGAAAAAACTATAAAAAGTTTGAGTAATCCTGAAAAAGCAGAAAGTAGCAAACGTATTTCAAAATTTGAAGCAGCTACTTTTAAACCTACTCTTCAACCGGAAAAATTCCGTACCTCCACTAAAAAGGAAGAAGAAGATTTTATAGATCTTTTAACAAAGAAAATACAAGGTATTTCTTTAAATGTTTTATCAACAACTCCTGAATACTAACGGATATATCCGTTAGTAAAATTAAATCTACTAACGGATATATCCGTTAGTAAATCCGTTAGTAAATCAAACTTTTACTAACGGGTATATCCGTTGGAAATCTAATTACTAACGGTTAGTTTTCCAACCATTTTAGAAAACTTATATTGAATACTAACGGTTTTGTCAACAATCTCTAACGGATATATCCGTTAGTAATTTCCAGAAAAAACAAAAAAAAAATACTAACGAATTTCCTAACAGGTATATCCGTTAGAAATTTGTTTAAATTTTTTTTAAAAAAAGCTGTTTATGTGCTTTCCAATTTTTACTTGCACCTAATTAACAAGCATAAAAATCCATACCAAATGCAAAAAATAACAAAGCTTAATCTGCATCCAATACAACTAAAATAATCCATATAGTCCAGTCACAAATAACCTACATCATTGGAATCCTAAAAATAAATATCAATTTATGTAAATTACAAACATAAACTTTACAATAATTCTCTATGAATCATATAAATAAAACATAAACATATAAATAACAAGCACGTATTTTACACTCCCGCCCTCTGACTGCACTACGTCCCTTTGCTGTAGCATTTATAATCAGTTCTTCACTAATCTCTCTTGATAAAGCAAGGCCACCTCTTATAAGAACCTGTGTCAAAATACAGTTTTGGAACATCACAAAAGGCTATGATTAAGAATCAATTAACTAACTACATATATCAAACTTGGTTTTGAGTCACAATTCAAATTAAAAGGTTTAATTTATACCTAATCAACTACTAATGTGAACTAATTCCCAACATTTTTGTAATCACACATACAAAATAGTGAAGATATTATGCAATTTTGTTAGCACTATTTGTAGAAGAAACGAAATCTTTCAATTATTAAAGCACCACTGTGCATTCATTGGTTGAACTGGTCTAACTTAATGGTCAAAACAACTTAAATGGTATTCTAGACATATCAACTTTATGTAGTCTATGATGACCACCTATGCATCAAATTAACGAATAACCTTTAACATATCATTAGCCATAAACTCACAGAAACCACCTACACAAGGTTGTACCTAGGCGATAGCTCTTAGCAAATGGAAGGTAGCAACTATTCTTTATCAAAATAAAAGGACCAGTACTTGTAAACCAGTAGCAGACCAAATAAACCAAACCCAAGTCAACAGTCATCACCCAAATATCCCTCGTGCGTTCTTTGACTGAGCAAATTACAAAGAATTATGTTTTTCTTATTTTCTCAAAGGTATGGGGACAGTTGTCTAGATAAATACTAGATAAATCTAGAAGTTGCATTCAAAGAGTTAAACCAATCAAAGGAAACTGAATAAACATAAATCCTTGTTACAGGACTTTGATAAAAATTGTTAGTCATATAATATTACAAATTTACAACGCTTTATGTGATAATGAGATTTCAACATGAGCATTTTGTCCATTTTGATAGAACTTCGAATATAATTGGAGAATTCAACACACCACTATTCAAATAGCTAACACCATTCTTGGTATGTGTCTAATGAGAAGTGTTGCCGTTGGACCCATATCCCATCCCATCCCATCCCATCTCATCCCCTTGTCCAAGTGTCGAGTGTCTAACAGTGACATGGGTACTTCAAGCTATTAATAAGAGTCCATGTAACATAGATTACTAGAACTGGCTCCTAAAGTTAGGCTCGCCCAGCCTTCAGAGACTTTGAGCTAAGCCCAAGGCCAAGTGGATGGGTTTGGCATAAATAGCTGGCCCTATATTTCCTATATAAGATGTGTTTCAGTGGAAAAGGAGGACAAAAAAGAAAAAGAATGTCACAAGTTATCTAAGGGCTTTACTTTAGATACTGACCATCTATGTGCTTTCTTGAAGAATGGCTGAGGAATGCTCAACCCAATGCTTTGAAATTCTTGAAATAGTTCGTTAGCCACCTTTGTTAACATTGCATCTGATGGCTTCTGAAGCCCAGTTTGAGAAATTACATCCTTCGCATAGCCCTCAGTAGAATGCAATATCCAACGTTCACTGGTGTGGATAAAGAAAACATAGATAAGTTGAAGTAATGAACATTGGCTTAAACTTGTTCATACTTTCCCTTATTAATTAATCTGCTAATAGCTACTTACCTTGTGGTTGAGCACCCTGGTTTGCTGCTATCACAAGTTGCCCAGCTTAAAACTTCAGAATTCCTGAAGGAAAAGCCTTTTACCGGTATCTAGTATGTGTGTGTATGTGTGTGTGTGTGTGTGAGAGAGAGAGAGAGAGAGAGAGAGAGAGAGAGAGAGAGAGAGAGAGAGATCTTTAGCATCGGAGGCGTTAGGCGTTCTTATACAACCTCAAGCGGAAAAAACGGGGAAAGTCATAAACCTCCATAAATTGCTTGAACCAAGCAAGCCCAGAAGATGGTAGGGGATGGAAGGGGATGAGGAAAGAAGGAAAAGAAAACCATTTAAGCACTTGGGGTTTCAAAATTTGCAAGAGATTTGTTTAGGTTAACTCAGAAATACACAATGGGTATCTTACCAAAGATAGAGGTTCCTCAAATGCCACCATGACAGCGAAACGTGGACTAACGGGAATTTCTTCCATCTTCACGGCCAACTCTGGAAGCAAACCGAGATCTGTACAGAAAATCAAAAATCATGGTTCAGATAACTTGTGTGGTATGTCCTGCTACCAATCATGGAAGGGGCAGGAGTTAAAGTTTCTAGTTGGCAGAAGGATGCATGTTGCTTTTTCCTGAAACCTAGGGAAAAAAAGAAAAGAAGAAAGTAAATACAAAACAATCTGCAGATTATAGTGAGTTACAAAATCAGTGAGGTGTCTTTTGGGGAGAAGGATAAGAACAATTCAGTTTGGTTTGCGTAATATTTGAATTGAATTCTTTAATAGCCCATGAAACTGAAAAGAATATTGGACCGCATTAATTGACCCACAAGGATTACCCTTCATCAAAGAAGTCAGGCCTACATCCCAAGGGTCATAAATTTCGAAGAGCTAAGTAGATTTCGAAACAAAGGGTCATAAATTAGATATCCAGTGTTGTAGCTTTTATACAGCCTAGAAATTGCTGCTTATGGACTTGGACTTATGAGTGATAACTACTGACAAGACATGCTAATACGCCTCAAATCCAAGGTTAGTGTCACACAGATCAAGCCGTTTCGCACAATTAATACGCAGGTTGTGTTTGTATCATAAGCTGTTCAACTATTTAACACATTTATTTAAATCAAGTCGTATTGATCTATATAACACCTATATGAATGTAATATATTTCTGTGTATACAAGGACACTCTTGAAAATGATAAATTAGAAAACTTCTTGTTATTTTAACTAAATTGAATAAGTAACACGTATTATTTCAGATTTCAGAATATCTTCTTATCATTTTTCCTTTTAGAGTTGTTTTTCTTTTCAAGGATGTATTTATTGGTTTATTTTATTACATATAAATTTAGGTTATATTGGTCAGTGCAGCGTGTCTTGTAAACGGGTTTATAGATATGAGCGTGTGAACATGAACGCAACCTACTTATTTAAACAACTTACTTTACTTACCCATGTGTCAAATTACACATGTATAATACAATATGAATGAGGGTTAGAAATATTGACACGATTAATAATCATTTCATATTCGCGTTGACCCATATAGTTGATTACCCATGTTTGACGCACTATAACACGACACACCTACCACAGTTTCTTGCGCTCTGAGATGAGTTTGTATGAATTCTGCTTTGTCCCTTCATTCAAAAGTCAAATTATTCTCAAAGGGAATCTATAATTGGAAAAGAGTTTTTGACTTGTACTTAATTGATTGTCAATGGACAGGCCCACTAATATGGACCACCAGTGGATATTCAAGAGCACTAGATTAACCAACCAACCAACAGAATTGGGAAATAAATCATACCTAGAGGAGGTGGCCGTCCAGTTACATTTGTAAATCTGGGAGAAACTGTATTCTTATCTGATGCAACCACACCCTTGAAACAACCAAGATTTTGTCCATCCAAGCCTGTCAACGACCATACCTGAAGAAGTGAAGCTAAAAAATTGAGGCAATTTCATAGTTTTCTGTGTTAGAAACCAATCTAGAGAAAAGTGTTGTAACAGGTTCATTGCATAATTCTCTACAAATTGAATTCATTCCTGGGACACCCACAAATCTCTACAATTAAGTGAAAACTAATCAGCCAAGTAAAAAATGGTTGAAAATGGCAGGAAAAGAAATATGATTTGCTGAAGAGATTGATTGATTCTAAATGAATTTTGGTTTTGGTTTCGTTTAGATGATCAGTAATGATTACAATCTTTCTTCCTTCGACCCTTCCAGTTGTCACACTCTAATTCCCTAGTTGGGTTGCTTAAGAGCGTTCTATGGTCCACTCACTGATTAAGTTTCTATTTTGAACAATTTTCCATAAAGTTGACCAATAAAACAGCAAAAGGAGAGCAGTGAGTGGCACCATCGAACCCAAATTGCCGCAATTCAGGAAAGGAGAATAGAGTGAAAAATAATTAAAAAGAATTGTATTTCTTAAGTCACCGCCCTTGCTCATTCTAGAGTTTCTTTACATTTTTGAAAGAAAAGAAACCTAATTTATAATGTTATTTAAGTAAGAGTTGATTGAAACACATGAAAACTATAAATAGAGAGTTTTCCTTCTCCTTTCCCTTTTTCTTTTCCTTTTCTAAATCCACATACCAAACAGAGCTCAGTTCAATCAATGATAATTAGGGTATGCATCATGGCAATACTGTTTAGTCAACAAAAATCACCACCTAGGAAGGTACCTGGTTGTGGAGACCACACAAATTCCTTTCCCAACAGTCTCTTCTCTAATGCACAATTCACCTCTATTGCTACAATTTTGTGGGCAAGTAGAAGTTGCGTTCTCCGAAGGCCTAGCTGTTTTGTCAGCTAGAAAATTGAACAAAAACCTCGAAACATCACCCACATATCCAGAATAAGGCTTGGAGGAAGGTTCACCAAGTATGACACCAACGTAATAAGGCTTGGAGGAAGGTTCACCAACTATGACAACCATCTGTTAGATTCACATATTATAGTAGGCAAGAAGCCAAAGAAGAAGAACCTGATAATCATAGTGGAAAAATAGGATCAGAATTAATGTTTCAAGAATTAGAAACAGGACCTAAAGTAGAAAGAATTTTATACCATAATGGGTAGGATTAGATCTTAATGTATTCTTTTTAATTTCCTTTAAAAGAACTTCTATATTAGGATCTGGAGTGTTAACAACTTGTGGTTTCTGTTTTTCTAGCCTATCAATCTTTTCTTCTAATCTATTAGCTTTATGGTGAAGAGGAATTAATAAAGCTATAATAGTATTGTTCTGAGCTGTAAATACTTTGTCTGCTGCACTAGGGGGATTCTGAGCTGAGAAACCTCCTGAAGTATCTCCTGTATAATGGGATATCTTTCTTAAAACGTCTAGGTAGTCTTGACTATTGTTAAGATTGCTCATCCAAGGACAATCTTCTTAACGTCTTCTAAAGTTTTCTCAATCTTTTCTACTTGAATTTCAAAAGTGTCTATATTAATTATCCTGAATATTCTTAAGTAAAACACTAGTTTCTACTTCTATAGCTTTAGGTTTTTCATTAATTAGATTAACTAAATTCTTTATCTCTTCTGTGGTAGGGATCTTATCTAAATTTAACTACTTTCTAAGTTCTACAAGTGAAGCATTAGTTAAAATTTTACAAGAATTTGAATAGATCTATTTTTTTTTTCTTCCGAAAAATGGTAAGTATACAAACCGAGACTAAAATCAAAGTTAATGACCACATATGATCTCATGTTCACAATTCATTCCTCCAAACTTATTAGTATGTAACTCATGAATGAGCATAGCTCATGAATGAGCTGAAACTCACTGGAAACAAACAAAGCAAACTTATTAGTATGTAAGATGAGCAGACATCGTATGATATACTGTAAGTTAAATGGGACATTATAATTTTTTAGGGAAAGAGTACGAGGCACAATAAGACAAAAAAGGTATGTCGTAGATAATTGTGAAAGAATAAAAATTAAGAGGCTCATCCCCCCTAGAACACAAATTCTAGAAGAATATACTGAGATAAAAACGGAGGACAAACTTCTTGAATGAGGTCAACAACAATATATTCAGCAGGTATATATTCTCCAATTTGTACAACTTCACATGTTGCACCAGATGTTCACCATCAGTGATAAAGCGGACCACCTTACACTACAAATCTTAAAACCAATGTGGACACAAGAACTTAAAGGGAGTGTGGGCTGGACACAAGAAGACACAATCGCCAAGTATACAGTGCTCGTCAACAAAATTACCTGTTCAATGACTGTTTAAGCTCCTTCATCTTTTGTTGAGTCATTTCACCTCTTGAGAAATCAAAAACCTCTTCACTTAGAAGCTGCATGAAACAATCGAAATTACCAAACCAACTCACGAGGAATTCCATTCGGGGGAAGGGGGAAGAGGGAAGAGACAATAAATCAAACTTACTTTCAATATGGCCATGCAATTCTCACAAGTTGTTTCACTTGTTTTTGCTGCTGCAACAAGATCAGGAATGAAGCTTCGCCATCTGCCCGACCACTCATGTTTCAATAACTGTAAGTGTGGAGAACATAGCAACTGACTGAGAATAAGCTCGTGGAGCAGTGCCTCACAATCACATGAAAAACACGAAATCTAATAATTCCAAATAAATGCAACAAGTACAACCAAAACACCTTTAAGCATGGTTGAATATAAACATGAAATGCTCTTAACAAAATTGAGAAACCAACTATAGTAATTATTAATTTTAGTTGTCAACTCGAACATTTCAACACTTTTGGGAATATTGAAAGTAATTGCACTTAGAAGAATTGTTACTTAAAGGACCAGAATCAGCTTTACCTGAACCAATATAATATTGAGTTTGGTGACATAAAGCCTTTCCCTTCGAAAAGATATGTCATCACTTGAAAGCTAAGAAATAAAGATCAACAGGGATTCCAGTTAAAATGGAATTCAAGATGGACGGGAAAAAATGGATCAATGTATAGAATCTGTAGAAAAGGTAGCTATTAGATACCTTTACAATGACACCCAAAATGTAGTTTTTCATCCCATAATGATTTAAGAGAACGGCAACGTAATGCTCGTCGATTTTGATCTCTCAACAAAACTCTCACCTGAATCCCCAAAAACTCTTCAGATCGTCATTATGTTGGAAAAACATAATTTTTGGGAGAATTTTTGGGAAAAACCTAGGTTTTAGATCTAGGTTAATCTAGGTCCTAGGTTTTACATAACATGGATAAAGGGAAAAACATTATTAGAGTTTTAATAATTGAACAAATGGGATACAATTGAACAAATGGGATACACGTACACACACACACACACACACCGACTCACACACTGATACACACAAGCACACACACTGATACACACACAAACACATACACTGATACACTTTTCTGTGTCTCTGTCTCTCTCTATACACTGATACACATTCAGCCGATGATCTAGGGTTTAGAAGAAGAATAAGAAGAAGGAAGAAGAATAAGGGGGATCTAGGGTTTAGAAGAAGAAGAAGAAGGAAGAGTACCTTTTCTAGTTCCGGCAGCGGCGGCAAGCACAGGTGGCGTCAGGCGTGGGAAGCGGCGGCGTAGTCCTTTCTCTCCCTTTCTCCTTTCCTTCTCTCTTGTCTTCTCTTTTGTTAAATGTTAAATCTGTTGGAGTAAATGTTTAGGGGGTAATGTTAGGAGGGAAAATTTTGGGCAAAATTTTTGTGTAGTGTTTATTTGTAAAATTGCCACTATATTTTTAATTTTTGAATTTTTATATATAAAATTAGAACCGCATTTTTTATTTTTGAGTTTTATTTGCAAAATTGCCACTGAATTGTCATTACTAACGGATATAATACATTTTCTAAGGGATATCCGTTAGTAAATTACTAACGGATATATCCGTTAGTAATCATAAAATCTGTGTGTTAGAAATCTGGCCATATGGTGTAGTGATTCGGACTTATAGACTGATTGTGTATATTGCCAAACGTGGTAGGGCCAAGTCAGAGTGCTCGGGCTCATTCTATCGGGCTGATCATCATTATATCGGGCATCACTGTGATCGGACTGACCAACTTTGGGTATTTATTCAGTCGGGCTAGGCCTTATTTGGCAGTTCAATGCCATCGGACTGTGTATATATCGGGCTTCCATTATGCTTGCACCATCGGGCTGCCACTTCATTTTACTGCACATATCAAAGTGAGCCGGCCACTACATAGTTGTTCCAAATTGGCAACTTATTATGTGCAGTCAGTGTTCTAATCAATTTGGGAAGTGTATCATCCTACAAACTCTCAATGTGATAATGTTATCAGTTTGGAAAACATTATCATAATAGGGAAGATAATATTTCAATATATTATCTGATTTGGGAAGGTTTATCACATATGGAAAGATAGTATGTTGGGAGATATTATATGATGATTTGGGAAGTATATTTCTTGCTTGCTAGCTAAGGAGGCCGAACCAAGTCAATATTGAGACCAGGTTCAATATATATACACCTGTATGTATATATATTCTCGCAGATATGGAAGGTTTCAAGATATAGCAGATATTATCAGTTTATGGAAATAAACTGGTATTTTTTACCAGATAATGATTCTCATCAAATTTCCTACCTTATCTAGGAGACCTCCATGGCCGCTATAAATCAACAGGCAGGCCAAGCTTTCAATTCACTCCGCGTCACTTCGATACACCGCATTCAACAGCATTCTTAGGATTAGCTTTTAGGCAAATAAAGCAATCTTTTATTTTCTTAGCATTTGAATTACATCTTTGTAATTTTCTCTTTCTTATTTCAATTAAATAAAAATGCTCTTTTTATTTAATTTCTCTTGCTTGTGTTCATCACCTGCTAGACTTGTGCGCTTCAGCACTGTCTAGGGACCCTAGGCCAAGGGTACTTTCCTACTTGGCCATCACAATCGTTTTGATAGAAGTCAGATTTCCAAACCTTTTGTATCACTCACACAAGTGACTTTGGAAATTTTGTTTTATTAGTTTGGGTCTACCTCACAAGGCTCTGGCACGCCCGCGCAAATTACAAGCAAACAATTTGGCATGCCCGGTGGGACAGCCAAGTGATGAGCCATGCATACACTGAAGCATGGCTACACTTCTACTACAACCAGATTGGTTGGCGGAATGAGTCAATACGCCAACTTCGCGAAGAAATCTATCGTCTCTACAACGATGGATATTGGAATGAAACTGGTCATCTTTACAATGAGATATACCGTTTTGAGGCCGACATGCAATTTTTTAATCAAGAAATCGGCCTCCTCACAGCTTCGAGTGGAGCTGATGAACCGCCGCCCAAGGGAAATTCGTTCATGTCTCTAGACGAGTTTCTATACGGTGACTGGCGAAAGAATCTAGTTTGTGATAACATTCTTCGTGCTCTTGAAGATATGAAGGTGCATTCGAGAGAACAGCAGGCAAAGCTTAGCCGGTTTGAAGAAGACACGAAAGCAAGCCTGGCAATACTAGAGGCTCAAGGGCAGAAGATTGAGCAATTCTTAAAGTCATGACAACGGCCCGAGAAGGCCGATGTTACCGCTCCAAATCAAGAGACCGATGACTCTGGTCATCTTGATTCCACACTGTCCAAACCACTCGGGGGGCAAGACGGCGAAAAAATAATTTTTGATGAAGAGCCAAATAATCTTAAATCGGCCATAGAGTCCCTCACCGACGTTGAAGAAGATGAAGAAGCGCTCGGGGGGCAAATTCAAGACGAGCCTCACAATTATGTTGAGGCCGAAGAGGAAGAGAGTGACTCTGATTCGGCCATAGAGCCTCCTAGTGATGAGGAGGACGATGACACAGACCCCCTTGATGACGAAGAAATCGGCGATGAACCGCTCGGGGAGCAAGCTCCGCCGAGACCGATTGAAATTAAATCGGTCCATGAAGTTTTTAAAAATATTCCTTTGAGGAAAATCAGCCTCAAGGAATTGTTCAAATATTTCGGTCTTATTGTAATGACCGATTATTATTTTTATTTTGAGCCAATTAATTATTTGGCTTGGATTGATCTACATCCACGTTGGCTGAGTGGATGTCACCAAAAATTAAATATTATTTGGTGGCTCTTTTTACAGCAATGGTATTATCAAAAGACTAAAAAGGTGCTGAAGATCGGACTGAACTAATTCAGTCAGTAGGCTATTCGGACTCACAAGACCGAAAACAAGAATAATAATAGTAAAAAAAGTGATGCTAGAAGGATGCTTGGGATGCTGAATCGGACATAGAGGCCGATGGTGTAGTGTCGGAAGTGTTTGTGTAACAGTCAAGTGGTGGAGCCCGATAAAGTAATTACATGTCTCAGTCATGCTACACAGTGATATATTACACATGGGAAGCCCGATTCATTCTGTTTATTTCAAAGAGGTTACATGGTCGGCAACTGAAAATTACAATCGGTCTCTTGGCCAAGCCCGATGTTAGTCCAAAGATCATCGGTCTACATGATGAGCCCGATCGCAGTCTAAAGGTAATCGGTCTCTAGATAAAACTATTAAAACATGGCTATTCAAAATTTCACATGATTTCATTTTAAACAGCCAGGGGGGCAATTGTTTGCACCTAAAAAATACATTTTTTTAAGTCAAAATTTGTATAAGGCCGATTGGAACTCTTTTAATCGGACTCATGAGACCGATGGCGAAATTAATGGCTAAGTGGTTACTTCAAAAGTTGCTCGGGCTTATTACAGTCGGGCTAGCACCTTTGCTCACTCGGACTAATCATTAGTTGATCGGGCATGACTGTGATTGGGCTTATCACCATCTCATCGGGCCACTACACAAAGTGAGCCCCACTACAATATGGCTGTATTGTATCGCCGTTGCGCTAGTACTGTTTCTCACTTGGACTGATCACTCTTTGATCGGGCTGGCTAATACATAAATTCGGACTTATAGACCGATTCTGTATATTGCCAAACGTGGTAGGGCCAAGTCAGAGTGCTCGGGCTCATTCTATCGGGCTGATCATCATTATATCGGACATCACTGTGATCGGACTGACCAACTTTGGGTATTTATTCAGTCGGGCTAGGCCTTATTTGGCAGTTCAATGCCATCGGACTGTGTATATATCGGGCTTCCATTATGCTTGCACCATCGGGCTGCCACTTCATTTTACTGCACATATCAAAGTGAGCCGGCCACTACATAGTTGTTCCAAATTGGCAACTTATTCTGTGCAGTCAGTGTTCTAATCAATTTGGGAAGTGTATCATCCTACAAACTCTCAATGTGATAATGTTATCAGTTTGGGAAACATTATCATAATAGGGAAGATAATATTTCAATATATTATCTGATTTGGGAAGGTTTATCACATATGGAAAGATATTATATTGGGAGATATTATATGATGATTTGGGAAGTATATTTCTTGCTTGCTAGCTAAGGAGGCCGAACCAAGCCAATATTGAGACCAGGTTCAATATATATACACCTGTATGTATATATATTCTCGCAGATATGGAAGGTTTCAAGATATAGCAGATATTATCAGTTTATGAAAATAAACTGGTATTTTTTACCAGATAATGATTCTCATCAAATTTCCTACCTTATCTAGGAGACCTCCATGGCCGCTATAAATCAACAGGCAGGCCAAGCTTTCAATTCACTCCGCGTCACTTCGATACACCGCATTCAACAGCATTCTTTGGATTAGCTTTTAGGCAAATAAAGCAATCTTTTATTTTCTTAGCATTTGAATTACATCTTTGTAATTTTCTCTTTCTTATTTCAATTAAATAAAAATGCTCTTTTTATTTAATTTCTCTTGCTTGTGTTCATCACCTGCTAGACTTGTGCACTTCACCACTGTCTAGGGACCTTAGGCCAAGGGTACTTTCCTACTTGGCCATCACAATCGTTTTGATAGAAGTCAGATTTCCAAACCTTGTGTATCACTCACACAAGTGACTTAGGAAATTTTGTTTTATTAGTTTGGGTCTACCTCACAAGGCTCTGGCACGCCCAAACCATAATTACAGCAAACAACTTTATTGATGAATTAATGAAACTTTGTTCATCAACCAAAAAAAAAAAAAAAGGCGTGCTTGACCCTATCTATTATATATATATTTATATATATATAAATGCTGAAGCAAACCAAACCACCATAGCTTACAACATCAGTATTGTACTTTTTAACCTAAAATTCTACGTGGCAAATTCTCTCTCTCTCCCTATCTCTTCAATCTAATTCTATGTTTTAACATTCCCTCATCAAGTCATGTGGCATTTCCCCCTTTTTTCATTGTTTCAGCCTTTTATTTTTCTACTATTTATTAGTGTGGATATGAATAATGCCCTGTGATTTCCAATGAATATATATTGGAAAATGAAAATGAAGTACATTGAAAGATACAAAGTTTTCAACTTTTAAAAGCCTACAATCCTACACATGCATTAGTATATGTATATATAATAAAACACATTGGTATAAGTATCTATAATAAATGCATAAGCAATATTTTTCTCCTCTATATTCCCATTTATTGATTAGAAAAAAACTCAAAAGCCTAAAATAAATTAAACTGTATCAAAAGGCTAAAATAAATTAAACCCAAAAGTTTAATTATATAACCTCAAAATAAAGATTTACTCTTTCACCTATATGGAAATTCATAGAGAATCTAACCATGATAAATAGAACACTTGGGGAACCATAGACTACTTGCATGAGTATGTGTGTCTATATATACAACATACATGGTAGTTAATTCATTAGTATTTTAAGTTGGCTTCTCACTAATTTTTGTTTGATTTTAATTACTTCTTCTTCTTCTTTTTATTTTAATTTTTTCAGATTCTAGAATACCATTTTAATTACTGTGAATTCTATTTCAGGTTATGGCAGTGAAGATAACATCAAAAATACTTTTGATGGCCTGAGTTAAAGTTATTTGTGAGTTCAACAAATTCTTATACTAATATGAGTAAAACTTTTAATACTCTATGTTCTCCACTTCATCAAATTGGAATACTCTACCACTCGAATTGCATTGTCGTCTTCTTCTTCTTTTTGGTTTTTTTTTCATTTTCTGTTTAAGGGATGAGTTTTATTTAACAATTGCTTCATATCTAGAACAACCAGTGCATTAATGCACGGGGTATTCGACTAGTTGTATATACATGAGAGGCTCTGAATGTTTCAATCGGAACTACAAGGTTTGTTTTGGAAAATGCAAGGTAAGGATTAAGGAAGTGTATTAATTCTATATATTTGTATATATATATAGCAATGTAGTTGCCAAGTGGTTACATGTTGTGTTTTTACATTAAATAAAAATGACACTTATATAGTCCAACATAGTAAATGTAATGGAAATTTAGTAAAAAGCTAGTCTCTCATTTTATATATCTCACTAGCTATTTTTATTCGTGTAATGCATGAGACAAGTATTATTATATATATATATATATATATATAAGGATGATATATGTAATACTCGCATTTTTTTAATGTAATTATATTGCATTAATAAATGATATTCGGATTTATGACGTAATACTGTACCTTAAACGAATATTATATTATGTAACTTAAGACTTTGGAAGAGAAGCCTCCGTGAATCGATTTCCTCATGTAATCGATTCTACAAACCATAGCCCAGTGAATCGATTTACTCATGTAATCGACAGCCAAGTATATATATAAAACCTATACACTCTCACACTCTCATACTTGTTTATTTTGAGAGTTTAGAGAGAGAGATAGAGAGAGAGAGAGAGAGAAGATATTTATTTATATAAACACACTCACATATATATATATATCCCTTTATATATATATATATAAACACACTCACACTTTCAAGAGAAGAGAGAGAAGAGACAGATGAAGAGAGAAGAGAAGAGAAAGAGAGACAGAAGGAGACAGAGAGAAAGAGAAAAAAGAAGCCGAGAAGGGAGAGAGACAGACGAGCGCGATTTAAGCTTCGTCAAGCTTTCCACACGCGCACACGCAACCCCTCAAATTTTGGTGACTCTTCTCACTCACTTAGTAGCTATATACATGCCGTTATTTTGTTTAAAATGACGAAGAAATGAAAGAAAGAGAGAAAATATATATTCTGCCCGTCACTGCCTGTGCCTGTGCAGGGACGACCGTTTGAATCGATTACCTTTGTTAATCGATTGAATGTCCCCATAGTTCAATGAATTGATTATCACTAATAATCGATTGTAGATACAGATGTTCAGTGAATCGATTATCACTAATAATCAATTATAGATACAGATGTTCAGTGAACCGATTATCACTAATAATCAATTATAGATACAGATGTTCAGTGAACCGATTATCTCTTATAATCGATTGTATTTGTAGCTATTCAGTGAATCGCTTATCTCTTATAATCGATTGAATAACCATTGATCAGTGAGTCGATTATCCTCTATAATCGATTATCTTGAACTGTATATTGAATCTTCTTTGTTATACATGTTCTGAATCTTTTGAGCTATTGTAATTCGTACTGTGATTCAAATCTGTGGTACTCTAATACTGTGTGGGTATTAAAGAACGATAATGCTTAAGCGACATGATATTTCAGAATAATGTATAAGTTCTCTTATATGGATTATGATGATATTAAACGTATAATGACACAAGTTGGACCGTAGTGTTAGTTGCCAAGTTTTATAGGATGTCACCACATGGTGGGATAAGTTATGTTCAAGTCTCAAGAAAGACAGTGGGAATTGGGAAAAAGTATAGTTTGGGCATAGATGGATATTGGTCAATTATGTCCTTCAATAGCTGACGTACAAGCGGTGGGCAGGACCATGATATCCATAGGAGTAGGCATTGGGTCAATCTTATGTCCTTAAAAGCTGACGTACAAGCGGTGCGCAGGACCTATGACCTACAGATCGATTAGTGATCCACGAGAAGTTCTAGCGGTATGGCTATGGTATCCTTAAAAGCTACGATGATCTGGGATCATTAAGAGACTACGAGTATTGTGGCACTAGAAGATGTGCATTATTTGATGAACAGTTCTAGCGGTGTTATAGATCATACATACTTAATCATTCATAGACTGAAGTTAGCTAGAATGCAAGAAAACATGGTAGTGAAATTGTGCAGGAAATTCAGGAAATGACATGCATTATACAAGTATTCAAGTTAACATCTAAAGTCATGTAAGGGATTATAAAATAATTTACTGCATAAATCTTAACATGAACTAAGGTTACACAATAGAATTTGGGTATTAGAATATTAAGTATTGCATGTACTAAAATTACCAAAATGCAAGTTAGACCTCATTTGGAAATCTTATAAACTAACATATAAGGGTATGTATAAGCTGATTTTACAATTCAGGTGTGTAAGCAAATTTGTGCATTGTACTTGTAGGTACTTCAACATATGATCATGTCAATACAACTCAAATTAAATCACACAGTAACACAACAAATGAAACCCATACATGTTTGGTATAATCTTATATAAACTGAATACTTGTTACACGAAGTCTCTAAAGGTATGAGGGTTCCTATTATTTAAGCCTCTACCCCAACAAAGTTATCAATGTTCTGATACAGGTACCACATATCAGTTTGTACCCACAAATCGGTTTGTTGTTACCTATTTCCCCTGTTTGGGCTGCGACTGCTATGGTTTT
The DNA here is from genome assembly GCA_033977485.1 of Hydrangea macrophylla. Lineage (NCBI taxonomy): Eukaryota > Viridiplantae > Streptophyta > Magnoliopsida > Cornales > Hydrangeaceae > Hydrangea > Hydrangea macrophylla. The sequence goes on from CM066999.1 coordinate 27,605,973, forward strand.
CAAATCTAGTTTCCTCATTGCATGCACAATCTAGGACTTCCTAAGGGTCACTTATGTTGTATAAGATGTGTAACTTACCCAACTCCGGGAGACAATGTGGTGGTGAGCTCTGATGGTGGCAGCAATGGTGATTTGTAGCAGCCCATACTTCTTACCTTTGCTGCTACACTTCAAGGACTGAACTTGGGCTTCTAAAATTCTTTTTAGGTTGCTCTAAAATTCCTTTAGGCATTAAAGGTGTGGAGATGAGACAGTGTGGCTGCAAGGGAGGTCACACACCTCACCAAACTCTCGGCAACTCTCTCTGTCTTGGCAATGTGAGGTAGAGTGTGTGTTGTGTAAATTGAAATGTGCATGTATAAATGCTGAATAAAACTTGCAAGTGTGCTGAATGTAAGAGGAACAGATTGTAAATATGAATGGGGGGTTAATTCTATAAATTGTGAAGTGTATGTAATGTGGTAAGATAATGCACAATATAAAAAGGATGGGAAAAAATGTAGCAGCCAAGCATAGAGGAAAGGAACAAGTGTCCTAAAGGGCTGGGACAATTGTCCTAAAGGGCTGGGACACATGTTGAGGCTGAGTCATGTGTAAGGTCTCATTTGGCGATGCACCAAAAATTGGTAAAAGTGCACATACGGGTCTAGTATGTGTACACGCAGGTCCGGGTATAAATCTATTTTCAATACCAAATCGAAACTGGAATACGATTAGAATACTAAAGTGATTCTAATGACTTTGTCGTTGTTGATTTAACGATAACGGTCACTTAAGAGGTTCGGTCACTAATAGTCACAACTATGCGAATACGAAGTAAACCCCTAAACTCATGCTCACGCGGTCGTTTTATGTAAACGATTACGTTAGTGGACATCAGAATGGGTTCTTAAATACGTACTACACCCTACTAGACGGCCTTATTAACTATCATTCTACGGATACGATGACAATTTTTAATTTACGGACTCTAAATAAATGAAACTCGTATTTCGAGGTTTGAGAAAATTTCTAGTATTACATATATAGGAACACATATGCACAAAACATTACTAGATGGGATTACCAGAGAGAGAGAGAGAGAGAGTTACAACGTGAGAGGAGTGGAAAGAGAGAGTGAAGTGAGAGAGAGAGAGAGAGGGAGGGAGAGAGAGAGAGAGAGAGGCATAAATTACTTCCATGGGCACATATTTGATACCGTGTATCAGTGCATTACCATTTTCTATTGAATTACTTAGAATTCACCGTGGTCCTATCTTAGGATTTTCAATATGCTTACTTGCTTAGATCTTCTATGAAATTTTCATGACTTCGAGTTCAATTGTTCTAAGTTTTCTTCTCTCTCTCTCTTTGTCTATATTTAGAATTTTGTTGCTGCTTCATTATTTGGGGTTTTGGGCCTTATGGATGAAAATTGTTGTGTTAATTCATCTTTTACACAATGATTTGTCTAATTACTAGCTAATTGAACTCGATTATAATATTATCAGTTGTCATTGTTGTACGTTTGTATGTATGTAAATGCGTGTCTATGCAATATGTATCTTTGGTGTCTGTGCAATATGTATCTTTGATGTCTGTGCAATTATAATAGTATATTTGATGGCTGAAAACTCAACTTATAATTACTATATTTCACATATTTTATGTTCGTTCACTAACTTAAAAAAGATACTAATGCTTTCCATTGTTTTCATGCAGATTGGGTGTGGATATGGTAGATCGGTAGATAGTCGGCCACATCTTGTACTTTTGTTATGTATTTGAACATTTTGTTATGTAGTGACCAATGTGCTAATACTTTTGTTACTTTTTAGTTTTTTTTGTTGGGTACGTGATCAATTAACAATATTAATTCTTGTTGCTTAATGAAGTTACTCGAAAATATTAAGACATTTTATGTTTAATATGATTGTGTCTCTTTTGGTATTGAATATTATTGTGATGAACAGGAACGAACAGGATTATAGCATATTTAAATATTGCTATTTACTAGAATATATGTTTTTAGCGACGAAAATTTTCGTCGCTAATACAAGCTAACATTTTATATATTTGGCGACAAAATTATTTTGTCGCTATTGCATATGCTGAAAATGAATTGGTAACGAAACATTTTGTCACTAATACAAGCAACCATTTTATATATTTGGCGACAAAATTATTTCGTTGCCATTGCATATGCTGAAAATGAATTGGCAACGAAACTCTTCGTCGCTAATACAAGCAACCATTTTATATATTTGACGACAAAATTATTTCATTGCCATTGTATATACTGAAATAAATTGGCGACGAAATTTTTCGTCGCTAATACAAGCAACCATTTTATATATTTGGCGACAAAAATACTTCGTCGCCATTGTATATACTGAAATGAATTGGCGACGAAACTTTTCGTCGCTAATACAAGCAACTCTTTTATATATTTGGCGACAAAATAATTTTGTTGCCATTGCATATACTGAAAATGAATTGGCATATTTCGTCTCCTTTGGTATCATCACATTTTAGTAAAATGGTTTTGGCGACGAAATAATTCGTCGCTAAAGCAAAACTACTACAAAAAAAATGGCTCTTTTGGCGACAAAATGCGCATCTTTGGCGACGAAAGTTCTGATCAATAGCGACGAAAGGTTTCGTCGCCATTTCTTGGTCTATGGCGACAAAAGATAAATTTCGTCGCCATGGACCTTTGGCGACGAGGCAAAGGCGACAAAATTGGCGACGAAATTTTTTGGTCGCTAAAACTTTTAGTGACGAAAAATGGACTTTTGGCGACGAAATTTGTTTGTCGCTAAAGCACTTTTTTGTTGTAGTGCAAGTTAAAGGTACATCTGAATCAAATCTCAAAGGATTTCCATTTACATTCAAAAACGTGAGATTACAAGGTTAAGGAGTTCAAACATAAACATGATTGTTTCAAAACATTACAACCATATTCAAAAGCAGTTTACCAAAGATTACAATACTACGAATTTGTTCTCGGGGTTCAAATTACAAAACACAAATTTCATTCCTCAAGAGTTTAAACATAAAACCTTTGGGAACCAAAAACACTTACAAAGATATTCTCGGCGATCTCATCGGCCTCACTCCTCACGTTTTTTCTTTCCTTTCCTCTTTTCACCTACAATGGAGTACATCTCCACTGCTCAGCTATATGCTCAGTATACAATTCTATACAAATGCATATGTGACAAATCATGCTCTAACGTATCAAAACACACCAACTAGTCTCTAGGGAGGGGAATACACATTCATCCGATAATAAAATCGATGCCGTGAAATGGGGCCACCTCCCAATCACTCATCGACGTGTCATGGTAGGACCCACCTCCTAATCCATGCACTGTAGTCGTCGCTACGATAATTCTCAACGTCAAGAAGCTTACCCCCGGCATGAAATTGTATAATCTCCCCTTTGAGTCACATAAACACATAACGTACTCGCACAATCATACGAACATGCTTTTCTACTTTATTAGTAAGCATAATTTAATGGGCCTATATTAACACATGGATTTCGCCCGGATCCTCAAATCGTTCTTGATATTTAAAACATGAAACTTTTCAATATAACATGTGTATGGAATTCATACTTTGAGCTACGCTCCTAAGATTTCAGGGGATGCTCTAGAATGCTAGAATAATGTCGGATCTCTGATTACAAGTGATTTCTACTAGTTCAACACAGTTTTTCCCAAAATTCTCAAATTAGTTTCCGAAATTAATTTTGTCAAATATGGCCTAACTTTTACCAAAGGTAGATCTTACCTCAAGAATTCCAGAAATATAAACGATGTTGAAATCTGACAGACGAAAGGTCGTCGATTGGCTTTGTGAAGCTCAAAAGTTAAAATCTCCATTTTCTCTCTTTCTCTCTCTTGCTCTCAACTTTTGTTAGGAAGATATTTTTGGAAGGAAAATATCTAACACTTGTATTTATAGGCACAAGTTTTCGCAATTCATGTTTAACTCCCCTGAGCTCTCTAAACGTCTTAATATTCTTCGAAATTTCATAAATCACTACTTTATCGATTTACAAGTGAAAATCTCCAATTTAGAAAAGTTTTCGCCTAAAACTCGTTTGGGTCCGTAATTACGTTCCGTAAACTATTTCCGTGAAATTTTCAGATAACCTACCTTTTATGCAACGTATCAATGACGTTCTAACAATAACATTTAAAAATGATCTCTAACAAGATCAACACTATCAGTATGCCATTTTGATCACAATTTTCCCTCAAGACCCTCAGATTGTCGTGTCCTCGATTGACACCTCACCGTTGACCCACCATCAACCTCATTCACAGTTATTAATCAACATTAATAATTCATTGAAATTTTCATTTCACAAATTGATACATTTGAAATAATTAAGAAATTCCGAGACGGGTGTTACACAATTGGTGTAAAATTCCGAGACGGGTGTTACACAATTGGTGTAAAATTCGCAGGCAGGCCCTGTTCCAAGTACAAGTGACCTTTTTGGATCAAGTAAGTCTCTTCCCATTCCAAGTGGTTCAATTCTTCCTTCAAATAAACGAGAGACAGACAAACTGGGAAGAGGAAAGATCTACATGCATGGTATGTTTAAATCTCCTGCCTTTGACACGTATTTTATTTTATTATTTTTTTTTTTTATGCATTGGTTATTCCACCTATTCCGGCTGTCTCTTTAGTTTACACATGGTAATCTCATAACATGTTCACTTTAAATGACGAATGTTCATATAATTTTGACTTCTGTAGATAACTCCTACATCAAATACTTTCGAGAACTCTCTGATTAAAAAAAAAAAATATTTGCTTTGGGATTTGTAGTCTCAGTTCCAATAATCAAGGCCAGTAGTGGCGGATGGACAAAGGGACAAGGGGGCTCAAGTCCCTCTAAGTTTTCAAAAAATTTTACACTTGAACCAAAACAAAAAAAATTATACAATTAGCTCCCCTTCGAAAATTATAAAAGTCCCTCTCTGACATTATAAATTGTCATACTAAGTCCCCCATCTCTTATGTTTTTGTGCTAATTATAAAATATGTATAAATAGGTTTCAAAAAAAATTCCGGGACACTGCCCCGAAACCCCCCCACCCACTCGATACATCGCCCCACCTAAATTGATTTTCTAAATCTACTCCTGAAAGCCAGTTGATTTCTATAAATAGTGCAATTGAGTACATCGTTAACGGTGCTAATGCTAACAGGATATTTAGAAAGCAGGTGCTTTGATTGTAGTAAGTGGACCTGCAATGGCCCCAAAAGTGAAATTTTCTGACCCGTACATGTTTGTGTAAAGAGATATATGTAAATAATTTTATTTCAACTATTAATAGTTGTGTTGTGCTGAGTTGATTCTGAACATCAAGATCCTTGAGTGTTTTAAAAGAAAAAAATACATGACTCAGTGAAATTTTGGTGAAATTATTGATGATTGATGTGTATTTTGACACTGGGTACGTTCTATTAACCTAGAAAACTTTCGCCATTGCCATCCAGTCAGCAATGATATGCATTTATTAGAAGTTGGTCTGTCAGACATAGACTTAGTTTTGCCCCTATTTTATTGCTTCTAATTTTTTAAAATAAAAATTCATGTTAATTCATTTAGGGCATGTTTGGTTGTCCCTCTAATTTGAATGATTTCATTCAAATTTTGTATAGAAATTAAAAAACGAAATCTATCACCATGAATGAATCTATTTACAAATATGAGAGATTTCACCATATTTCTTCTTATGAGACAAATTCTTCATTTTTCTAGAATACCAAAATTCATGATTGCAAACATCATTTTTTAGACGAGCATCATTTTTCTAAATGAAACTATTCAAACTCTTCATCTTTTTATGTAAAAATTGTGTACGAAAATATGAACGGAATTATTTCATTTAAGGACAACCAAACAGGCCCTTAGTAACTAGTTTACGAGCTTTGTAAAAATTGAACTTATGGATTTTTTTGTGAGGGCTTTTAAAAGCTGTAGAATAAATCTTTTAAAAGCTCAAGGTTGTTTTTTTATTTCACAATGTGTTTTTGAAGAGTAATGTGTGACTTGTACAAAATTATCAAACAACTCAATAATAAATTTCATAAGCCACTTTTAAAAAACCGCATGGGGGCCAAACTAAGCCATGGTCTCATTAGAGCAATTTTATTGAGTTCAATTTTTTTAGCTGATCTTAATTTGTACAACCATGCCTATAAGCAATTTTAATGAGAATATCTATACTACTATAGAAATCCAAAGCCAGGGGTACCAAATTTATTTTCAAAGTTTTCTTATTTACATTAAAACCATAATACTTTATCCATCAAATATAGAACTTACGGGTATCAAATTGTTAAAACAGGATCAGTATCCTATGGAAGTGCAATTTCTGGAGAGCTCACTGGTAGTATTGGCTGATGTACTTAATATACATTTGTGTGTGTGTGTGTGTGGGTGTCCATATATTATTGTATCATTTCCGAAACATGATCTAGTTTTTAAGTTTATGTTGTAGCTAGAACGTACAATAATCATTCTTAGCAAGCTCTGTGATTCTTTACAATTTTGCACCACAACTGTTTATTTTGTGCATGAATCCCGGCCCAAGCATATAGGTATCACGATTCACGAGCCAGCAATTTTGTGGTGATGGTTTTGGTCGTACGTTACACAAACATAAATAGTTTGGAATTTATTTTGGCAACCCAATTTTGCCAAAAATTGTGACGGGGTTTTTGTAATTTAAAACCTACTATCGTAAACCTTTTCTGATTGTACAGGACGATCAAAACCACTTAGTCCCATAGAAATAGAATTATTGATTGAACCAAGACAATTATTAATTCAATTTTAAGCCAGACAGAGACTCTTATCTAATCTATGTACCTAAAAAGCAACTATGGAAATACATTACAAACCTTGACAACCTCTAAGAGTTGGTACTAGAGGTGGAACAAGTTTAACCTCATCCTATGCTGGAAGCTCTTGTTCATTGTTTAATTTGTTTTAGACTAAACCGGTACAAAAACTTTATTGGTCAGTGTTTGACCTCCACCCCTTCCCATTAAACAAAAAAAAAAAAAAAAAGAAGAAAAATTAGACATCAAGTGCTTAAGCTTGTAACTGCTTAGTATTATACCAAAATACTTGCACAATTTTTCAATGATCAAACGAAAAATCTTGGAACAAGAAATTCTAGCATCGTTGCTTTAAAAGTCCTTCCGCTAGTAAGTTGATCTTCTCATCCCAAACACTTTAAAAGGAATCACTACTGATGAAAACCTTAGTTTCTTCTCTTCTTATGACTTTTTTTCTTTTCAAACTTTCTTGCTCTTTTTTTTTCTCGCATAAGTTTTTGAGTGTTGCAAAACGACGCTAAACCATCAACTAAAGGATCATCTTCGCAGCTTGTGTTGTTGGCTTCGATTTCTTTCTCTCTCATAGATATTTCTTCTTTGATCACATTCAAGCGATCGTCAAAACATTCTGTGATATCTTGGAGAATGGCGTAGAAGATCGCAGCTAGTGTCATCTTCTTGTTTGAGAACAAAAGCAAAAGCAAAAGCAAAATAAAAAACCAAACAGCAAATATTAGAAATAACTAATTTTTATGTGTTTCCATAGGCCATATATAGAGACAAGCTATGTATCGTCATATATGTATATATTTGTATATTTTGGCTTGTATAGGATTCCTTGTCAAAACAGAATTATGTGTTTTTGAAGGTTTTGGATTTGTTCTTAGCCAATCAACTTTTTACTTTTGTTTTTTTTTTTTTTTTTTTTGAAGGGATGAAAACATTGAAAAGGTTAGATTAAGATTAAAACCGAATGGAAGAGTTAGAAAACACAGGAAGTATATTTTTTAAAGATTAAGGGCCCACTTTTGCGGCTGTTAGGCTACTTCGTTGGGGGAGGGGTGGTTGTTGATATTGTTGATTGATTGATTTATTAGACAAAAGATAAATAGTAATAAATGAAAAAAAATTAATAAATCGCTGGAAATTTTAAGAGTGCCACTTTTGCTTAATTTTAAGAGTGTCATTATTGCTAAAGTAATAGTGGCTAATCCCGAGTATTTTATTATGTTAGGACAACACTACCCCTGATGGAGTTATTCCTTAAATTGGGACATTTTTTACCAAGGAATATAAGTTTTGTCCTAACACAATAAATTGTTCTGGATTAGCCACTATTGCTTTGTGGCAGCCAATTTTAAAAGTTTTAAATTTTAGTGAAAAGTTCCTACAAAAATTTGAAATTTGAAGTGAAACAATTATCAATAATGGTACTTGTTTGATAGATCTTGTTGAGTAATTTTTTAAAAATAATTTTTTGTAAAAAAATGACTTGTAGATTTAAGGCTACGGATTTTTAAAGTTTAAAATTTTTATGGGTCATCTAATATCTGTTATCTATATTAGAAGTTCAAGACACAAAACCTTCAATGAGACTATCCACGTGGCCCATCTCCCCTTGCAGGAAACTATTTTTTTGGGCTTCATTGTTGTGCCATGTGGCACAGCTTAGCTTCTTCTCTTTTTATCATCATACATATAACTTGTATTTAATGCATTCAATTCTTACCTCACCACCACTTCCTCTCCTCTATCACTGAAACGGCATCGCCTCTTGGATTACTTTATAATTTGTTGGATGTGGCTCATATTAGTTAGGCCCAAGAGTTAAGTGGGAGGGTCCTGTGGCCCATGGCGGAGCGGAGCGTAGCCATGGAGCGGGGCCCTCCCTGAATCCTGACAAGAGTTATGTGCGGTACGGACTAATCGAGTGGGAGGTGCGGCCCCCCCGTGGTACGGTATGGGTATTTTGGGGATTTTACCATGTACCTATAAGAGAGATATATGTTGTAACCCTAATCATTTATTCTGACATAGTGAAAACTGCTGCTCTCTGGTTGTGGACGCAGGCACATTGCCGAACCACATAGAAATTCTGTCTCCTTTAATCTTTCTGTATTTCGTGTTTATTGTTTGCATGTGATTGTTTTGATCCAACAATTGGTATCAGAGCGCAAGGTTAATCATCGCAGCAATGGTGAATACTTCGTTTTCAAAGTTTGATGTGGAGAAGTTTGATGGAACTACAAACTTCGGTCTTTGGCAGCGAAGGGTGAACGATCTGTTGGTGCAGCAGGGTCTGGTTAGGGCGTTGTACGGTAAATCGAAGAAGCCTGCAAGTATGTCTGACGAGGATTGGGAAGATCTAGAATTGAGGGCGGTCAGTACCATTCGTCTTTGTCTTGCAGATTCGGTTATGTATCACGTTCTAGAGGAAGATTCTCTGGCAGGAATATGGGCGAAACTAGAGAGCAGGTATATGTCAAAATCCCTCACCAATAAACTGTTTCTTAAGCAAAAGTTGTACGGGCTTAAGATGACGGAGGGTTCAGATCTGACGCAGCATATCAATATTTTCCAACCAGATTATCAGTGATCTCTTGAGAATAGAGGTAAAGTTTGATGACGAAGATAAGGCTTTGATCCTTCTTAGTTCTCTTCCTGGTTCTTATGAACATCTGGTTACAACCCTTTTATGGGGTAAGGAAACTCTGGAGTTAGAGGATGTTACATCAGCCTTGTTGGCTTATAACCAACGGAAACTGAATACTGAGGGTTCACAAGGAGAAGGGCTGGTGGCAAAGGGTAATCAGGCTCGTGGAAGAAGGAAGGATAGAGGGGATCGATCTGGAAGGAATAAGTCTAGATCGAAATCAAGGGGAAAGTGGCTGTAGAATATTGAATGCTACAAGTGTCACGAGAAAGGGCATATGAAGAGAGATTGTCCAACTTTAAAGAATAATGAAAAGATCACTATTTGTGACGCACCATCCGCGTCACAAATAGTGATATCAATTGTGGCGCACATAGTTAGCATCCATGGCAATTTATTTGTGACGCTTGGAGCTATTTTTGGTGACGAACTTATGCGTCACGAATAACTGTATTAGTTGTGACGCGTTGACCGCGTCACAAATAACTATTACCAATGCGGGATTTTATGACACATATGTGACGCGTTTACCGGGTCACAAATACTTATTTGTGATGCGGTTGCGCGTCATAAAAAACCAAATTTGTTGCAGTGAATCATTTGATTCGTGGGACTTGTTGGGTAAACTAACCATATACGTTGTTGCTAAAATCATGGGATTGAAATATAAACTGATTTTTACCAATTTCCATATCAGTCAAACTCAAAAATTAAGTCATATACGGATATATATATATATGTATATATATATATATGCATACATGTATAAATACTATCTACAAATGGGCCAAATTGTCCATAAAAATTCTTATTATAAGGGTCCAGGGACCTATTTCTAAGAAAATTTAGCATATAGGGATCTATTGCTATACTAAGAAAGAGGGATGGATCTATTGCTATATAGCTAGGATAATTAGGGACTTATCACCAATTTCCTAAATTTTTATTCACAAGTTAGTTACCTGTTAGTCGCTGAAAATGAGTCATACCCACCAATTTTTGCACTAATGGGCATTTCTGTTCTGAATTTTTGTAGAGACTTTTCACTAAAGTGTTTTTCTTGTTGGACCTAATGCTATATAAGCACCCCGTTAGGACAATTTAGTCGTAATTGTGTTTTGTCGAAACATAATCAATTGGAATCTGCTAAAAAAAAAAAAAACAAATACATTCTCAATACTTTTTGATTGATCAATACTTACCATTTGCTAAAAGGCTCTCAACTTCTTATATACTCCGTATATAGTAAAGTATAAAAACCTTAACCTTAACCGATGGCGAAATTAATGGCTAAGTGGTTACTTCAAAAGTTGCTCGGGCTTATTACAGTCGGGCTAGCACCTTTGCTCACTCGGACTAATCATTAGTTGATCGGGCATGACTGTGATTGGGCTTATCACCATCTCATCGGGCCACTACACAAAGTGAGCCCCACTTCAATATGGCTGTATTGCATCGCCGTTGCGCTAGTACTGTTTCTCACTTGGACTTATCACTCTTTGATCGGGCTGGCTAATACATAAATTCGGACTTATAGACCGATTGTGTATATTGCCAAACGTGGTAGGGCCAAGTCAGAGTGCTCGGGCTCATTCTATCGGGCTGATCATCATTATATCGGGCATCACTGTGATCGGACTGACCAACTTTGGGTATTTATTCAGTCGGGCTAGGCCTTATTTGGCAGTTCAATGCCATCGGACTGTGTATATATCGGGCTTCCATTATGCTTGCACCATCGGGCTGCCACTTCATTTTACTGCACATATCAAAGTGAGCCGGCCACTACATAGTTGTTCCAAATTGGCAACTTATTCTGTGCAGTCAGTGTTCTAATCAATTTGGGAAGTGTATCATCCTACAAACTCTCAATGTGATAATGTTATCAGTTTGGGAAACATTATCATAATAGGGAAAATAATATTTCAATATATTATCTGATTTGGGAAGGTTTATCACATATGGAAAGATATTATATTGGGAGATATTATATGATGATTTGGGAAGTATATTTCTTGCTTGCTAGCTAAGGAGGCCGAACCAAGCCAATATTGAGACCAGGTTCAATATATATACACCTGTATGTATATATATTCTCGCAGATATGGAAGGTTTCAAGATATAGCAGATATTATCAGTTTATGGAAATAAACTGGTATTTTTTACCAGATAATGATTCTCATCAAATTTCCTACCTTATCTAGGAGACCTCCATGGCCGCTATAAATCAACAGGCAGGCCAAACTTTCAATTCACTCCGCGTCACTTTGATACACCGCATTCAACAGCATTCTTAGCATTCTTAGGATTAGCTTTTAGGCAAATAAAGCAATCTTTTATTTTCTTAGCATTTGAATTACATCTTTGTAATTTTCTCTTTCTTATTTCAATTAAATAAAAATGCTCTTTTTATTTAATTTCTCTTGCTTGTGTTCATCACCTGCTAGACTTGTGCGCTTCAGCACTGTCTAGGGACCTTAGGCCAAGGGTACTTTCCTACTTGTCCATCACAATCGTTTTGATAGAAGTCAGATTTCCAAACCTTGTGTATCACTCACACAAGTGACTTAGAAAATTTTGTTTTATTAGTTTGGGTCTACCTCACAAGGCTCTGGCACGCCCGAACCATAATTACAGCAAACAACTTTATTGATGAATTAATGAAACTTTGTTCATCAACCAAAAAAAAAAAAAAGGCGTGCTTGACCCTATCTATTATATATATATATATATATAAATGCTGAAGCAAACCAAACCACCATAGCTTACAACATCAGTATTGTACTTTTTAACCTAAAATTCTACGTGGCAAATTCTCTCTCTCTCCCTATCTCTTCAATCTAATTCTATGTTTTAACATTCCCTCATCAAGTCATGTGGCATTTCCCCCTTTTTTCATTGTTTCTGCCTTTTATTTTTCTACTATTTATTAGTGTGGATATGAATAATGCCCTGTGATTTCCAATGAATATATATTGGAAAATGAAAATGAAGTACATTGAAAGATACAAAGTTTTCAACTTTTAAAAGCCTATAATCCTACACATGCATTAGTATATGTATATATAATAAAACACATTGGTATAAGTATCTATAATAAATGCATAAGCAATATTTTTCTCCTCTATATTCCCATTTATTGATTAGAAAAAAACTCAAAAGCCTAAAATAAATTAAACTGTATCAAAAGGCTAAAATAAATTAAACCCAAAAGTTTAATTATATAACCTCAAAATAAAGATTTACTCTTTCACCTATATGGAAATTCATAGAGAATCTAACCATGATAAATAGAACACTTGGGGAACCATAGACTACTTGCATGAGTATGTGTGTCTATATATACAACATACATGGTAGTTAATTCATTAGTATTTTAAGTTGGCTTCTCACTAATTTTTGTTTGATTTTAATTACTTCTTCTTCTTCTTTTTATTTTAATTTTTTCAGATTCTAGAATACCATTTTAATTACTGTGAATTCTATTTCAGGTTATGGCAGTGAAGATAACATCAAAAATACTTTTGATGGCCTGAGTTAAAGTTATTTGTGAGTTCAACAAATTCTTATACTAATATGAGTAAAACTTTTAATACTCTATGTTCTCCACTTCATCAAATTGGAATACTCTACCACTCGAATTGCATTGTCGTCTTCTTCTTATTTTTGGTTTTTTTTCATTTTCTGTTTAAGGGATGAGTTTTATTTAACAATTGCTTCATATCTAGAACAACCAGTGCATTAATGCACGGGGTATTCGACTAGTTGTATATACATGAGAGGCTCTGAATGTTTCAATCGGAACTACAAGGTTTGTTTTGGAAAATGCAAGGTAAGGATTAAGAAAGTGTATTAATTCTATATATTTGTATATATATATAGCAATGTAGTTGCCAAGTGGTTACATGTTGTGTTTTTACATTAAATAAAAATGACACTTATATAGTCCAACATAGTAAATATAATGGAAATTTAGTACAAGGCTAGTCTCTCATTTTATATATCTCACTAGCTTTTTTTATTCGTGTAATGCATGAGACAAGTATTATTATATATATATATAAGGATGATATATGTAATACTCGCATTTTTTTAATGTGATTATATTGCATTAATAAATGATATTCGGATTTATGACGTAATACTGTACCTTAAACGAATATTTTATTATGTAACTTAAGACTTTGGAAGAGAAGCCTCCGTGAATCAATTTCCTCATGTAATCGATTCTACAAACCATAGCCCAGTGAATCGATTTACTCATGTAATCGACAGCCAAGTATATATATAAAACCTATACACTCTCACACTCTCATACTTGTTTATTTTGAGAGTTTAGAGAGAGAGAGAGAGAGAGAGAGAGAGAGAATATATTTATTTATATAAACACACTCATATATATATATATATATCCCTTTATATATATAAACACACTCACACTTTCAAGAGAAGAGAGAGAAGAGACAGATGAAGAGAGAAGAGAAGAGAAAGAGAGACAGAAGGAGACAGAGAGAAAGAGAAAAAAGAAGCCGAGAAGGGAGAGAGACAGACGAGCGCGATTTAAGCTTCGTCACGCTTTCCACACGCGCACACGCAACCCCTCAAATTTTGGTGACTCTTCTCACTCACTTAGTAGCTATATACATGCCGTTATTTTGTTTAAAATGACGAAGAAATGAAAGAAAGAGAGAAAATATATATTCTGCCCGTCACTGCCTGTGCATGTGCAGGGACGACCGTTTGAATCGATTACCTTTGTTAATCGATTGAATGTCCCCATAGTTCAGTGAATCGATTATCACTAATAATCGATTGTAGATACAGATGTTCAGTGAATCGATTATCACTAATAATCGATTATAGATACAGATGTTCAGTGAATCGATTATCTCTTATAATCGATTGTATTTGTAGCTATCCAGTGAATCGTTTATCTCTTATAATCGATTGAATAACCATTGATCAGTGAATCGATTATCCTCTATAATCGATTATCTTGAACTGTATATTGAATCTTCTTTGTTATACATGTTCTGAATCTTTTGAGCTATTGTAATTCGTACTGTGATTCAAATCTGTGGTACTCTAATACTGTGTGGGTATTAAAGAACGATAATGCTTAAGCGACATGATATTTCAGAATAATGTATAAGTTCTCTTATATGGATTATGATGATATTAAACGTATAATGACACAAGTTGGACCGTAGTGTTAGTTGCCAAGTTTTATAGGATGTCACCACATGGTGGGATAAGTGTCACGCCCCGACGTAGCATAATACAGGAAAGCATTTAATTTCCTTTATGGACTCGTAGGTCGTGACAAGTGAGTATGACCAATTGTCTCTGCAACAAATAACTTAACAACATTTCTAGAGCAAAGGATACTAACAAAACATAACCTCCACAATTAAAACTTACTAACTATTACAGCAGTCATAAACTTAGGCACAAAACGCCTTATTCAAATGTCTAAAGCTAGTTTATTACAAACCCAAATTAAATGACATAGGAAGTATAAAGCAGCCTCCTGGAAAGTCTCCTGACTCTAAGTAGCATAGTCAAAATACCCTGGCTGCTCCTGACCCTGAAAATCTGGACATACAGTCCAGGACGCATCAACGCCGTCAGCTTATGAAAGCTGGTGAGCAAAATAAACAAGTACTCACAATGTATATATAAGCATATAACCAATAGTGCAAATCAACTTTAAAAGCAATGGTTTTCAAGGTTCCAATTCCAACATAAGCCATGGGGGAATAAAGAAAGCAATAAATATGCGACCATGCATGAACAATGTAATATCTCATCTTTCTGACTCTTTTCTCTCAAAAAAACTCAACACAACCAAACCATTATCTCAGATACCAAGAATACTATCCGATCGATATCCAAAACAGCACACCAAACTATCGCTTCAGATACCAGGAATAATATCCGATCGATATCTAAGCCACACTCAATACCATCATTTCGGATACCAGGAATAATATCCGATCAATATCCGAAACAAGCACCTTAGATACCAGGAATAATATCCGATCGATATCTAAGCCGTACACCACACTATCACCATCGCTTCGGATATCAGGAATACTATCCGATCAATATCCGAAATGCGCGCCTTAGATACCAGGAATACTATCCGATCGATATCTAAGTCGTACACAACACTGTCGCCTCCAATACCAGGAATACTATCCGATCGATATTGATGTCGCACACCGGACCGCCACCCTTTACTCTTTTCACGCTTTCTCACACACATGCATGTTGACACAACCTCAACCCTAATATGTATGCCAATGTTTCATAAATAACACCATTAATAAATCACAAAGCCGGATAATCGTACGAGCATAAATTTTAGCCTTAGTTGTTCTGTTTCGTACAATTCTTAAAACATAGACCTTTAAAACAATATATTTGCCAAACAGTTCTTTAAAAACTTCCAAAACATTTTCCAAACAGTCCCTAATAATAAAATACAAAAACTACTCAAACTGCCAAGTCGCGCGAGCGGGTCACGCGCGCGAAGGGGAGAATAAATTGCGCGAGCGGATCGCGCGCGCGAAGGGGCAGAACAGGTCGCGCGAGCGGGTCGCGCGCGCGAAGGGGGGGATGGTCCGCGCGAGCGGGCCACGCGAGCGAGCCTCGCGCGAGCGGGTCGCGCGCGCGAGTTCTTGCAGAATGTCATCTTCTTCGTTTCTCCCCTGTTTCTGGTTTTCAAACTGAATTTTACCCATTTCTGTTTTCTGTTCGTACCAGGACATGTAATATATGAATCTCTTCGATTTTCCGCGTAGATTAAGAATACGCGATCAATTTTAACTAACACGGATTATATCTCTAAATATTCGCGATTAAAATGAGGGTGTCAAAGCTTAAAATCAACAATTCGTCGCGATACAGATGAATCATTGCGTAGGATTCGAACCACAGCTTATTGGGACCAAGATCTTCCATTCCCAATTCATAAATTTCATTTTGGTTAAGATTTACAAAACTCCAATTTCAAGCTCCCATGGTGAAATACATATATATACACATATACACACCTATATATACTGGAATACACGTATATAAACATGGCGAGTGAGTTTATAATACTCACCGAGGTGCTAGTACAAAGAAATTGAGATTGAGAATTCCGCCGTAATATCCGCCGAGAATTCCGTCGTTCCGAAATTACTCCCGCTCTTGGTTTGATATATATCAATAGATATAACTATGTGTATGTATATAATATATAATCTGTGTGTATGTTATCTCTTGAGAGAGTAAGAGAAAGATTGAGAGAATTGAGGGGGAATTGAGAGATGCAGAGAGTTGTGTGTGAGAGAATGAGAGACACTGTTATACATATATATAAACTTACAGTTTTGGGCTCCAAGAAATCAATAGATTTCGCCCGGTGTGGTTGAGCTCACGTGCTCCCACACCAAAACGCGGTAACGGCGCAGATTAAAACATAAACTGGTATTTTAAGGTTGAAAGAAAATACAGGAAAATAATATTAGCGTAGGAATAAAATTCCCGGTTTATACAAAGATATAGATATTGATTTTGAAATCACAGAAAATATTTCTATATTTATAGAAATTACAGTTTGTCCCCAAATAAATATATTAAAAAAAATGAAATTAAAACAAATGCTCATGGAAATGAAATGCAGTATTTATTTATTAATGATAATAAAATACAGGGCGTTACAATAAGTTATGTTCAAGTCTCAGGAAAGACAGTGGGAATTGGGAAAAAGTATAGTTTGGGCATAGATGGATATTGGTCAATTATGTCCTTCAATAGCTGACGTACAAGCGGTGGGCAGGACCATGATATCCATAGGAGTAGGCATTGGGTCAATCTTATGTCCTTAAAAGCTGACGTACAAGCGGTGCGCAGGACCTATGACCTACAGATCGATTAGTGATCCACGAGAAGTTCTAGCGGTATGGCTATGGTATCCTTAAAAGCTACGATGAACTGGGATCATTAAGAGACTACGAGTATTGTGGCACTAGAAGATGTGCATTATTTGATGAACAGTTCTAGCGGTGTTATAGATCATACATACTTAATCATTCATAGACTGAAGTTAGCTAGAATGCAAGAAAACATGGTAGTGAAATTGTGCAGGAAATTCAGGAACTGACATGCATTATACAAGTATTCAAGTTAACATCTAAAGTCATGTAAGGGATTATAAAATAATTTACTGCATGAATCTTAACATGAATTAAGGTTACACAATAGAATTTGGGTATTAGAATATTAAGTATTGCATGTACTAAAATTACCAAAATGCAAGTTAGACCTCATTTGTAAATCTTATAAACTAACATATAAGGGTATGTATAAGCTGATTTTACAATTCAGGTGTGTAAGCAAATTTGTGCATTGTGCTTGTAGGTACTTCAACATATGATCATGTCAATACAACTCAAATTAAATCACACAGTAACACAACAAATGAAACCCATACATGTTTGGTATAATCTTAGATAAACTGAATACTTGTTACACGAAGTCTCTAAAGGTATGAGGGTTCCTATTATTTAAGCCTCTACCCCAATAAAGTTATCAGTGTTCTGATACAGGTACCACAAATCAGTTTGTACCCACAAATCGGTTTGTTGTTACCTATTTCCCCTGTTTGGGCTGCGACTGCTATGGTTTTCAAATCTGGTTTCCTCATTGCATGCACAATCTAGGACTTCCTAAACACTTATATTGTATAAGATGTGTAACTTACCCAACTCCGGGAGACAATGTGGTGGTGAGCTCTGATGGTGGCAGCAATGGTGATTTGTAGCAGCCCATACTTCTTACCTTTGCTGCTACACTTCAAGGACTGAACTTGGGCTTCTAAAATTCTTTTTAGGTTGCTCTAAAATTCCTTTAGGCATTAAAGGTGTGGAGATGAGACAGTGTGGCTGCAAGGGAGGTCACACACCTCACCAAACTCTCGGCAACTCTCTCTCTCTTGGCAATGTGAGGTTGAGTGTGTGTTGTGTAAATTGAAATGTGTATGTATAAATGCTGAATAACACTTGCAGGTGTGCTGAATGTAAGAGGAACAGATTGTAAATATGAATGGGGGGTTAATTCTATAAATTGTGAAGTGTATGTAATGTGGTAAGATAATGCACAATATAAAAAGGATGGGAAAAAAATGTTGCAGCCAAGCATAGAGGAAAGGAATAAGTGTCCTAAAGGGCTGGGACAATTGTCCTAAAGGGCTGGGACACATGTTGAGGCTGAGTCCTGTGTAAGGTCTCATTTGGCAATGCACCAAAAATTGGTAAAAGTGCATATACGGGTCTAGTATGTGTACACGCAGGTCCGGGTATAAATCTATTTTCAATACCAAATCGAAACTGGAATACGATTAGAATGCTAAAGTGATTATAATGACTTTGTCGTTGTTGATTTAACGATAACGGTCACTTAAGAGGTTCGGTCACTAATAGTCACAACTATGCGAATACGAAGTAAACCCCTAAACTCATGCTCACGCGGTCGTTTTATGTAAACGATTACGTTAGTGGACATCAGAATGGGTTCTTAAATACGTACTACACCCTACTAGATGGCCTTATTAACTATCATTCTACGGATACGATGACAATTTCTAATTTACGGACTCTAAATAAATGAAACTCGTATTTCGAGGTTTGAGAAAATTTCTAGTATTACATATATAGGAACACATATGCACAAAACATTACTAGATGGGATTACCAGAGAGAGAGAGAGAGAGAGAGAGAGAGTTACAACGTGAGAGGAGTGGAAAGAGAGAGTGAAGTGAGAGAGAGAGAGAGAGACATAAATTACTTCCATGGGCACATATTTGATACCGTGTATCAGTGCATTACCATTTTCTATCGAATTACTTAGAATTCACCATGGTCCTATCTTAGGATTTTCAATATGCTTACTTGCTTAGATCTTCTATGAAATTTTCATGACTTCGAGTTCAATTGTTCTAAGTTTTCTTCTCTCTCTCTCTTTGTCTATATTTAGAATTTTGCTGCTGCTTCATTATTTGGGGTTTTGGGCCTTATGGATGAAAATTGTTGTGTTAATTCATCTTTTACACAATGATTTGTCTAATTACTGGCTAATTGAACTCGATTATAATATTATCAGTTGTCATTGTTGTACGTTTGTATGTATGTAAATGCGTGTCTATGCAATATGTATCTTTGGTGTCTGTGCAATATGTATCTTTGATGTCTGTGCAATTATAATAGTATATTTGATGGCTGAAAACTCAACTTATAATTACTATATTTCACATATTTTATGTTCGTTCACTAACTTAAAAAAGATACTAATGCTTTCCATTGTTTTCATGCAGATTGGGTGTGGATATGGTGGATCGGTAGATAGTCGGCCACATCTTGTACTTTTGTTATGTATTTGAACATTTTGTTATGTAGTGACCAATGTGCTAATACTTTTGTTACTTTTCAGTTTTTTTTGTTGGGTACGTGAACAATTAACAATATTAATTCTTGTTGCTTAATGAAGTTACTCGAAAATATTAAGACATTTTATTTTTAATATGATTGTGTCTCTTTTGGTATTGAATATTATTGTGATGAACGGGAACGAACAGGACTATAGCATATTTAAATATTGCTATTTACTAGAATATATGTTTTTAGCGACGAAAATTTTCGTCGCTAATACAAGCTAACATTTTATATATTTGGCGACAAAATTATTTTGTCGCTATTGCATATGCTGAAAATGAATTGGCAACGAAACATTTTGTCGCTAATACAAGCAACCATTTTATATATTTGGCGACAAAATTATTTCGTTGCCATTGCATATGCTGAAAATGAATTGGCGACGAAACTCTTCGTCGCTAATACAAGCAACCATTTTATATATTTGACGACAAAATTATTTCATCGCCATTGTATATACTGAAATAAATTGGCGACGAAATTTTTCGTCGCTAATACAAGCAACCATTTTATATATTTGGCGACAAAAATACTTCGTCGCCATTGTATATACTGAAATGAATTGGCGACGAAACCTTTCGTCGCTAATACAAGCAACTCTTTTATATATTTGGCGACAAAATAATTTTGTTGCCATTGCATATACTGAAAATGAATTGGCATATTTCGTCGCCCTTGGTATCATCACATTTTAGTAAAATGGTTTTGGCGACGAAATAATTCGTCGCTAAAGCAAAACTACTACAAAAAAAATGGCTCTTTTGGCGACAAAATGCGCATCTTTGGCGACGAAAGTTTTGTCGCCATTTCTTGGTCTATGGCGACAAAAGATAAATTTCGTCGCCATGGACCTTTGGCGACGAGGCAAAGGCGACAAAATTGGCGACGAAATTTTTTGGTCGCTAAAACTTTTAGTGACGAAAAATGGACTTTTGGCGACGAAATTTGTTTGTCGCTAAAGCACTTTTTTGTTGTAGTGCAAGTTAAAGGTACATCCGAATCAAATCTCAAAGGATTTCCATTTACATTCAAAAACGTGAGATTACAAGGTTAAGGAGTTCAAACATAAACATGATTGTTTCAAAACATTACAACCATATTCAAAAGCAGTTTACCAAAGATTACAAAACTACGAATTTGTTCTCGGGGTTCAAATTACAAAACACAAATTTCATTCCTCAAGAGTTTAAACATAAAACCTTTGGGAACCAAAAACACTTGCAAAGATATTCTCGGCGATCTCATCGGCCTCACTCCTCACGTTTTTTCTTTCCTTTCCTCTTTTCACCTGCAATGGAGTACATCTCCACTGCTCAGCTATATGCTAAGTATACAATTCTATACAAATGCATATGTGACAAATCATGCTCTAACGTATCAAAACACACCAACTAGTCTCTAGGGAGGGGAATACACATTCATCCGATAATAAAATCGATGCCGTGAAATGGGGCCACCTCCCAATCACTCATCGACGTGTCATGGTAGGACCCACCTCCTAATCCATGCACTGTAGTCGTCGCTACAATAATTCTCAACGTCAAGAAGCTTACCCCCGGCATGAAATTGTATAATCTCCCCTTTGAGTCACATAAACACATAACGTACTCGCACAATCATACGAACATGCTTTTCTACTTTATTAGTAAGCATAATTTAACGGGCCTATATTAACACATGGATTTCGCCCGGATCCTCAAATCGTTCTTGATATTTAAAACATGAAACTTTTCAATATAACATGTGTATGGAATTCATACTTTGAGCTACGCTCCTAAGATTTCAGGGGATGCTCTAGAATGCTAGAATAATGTCGGATCTCCGATTACAAGTGATTCCTACAAGTTCAACACAGTTTTTCCCAAAAATTCTCAAATTATTTTTCGAAATTAATTTTGTCAAATATGGCCTAACTTTTACCAAAGGTAGATCTTACCTCAAGAATTCCAGAAATATAAACGATGTTGAAATCTGATAGACGAAAGGTCGTCGATTGGCTTCGTGAAGCTCAAAAGTTAAAATCTCCATTTTCTCTCTTTCTCTCTCTTGCTCTCAACTTTTGTTAGGAAGATTTTTTTGGAAGGAAAATATCTAACACTTGTATTTATAGGCACAAGTTTTCCCAATTCATGTTTAACTCCCCTGAGTTCTCTAAACGTCTTAATATTCTTCGAAATTTCATAAATCACTACTTTATCGCTTTACAAGTGAAAATCTCCAATTTAGAAAAGTTTTCGCCTAAAACTCGTTTGGGTCCGTAATTACGTTCCGTAAACTATTTCCGTGAAATTTTCAGATAACCTACCTTTTATGCAACGTATCAATGACGTTCTAACAATAACATTTAAAAATGATCTCTAACAAGATCAACACTATCAGTATGCCATTTTGATCACAATTTTCCCTCAAGACCCTCAAATTGTCGTGTCCTCGATTGACACCTCACCGTTGACCCACCGTCAACCTCGTTCACAATTATTAATCAACATTAATAATTCATTGAAATTTTCATTTCACAAATTGATACATTTGAAATAATTAAGAAATTCCGAGACGGGTGTTACACAATTGGTGTAAAATTCAAGGACTAAATTGGTATAAATGAAACATGAAGGACCAAACTTCAAATTGGTGTAAAGATTAAGAGTACAAAATAAATTTTACCCAAATGGTTTAATTTAGTTCAAGTTATATTTTCTTTTTCCTTCCTAGTGTTCTAAACTATTTTTCTTATTAACCAAATGAAGAAAGGTGTTCTCCTTATCTTTCTCTCAGTGCTTTGATGAACCAAATAGAACATTAAAAGATACCAAGAATTTGTAGTTCTCACAGACTTTTTTTTTTTTTTTTTCTTCTTCTTCTTCTTATCTTAGCATTAATGTTGTGAATTTAATTTTTAAGTCTTCCTTGCTTGTTTCATCTGTTCATGTCATCGTAGATGTTCATTATTAATCAATAAGTGATGAAATATACGAATAGCGTATCCACTAGTTACATAAGCTATATTGTCAAGAGGAATATGTTAATCATTAATGTTTTTTTTTTTTTTTTTTGTAATAGGTCCATCGCCTGATGTTGATTTTGTTTTATCAATATTGATACAAAGCAACATACCAACTGGTCAAACGGGAAAATTAAGAGTGAGCTCAACACAACAATCGCAGGCAGGCCCTGTTCCAAGTACAAGTGACCTTTTTGGATCAAGTAAGTCTCTTCCCATTCCAAGTGGTTCAATTCTTCCTTCAAATAAACGAGAGACAGACAAACTGGGAAGAGGAAAGATCTACATGCATGGTATGTTTAAATCTCCTGCCTTTGACACGTATTTTATTTATTTATTTTTTTTTTTTTTATGCATTGGTTATTCCACCTATTCCGGCTGTCTCTTTAGTTTACACATGGTAATCTCATAACATGTTCACTTTAAATGACGAATGTTCATATAATTTTGACTTCTGTAGATAACTCCTACATCAAATACTTTCGAGAACTCTCTGATTAAAAAAAAAATATATTTGCTTTGGGATTTGTAGTCTCAGTTCCAATAATCAAGGCCAGTAGTGGCGGATGGACAAAGGGACAAGGGGGGCTCAAGTCCCTCTAAGTTTTCAAAAAATTTTACACTTGAACCAAAACAAAAAAAATTATACAATTAGCTGCCCTTCGAAAATTATAAAAGCCTCTCTCTGACATTATAAATTGCCATACTAAGTCCCCCATCTCTTATGTTTTTGTGCTAATTATAAAATATGTATAAATAGGTTTCAAAAAAAATTCCGGGGCACTGCCCCGAAACCCCCCCACCCACTCGGTACATCGCCCCACCTAAATTGATTTTCTAAATCTGCTCCTGAAAGCCAGTTGATTTCTATAAATAGTGCAATTGAGTACATCCTTAATGGTGCTAATGCTAACAGGATATTTAGAAAGCAGGTGCTTTGATTGTAGTAAGTGGACCTGCAATGGCCCCAAAAGTGAAATTTTCTGACCCGTACATGTTTGTGTAAAGAGATATATGTAAATAATTTTATTTCAACTATTAATAGTTGTGTTGTGCTGAGTTGATTCTGAACATCAAGATCCTTGAGTGTTTTAAAAGAAAAAAATACATGACTCAGTGAAATTTTGGTGAAATTATTGATGATTGATGTGTATTTTGACACTGGGTACGTTCTATTAACCCAGAAAACTTTCGCCATTGCCATCCAGTCAGCAATGATTGGCCAGCGAATGCATTTATTAGAAGTTGGTCTGTCAGACATAGGCTTAGTATTGCCCCTATTTTATTGCTTCTACTTTTTTAAAATAAAAATTCATGTTAATTCATTTAGGGCATGTTTGGTTGTCCCTCTAATTTGAATGATTTCATTTAAATTTTGTATAGAAATTAAAAAACGAAATCTATCACCATGAATGAATCTATTTACAAATATGAGAGATTTCACCATATTTCTTCTTATGAGACAAATTCTTCATTTTTCTAGAATACCAAAATTCATGATTGCAAACATCATTTTTTAGACGAGCATCATTTTTCTAAATGAAACTATTCAAACTCTTCATCTTTTTATGTAAAAATTGTGTACGAAAATATGAACGGAATTATTTCATTTAAGGACAACCAAACAGGCCCTTAGTAACTAGTTTACGAGCTTTGTAAAAATTGAATTATGGATTTTCTTGTGAGGGCTTTTAAAAGCTCTAGAATAAATATTTTAAAAGCTCAATGTTAGAATCATGATAGATTAT
The DNA here is from genome assembly GCA_033977485.1 of Hydrangea macrophylla. Taxonomy (NCBI): domain Eukaryota; kingdom Viridiplantae; phylum Streptophyta; class Magnoliopsida; order Cornales; family Hydrangeaceae; genus Hydrangea; species Hydrangea macrophylla. Next base: position 27,630,708 of record CM066999.1, read on the forward strand.
TAGTCTAGGTTCATGTAGTTTTCGTACTTTTACCAAGCATGATGTCCAGATACATTGTACTACACAAGTTGTACTACTAGTGTAGTACATTCGCTTTCCTTTCTTAGCTTCTCCCTTAGCCTATATAATGGCTACCTATTGTAATGATATTTACACCATTCAATACACAATTCATAGTATTGTCTCACTCTCTCCCTCTCTCTTATATTCTAACATGGTATCAGAGCCACTATTTTAGTGGTTTCGAATCCTAGGCTTCTCTAGAGTAAAGTATGCTCTGTGGTTGCCACTATTAGTGGACCCTCCACATCAGAATTACTTTTAGTGGTTGCCTATTTGTTGTGGCCAACCTCGGCGGGTGGCATATCGCTGCCCGCCGGACCACCACTGGGCGACTTCCGCTGCTTGGCTACCACCTCCGCGTCTGGCTCTTTCCAACGCCAGACCACCGATCACTGCCACCACTTTGTCCGGCTTTCTCCACCGCCAAACCATCAATCGCTGCCACCACTCGCTGCATCCGCTTCCGACTCCCTCCGCCACCGGACCATCAATGCTGCCACCGCCTCCTCTGTCGGACCTCCGACCGCCGGACCTCGTTCAAATAAATATCAACCAAACAACCCTCACTGATCAACCAACCAAAAAAAAAAAAAAAGACCCTTGATCACTATCATCATCATTCTGCCACAAGCCCAACTCACCCCTGCCACAACACCATCATTTTGCCTCATCATCATCAAAGTGCAACAAGTCCTTGATCATCCAAAGAATCAACACCATCACCCCCAATCTGCATTAATTCACCAACCCAATCTGCCCCAATCTGCCGGAAACCCCTTGATAACCAACCCATTCATTCTATCATCACCAATCATTACATCATCACCGATCATCATCAACCCATCCCACATACCTCACCAATCATCTCAACCCTCACTAATCGGCCTCTTTATCGGACCTCTCGATCGGCCGGATCTCTACCTCATCTACCCAGCCTCTCTATCGGACCTCCCGATCGGCCGGATCTCAACCTCACCAACCGGCCTCTCTATCGGACCTCCCGATCGGCCGGATCTCTACCCTCACCAACCGGCCTCTCTATCGGACCTTCCGATCGGCCAGATCTCTACCTCATCTACCCGGTCTGTCTATCGGACCTCCCGATCGGCCGGATCTCTACCTCATCTACCCGGCCTCTCTATCGGACCTCCCGACCGGCCGGATCTCAACCTCACCAACCGGCCTCTCTATCGGACCACCCAATCGGCCGGATCTCAACCCTCACCAATCGGCCTCTCTATCGGACCTTCCGATCGGCCGGATCTCTACCTCATATACCCGGTCTCTCTATCGGACCTCCCGATCGACCGGATCTCAACCTCACCAATCGGCCTCTCTATCGAACCTCCCAATCGGCCGGATCTCAACTCTCACCAACCAGCCTCTTTATCGGACCTCCCGATCAGCCGGACCTTCGTCTATCATCTCCTGGCCACCACGGAACCTCTAGCCACCACTCTCTCAAGCATCCTCTACAACGTGACCATCAACCACACCATCCAGCTACCTCCAAGACGACTTCATGATTCAGTTTTCAAACTCAAGTTGTTTCCATTTTCTACCTTGAGTTTGAGGGGGGCTGTTAGAATCATGATAGATTATTAGTCTAGGTTCATGTAGCTTTCGTACTTTTACCAAGCATGATGTCCAGATACATTGTACTACACAAGTTGTACTACTAGTGTAGTACATTCGCTTTCCTTTCTTAGCTTCTCCCTTAGCCTATATAATGGCTACCTATTGTAATGATATTTACACCATTCAATACACAATTCATAGTATTGTCTCACTCTCTCCCTCTCTCTTATATTCTAACACTCAAGGTTGTTTTTTTATTTCACAATGTGTTTTTGAAGAGTAATGTGTGACTTGTACAAAATTATCAAACAACCCAATAATAAATTTCATAAGCCACTTTTAAAAAACCGCACGGGGCCAAACTAAGCCATGGTCTCATTAGAGCAATTTTATTGAGTTCAATTTTTTTAGCTGATCTTAATTTGTACAACCATGCCTATAAGCAATTTTAATGAGAATATCTATACTACTATAGAAATCCAAAGCCAGGGGTACCAAATTTATTTTCAAAGTTTTCTTATTTACATTAAAACCACAATACTTTATCCATCAAATATAGAACTTACGGGTATCAAATTGTTAAAACTCAGAAGCCACTAATTGAAATAAATAAATAAAAAACACCAATATAATAATTAATAACCACGCCACGTCTCCCAGCAGTTTGTCCACCAAACTAAAATACAAAAAAATTGCCTCCTAAATCAAATACATTAATTGCTCTTTCATCAACACAGAAAATTAATCAACATCTAGATTTCTATCTGCTTGGAAAAGAAGGCAGAACATGAAAAGATATGTATGTATATAGCACACGCAGCGCGTGTGCCCAACTACTGCTTCACAAACAGGATCAGTATCCTATGGAAGTGCAATTTCTGGAGAGCTCACTGGTAGTATTGGCTGATGTACTTAATATACATTTGTGTGTGTGTGTGTGGGTGTCCATATATTATTGTATCATTTCCGAAACATGATCTAGTTTTTAAGTTTATGTTGTAGCTAGAATGTACAATAATCATTCTTAGCAAGCTCTGTGATTCTTTACAATTTTGCACCACAACTGTTTATTTTGTGCATGAATCCCGGCCCAAGCATATAGGTATCACGATTCAAGAGCCACCAATTTTGTGGTGATGGTTTTGGTCGTATGTTACACAAACATAAATAGTTTGGAATTTATTTTGGCAACCCAATTTTGCCAAAAATTGTGACGGGGTTTTTGTAATTTAAAACCTACTATCGTAAACCTTTTCTGATTGTACAGGACGATCAAAACCACTTAGTCCCATAGAAATAGAATTATTGATTGAACCAAGACAATTATTAATTCAATTTTAAGCCAGACAGAGACTCTTATCTAATCTATGTACCTAAAAAGCAACTATGGAAATACATTACAAACCTTGACAACCTCTAAGAGTTGGTACTAGAGGTGGAACAAGTTTAACCTCATCCTATGCTGGAAGCTCTTGTTCATTGTTTAATTTGTTTTAGACTAAACCGGTACAAAAACTTTATTGGTCAGTGTTTGACCTCCACCCCTTCCCATTAAACAAAAAAAAAAAAAAAAAGAAGAAAAATTAGACATCAAGTGCTTAAGCTTGTAACTGCTTAGTATTATACCAAAATACTTGCACAATTTTTCAATGATCAAACGAAAAATCTTGGAACAAGAAATTCTAGCATCGTTGCTTTAAAAGTCCTTCCGCTAGTAAGTTGATCTTCTCATCCCAAACACTTTAAAAGGAATCACTACTGATGAAAACCTTAGTTTCTTCTCTTCTTATGACTTTTTTTCTTTTCAAACTTTCTTGCTCTTTTTTTTTCTCGCATAAGTTTTTGAGTGTTGCAAAACGACGCTAAACCATCAACTAAAGGATCATCTTCGCAGCTTGTGTTGTTGGCTTCGATTTCTTTCTCTCTCATAGATATTTCTTCTTTGATCACATTCAAGCGATCGTCAAAACATTCTGTGATATCTTGGAGAATGGCGTAGAAGATCGCAGCTAGTGTCATCTTCTTGTTTGAGAACAAAAGCAAAAGCAAAAGCAAAATAAAAAACCAAACAGCAAATATTAGAAATAACTAATTTTTATGTGTTTCCATAGGCCATATATAGAGACAAGCTATGTATCGTCATATATGTATATATTTGTATATTTTGGCTTGTATAGGATTCCTTGTCAAAACAGAATTATGTGTTTTTGAAGGTTTTGGATTTGTTCTTAGCCAATCAACTTTTTACTTTTGTTTTTTTTTTTTTTTTTTTTGAAGGGATGAAAACATTGAAAAGGTTAGATTAAGATTAAAACCGAATGGAAGAGTTAGAAAACACAGGAAGTATATTTTTTAAAGATTAAGGGCCCACTTTTGCGGCTGTTAGGCTACTTCGTTGGGGGAGGGGTGGTTGTTGATATTGTTGATTGATTGATTTATTAGACAAAAGATAAATAGTAATAAATGAAAAAAAATTAATAAATCGCTGGAAATTTTAAGAGTGCCACTATTGCTTAATTTTAAGAGTGTCATTATTGCTAAAGTAATAGTGGCTAATCCCGAGTATTTTATTATGTTAGGACAACACTACCCCTGATGGAGTTATTCCTTAAATTGGGACATTTTTTACCAAGGAATATAAGTTTTGTCCTAACACAATAAATTGTTCTGGATTAGCCACTATTGCTTTGGCAATAGTGACAGCCAATTTTAAAAGTTTTAAATTTTAGTGAAAAATTCCTACAAAAATTTGAAATTTGAGTGAAACAATTATCAATAATGGTACTTGTTTGATAGATCTTGTTGAGTAATTTTTTAGAAATAATTTTTTGTAAAAAAATGACATGTAGATTTAAGGTTACGGATTTTTAAAGTTTAAAATTTTTATGGGTCATCTAATATCTATTATCTATATTAGAAGTTCAAGACACAAAACCTTCAATGAGACTATCCACGTGGCCATCTCCCCTTGCAGGAAAATATTTTTTTGGGCTTCATTGTTGTGCCATGTGGCACAGCCTAGCTTCTTCTCTTTTTATCATCATACATATAACTTGTATTTAATGCATTCAATTCTTACCTCACCACCACTTCCTCTCCTCTATCACTGAAACGGCATCGCCTCTTGGATTACTTTATAATTTGTTGGATGTGACTCATATTAGTTAGGCTCAAGAGTTAAGTGGGAGGGTCCTGTGGTCCATGGCGGAACGGAGCGTAGCCATGGAGCGGGGTCCTCCCTGAAACCTGACAAGAGTTATGTGCGGTACAGACTAATCGAGTGGGAGGTGCGAGGGGCGGAGCCCCCTGTGGTACGGTATGGGTATTTTGGGGATTTTACCATGTACCTATAAGAGAGATATATGTTGTAACCCTAATCATTTATTCTGACATAGTGAAAACTGCTGCTCTCTGGTTGTGGACGCAGGCACATTGCCGAACCACGTACAAATTCTGACTCCTTTAATCTTTCTGTATTTCGTGTTTATTGTTTGCATGTGATTGTTTCGATCCAACAATTGGTATCAGAGCGCAAGGTTAATCATCGCAGCAATGGTGAATACTTCGTTTTCAAAGTTTGATGTGGAGAAGTTTGATGGAACTACAAACTTCGGTCTTTGGCAGCGAAGGGTGAAAGATCTGTTGGTGCAGCAGGGTCTGGTAATTAGGGCGTTGTACGGTAAATCGAAGAAGCCTGCAAGTATGTCTGACGAGGATTGGGAAGATCTAGAATTGAGGACGGTCAGTACCATTCGTCTTTGTCTTGCAGATTCGGTTATGTATCACGTTCTAGAGGAAGATTCTCTGGCAGGAATATGGGCGAAACTAGAGAGCAGGTATATGTCAAAATCCTTCACCAATAAACTGTTTCTTAAGCAAAAGTTGTACGGGCTTAAGATGACGGAGGGTTCAGATCTGACGCAGCATATCAATATTTTCAACCAGGTTATCAGTGATCTCTTGAGAATAGAGGTAAAGTTTGATGACGAAGATAAGGCTTTGATCCTTCTTAGTTCTCTTCCTGGTTCTTATGAACATCTGGTTACAACCCTTTTATGGGGTAAGGAAACTCTGGAGTTAGAGGATGTTACATCAGCCTTGTTGGCTTATAACCAACGGAAACTGAATACTGAGGGTTCACAAGGAGAAGGGCTGGTGGCAAAGGGTAATCAGGCTCGTGGAAGAAGCAAGGATAGAGGGGATCGATCTGGAAGGAATAAGTCTAGATCGAAATCAAGGGGAAAGTGGCTGTAGAATATTGAATGCTACAAGTGTCACGAGAAAGGGCATATGAAGAGAGATTGTCCAACTTTAAAGAATAATGAAAAGATCACTATTTGTGACGCACCATCCGCGTCACAAATAGTGATATCAATTGTGGCGCACATAGTTAGCATCCATGGCAATTTATTTGTGACGCTTGGAGTTATTTTTGGTGACGAACTTATGCGTCACGAATAACTGTATTAGTTGTGACGCGTTGATCGCGTCACAAATAACTATTACCAATGCGGGATTTTGTGACGCATATGTGACGCGTTTACCGCGTCACAAATACTTATTTGTGATGCGGTTGCGCGTCATAAAAAACCAAATTTGTTGTAGTGAATCATTTGATTCGTGGGACTTGTTGGGTAAACTAACCATATACGTTGTTGCTAAAATCATGGGATTGAAATATAAACTGATTTTTACCAATTTCCATATCAGTCAAACTCAAAAATTAAGTCATATACGGATATATATGTATATATATACGCATACATGTATAGATACTATCTACAAATGGGCCAAATTGTCCATAAAAATTCTTATTATAAGGGTCCAGGGACCTATTTCTAAGAAAATTTAGCATATAGGGATCTATTGCTATACTAAGAAAGAGGGATGGATCTATTGCTATATAGTTAGGATAATTAGGGACTTATCACCAATTTCCTAAATTTTTATTCACAAGTTAGTTACCTGTTAGTCGCTGGAAATGAGTCATACCCACCAATTTTTGCACTAATGGGCATTTCTGTTCTGAATTTTTGTAGAGACTTTTCACTAAAGTGTTTTTCTTGTTGGACCTAATGCTATATAAGCACCCCGTTACGACAATTTAGTCGTAATTGTGTTTTGTCGAAACATAATCAATTGGAATCTGCTAAAAAAAAAAAACAAATACATTCTCAATACTTTTTGATTGATCAATACTTACCATTTGCTAAAAGGCTCTCAACTTCTTATATACTCCGTATATAGTAAAGTATAAAAACCTTAACCTATTAGAGAAATGAAACATGTATTTTTTTTTTCTTATTTACTCCCTTATTAAAGACCTATGAAACTTGAGAGAAAAGTAACAACCTTTTCAAAAATCTCCCAATACATGGTAGCATATTGGGACTTAGTTCTAACAATTAGAACCCTAAAAAAAAAAAAAAAATCTAACTAAAACAAGGAAATAAAATCCTATGAAACTATGAAACTGAAAATTACAAATAAAACAAAAAGGGAAATGCTATTGCTAAAAACTAAATTAGCTAATCCAGAGCAATTTCCAACACTTACAAAAATTACTAGCAGATTAGTCCTTTAGAAATTTTGTACATATTAGAAATTGCTCTGAATTAGCATGTTTCGCTTCCGGTGGCCTTGGTGAACCAACAAGTGACTGGAACTACGAAGGTGCTGCCGGAGCTATGAGAACAAGGGTTAGTGGTGAGCTAGAGAAACTTGCTAGAAGGCTGAGTTCCTTAGATTCGGTCCATTTGTGAGGGGATGAGAGGTCTCTTTTATAGATACAAGAGGCCTCCTCCTACATGGAAACAATTAGATAAGGTAAGTCCTAGATCTAATCAGATTTACATGATTTGTGGTAGTTTCCTTATCAGTTTAGAAAACTGTGTACATATCTCTATGCCTTATAGTTGGTTTAGGCAACTTGCTGGTGAAGCTCCTGGAATGAGGCCTCTAGGCCCGCTGTATCCGACCAGGGCCGAGCTGGACTCAGGTGATAGTAGGTAACCGGACGGTTAGAGATTTTTCCGGCCTGTTGGAACCCTCTGATTTTCCGGGTCCGGATTCTCAGTGTAGCGAATTTATGCCATATCAACTGCCCCCCATTTCCGAAGCTCATTTCGGGACTTCCAAAATGTGGTTTGGAAATCTGGACTACCCGGGAATACCACTCGGAGTCGGGAATCGTTGCTCTGGTCGCCCGGGAATAAGAGCCGGTGAACGAAGTCGGGACCCCGATCGGTGTTCTCTGGACCGTCCTGGGATGAACCCGAACTACCATGGACCGATGTTGGGTCACGTGTCTGGCGCGTGCTCTGCACGGTTTCCGAAGGGTCATTTTAGGTGGGAAGATTTCTGGTCCGTTGGATCTGGTATCATCTGAGCCGTCGATCATGCCTATATAAGACCCAGCTCAGCGCTTCATTTCCATTCTTATCCAAAAAATTTCAGAGAGATCAACCGAGCGGTTTTTAGAGAAAAAAGCTTCCCGAGCCCCTTTTCTTTGCGGTACGTCATCTCCCTTTCTTTTATTTCTGTTCCTTTTTTGTTGTTATTGTCTTCCCATCCTTTTCTTCTTTTGTTTTACTAAAAAACCCTGGAGGGTTGGAACGCGATCGGTTTTACGAGGGAGTGGGATTTTTTCTTTCTCCGTTTCTGCTTCTTTTTTAAGTCTGGGGGTTCTCTTCTTCTGTTGAACCATTCTCACCGTTCGGTGAACCCTTCTACTCTTTCCTTGGTAGAGCCATACCTAGTCTTTAGAACTTTATACACTCTGCCCCTTAGGCTAGTAACTCTTCCCAACTTGTACCTTAGGCTAGGAATTCCCAATCCATACCTAGGTTGTAGACTTCTTTCCTTTGAAACCATGTGTCACTCAGGTTTTGACTCTTCCTCCCGTTCGGAGGAAGAACGATCTGGAACCCCAGAAGCTAGCGAACGTCACCCTTCACTTACCCCTTCCGACCACCACAGCGAGGGGAGGATAGGCCCAGTAGAGGTCAATCAGGTTGACCGGGTTGTTGTAATCCCGTCCGGGTCAGATAGTGAGTCATCTGAGTCTGGCTCTGGCACGTCCACATCTGGCCGGGAATTGCCAGACTTTACCACCAGGGGTATTAGGTCCATTTTAACCACCCGGGGCTTAGCCAGAATTAGGAACAAGTATAATGTACCGAGTTCATTTTCTTTGGCCGTTCCTTGGGATGCATGCTTGCACCCCCCAAGAGGGATTCATCACGATATATGAGGACGCCCTGATGGCTGGACTTCGTTTTCCCTTCCACCCCTTAGTTAGAGACTTCTTAGTATTCTTAGGCATCTCCCCTGGCCAGTTGGCCCCGAACGGCTGGAGGTTCATGATGGGTATGATTCATGCCTGGCCCCAGAGGTTTGGCAAAGAACTGACCTTACAGGAGCTGCTATGGACCTACCGGTCGTTCCCAGTGGTCGGGGAAATCAGGATTTTTTTCTAGCCGCTCGGCAAGGGAAAAAAATTATTGTGAGGTGCCCTAGTAACAACAAGGGGTGGAAGACTAGATTCTTCCAGGTGTCCGCATTAGGGCTCATACCGAGCGGTCCTTCACTTCATCAGATATGGGCTCACACTCTGAAGGGTAAGGGATATTTCTGTATGTTCTACAAACTGTGCTTCTACTAATTTGTTTCTAACTAGGTGATTTCTCTTACCTTGCAGTTGACATCTCCAAGCCCCCGAGTCTCTCAGAGGGGAAGCAGCAACGAATCCTTGACCTGGTAGGGAGCCCGATCAACTTTAATCAAGTCATAAACAAATCGGGGGCTCCTGTTGCTACCTCTGCATTAGTCACGGTCGCCACTGAGCCAGGTAAAATTCCTGCTTCGGTTTCTCGGTCAATTTTTCATTTGAGCTTCCAACTGACTGTATTTCCCTTATTCTGTAGAGATGCCTCCTAAGAGAAACCAAGCAGAGCTTAAGGCGGCCATGGAGGCACCTGCAGCAGCCGCCGAGGCTAGAAAGAAGAGACCCGCTGCCGCTGCGGCTCCTGAAGCTCGAGGACTTGTACGCCTTCGAAAAGGGCCAAGGCTGGAGCCAGGTGGCTCTTCCCGAGCGGTACCGGAGGTTGCCCTTCCTCAATCGGGCATACCGTCCGGTATCCCCTTTACAGGCCCCCCCAGGGTCATTCCCTCCTATTTATCGAGGAGGCCTGGAAAGAGATTCGGGATAGGCTCCGACCGGCGCTGTTGCCGGCTGATGTGGAATGGTTCGAGGGTATCGCCCCTCGAGCCATGATCAACAAACTCTTCGGCCTGGGCAATTACGTAAGTCTCTTTCCTCTTGTTATTCTTTTTTATTTCATTCGTTCTCTTTTTTCTTAGGAACTCATCTTCTCCTTTGCTCTTCAGATTGCTGCCTTGGCTGCAGGTGCTGAGTCTGGACTAGTCGGTCTGGGCGAGCGGGCTACAGCGACCGAGCTGGACTTAGCACTCGAGAAGCAGAAGGCCAAGGGGTACTGGGAAGAGCTGGAATCCGCCCGGGTCATCGCCGCCGATAAGGAGAAGGAGCTGTTCGCGACCATCAGAGCGAAACTGGAGGCTCAGGAGGCAGCTTCCCAATCGGAGTTAGAGGCAGCGATATCTCGGTCGGAGCTGGAAGCCGCCCGGGCCGAAATTGAGGAGTTGAGGAAGAGTACCGCCGCTCGGGGAGACGGAGGGGGGCCAGGACTTTGATACTGGCTTCTTCCAGGGGTACACCGACCTTACTAGGAGGGTAGCCCTGGATCACCCCGAGTGGGATCTGTCAGCCTACTCGGGGATTGATTCCGACTTCTGGGATCTGGGGGAGGACACTCTGGCCGATGAAGATGCCAGTAAGGAAATCCGAGCGGTACTGCTACCGATGCTGAAGGCTCTGGAGAGGTGATGGTCGTGGACCCTCCCGCTGATGATGGCTCCCCGGCTGCCTAGATGTCTTTTCCTTTACTTTTTTTGTTGTTGGGTGGCTACTATAATTGCCCCCAAACTTTGTAAAAATATTTGGATCGAATAAAAAGCCCTCCGAGGCATCTTTCTTCATTGTGTTTGATTCATGCATATTTCAACTGTTTCAGCTCTTTAACAATAATAGTGCACTTTTTATTCTTTGAGTATTTTTAGTAACAACTTGGGGCCTGTTCGTGCACCGCTCGGGTTTGTAGGTAAGTTTTCATGACTGAAAACAAAACCCTGTTATCCCAGCCAGTTAACTAACCCCTAATGTGCCAGGTTTCCGGGATGTTTAAGGATTTTAACATTCCCAGGCCTGTTGTCGGCACATAGTTACTGCAAAATTTTGACTTCGGGATAACAGTCGCTCGGGGTTTTATACTTGTATAAAATTTGACTCCATTTACCCGGTCGGGGATAGTCGCTCGGGATGTTATACTTGTATAAAATTTGAGCTCATTTACCCGGTTAGTGAAGTGTTTGTTTTGACCCTTTGGATGTCTAAGAGTTTAAACTTAGCTCTCCTAGGTCTTTAAACACCTGTCATCTCTGGGCATTGTAGACACTCGGGTTGACTAAGGCTTTATGCTTAGATACCTCAAGTTCTGTTAATATGCCCGGTGTGACTTCCTGTTCTCGATTACTCCTGTCACCCCCTGGAAGCCTTAGCCAAGGTGAGTGCTGTCAGGGATAATTATGTAGGTAGCCGACCCAGAATACAACGGTTCTGGGGTCTTTTGACTCCCCTATTGTTGGTCACCTAGGGAGTTTCACCCCCCAGAGATGACAGTCGCTCGGGGTTTTATACTTATATAAAATTTGACTCCATTTACCCGGTCGGGGATAGTCGCTCGGGATGTTATACTTGTATAAAATTTGAGCTCATTTACCCGGTCAGTGAAGTCTTTAGATGTCTAAGAGTTTAAACTTAGCTCTCCTAGGTCTTTAAACACCTGTCATCTCTGGGCATTGTAGATACTCGAGTTGACTAAGGCTTTATGCTTAGATACCTCAAGTTCTGTTAATATGCCCGGTGTGACTTCCTGTTCTCGATTACTCCTGTCACCCCCTGGAAGCCTTAGCCAAGGTGAGTGCTGTCAGGGATAATTCTGTAGGTAGCCGACCCAGAATACAACGGTTCTAGGGTCTTTTGACTCCCCTATTGTTGGTCACCTAGGGAGTTTTACCCCCCATCGTCAGTTTGGACCTAAGAGGAGTGCCCTGGTTGTTTAACCGAGGTCTTTGGTGCCTCGGGAGTTTATACCCGAGGTCTTTTGTTGCCTCGGGAGTTTATACCCGAGGTCTTTTATGATAGTAATAAACACAAGTAGCCAATATGGGAGAATGAATTTTTATTCCATGCTAACTTTTTGAAAGACTTTTTGAAAGTTTATACAAAAAACTGACTCACTGATAGTACTTTCTCAAATGCTCAATGTTCTAGGGGTGGGACAATTCTTGTCCTTCTAGGTTCTGGAGTCAGTATGTTCCCGGACGGTTAACTCGAGAAACCATGTAAGGGCCTTCCCAGTTTGGTCCAAGCTTCCCGTGTGCTGGGTTTTTAGTAGACTGGTTCACTGCCTTGAGGACGAGATCTCCCACTTGGAAGCTACGTTGCTTGACTCTCCTATTGAAGTACTGGGATGTTCTCTGCTTGTAAGCTGCCATTCTTACCCAGGCTTCGTCCCGTTTTTCATCTATTAGGTCCAATTCTCTTCTCAGGGCTTGTTCGTTTTCCCGTTCTGTGTAGTTGGCAACCCGGTGAGTTGGCCATTGAATTTCGGTTGGGACTATTGCCTCATAACCATAAGTAAGAGAAAAAGGGGTTTCTCCCGTTGTGGTTTTGGGAGTCGTCCGGTAGGCCCATAGGAGAGTAGGTAGCTCGTCTGCCCAAAGTCCTTTAGCTGCTTCCAGCCTGGTTTTTATGGACTACAATATGGCTCGGTTTGTGACTTCTGCCTGTCCATTCGCCTGGGGGTGCTCAGGAGAGGAGTAATGGTTGGATATTCCAAAGCTTGAACAATACTGCCTAAAGAGAGGGGTATCAAATTGTCTACCGTTATCAATGACCAGAACTCGAGGTATGCCGAATCGGGTGATGATGTTTCTTTCCAGGAAATTCTCCATCTTCCGTTCGGTGATCGTTGCCAAGGGCTCGGCCTCTGCCCATTTGGTAAAATAATCGACAGCAATGACGGCAAACCTGACCTGTCCTCTTGCTATAGATAGTGGTCCAACCAGATCTATTCCCCATTGTGCGAATGGCCATGGGCTGAGAATTGGAGTCTGGTGTTCGCCCGGGCGGTTAATCATGGGAGCGTACCTTTGGCATTTATTACACCTTCTTACATAATCTGCTGAATCTCTCGCCATGGTTGGCCAGTAGTAACCTTGCAGTAGAGCCCTTCTTGACAATGCCCGGCCTCCAATGTGACTACCGCAGACACCTTTGTGAATTTCTTCCAAAATTGCTTCGGCTTCTGTGGGATGAACACATCTGAGGTAGGGTAAGGTGAATCCCCTTTTATAAAGAATTCCGTCAATAAGGTGGTACCGGGCCTCTCTGAACTTGATGCGTCTAGCCTCGGCCTTCTCGGTCGGGAGAGTTCCCGAGGTGAGGAATAACATGATGGGGTCCATCCAACTTGGCCCGAGGTCAATGGGATTTACTTCCGTGACTGCTGTGTTGCTGATGCTGGGCTTGGGAAGGTACTGCACTTTGGTTCCCGGGAGGTCGGGTTCTGCTGATGAAGCTAGCTTGGCCAATCGGTCGGCCTCGGTGTTTTGCTCTCTTGGAATCTGGGTTATAGCAAAACTCTTAAATCTGTTGGAAGCTTCCCGGACCAACATCAGGTAAGCTATCATGGAATCTTCTCTAGCCTCGTACAGCTGCAGTACCTGATTGACAACTAACTGTGAATCGCTGTACACTTGGACTTGTTCTGCTCCCATGTGTTTAACTAATTGTAGTCCAGCCAATAATGCTTCATATTCTGCGGCGTTGTTTGATGCTTCAAAACCGAAACGCAACGCATACTCAATCTGGAATCCCTCGGGTGTAGCAAGAATCATCCCCGCTCCGCTGCCTTTTTCGTTGGAGGATCTATCAACATGGAGCTTCCAGGTCGGGATTAGAGGTTATAACCCGGTCGGTAGGTCGGGTTGTACTGTTTCTTTAATCGGGTCTTCGAAATACAAGAATTCTGCCAGGAAATCTGTAATTACTTGTCCTTTGATTGCTGTTCGTGGTCGGTAAAGGACTTCGAACTCTTCCAATTCTAGAGCCCATTTCATAAGTCTCCTCGAGGTCTCAGGCCGGGTAAGGATACTTCTGAGCGGCTGATCTGCCAGGACGACTATGGTATGTGCCTGGAAATAAGGTCGCAACCTTCTAGCCAAGGTTATGAGTGCATATGCTAACTCCTCGATCCTAGAATACCTACTTTCTGCCCCCTGCAGTGCCCGACTAGTGTAGTAGATCGGGTACTGGACCCCTTGCTCTTCCCTGACTAGAGCCGAGCTGACTGTAAATGGGGAGACAGCTAGGTATAAGAAAAGTTCCTCCTCTAGAATAGGTGTTGAGAGTAGAGGTGGTGAGACCGGGTATTTCTTGAGTTCCTGGAATGCCTCCTCACACTTTTCATTTCGAAGGCTTTTCTTAGGATTTTGAAGAACGGGAGGCATCGGTCGGTTGCTCTGGAGACGAACCTGTTAAGTTCTGCAACCCGTCCGGCCAAACTTTGAACTTCCTTCGTTGACCTCGGAGATTGCATATTTATGATTGCCTGAATTTTTTCGGGGTTGGCCTCTATTCCTCTACTGCTGACCAGGTGCCCGAGGAATTTTCCCGAGGAGACTCCAAAGGCACACTTGGTGGGAATCAATTTCATGTGGAACTTTTTGAGAACAGCAAAGGCTTCGGCCAGGTGACTCAGATGCTCTGTTTCTTCCTTGCTTTTGACCAGCAGATCATCTACATATACTTCCATGGTTTTGTCGATCAGATCTCTGAACATAAAGTTATAAACTAGGCGTTGATATGTGGCTCCTGCGTTTTTAAGCCCGAATGGCATGGCTCGGTAGCAATAAGTCCCCAGATCTGTTATGAATGAAGTTTTTTCTTCGTCTCCAGGGTACATTCTGATCTGATTGTATCCCGAGTATGCGTCCATGAAAGATAGGAGTGAGTGACCCGCCGTTGCATCAACCAAAAGATCAATGTGTGGGAAGGGGTAACTGTCCTTTGGGCACGCCTTGTTGAGATCGGTGAAGTCCACGCATAGCCTCCACTTCCCATTATGCTTTTTAATAAGCACAATATTGGCCAACCAGTCGGGGTACTGGACTTCCCTAATGGACTGAGCTTTGAGGAGCTTCTCCACCTCTTCCCGAGCTGCAGCCTGTCTTTCTTGGGCCATTCCTCGCCTCTTCTGTCTGACCGGTTGGTGATTCGGATTGACGTTTAGTTTATGGGACATTACTCGGGGACCAATCCCGGGCATATCCTCGTGGCTCCAGGCAATCGAGAAGAAACTGGATCAGTTCCTTTCGGATTTGGGGCTCCATGAGGGAACCAACGTAGACAACTCGATCGGGTGTCACTGGATCCAGAATTACTGGTAAGAGCTCCTCGACCGGGCTGACCCTATTGTCTTTCTCTCTAGGATCCATATCTTCTAAGTGGAGGGTTTCTTTGACGGCATCTCTGCGGAGCGAGCTGATGTAGCAGGCTCGAGCGATGGCTTGGTCTCCCCTGAAGACCCCTGCCCCGTTAGCTGTTGGAAATTTGATTACGAGACTATAGGTTGAGACAACTGCTCTGATTTTATTGAGGGTCAGCCTCCCTATAATCACGTTGTAGGCTGAAGGAGCCTCGACAACAACAAAGTCTGAGACGGTCGTAGCCTGTGTTGGACTGGACCTGACCAGTACAGGGAGTTCTATAGTCCCGAGCGGTTGAGTACAAGAGCCATTGAACCCCACCAGGGGTGTGGTAACGGGACAGAGCCTATCCCTGGATATCCCGAGCTGATCAAATGCGGGTGCGAACAGTATATCTGATGAGCTTCCAGTGTCGACCAGGACCCTCTTAACTGTGTAGTTGGTAATTGTAAGTGTGACCACCAGAGGGTCGTCGTGAGGGTAATGGATGTCCTGGATGTCCTCAGAGGAGAAGGTGAGACTATCTTGGGAAGGATGTGACACAGGCCGGGCATGCGTTACATCAGATCGGGAGGCTCTTGCATGTCTTTTCCTAGCCGACTGAGAATCACCTCCTCCCGATATCCCTCCTGATACTACGTTTATACTGCCAAGGATCTGTTGCTGCTCCTGAGGCCGGGCATCTTTCCTTTCTATTCGGTTGTTGCTGGTAACAAACTCGGCCAGATGGCCCTTCTCGATGAGTTTCTCAATGGCAATTTTGAGCTTAAAACAGTCTTCTGTATTGTGCCCATGATCTTTGTGAAAACGGCAATATTTGTCCCGATTTCTCTTCTCGGGCGGGCTCCTCAGTTTTCTGGGGTTCTTCAGTAACTGCGGGGCTTCTGCTGCTGCCATAATCTCATGAATAGGTCGGGAAAGTGGGGTGAAGGCCATCTGAGGGCGCTCCTGCCCATTTTGTACATTCTGCCTCTGCTTTCCCGACCTTTTCTCTGGGTCTTCACGCTTCCTTTTCTGTTTCTCGGACTCCTCGTCATCAAATCCAGTCCTTTTTGCCTTCAAGAATTCTTCGGTGTCTATGTACTTGCCTACTCTTTCTGAGAGTTCTACCAAAGTGGCAGGCCTGTTCCTGTGGAAAGACGTTGCTACCTTGGTGTTCTGAACCCCCGAGCAGAAGGCAGTAATAGCGACTATTTTGTCCAAGTTGTAGATCCGGAGTCTCTCTTGATTAAACCGATCTACATACTCCTTCAACGACTCCCCCTTGCGTTGTCTAACTGTGAGCAATTGGGTGTCCGGATGAGGGTGGTCGAGCATTCTTATGAACTGGCTAATGAATAGCTTAGAGAGTTCTTTGAAGTTGTCAACCGACCGGGGTTTCAGTGAATGAAACCATCGAGCAGCTAGGCCCTTCAAAGTGCTCGGGAAAGCTAAGCAGCAAAGTTCATCATCATTCGTTGCAAGGGCCATACGAGCTTTGTATCCACGGACGTGATCGACCGGGCTTCCCGATCCGTCGTACGTTTCCAGATGAGGCTGTTTAAATTTCCTGGGGACGACGTATCAGGTTACCCAATCGGTAAGAGGCGACTCTGTTTCGACACTAGCATGTCCCTGAACGGCCTTCCTGTTGGGCCCTTTACTCATCCCATCAATTTGCCGCCGAAGGTCTTGGATTTCGGCCTGTATTCTCTTCTCTCCACTGTAAGTCGGGTCGGAAGACGAGGCCTCTTGTTCTTCTTCGAAAGACACTATTTTTGGAGATAGGGCTTTGCTGCGGCTCCGGTTAAGCGTGTGCCTGAGATCAGAACGACTTAAGACAGGTGGATCTCGGGTCGACTCTTGGGCCGTGCGTTCAGCCCTATCTCGGGCGGTTCTTCTGGAGTTAATTACTGTCCGAGCGTCATCAATTTGACTAGGCCCTTCCCGGTCGGCCTGTCGTGTTCGAGGCCGACCGCGCGGGTGTTTAGCCACTTCTGGCTGATTCTTGGGGACGGGTAAAGTGCTTTGTTGGGCCAGTAAAGCTTCAATCTGCTGCCGTGTCTGGCGTTGACCCTCCAGAAGTTGCGCTAATGCGATTGAAATCTGCTCGGGTGTGAGGACGGCTGTTTCCGGTGTTGTGGCCGGGGTATCCGTCTGGGCACCCTGGGCAGTCTTCTTACCTTTCCGAGGCATGGTTGATCAGTCAAAGAGGTTTGGTATTGTTGGAAAACCTGTCTCGCTTCCCACAGACGGCGCCAAACTGATGTGCCAATTTTTGGTGAAAGTGTAAGAAGATGGGTGTTTGGTTTTTGGTGTTTATGCAGTGAATAAGAGAGAAAAGGAGAGACAGCAATGGGATGTGGTTCGGCCCCGTTAATGAGGTGACCTACGTCCACGGTTGTGTCGGTGCACGTCCACTAACTGTAAAAAGGTCCGGTGGCCTTGGTGAACCAACAAGTGACTGGAACTACCAAGGTGCTGCCGGAGCTATGAGAACAAGGGTTAGTGGTGAGCTAGAGAAACTTGCTAGAAGGCTGAGTTCCTTAGATTCGGTCCATTTGTGAGGGGATGAGAGGTCTCTTTTATAGATACAAGAGGCCTCCTCCTACATGGAAACAATTAGATAAGGTAAGTCCTAGATCTAATCAGATTTACATGATTTGTGGTAGTTTCCTAATCAGTTTAGAAAACTGTGTACATATCTCTATGCCTTATTGTAATAACCTGCATTTCCATTTAATTTGAAATTCATGTCCATATTTAATTTACTTGTAATTGCATTGGCATATTTAAATTCAATTAACATTGTCTGCTTTTATTTTACTTTCAGTCACATGTTTGGAATATTAATTTCTTATCTAACTCACATTTAAATTTTATTTGGGGCCAAACTGCAATTTCACAAAATTAGTAAAACCTGTGTGGATTTCAAAGTCTGTATTTCAAAACGGTGAAAATAACTTCTATTGACTCAATCAGTATTTTTATAAAACCAGAAAATCAATTCTTACGTTAAAATGGAATTCCTGTATTTTTGTGGTGACCACCGCGCCCCGAAAATACCAGTTTATGTTCAAAACTGTCCCTGCTGTGTGAACTTCCACAGATTTTGGAAGTGACCGATTTGGACATTTGCTTTATTTCCAATTATGGCAAGTAATGATTGCCTTGTGCCTTGTTTGGGAACATACAACTTATATGTGCAAATGTTGTGCCATAAGCCAAATTGCCAAACAACTCAACTTGACCCCCTACATATCTAGCTTGTCTCTTGGAGAATCTGTGGGTTATACATTTGTGCATATACGTATGTATATCAGTGTATATGTAGCCTTTAGTTAATTAGGAAAACAAATCAATTGTTGAGTAAACATCAAAGAACTTGGAGCCCAAGTTCTCCAACTTGTTATTCTACATATACATCCTCTACACTCTCCCATTACAGTTTCTGCACACAAAACATTCAGAGAGAGAGAGCTTGAGAGTTAATTTCAGAATTTTAGAGAGAGAGGAGCTCAACCACCATAGCTAGGAATCACTTGGGATTGCTTAATTCTTCATCTTTCTCAACATACACTTCCATCTCTAATCTCAGTGAGTATTACTAACTCACTAAGAATGTAATTACATGCCTATTTATTGTGTGTTTGTTTAATTTTGTAAAAAACACCATGGTTGATTTACGTATGAACTCCATGGCTTGAAAATCAAGATTTCTCAAACTTAACCAAAACTTGTTTTCGGAGATGATTATGATAGATTACACATCATATATGTTATACCCAAAGTTTTAAAGTCTAATTTGTTCATATGGAAAAGTATATTAAAAATGAAGTTTTGACATCTTTTGAAAACTCATAAAATTTGGGAGCTATAGATTGAATCTTGTAAAATTGATTTCATATTTGGAATCCTTGTTGAAAAACAAAGAAATCCATATATAATAGGGCATATATGCTTACAGAATTGAAATGGGTCAAAAAGACCCCTGTTTTGCTGAAACAGAGAAGTCTGGGGGAAGAAGACGAAGCCTCAGCTTCATCTCGCGCCACGATCGCGCGCGCGAGAATCGCGCGAGCGACCCCTCGCGCGAGCGACCCGCGCGCGCGAGATATGCTCCCTCAGGCAGACAGAAGAGTTTATATATATAAAAAGGAATTTAGGCATATCGCGCGAGCGAGGGTCGCGCGAGAACCCCATCGCGCGAGCGATCCGCGCGCGCGACCTTGCTTTCCTCAGGCAGACAGAAAAGTTTTTAATAAAAGGAAATTTGGACTTATCGCGCGAGCGGCCCGCGCGAGCGACCCTTCGCGCGAGCGGCCCGCGCGCGCGAGGTTGAGCAGTTTCTGTTTTTGTCTGTTTTGTGTTTAAGGTCTGTTTTGTTCAACTTTTTAGTACTGTTAAGGTTCTGTTTGGAATATTTAGTTGATCAGAACTCTATTTGGTTATGTTTAAGTGATTAAAACGTTGTAGTATGACTCATTAATTCCCGTACGCGTGTTATTCCTTAATTCTGCATTTTGTTTAAGTGCATACCATTCATGTGGGTCAGTGGTACATGCATATGGGTGTCAGTCTGTGTGGAAAAGAGTAATGGTAGTGTGGAAAGGGTATGAGTTTGTGTTTGTGGTTGTGGTTGTGGTTGAGTATGAGTTTGTGGTTGTGGTTGTGGTTGTGGTCGTGGTTGTGGTTGTGGTTGTGGTTGTGGTTGAAAATGTGGAAGAGGGTATCTTTGAAATGCGACGGTGGCAAATAAGGACACTCCCTGACGCCCATGGAAGCGTTAAAGTGTGTGAAGCCGAACTCGGACATTCCCTGGCACCCATGGAAGTGCTAAAGTGTGGCCTACGGACACTCCCTGATAACTCAAGTCTGGATACTGTGTGAGGGGTTGCCCCGGTATTTGCATGGCGGTTAGGGTATTCAAAGTGTGAGGCATTGGACACTCCCTGGTACCCCGGACCAAAGTGTGAGGCAAACTGGACACTCCCTGGCGCCCCGTTGCTAAAGTGTGGCTATCTGAGTATTTCAAAGATACCAGGAGTAGGATAGTGGGTTGTTGTGGCTGTCGAGAGAAAAGAGTCAGCGAGAGGAGTGTGGTGCATTGTCTCATTTCACGAGTATCTGTATTTATGAATGAACAACTTTTATTATATTCCTTGTTGTTTTATAAAGTGAATTCTCTCTGTAATTTAATAATGGAAAAAGGTAAATGGGTATGTTTTACATTTAAAGTCATGTTTTTAATACTCACCAGCTTCTTGAAGCTGACGACGTTGATGCGTCCTGGACATTCGTGTTCAGGCTTTTCAGGTTACAATCAGGAGGAATCATACGATTATACTAATCGAGAATGGCTGCATCTGGAATAAAGAAACTGTTTATTATATGCTTTAAGTTTATCTGTTTTAAGTTATGAACTATTTTGTTTTATAAGTATGACTGTAACAGACTCTAAGTTATTATTTTATTTTCAAGGCGGTCTGTGCCTTAGTTGACCCCGGTTCATAAGATGTAATAAGTTAGAAAGTTTTTGTAAGTCTTGATTGCTTTACTCTGATTTTATGTTGTTCGACGTTTGGGATGGAATCGATCCTTCAAACTGTCGCGACCTACGGGTCCATAAAGGAAATTAAACGCTTTCCTTATTTATGCTACGTCGGGGCGTGACACTTATAGTTGGTTTAGGCAACTTGCTGGTGAAGCTCCTGGAATGAGGCCTCTAGGCCCGCTGTATCCGACCAGGGCCGAGCTGGACTCAGGTGATAGTAGGTAACCGGACGGTTAGAGATTTTTCCGGCCTGTTGGAACCCTCTGATTTTCCGGGTCCGGATTCTCAGTGTAGCGAATTTATGCCATATCACATACTTTTCAAACTTTGAGTAATGACAACACAAGCATGAAGACAACTTCCAAAGGACCACATAAGTACTTCTATACAATTAATGAATCATATACACATCAAGAACACATAGGAAAGAAACACTAGAAGTCTAGGTTTGATTTTAAACGTAGCAAATGAGTTGCAAAACACGTAGTATTCTAGATATCATCTAATTAACACATAAGGCATGTTTGGTGAGAATCTTAGGGATCTACCTCAAAGTTGAGAAATTTCTTCAAAGATAGAATTTGGGGGTTTTGCAAAATAAATGCACCCGAAGATTCCCCTCGTCGCTAGGAACAAATAACTCCAAAGGGGGAAGGATGGAATTGAGTACTGTAAGTAGATCAAATCTTAGAGAGAAGGGAGGATAAAGCTTGAGCTTTGGCCTCCAATGGTGTTTTTAGAGAGAGAGGAGGATGAGTCCACCTTTTTAGAGAGAGAAAGTTGCTAGGAGAAATGAGAAAATATCCTAACTCATATTTATATTAAGTGAATAAGTACAAGCTTCTAAAGCACAATGTGCAACTTGAAAATCTGACTGAAATTGAGATGTCTTCTTATCTGTAATCGAAACTGCTAAACTTTCAAAACAAACACTGCTTTATTTTACCTTACGCAACTTTTTGTTAAAAAAAAATTTATTTTTCAAAAATTTCTGGAACGAACTGACTACACAGGTAAAAATGACCAAAATACCCCTGAGTTCAAAACTCGTCAAAATTTCACACGAAGTCTAAAATATCATTTAAATATGATAGCACATATCAGTTAATGAAAAATCATAACAGAAGTTGACGTACGGGTTATTACAATCTACCCCTCTTAAAGGAATTTCGCCCACGAAATTCAAAGCATACCTCAAGTAGTAAAAAGATGGGGATAATGCTCGCGCATCTCGTTCTCATTCTCCCACGTCGTCTTAGTGTTCCCGTGATGTTGCCACAACACTCGAACTAACGCAATTGTCCTCTCTCGAAGAATGTACTCATTGACTTCAAGAATTTGAATCGGTTGTTCTTCATATGATGCGTCCTCATCTAAATGTATTTCAGGCCATTTCAACGTATGACCCTCAGCTGGTTCGTATTGACGAAGCATAGATACATGAAACACATTGTGAACTCTAGATAATTGTGGAGGTAAAGCCAAATGATATGCTACCTCCCCTACGAGTTCCAACACTTCAAAAGGACCAATAAATCGGGGTGATAACTTCTTGTTTTGCCCAAAACATAGTACTCCGTGCTTAGGAGATATTCTTAAGAAAGCATGATCTCCTACTTCAAACTTGATATCTCTTCTTTTCTTGTCTGCATAACTCTTTTGTCGACTTTGAGCGGTGAGTAACCTTTGCCGAATGAGTTTGATGTTCTTCGTTGTCTCATGAATGTAGTCTAGCCCCAAAAGAGATCTCTCTCCCACTTCTGTCCAATATACTGGTGAACAACAAGGTCTACCGTACAAGGCTTCAAAAGGTGCCATCTAAATTCTCGCTTGATAACTATTATTGTAGGCGAACTTAATCAAGGCTAAGTGATCTTCCCAATTCCCACAAAAATCCATCACACAAGCTCGTAGCATATCTTTTAAAGTCTGAATAGTACGTTCTGATTGTCCGTCAGTTTGAGGGTGAAAAGTCGTACTCATATGAAGTTGTGTCCCCAAAGCTTTCTAAAAACTATCCCAAAAGTTAGATGTAAATCGAGCATCTCTATCGGATATAATGGTAACTGGAATACCATGGAGACGGACAATTTCCCTAATGTAAAGTCGACTAAGAACATCGGTTGAGTCGGTCAAACGTATAGCTAAGAAGTGAGCCGAGATTATCAAACGGTCGACTATAACCCAAATTGCGTTGTGACCACGAGGTGATCTGGATAACCCAGAAACTAAGTCCATCGTCATGTGTTCCCACTTCCATTCTAGCACGGGCAAAGGTTGCAATAATCCAGCGGGTCTCTTGTGTTCCGCTTTGACTTGTTGGCAAGTCAAACAACGAGAAACAAAGCAAACAATGTCACACTTCATGCCTTTCTACCAATACTGTCATCGAAGATCATGGTACATCTTGGTCTTTCCTGGATGAACCGCTAAGCGAGAATGATGAAATTCCTTCATGACGTACTCACGAGATGCCAAAGGAACAAAAGTGCGACCCTAAAACTTCAAACCATTATCGGCGTCGAAAGTCCACCCATCTAGTCTTTCTCCATTAGCAAGTTGTGTGTGAAGAGAAATTGCATCATCATCGGATTGTTGCATCCCCACTACTTGTCAGACAAGTGTCGGTTCGATAACTATAGCATATAAGCAGGCGTGACCCTCAGATTCCTTCAAGTCCACTGAACATTCACCAAGTTGACCCATCATTTTCCATTCCCTAATGGCTAAGCTAGCCAAGGATCCATACATTTTGCGACTAAGCGCATCGGCAACCACATTTGTTTTTCCCGGATGGTATTGTAATGCAAAGTCATAATCTTCAAGGTATTCCATCCAACGACGTTGTTGTAAGTTGAGATCGCCTTGGGTGAAGATATACTTAAGACTCTTGTGATCGAAATAGACGTCAAAATGTTCGCCACATAAGTAGTGTCGCCAACTCTTCAATGCAAATACTACGGTGGCAAGCTCAAAGTCGTGAGTCAGGTAGTTATGTTCGTGCGGCTTCAATTGTCGTGAATCATAGGCCACAACTTTACCCTCTTGCATAAGGACACATCCCAAACCATTGAGTGAAGCGTCACAATAAACCGCGTAGCCGACTCCTCGTTCCGGAATAATAAGAATAGGTGCCGAAGTCAAACGAGTCTTCAAAAGTTGGAAAGCTTTTTCACAGTCATTGTCCCAATTAAACTTGACTCCTCGGCCTTTGTGCGTAAGCTTTGTTAAAGAAGAGGCAATACGAGAGAAGTCTTTCACAAAACGGCGGTAATACCCCGCCAAACCCAAGAAACTACGAATTTGAAAAACACTCTTTGGAGATTGCCAACTCAATACGGCTTTAATTTTAGATAAATCGACTGAAACCCCATCACTCGAGACAACATGACCAAGAAACTTAACCTCAGACACCCAAAATTTGCATTTAGAAAGTTTGCCAAAAAGGCGATGGTTTCTCAAAATTTGCAAGATAATACGCAAGTGTTCTTCGTGAAGTTCCCGAGTGGGTGAATAAATGAGGATATCATCAATGAAAACGATGAAAAACTTGTGTAGATACTCATGTAGAACTCGCAGCATTAAGTCCATGAAAGTAGCTGGAGCATTCGTCAAACCAAATGGCATCACTAGAAATTCAAAATGTCCATAACGAGACCGAAAAGCTGTCTTAGAGATAGCTAAATCTCGAAACCGTAACTGATGATAACCCGATCTCAAATCGATCTTAGAAAAACAAGTCGACCCTTTAAGTTGGTCAAAATTTGGTTAGACATTTTCAAAAAAGAGATAAATATGGTAATTAAGACATGAACATGAGTCAAAACTATTGCATGCACATGAATAACTTTGAATAATAGCAAAATATTAATTCATAAACGTAAACCTTCCACAAATATAAGCGTTAGCTTATGTATTATGAAATTATAAAATCAAAACCCCAGTAATCTTTGAGAATACCACTTCCAAGTCAGGATTTAGAATCCACTTTAATTATTTTTCACCCTTTGTTGGATTTTAAGTCCAATGGGACCCACTATCCAATGAATAATCTATGAACCAAATAAGGATAAATTTTAAGATTACTAGTAATCTTAGGGTGGATTCAAAATCCACCCTAAGAATCCATGAACCAAACGGGCCGTAAATGATTGTACATTTTAGAGAAGCTTTTTTTTTTTTTGGATGGCATAATGTTAGTATGGTAATAGGTGACACAAGCTCAAGCTTTGTAATATGTACAATTTGGACTCCACGTAAAGTTAGTTACTGGCCGAACGCATATATGGTTAAAATTGACTGATAGTGTTAATCGGGGTTAGGCCTAAAATTGTTGACCTAATAATATTAGTCATCAAATTTTATGTTTCTGCCCATTTTTTTTAGGTCATTCTGAAATTTTTTAAAATATATCGAAAATGTAATGTTGTATTCGCAAATCTAAATATGTTATGATTTCTAAATCTGAATCTAAATTTGATTCTCAAACGCTTTACAACCCATGTAGTAAAATTTTTAAAGTATGAAGGAACCAAGTTTGTAATTCAAATTTGGTAATCATGACATTATTTTATGTTAGTGAAGTTTGATCCAATCATACTCGCCACCTCTCACATTTCAATAACAGACATATGTGAAATTTTGGCGATACTAGACTTAGGGTAATTATTATGAAAATACCACTTATTCCATCTCTTACGCCCTATGAAAAATTTCATTAATTCCAACCGTTTAAAAAACAAAAAGCAATTATTTTTATACTTCCTCTGGTCCATTTTATGTGACCTCTTTGAAAAGTCAACACTTTTAAGGGAATATCATAATTGCATCCATATTAGAGCCAAATTTTAAAAGTACGCTTTCTTAGTTTTTTGTCTTTTAATTTTTGTTGGGTATTTTTACAATCAAGAAGGGTAGCTATGGAAATTAACTATAAAATTTGTATTAAATACTCTTGGAGGACAATAGTTTTGGAATAGCCAAAATAGGAAAAGGGGACACATAAAATAGGACGGAGGGAATAGTAAAACTTGCTTAATTTGATAAAAAAAAAAACACAAACTCAATTTTTTTGGCAGTGCCCTTGGGCACGGACAATTTCTAATACCTATATAAAGTTCTCTCAACCTCATTACTTTCTATCCTTGAACTACTTAAAAACATGACGTTATTTCAGGACCTCTTTCTCCTCCAGACCCAACCAACCTTACTGCTTTCCCTCCTCTTGGATTTACTACTTCAAATCTCAGAACTGTACCCCTTGGGTACAGTTCCTTTTGTTTTCGTTTTTGTTTTTGCTAAGCATTCCTGTCCTTATGTTATTATCCATTTCTGGGTACCCAAAAATGGGTTCCAATCGTCCATTAAATGAAAGTCAAACTTATTCCCGTGTTGAATCATCAAAAGCCCTACTACGTTTCACAGCCAGGTTCATCACAAACCAAAATTTTTGTAGAAAGAACTCAGAAAGAAAGGTGTGATAATTTCTCTATGATAAATCACACGTCTTCAGGTGCAAGTAGGGGTGTCATTTGGAATGGAAATTCCGATTCCGACCGATTCTGTTCTGAAAAATTCCAATTTTGGAACCTATAATTGCCTTCCGAATTCCGAAATTCCGATTTCTGATAATTCCGAAAAATTTCGGATTGGAATTGGAATTGTTTTGAGAATTTCAAAAATTCCGAAAGTTCCGAAAATATAGCGAAAATATATTTTTTGAAAATATTCCGATATTATTATGTTATATACATATATAATATAATTATTAATTAAATATATATAC
Organism: Hydrangea macrophylla; assembly: GCA_033977485.1. NCBI lineage: Eukaryota > Viridiplantae > Streptophyta > Magnoliopsida > Cornales > Hydrangeaceae > Hydrangea > Hydrangea macrophylla. The sequence goes on from CM066999.1 coordinate 27,657,296, forward strand.
ATATATATCTCATTAACGAATATGTTGAAATGGGGGTCTATATATAATTTTAGAAACTCAAGTTGAACTAAAGTGAAATTTACAAAAGTCCAAACCCTAGGTATATAATAATATCACTTCATCTGTGCAGTGTATGCTTCGATTATAATAATAATAATAATTTGCGAAGATGCGTTCCCAACTTGTCCTTCCAAACATACCCAAATCCATAAAACATGTTTTGAATAACATCTTCAGATTTGATACATTTTCTTCAATTAATTGTACTTTAAATCAAGATGACTAATCCATTTTTTTTCAACACAGGTAAAAAAAAGATAAGTCTTACTTTCTTATACATTTTATATTGAAGATGGTGTTTAACATACAAGAACACAAATTAATGAATTGATTGACGAAACCATACTACTCAAAACGTCTACAGTAAATATAATTCTTTACTATATACATTATTTTCTCCGTCGGTCACCCCTATTTTGTTTTATCTCTCCTACCTAAAGTATGTCAAACCTAACTCGATCGTCTCCCGTTGTCATAATAATAATAATAATGTTTTCATTTCCAAAATTTTTAGAATTTTTTTCGAAACACCCTATTTCGATCCGTTCCATCCGAATGACACATGTGCAAGTGAAACCAAATCCTCTCGGTCAAACCTAACTCGATCGTCTCCCGTTGTCAATTCAGGGTCTACTTCATATACAAGTGGGAGTCGCAATTCCTTTCATTCAAATGAAACTCAATTGCCTGATCCCGTTGTCAATCGAGCGTCTACTTCAGATACAAGTGGGAGTCGCAATTCCTATACGAATTGGTCTGTTTCCAATATAAATTGCGGCCAAACATATAATAGCAACGCTAGCTCTTTCAATTTCAACACCCAAAGCAATAATATGGCACACTTTTGGTGGTTGTTTTGAAAAGCCAATGTTAATTTATTTTGTTTGTTGATCGGTGATGTATGTATGGTATGGTTTTTGTTATGTGTATCTAAAGCTTCGAGTGTGTTTGTGTCTTTCTTTTCAAGGTTTGGTTTTCATTTCAAGTACTTAAGCTTTATGGCTTGGCCTTTTGTGCATTCTGAATTATAATGGCTTTTGTGTGTATACACATGTTTTGTCTATTAATTCATAGAAATAAACTCACCAGCAACTCTCTCTTTCCTGTCATGGTGTGACGGTCTATTGTGAATCGTTGATTACTGTGGGACTCACGTGGAACCCACAAAATCAATGGTCCACAATAAGTTGTCACACCATGTGACGGACTCATGAAATGAATTTTCCTCTTTCCATGTGCTTCTCACTTTTACAATCGATCGTACATATCTATATCTATATCTATCAATCTATCTATATATATATATATATATATCTACTATCTATAAAAGCACACTAAATCTCTTAAGTGTTTTACACTTATTCATATTTTCAAAAGATGTAAGCTATGAATCCTTGCTGTATCTTGCATCCAAAGATCAACTATAGTTTATGAAATATATGATATTTCAACTTTGTAGTTGAAAAAAATTAAACCTTTATCATACCGAGTCATTCAAGGTTGGAGGCTATTTCATTGGTTTAAAAAAATTTCAACACATGAAAAATTGAGAAAAAAAAAAAGATAACGTCAATTAACATAAGCAGCTTAGAAGCCTTGAACCATGTTAAAAATAAAAAATTGTGATAATAATGCCAAAAAGTGAGTATTAATTGTGAAGGGAAACAAATAATTTAAGTGTTGTGATTAGGTTGTAGGACTCTCATGGTCGGACAAAAAAAGAGTGGCATACCAAACTTATTAAAACTCTAAGAAAAAATCACTTAAGTACGAGTGCACAAGGAATAATGTTATGCTTCTCAAATTTGCATTCCAAATTTGGTTCACAAATGCTTTGACAATTGTACCACCACGTACAATAGTTTGTGTACCCATTACAAACCAACAAAATGAAGTACATAAAAACTATAGATGTAATTGAGACAAAATTTTAATACAAGATATAATTAAGTTATCTTTTCATTACCTAAATTGATTAAAATGGAACTTTGAAATGGTTTTTAACCTTAAGTTATAAGTGTAATCATGTAGGATTAATGACATAAATCTTTAAAATAATTATCAAATTATAGAACTTAAAAAAATAAATAAAGAGCGCTGATAACTCAAAATAAACAATAGCCACTTAAAGGCTTTGTCCTTATTGTATCTTTGATTAATAATAAAATAAATAGTAATAGTAGGTAGAAGCGCAACAGTAGCAATAAGAATAGTTGGATGCAATTCTAATATAAAACTTATTTTAGTCATGTTAATAATATCTAATAGCAATTAGAATGACCTATGAAATACAGTCCATTAGGACTTAGATCGAATTCAATTAAGTACTACTTATAGAATACTTCAAAGTCGTGAAACAAAATAATAGGACGTAGCCATTAAAAATAGAGAACTATATAAAACAACATGACTTAATAAAGTGGAATTAATGAGTAATTCAGAAAATGTTGATTTGTGTGGGTTTTTTTTTTTTTTTTTCTCACAAGAACCAAATGTGTTTATAACAATTTCACAACATAAAAACTATAAAATTTGTTTCTAACACTGATATAATACATAAACTCATATCAAATGATGCTTAATACATGCGTACACTGGAAAAAAAAAAATTTTGTTTGCCACTATCTTAGAAGAAAACTTTATTATACTATAGAAGGGGAAAATAAAAGTTTATGATTTAGGTCAACATATATTTAATGTAGTTTTAACTTTCAAGGGAAATATATACAAACTTTACAAGGTAACACCATAACCTCAGATACTCCTTTTGACTCTCTCACTGATGAAGACACATGGTCCTTATCTACCACAGAACAGGACATGCTTCATCATTACATTTCAAATCTCCAGCAAGAAGATCAAAGGAGCTTCTGCACATGGCCCAGTCAACTAGTTCTTACTCTTCAGCTTTTGCTTTAAAAGAAGCAGAAATGAAGCATTTGAAAAATCTGCTACACTCTCTGCAGGCCCAGAACCAGCCTCATTCATCGTACAAAGACCACTACCCTTATTCTTTTGACCCTCAAACCAAAAGAAAAGTCACTGACAACTTTCATTTCACAAAAGTAACTCAAATAGTAATTACTAAAAATCAAGTTAGTAAATTTGACATTAAAACTAATTTGGAAAACTTTTAAGTTTTAAAATGATGTGCTTGTTCAAGTAATTGTGGGTGTATTCAATAATGTTTACTACTTTAAATCTAACTCACTTTAGATGTATTTAATGTAGGTTAAACAGTACTATGACTCACATAAAATGAAAATAATAATAATAATTAGTAATAAAACAGTACTATATATGACAATACCTTTTTGTTTTTGGGTTAATTAGTATTATATCCCTATAGACTAGGGTTTTCATTCAATAGGTCCCTGAGTTAAAACTTTCTTGTATTAAGTCCAACTCATTTTTTGGTCCCAAAAGTACCCCTAGCTAAATTCGGGCGCAAGAGATAAATGGTGTCTTAATATAAACGCTAATCAGAATGGTAACCCCTTTCAAAAACGTTTCTTCCCTAAATTTCTCCCCCAAATTTAGGTCTTTAATTTCCAGAACGGGAATGGAGGAACTGCCCGTCTTGATCCATATCTTCCTGCAGATCCTATCTTGCAAGTTTTAAAATTAATCATAAAACCACGCTTGCAAAGATTCCGGCGAGTATTTCAGGGTGTCGTTGAAGATTTCGGCGAGGCAAAGACCAGTGCGAGAGCTTAAAATGGGGAAGAAAGGTATGAATTGTGTGAATTTGTTTATTTTTCCCTTCTGTTCAATGTTTTGTCAAAACACCGCTAAAAGGGTGTTCCATGAAACCCTAAAAATTGAGACATATTTCAAAACCTTTACTTCAATCAAGTTTTGAAGACAAATTGAAGCACGATGTGTTTGGTGGAAACCTACATAGCATGTGACCCCATGATATCTATGAACTTCACAGTTCAAGTTGTGGTAAAACTGCAGTTCCCATATTGAATTTCAGGGGTCTTTTCTACATCTAAATCTAATAGCCATTTTTTGTCTGTTGGGGTTTGAAATCTGAGCTTTAAGAAGATTTTTTGTATTTGACTTTAAGAGGTCTTTGTTTTGGGTGATTTTATCTGGGTTAGTATGTGAATGTTTAAAAGTGGGTGGATTTGGTACTCTGTTCATCATTGGTCTGATGAGATAGGTGTGGGGTTTGAGATTTTTTGGGCTATATTGATGTATCATGGGGTGTGTTGGGTATATATTACCACATGGTGTTTTTTGTTCTAATAAAATTCTCTTGTTCAAAAAAAAAATTTTAATTTCAGTCCAACTCTTCAAAATTATACAAAAAAAATGGTGTTTATGTTCTATGAAATTCGAGAATCACATGTAAATTTAACAGATGTTGTTCCCTTTATTAGTTTTATGTTTTGAGATGATAAATACCCTTGAATAATATAAAACATACAATGTTGGAAATTTCACAGCTCATTGTTAATGTTAATGTTACTTTGTCTTTGCAATTTGTGAACTTCACAATCCATCTTGTGTAGACTGCAATTTCAAGTTTCTGAAATTTGTTCACAACCATCTTGCGTAAACTGCAGTTTCAAGTGTGAATTTCATAGTCCAACATTTGTTTTATAAAAAAATGAGGTGGGTAGCACACAGTGCATCCTGTGATTTTCACAAAAACAAGCAAGACATTCTGGCTCCACTTTTCAACTTCTGGAAGAGGGGGGGTGGGAAGGCTACAGTTCCAGTTGTGAATTTCATAGTCCAACTTAATGTTAATACAAAATTTCACTAAATCAGACCAATACACTTTTTAGAGTATAGAAGAAAAAATATTCACAATTTTGTGTGTACACTGAAATTTGTTTGGCTTGTGAAATTCACAAAACATAACGGGGATTCTCATTCTAACATTTACAATTTTTTTTTATGCAGGGGCCATGAAATACTACAAGAGTAGAACCGCTAAAGCATTGAAGTCTTGATCGAAATAGAAGACATTGTAGCCTTTATGTTTTCTGATTGTTACACATTATGGGAATGGTTGATGTACATTTATTATGCAGTAATTTGGGGCTTTATGTATTATTTTGGAATATAATGCATATACATGGTTATTTATCAATCTCTCTTAGATTTGTTGAATTTCATTGGAGCAACCTTGAATTCATAGTTTATGTATGTGCATTTCACAAGTTGGTCCACTGCTTATTATGGTTCATTCTAGTTTTTTGTTTGCAATTTACTATTCTTTAGGTTGGTTTGCAATAAGTATTCCAGTTTTGAGAAATTCACAATATTTAAACTGAAATTCGCTAGATCATTGTTCAATTTAAGTTTGTGCTGTGAATTTAACAAGATGGTCTAATATGTACATGCGACCATTCTGATTTTTTTGTTTGAAAATCACTAAGAATCTTTGAGTGGAAATCAAGTTTTCTTTAACATGGAGCTGTGAAATTCACAAACAATGCTGTCCACTTGTTGAAACTTGTGAATATTTGAAGCGAGACGTGAAATTCACAGACCAACACATGTTTAATCTACAATTTAAAGGACTACTGATAATGTGAACTTCACTTCTTCTGAAAATCAAAATATACATAATCAGAACAATGGGGATTGTGAATTTTCACAGGTCTGACTTCATATTCACAATTCCAACGAGTAGATAGACTTGTTTGTGAATTTCACATCTCCATGTAAAAAATTCCACAGTGGGGGTTGTGATAAAATGCCATAATTAAGATGATCATTGGTTGAAAAAAAAAAAACAAACACACTCCTTCAAAAAGAAAATGAAACCACAGGATCCCTCATTAAATGAGTCAAATTTGTTTGACATTTTTTCCTTTTTATAAAGAAGGTGCATCACCAATCTACATAGATTAAGGATAATGAAATGCTGCATTAAAACTCTCATTGAATACAATATCCCAACTTGAGAATTTTAGGAAATAAGTGCCAACTTTACGTGGATGATTGGTAGAATATACACTGCATATATATGTATCTCACAAAATATGAATAGGGGGTATTTAGGGAACAAAAATATCCTTAACCATGATTAAGGTATATTAACTAAGATTCTAGGGATCTAGTACATAAATATAATAAGAAGTGTCCTTCATCCATGAAAGTGCAAAACTAAGGGATTTAGTGGCAATTTTCTATTTGTTTTTTTACAAAGTATGTTTAATGAGTTTAAAGAGAAATGTGAAACTAATATTAAATTTTAAAAATAAACTAATTATATAACTACTGGGACCTAAGGGAAATTCGAAAATCAAAACATGAAACCAAGATTTAAATTTTCAAAAGATCGAAATCATAGGAAGCAACAAATTAAGACCAAACCCAGAAAAAGCATGCATTTTAGAAAACATAGGAATCATTTAAAAAAATCTCAACTATTATTTGCAACTTCACAAACTTTTACTTCCAAAAATAGTAGCCAAAAATTCAAACAATGATGACACAAGTATAATTATTCTTGAGTAAGTAATAATTGTTCCTTGAAACTAAAACTTATTAATAATAACTTTGGAAGGATTTTAACTGTTCTTTAACATCTCACAAGGACGCTAAAACGGGTAATTATTACGCTTAAATTTAACTACTATCATGGTGGGAAAAGGAAAATTTTGTACTCACCCATCTACTTTCTCTCTATACGCACATTTTTATAAAATTAAGTTAAAAACACGTGCTCGCACGCAAAAGGTTTATCAAACGTGAACATTTGAGGTCGGCTACCAGAGAGAGTTGAGGCCATTTCAATGGTAAAATGATCAAATTCCATAAAGTCATTGAAGGGTTGCTTGCACTAGCTCCAAAAACGGACGTACTCTAGATTGTTTTGCAGGTGAACCATTGATTATATAAAAATCAAGAGTAAACTACATAAACATATATTTTCCTTAACATTATGATTTTAGTATTTTTCAACATTCTATATAAATGCAGTGTATCACTTGTTCTAAAATTAGTCTTAATTTGAATAAAATGTCTAAGTACCATAAATTACTCTTAAATTGTCTTTGAACATATTTATTCACTGTATGTTGATTGCAAATAAAAGAAATTAAAGGAGCCAAGTAGAATTCCAACCCTAGAAAACAAACGATACAAACAAATATAACACCAAATTAATAGTGTGAAAATGCAAGTATTAATAGTGAACAACTCAAGCTACTTAACTCAAATTATTTAGGTTTCATTCACAGAAAGTAATGCTCAAAATTAACTCAAACTATATTTGTGATTGAGTATATGTATATATACATATTTTTTTTAAATAAAATTTGAACAGATTGCTAAACACAATAGCTTGAACCCAAAACCCAATACAAAACTCCATAACATCACCTGGCATTAGCACAACACATCCATAACACCACCATGATACAACTACTTTCATTTTGAGTTGGGTTGGAATTCATTATCTCACACTAATTTGATGAGTGATTGAAGAAACACACAAGCAAGAGATGAAAGAAAGAAAAAGAACCATGAGTTTTGGAGCTAAACAAAACAGGGGTTGCTGTTGTATTTTTTTCTCTATTGTACAGTTTTACAAAAAGATGTTTATCTAAATGCTAGCTTCCTCTAGAAGGATCAAAGCACAAGTATCCACTTGGCATATATCTAATACATGATAGAAAAAAATTACCAAAGGGGATATAAAGTTTACATAATTGCAAATGACCCAAAAAGGCACTAACTTTAGGACTCCCCCTTAATGCCTTGTTTGACACCCATCATTTCTCTGAAGTATTGAAACTTGTCTTTGGGGAGAACTTTGGTGAAAATGTTTGCCACTTGATCTTCGGTGTTGCAATATTGAAGTTGAATCTCTTCATCTTCCACGGATTGGCAATGGTAATGGACCACCAGAATGCCAGACCTGAGATAGACTTTTGGAGAGATTTCGTGCTATGCGACCAGAACCTTTTGTTGGGACAGCAAAACCTTCGAAAGCTATACAGTGGTTACGCCAGATGGACCATATTTTTTAGACAGTAGGATGCAGTGATGTAGAGAAGAAGCGTCTGGCCACATTTCAATTAACGTACACAGTAACAGATTGGTGGGATGTTGTACGAGCCACTATAAGAGATGAAGCCACGAGAAGGATGACGTGGACAACTTTCAAGGTGAGATTGTTGGGGAAGTATTTTCCTGCTACTAAGAGGATTTGAAGGGATATCGAGTTTATAGACCAACTCAGGGGAACAAGTCTGTATAAGAGTACATGATGCAGTTTGAGAGACTGTCATGATTCGCCCCACATATGGTGGATACTGAGGAGAAGAAGATTTGAAAAGATAATCAAGGACTTATTCCACCCATCCTCCGCATTACTATCAGACATTTGGAAAAACGTTTGAGGCGATTGTGGGAATGGCAACGGATCTAGAGGATGATTCTTGATAGAGCCAAAAGTAGTTTGATTTCAGGCCACAGCAGAGGCAGAATTCCAAAAACCGGCCGTTAAACTAACCCCAGGGACAGAAGAACCTGGAATGGGGAAAAGAAAGCTCAACCGATAACTTATCAGAATCATCCTGTAGTTGCTGGAGGAAGTCGCGGTGATTATTTCAACTGTGGTATTCCCAACCATTTGGGTCGAGATTGTAAAGCACCGATACGTGCTGATTGACAGGATTTCATATGTTACAGGTGCAGAAAATCTGGTCACACTAGTAGGGATTGTCAGGCACCTAAGGGAGGGAACTATGGACTGCTAGTATAGCAGGGACATACCCGACTTAATGCGATAATGCTAGAGGCAGCAGGATATAAGAAAGCCGTGTATAAAGAGATAGGACCTAGGCCCAGAGCAGCAAGTGATGGAAGGTACGCTGACTCTTTTTAGTAGTCGCGTAAAGGTTTTATATGATACAGGCGATATACATTCGTTTACTGCTGCTAAAACTGTTAAGCAGATGGATATAGTACCCCAAACATTGGATGTATTTTTTAATGTTGTGTCACCCCTAGGCACTACCATTAAATTGGGACAAGTATGCAAGGATTGTGCCATACGCTTAGAATATCGTAATCTTCCGACCGATTTGATTGTCTTATCGATGAAGGAATTCGGCATGATATTAGGAATCAATTGGCTCACGAAGTATGGTGCTATTTTGTACTGTGCTAAGCAGTTGATTACTTTTTCAATGCCTGGAAGTTAACCCTTTGATTTTTAGTGTAATATTGTTAGTGATGCATTTCTCATTAGTTGTTTAGCTAACGTTGAGGCCACCAATGTAGATGTTTCCGTATAAACCATACCAATAGTCAGAGACTTTGAGGACATTTTTTTGATCAGAACATCTCTGGACTGCCACCTAAGAGGGAGATAGACTTCTATATCATATTGGTACTCGAAACCTTGCCGATATCCAAAGCTCCATACAGAATGGCCCCTACGAAAATGATGGAACTGAAGAAACAGATTTAAGAACTCGAGAATCTCGGATTTGTTCACCCAAGTACATCACCATGGGGACCACATATGCTATTTGTGAAAAAGAAGGACGGATCAATGCGACTATGTATCGACTATAGGGAACTGAATAAGAAGGAATAAGACACTTCTGGATATGTCTAGATCAATGATGGCACAAGCCAACCTCCTAATATCATTCTGGGGGAATACACTTTTGACTACTGCCTATATCCTTAATAGAGTGCATTCACGGTCTATTTCTTCCACACTCTATGAGCTATGGGAAGGTGAAAAGCCCAATTTGGAGCATTTGAGCCCTTGGAGCTCATCGGGATATGTTCACAGTACATCCTGGCCATAAGTATGTAAAACTAGGCCCAAGAGCTAGAAAGCATATCTTTATAAGATATTCTAATAGCTCGAAAGGCTATGTTATGTATAATGAACACTAGGATGAAGGAATGACAGAGACTGAGTCCCCTGATGTCAATTATATTGAGAATGACTTCCCTAGCATTATGATGCTAAGAGAGATGTTGTAGATGATATACCATTTTTAAGAGAGGGTGGAGAGATTGGGATTCTACATCCTGTAGTCGCTGAAAATGGCACTAATCTTCAACTGAGTGGGAGCACACCACTAAACATTAGTGAGAGTGCACTATTAGGCACTTAAGATCCTTAGGTAGTACACCAAAGTAGCAGGCGAGAAAGAGTTCCACATTGGCATTTTGATATCGAAGGGGAAGCTCTTATGTGTAGTAGATGATGATAAACCTACTTCCTATAAGGAAACACTTTCTTCTTCTGCCAAGTCTGAGTGGATGGTTGCTATGTAGAAAGAGATGAGTTCAATGGACAAAAACAATGTCTGGGAATTAGTTAACATTCCGTCTGGTTGTAAGACCATTGGAAAGTAGTGGGTTTGCAAAGTCAAACATAAGGTGAGTCTAGTGGCAAAGGGTTATACCCAAAGGAAGGGTATAGAACATAGAGACACATTCTCCCCAGTGGTGAGATTTGCCTCTATATGTCTTACACTAGCGATTGTCGTAAAGTTAGATTTAGAACTCTTTCAAATGGATGTTAAGACTGCAATTGTCAATGGAGAACTGGATGCAGAGCTCAAGGTATGCCATCTCAAATGATCCATTTATGGTCTCAAGCAATCGTCGAGGCAATGGTACTTGAGGTTCCTTGACTCAACTACCTTCTTCAGTTTTGAAATAATTGAAGAGGACCACTCTGTGTATATAAAATGATCCAAGAAGAGTATTGATTAGTGTCGATATATGTAAAATATAGGCATGTTAAATAGAAGAAAATGCATGTAAAGACCCCCAATTCCCTTATTTTATCTGCATTTGTGGATTACAGTGTTTATTAGACACTAATGCTATAATTGGTATAAGTTGTGACTTTTATTCAGATAACAGGGTAGCAAAGGAAGCAGGGCAGCATTGAGCAGAAAAAGGAAGAACATGACAAAAGGTGAAGGCAATCGATTGCCTGAACAATGGAATCGATTGCATTAGAATCGATTCAGTGCCACGTGGATAGCGAGTTCGTCCAGAGAATCGAAGATGGAATGAATGGATGGAATCGATTTCGTGAAATATGGAATCGATTTGGTCTCGGAAATTGGAAATAGAATCGATTTCCTAGATAATGAAATCGATTGCATTTGCCCAGAATGCTGAGAGTTGCCCAGTTCGCACAGAACTCTTTTTGGAAAGAGTTTACACTTTCCTAAACTCTTTTATACGCAAATCTTTGCGTTAGGGTTATATATTTTATCACTTTGGAGAGAAAAAGCAGCTGTAGAAAGAGAGAAAAAATAGATACAGTTTTATATACACAGTTTTTTAGAGAGAAAGTGAGTTTTTAGGGTTTATATTGGTTTTTCTAGTTTTCATTGTTTGTTCTAGATTGCTAGCACGTTTGAGGACTCAAGATTTGAAGATTTCAGAAGCAATAAAGTTGGTTTAATTCGTCAAGTGGTTAGTTTTACGATTTGAGTTTGAGTTTTTGGAGATTTATGCATGTTTGTTTATTTTTATCTTAAATCTATGGATTTTTCAATGCATGATTCATATTATTATCGTATTATGTCTCATAGGATGATAGCTTAGTCCCCCAGTTGGGAGATATGTGATTGAAACGTAAAAAATTGCACGAAACCATGAAATCTGGAAACTGCTCGACGAAATCGATTGCATACAGTAACGCAATCGGTTTCGTAGGAACAGTATCAAATCGATTCTTTTCCTAAGGAAGGAAATTGGTTTGGAGAAAAACTGAATGGAATCGATTTCGTCAAGAACGGAATCGATTGCGTTCAGCTTTTCTCAGATTCTTCTGCTGTTCAAACTGGATTTGTACTTTTGGAAATTTTGGTCACTGGTTAAACTGAAAAGTGTAATTAGTAATCTGATTTTTGGAATCAAATGCCTTAAGGTAGTTTTGGTTAGTTGGGAATGAGGAGAACCATATTCAATATCATATATTGAGTATGCAACCCGAGTTTTTAATATAATTGGAACCCTTAACTTATTCTTCACACTATAATGTTAACCGATTACATAAGACTTACACTAGCTATGTCGATCACATAGTTACTCATGGTGGTATGGAACTTGGAATTTAATTACAAGAATGGAGTTTGAACAATAGAAGGTCATAATGTGCTTAATGGTAATCATGGTGGAATGCGAAATTTTACGTGGATTCACATATCTTCCAACACTTTTCTTTAATAGTTAATTCACATTTGTTTAGGACTTTAATTTAATTTAGTTCAACTTGTTTTAATTTCCATAACTCATTAGACTTAGTATTTAATTGAAGTTGATTTAGTAAATTTAGTTAAAAATTGGATAGATTTAGGATTATAATTATTTTTCCGATTTTATTCATCTTTTATTTTCTTTTTAGAACTAAACCTTCAAAAATTTCTAGACTCCTGTCCCTGTGGATCGACCCGGTCTTACCGGTTATTTATTACTTGAACGATCGTCTACACTTGGACGTAGCAGTACAAGCGAACACATTCTACATCGTGTCAAGTTATTGGCGCCGTTGCCGGGGACAGCGCAGTTTAGGGTTCCTTAGGAATAGTTTAATCTGTCTTAACCCCATTTCTTTTTTTTTTTTTACTTTTTCTTTCTTTCTTTTGTCTTAGTGTTCGGTTGGTTTCTGTTCTTTTCTTCCAATGGCAAACAACGAAATAATTGACGAGCAGAGCGTCCATGGCAAAAATCAAATTAATCCAGCAGCTCTCGCCCCTCGTATACAAATCCCGCCCAGAGCACCACCTCTGGATAGGGGTGACAGTCCTTTACGTCATGTCTTAGCTCCAGATCGTGTGGCTGCACCCTCTTGTATTCAAATCCCATAGCACGCTGGCACATTCCATTTTCGCAATGGAATGATTGCTATGCTCCCTCACTTCCATGGGTTAGAAAATGAGAGGGCCTATTTGCATTTGAGTGAATTTGAGGACGTGTGCGCTACACTTTCAGATCAGACATGCCGTGGGGTTGTCATTCGTTTGAAATTATTCCCATTCACTCTAAAAGACAAGGCTAGGTCGTGGCTCTTATCGCTCCGACCTAATTCTATCACCTCATGGCATGCTCTAACCGAAGCCTTCCTCAAGAAGTTCTACCCCAATCGACTTACGACCGATATGATGAGGCAAATCAAGACATTCTTCCAGAAGGAGAATGAGAATTTCATACTAGCATGGGAGAGGTTCAAGAACCTCTTACTGTTATGTCCTCATCACGATTTTGAGAAATGGAGGACCATCTCCTTCTTTTATGACGGGCTTGCCCCGAAAATGAAGAATTTGGTAGAGACTACTTGTCACGGGGAGTTTTTAGACAAGAATGCAGAAGAGGTGGAGGCTCATTTTGAATGGCCGGCTGAGCACACATTAGAATGGGAGCCACAAGAATCTCGCAGCCAAGTCAAACAAAAGAGCATATTCCAGTTGAAGGCAGAGGACAGTTTGGCTGAAAAGTATGATCGCCTTGTACGCAAGGTAGAGGCCTTAGAAACAAGGACGGAACCACCGCGGCACTTTGTGCCAGAAGAATGTTGCAGTCACTGCAACATGATGGGACATAACGCCCAGTCATGCCCCAATATTCCTGTATATCAGGAACAACAACCAATGGAGGTACATGCCTTAAATGCTCCAACGCCAGGAAATGCATTTGGAGAGACATATAACCCCAAGACACGCTGGAACCACCCTGGTTTCAGTATGTCTAATGATGCAGCCGCACTTAATCCAAGACCTTATCTGCAGCAACCGCATCAGGGTGTGTCATATCAAAACTACCAACCCCCTCGCCCATACCGAAATCAACCTTACCAAAACCACAATCAGGGCCAATATACCAATTTTCAACCAAGGCCACAATTTCATCAAGGAGGCAGTAGTCAGCAAAACACTTATGTGCCTCCACATAGGAAGCCTCAAGAAGATCCTAATAAACTCATGATGCAGCAAATGATGCAGCTCATGAGTAAGTTGAATGATAATGTGGAGAGGTTGGCTACCCGCCAAGAGGAGCAGAGTAGAAACACCTTCCCAGCTCAGCTGGAGCAAAACCCAAGAGGGCAACACCCAAGCACCTCAGGTTTAGGGACTGTCCCCTATGAGCATGTCAAAGCAATATTAGTGTTTCGGAGTGGCAAGGTTATCAATAACAGGGTCAATCCTGAACCCTGGATTGAGCAGGAAGAAGTGAGCCAAGGTGAAGACGAGGTGGAGATTGTGGAACCAGAGGAAAGTACAGAAGCGAACAAGCAAGTGGAAAAGACACAAGAAGAAGTGACATGCAGGCCTAGGAAGGAACCTGTTAAAGAAGATGTTCCGAAATGTCCGTTCCCAGCCGCATATCCTCAGCGTCTCAAGAAGCCAGCACAAGATGCTAAAAGTCTGGAATTTCTTGAACTGTTCAAGCAAGTCAAGATTAACCTTCCGCTTTTAGACGCTATCAAGCAAGTTCCCGCATATGCTAAGTTTTTAAAACACTTGTGCACTGTAAACCGGCGGCAGAGTGTAAAGAAGAGTACCTACCTTGCTAGTCAAGTTAGTGCCATTATCCGTCATGAGCTACCGCCAAAGTGCAAGGACCCAGGGACACCTACGGTGTCCTGTATTATTGGCGAAAAGAAGATTAACAATGCTCTTCTCGATCTAGGGTCCAGCGTTAACCTGCTTCCTTACACAGTGTGTGAGTAGTTGGGATTGGGAGAATTGAAGCCTACGAGGATTACACTACGATTAGCTGACCGTTCAATCAAGTATCCTCGAGGTGTGCTGGAAGACGTGCTCGTTCAAATAGATACGTTTGTGTTCCCCGTTGACTTCATTGTCTTAGACACTGAACCGGTCCATAATGCTAGTTCGCAGATACCGGTTATCTTTGGACGACCCTTCCTCGCGATTATTGATGCTACGATCCGAGTGAGAAGTGGGATCATGACTCTTGTCTTTGGAAACATGACCCTTAATGTCAAGATCTTCTCTCACCCTCGAGCGGATGATTACGATGATGAGGAAGAAGTTAATTGCATTGAGGGAATGACGGGGGATTGTATGGACACAGTGTGCAAGCGTGATCCAGTGGAAGCGGTGATAAGTAAAGCGTGTTTCCAAATTGATCCCTATACACCGCAGGAAGAAGAGCTCCACCACACTTGCATTACTTAGGGAAAGGTGGATGAAATTGTTGAAGGATGTATGTGGGCAGAAAGGGTGGAAGAATTGCTACCAAAGATGAAATTAGCAGTCCCTTCGAATTTGCAGTTTCCAGAGCTGGAACTTAAAGACCTACCATTAGAGATGAAGTATGCATTCTTAGGTTCCAATAAGACATACCCGGTGATAATTTCTGCCACTCTGGATAAGACACAGGAGCAAAAGCTAGTGTCACTACTGACACAACATAAACGCGCACTAGGGTGGACGGTGGCAGATTTGAGAGGAATCAGTCCATCGTTATGTACACATAGAATCTACCTGGAAGAGGATGCTAAGCCAGTTAGGAAAATGCAGCGGAGGTTAAACCCCAACATGCAAGAGGTAGTAAAGAAAGAAGTATTGAAACTACTTGATGTTGGGGTCATTTATCTAATTTCGAACAGTAAGTGGGTAAGTCCGACACAAGTCGTTCCTAAGAAAGCAGGAATCACGGTTGTGCAAAACACAGAGGGAGAGTTAGTACCCACATGCCTCACCACGGGATGGCGGATGTGTATTGACTACCGAAGGTTGAATGTTGTGACTCGAAAAGATCACTTTCCGCTCCCTTTCATGGATCAGCTCCTAGAAAGGGTAGCAGGTCATCAATACTACTGTTTTTTTGACAGGTACAGCGGGTATAATTAGATTAAGGTCGATCCCGCAGATCAGGAGAAGACCACATTCACCTGCCCGTTTGGGACATTCGCATATCGAAGGATGCCTTTTGGCTTGTGTAATGCACCGGCTACATTTCAGCGGTGCATGTTAAGTATATTTGGAGACATGGTGGAAAACATCCTAGAGGTTTTTATTGATGATTTTTCTATTTTTGGAAGTTATTTTGATAACTGTCTTGAGAATTTGAGAAAGGTACTAGTTCGTTGTGAAGAAAAAGATCTGGTGTTGAACTGGGAGAAGTGCCAGTTCATGGTGACTAAGGGCACAGTGTTGGGTCATATAATATCTTCCAAAGGAATCCAAGTGGATAAAGCCAAGATCGATACAATAGCGAATCTTCCGATCCCACGTTCGGTCAAAGATATACGATCTTTCTTGGGACATGCAGGGTTCTACCGGAGGTTTATCCAGAATTTTAGTGCTATATCCCGCCCACTGTGCCAGTTGTTAATGAAGGATGCCATATTTGAGTGGTCGGCTGAATGTCAAAGGTCCTTTGACACCCTAAAGCAATGCCTCACATCAGCTCCAATTATACAGCCTCCTGACTGGAGTTTACCTTTTGAACTGATGTGTGACGCGAGCGATTACGCAATTGGGGCAGTCTTAGGACAGAGAAAAGATAAGAAGCCACATGTCATTTACTACGCAAGTCGCATGTTGGACGCAGCTCAAGTGAATTATTCCACTACTGAGAAAGAGCTGTTGGCTGTTGTGTTCGCGCTAGATAAGTTTCGTCAGTATTTGATAGGCTCACAGATCATATGCTTCACTGACCACTCAGCGCTCAAATATTTGCTTTCAAAGAAAGATGCCAAACCTAGGTTAATCTGATGGGTTCTCCTCCTTTAAGAGTTCGACTTGATCATAAAAGACAAGGGGGTTGAGAATGTGGTCGCAGACCACCTATCAAGATTGACGGTTGAGAGTAACTCTGCACCATTGGCACCAATCAAGGAAGAATTCCCCGATGAGCAGCTCATGGCAGCTACTGTGTTGCCATGGTACACAGATATTATTAACTATTTAGCTACAGGGAAACTCCACCATAGTGGTCCGCCGAAGACCGCAAGAGGTTTATGTCCATTGTTCGAAGGTTCTATTACGATGAGCCGTACTTATTCAAGTATTGTGCCGATCAAGTGATTCAACGATGTGTCCCAGAGGAAGATATTGTTCAAATTCTTGCGTCATGCCATTCAGAGGCATGTGGTGGCCATTTTTCTTCACAAAAGACTGCTCAGAAGGTGTTGAGCAGTGGATTTTATTGGCCTTCTCTATTCTGCGATTCTTATAAATTCTGCAAGGCATGTGCTCGCTGCCAGATGCTTTGCAGCTTATCTCGAAGGAATGAAATGCCCATGACCCCCATACTGACCATTGAAGTTTTCGACTGTTGGGGGATAGACTTTATGGGGCCATTTCCACCGTCTCATCATAATGAGTATATCTTACTAGCGGTGGAATACGTTTCTAAGTGGGTGGAAGCAATCCCAACTCGCAGGAATGATCATCAAACTGTCATCTCTTTCATCAAAGAAAACATTCTAGCGAGATTCGGTACCCCCAAGGCAATCATTAGTGATCGAGGGACACATTTCTGCAATCGTCCTTTCGCTGCTCTTATGAGGAAATATGGTGTAAACCATAAGATTGCCCTCGCATACCACCCACAGTCTAACGGGCAAGCTGAATTGGCAAATTGAGAGATTAAGCACATCCTGGAGAAAACAGTGGATGGTAATAGAAAGGATTGGTCGCAGTGCTTAACGGACGCCCTTTGGGCTTATCGCACAGCTTTCAAGACCAATCTAGGGATGTCACCATATCGGTTAGTATATGGCAAGGCGTGTCATCTTCCCGTAGAGTTGGAACATAAAGCGTTCTGGGCTACTCGAGCCTTGAACTTGGATATCTAGGAGGGTGGCACCCTTAGGAAGCTCCAGTTGTCGGAGCTAGAAGAGATAAGGAATGATGCCTACGATCGTGCTAAGAATTATAAGGAGAAGTTAAAAGTTAAGCACAATCAGGGTGTTCTAAGGAAGAAGTTAGAACTGCTGTAGAAGGTTCTATTGTATGATTCTCGGCTCCATTTGTACTCGGGCAAGTTGAGATCTCGTTGGACTGGTCCATTTGTGGTCCAACACGTTTTTCCGCATGGTGCCGTAGAAATTGTGGACCCGAGGAATGGCACGACTTTCAAGGTAAATGGCCACTGTCTCAAGCCGTTTATCGAGAACTTCCCGCAGGAGGTCGAGGTTATCCAATTGGGTGACCCCGATCTCTCATCTATTTGAGCTACATGGTTGGGATACCCCTGTTGTTGTACATTATAGTTGTATTTACTCTCTCATATTTTCTTTTCTTTCTTCTTGATTTCTCAGCTAACTTCCATTCGATACTTGGTGTGTAGGTATCATGGCTCATCTGGTCCCTCCATTTTTCTTGCCTCACCTGCTCTTTCGTGATTATGTTCAGCCTCCATACACACCAGATGTGTTGGGAGGGCCAAGACCCGTGTTCTCACCAATGTCTGTGTCTCCGGACCAATCACCGGCTCACTCGCCGATCCTTCCTAGCACAGACACTACTATGCTGCTCCTTCATGTCCATCAACACTTAGCTACTCTAAAGCTCAATGAAGAGGGCCAGGCTGAGAACTGGTTCATACCAAGGGTTGAAGAGCTAGACAAGGGAAAGGCAAAAGTTCAATCTTACAGTGCCTGAGACTACTGCCAAAGTAGATGCATGGAGTTAGTTAGGGGTCGTTTTCTAGTTTTAGTTGTTTTGTTTTAATTCTAGTTAGTAAACTCTAAGATCTTTTGTACTTTTGAAACTCTTTTATAATTCTATGCAGTAAGAAAGCTCGATTTTGAGTGATTCTAGTGATGGTGGTTGTATTACTATTTCTTGGTGGATTATTACTGCGTGGATGTGTTTTCAGTTCTTTGCTGTACATTTGATCTTGGTAGTTTGGTAGTTTTTCTTTCTTTCTTTAATTTTTTCTTATACAGGTGGCCATGGACTGTACTTCCTGCACAATTCCTAGGTGATATCTTTTCTTTTATCTCCGTCTGTTCCATTGGGGACAATGTCATGTCTAGTTGGGGGTAGGGGATAGATATTCACCTAGTCATCATTATTTCACCTATGCCACTATCTAACTATTTCATTTCTTTTCTCTATCTAGTTATTTCATTTCGTTTCTTTTCTTTTCTTAAAAAAAAAACCATGTAAAATTTTTAAAATTTGTTCTCTTTTCGATAGAAATACATGCAATGATACATTCAATTTAGGTGTTACTAATCCAATGCGGTTTAGGCGTGTGTTACCATGTAACCAGTATAAGTACTGTTTTTATCAAATTCACGCACTCTTTGCTTACGCACTTAATGACAACCTGAAATTGGATATATTTATGGAGTAATTTTCTATTTGTCACTATTCAAGGATTAACAGTGGAGATTGATTAACCCTTATGTGAGCTTATTTGGACCTTTCATTTCATTTCTGAGGGATAAACACTGTTAAAATCTCCGTATTTTTCTTGAAAGCGCATAATTTGTTGAAAAGTCTCAATACTTTCACTTTGATCAAAAGTTAGAAGAGACCGTTCAGGATCTATCAAACACTTTAAAACTCTTTAATCACTTGATTCGATAAGTTAATAAACTTAGAACATGATATAGGCCATCGTTACCTTTTCACCTACTGTTGACCCAAGATTTAACTTTCTGCACTTACCCTCTATTTATCTACCTACGTACCCAGTAAGTCCCTTGTGCCAAGATACTTGTATTCACTCTTATGGATTGCTGTGGAGGTTGATCAAAAGAAAGAAAGTTGAAGAATAAAACAAAAGATAGCAACAATGCTATATTCTAAAAAAAAAAAAGAGAGAAAAAAATAGCAAGGGCTATAATAGTAGAGAAGAAAAGAAATTGTGAAGGAAGAAGAATGTGGAATTATATGAGTAATCCATAAGAGCATTCTTAGATATCATCTTATATTATCTTTCCCCCTTCTCAGAAATTTTAACCCGTCTAAAGTCCTATTGATTTTAAGTAAGTTGATTTAAATAAAAGAGTGAGAAGAGAGCATTTCCACGATAGATCGCTCCTCTAATTACTGATATCCATTGATGAGACTATATACCTTTAAAAAAGTGTCTTTCTGTGTCATGTATGAGAAGTATTAGACTGCCCTTATATTTACTCTTATGAACTTCCATACAATGAGTGCAAATCTTTTACACCTGTTTCGGAGTGACTTTCTTTTCTGAGTGTAACTTGTGAGATTTGCAATCAAAGCTATAAATCCCTTGAATAAGTGAATGTTTTGAACATGTACTCCTTTGATATGTTTGGTTTCTCTGTTGTCATAATCACACACACACGGATGAATGAGTTTGATAACTGCAATCTGCTGTATTGGTTGCTTAGGTAATATGTGTTGACGCTTGCTAGTAGAAAACATACACTTAATTTGTCATTGTAGAGCATAGTTACTGTAAAATATAAAGGAGAACTGTTTTAAACTTTTTACATGATATTTTTACATGAATTTTGTGGGTATATTCACTGCAAACCCTTACGAGACAACACTCGTCCACTAGGGGGAACCTAGGGGTTTAACGGCTTGTTGCATACGCTAAATGCAATCGCGATTCCTGCGAAAGTGAGTTAGGTTTTTATTTCTTGTTTAGTTTTTGTTGTTTGTTTAATAAAAGATTTCTCTCTCTAAGGATTGCACATATTTTCCAAAATCTCTCAAAGTTCAGTTCGCTTTCTGTGCTAAGGGACTAGCAAATCGATAGTTGGGGGTTGCGATTAGTGTCGATATTTGTAAAATATAGGCACGTTAAATAGAAGAAAATGCATGTAAAGACCCCCAATTCCCTCATTTTATCTGTATTTGTGGATTCCAGTGTTTATTACACACTAATGCTATAATTGGTATAAGTTGTGACTTTTATACAGATAACAGGGTAGCAAAGGAAGCAGGGCAGCATTGAGCAGAAAAAGGAAGAACAGGACAAAAGGTGAAGGCAATCAATTGCCTAAACAATGGAATCGATTCAGTGCCACGTGGATAGCGAGTTCGTCCAGAGAAGCGAAGATGGAATGAATGGATGGAATCGATTTCGTGAAATATGGAATCAATTTGGTCTCAGAAATTGGAAATAGAATCGATTTCCTAGATAATGAAATCGATTGCGTTTGCCCAGAATGCTGAGAGTTGCCCAGTTCGCACATAACTCTTTTTGGAAAGAGTTTACACTTTCCTAAACTCTTTTATACGCAAATCTTTGCGTTAAGGTTATATATTTTATCACTTTGGAGAGAAAAAGCAGCTGTAGAAAGAGAGAAAAAATAGATATAGTTTTATATACACAGTTTTAGAGAGAGAAAGTGAGTTTTTAGGGTTTATATTGGTTTTTCTAGTTTTTATTGTTTGTTCTAGATTGCTAGCACGTTTGAGGACTCAAGATTTGAAGATTTCAGAAGCAATAAAGTTGGTTTAATTCGTCAAGTGGTTAGTTTTACGATTTGAGTTTGAGTTTTTGGAGATTTATGCATGTTTGTTTATTTTTATCTTAAATCTATGGATTTTTCAATGCATGATTCATATTATTATCGTATTATGTCTCATAGGATGATAGCTTAGTCCCCCAGTTGGGAGATATATGATTGAAACGTAAAAAATTGCACGAAACCATGAAATCTGGAAACTGCTCGACGAAATCGATTGCATACAGTAACGCAATCGGTTTCGTAGGAACAGTATCAAATCGATTCTTTTCCTAAGGAAGGAAATCGGTTTGGAGAAAAACTGAATGGAATCGATTTCGTCAAGAACGGAATCGATTGCGTTCAGCTTTTCTCAGATTCTTCTGCTGTTCAAACTGGATTTGTACTTTTTGAAATTTTGGTCACTGGTTAAACTGAAAAGTGTAATTAGTAATATGATTTTTGGAATCAAATGCCTTAAGGTAGTTTTGGTTAGTTGGGAATGAGGAGAACCATATTCAATATCAGATATTGAGTATGCAACCCGATTTTTTTAATATAATTGGAACCCTTAACTTATTCTTCACACTATAATGTTAACCGATTACATAAGACTTACACTAGCTATGTCGATCACATAGTTACTCATGGTGGTATGGAACTTGGAATTTAATTACAAGAATGGAGTTTGAACAATAGAAGGTCATAATGTGCTTAATGGTAATCATGGTGGAATGCAAAATTTTACGTGGATTCACATATCTTCCAACACTTTTCTTTAATAGTTAATTCACATTTGTTTAGGACTTTAATTTAATTTAGTTCAACTTGTTTTAATTTCCATAGTTCATTAGACTTAGGATTTAATTGAAGTTGATTTAGTTAATTTAGTTAAAAATTGGATAGATTTAGGATTATAATTATTTTTCCGATTTTATTCATCTTTTATTTTCTTTTTAGAACTAAACCTTCAGAAATTTCTAGACTCCTGTCCCTGTGGATCGACCCGGTCTTACCGGTTATTTATTACTTGAACGATCGTCTACACTTGGACGTAGCAGTACAAGCGAACACATTCTACATCGTGTCAAGTATCTTAATTAATTCTCTCCGTGTATGTCGATGACATTTTTCTAGTTGGAAATTAGATGAGTTCCATTGTTGCCACTTGAGAGTGGTAGTCCTCTCAATAAAGGACATGGGTGAGGCAAACTATGTGTTGGGTGTTAAGATTGTGAGAGATCGTTCCAAGAAACTCCTTTGCTTGTCTCAAGAGACTTACAGAAAGAAGGTTCTAGAACGTTTTCGCATGAATAATACAAAACCCATCGACATCCTAGTAGAGAAGGGATTCACATTGACCTTGAACTATTATCCCAAGAATGAAGAAGAAAAGAATCAGATGTCCAATGTACCATATGCATATGCTATTGGGAGTCTGATGTACGTTGTGTTATGTACACGACCGAACATGTGCTTTACAGTAGGTCTAGTCAATCGTTGCCAGAGTAACCCAGGTCTAGATCACTGGAGAGTGGTGAAGAGGATTTTGCGATGTCTTCGCGGGATATGGACATGTCTCTATGTTATTGTGCTGGAGATTTGAAGCTAAGAGGATACAGTGATGCTGATTGAGCTAGTGATAAATATGAGTGTAGACACCCCATTTTGACTCACGCTATTGAACTTAGGGATTTCTACCTCTTAGGCCAATGATAAACATGATCGACTGCCATCTAAAATTCACCTCAAGAAATTCAGCTCTTTCAATAAGCAATTCAAACTCTGAAGGCCTATGATCTCAAAAATTGTCTTTCCAAAAAAACAATAAAATAAAAAAGAGAGTTGGGACCTATACCGGAATTCGGAATTGTTCCAAATAACCTAAGAATCGAAGCAGGCTTCAAAAGGATCACATTCCCTCTAAAAATCTTTAAAGATAAGTTTTTGTGTTTTTAAAAAAAAAAACCAAGATACCCAAAGTATTTTTATAAAATAATAGACTCCAATACCTTTCCAACGATATATTAAACTCATTTTTTGGAGTCAAAATGAATTTACTAGGTAATTTTGAAGTTTTAATAAAAGAAAATTAAAAATCTTATAAAATTTCCAAAGAGTCGGTACTCGGGATTCTTGCGGCATCGCGTGAATGCCGTAATGGCACTCTTCGAGTGCCACAACGGCTGTCAGTGAGTATCGCCACGGCACGCCGAGTGCCGTTTTCTGGGCAAAAACTTTTTTTTGTGTGGTTTCTAGAAGTCTTCTGGATCCAACAGTTATTCCAAACGATGCCGTTGGGTATATGTTATATTCCAGTCATCCTTTTGGTGCCAACAAACCTCTAAAAAGACCATCCTACCCTTCGTTTTGAAATCTATATATACTGCTCTTCTCTTTGAGAGGGGGGGGGGGGGGAGAGAATTTTCACAATTCCAACTCTAATTTCTATACATATATATAGTTTTTAGATTATATATATAGATATACACATATATATTCTGGAAGATCAAAAAGGGTTTTGATGACCCAATTTTACAAGATCAAAGGCTAAAAGAGGGAGAAACTTGAAGAAGGAGCTAGAAGGAGTTGAGAGAATTCTCACAAATCAT
Organism: Hydrangea macrophylla; assembly: GCA_033977485.1. Classification (NCBI taxonomy): domain Eukaryota; kingdom Viridiplantae; phylum Streptophyta; class Magnoliopsida; order Cornales; family Hydrangeaceae; genus Hydrangea; species Hydrangea macrophylla. The sequence goes on from CM066999.1 coordinate 27,681,353, forward strand.
CATCAATCAAGGAAATCTGAGGCAATCAAGAGGTAGATCTCTCATCTATATATCTATATTAGTCATAATTCAATCACAATTCATATATTTCTAAGATTTTTTACACATTTTTAAAAAGTCTCTTCTCCACCTCTTTCATCACACACCACTTGAATTGTGATAGAATTCTTTGTAATTTTGAGGTGATTTGGATCTAATTAGGTCTATATGTTGCTTAGATCATGTTTCAAATAAAGATCGATCTAAGTCTAGAGCCTTTGAATTCCTAGAAATCTCATCTCTACTCTCCATGCTCTTCTCTTGGGGTTCATGAAGCCTTCAATGCTTCAAATGAATTCCTTGTGTCTTGATTTATAATTTTGTGTAAATTATTATATATACTTGTATTTTGAATAGATTTAGATCATGTTTACCTATAAATTCATGGATTCATGCCTCCATCGATAGCTTGGGTCCATCCTTTGAATCTTTTTAAAATTTCTTCATAGTTTCATGAAGATCTACATGTTTTGAGTCCAATTCCTCAAGGATCATCAATTGAGAGAGGGATTGTGTATAGATTTGACTTTGATTTCTATATCTTAGGTTGAATCCCTGGCTATTTTCATTTCCTCCTTTGGATCTAATGGATTTTCATAGTTTCATTAAGGTTCTTAGATTTTGAGCTATAATTCCCAACGATCTTCAATTAGAGAGGGAATCAAGCTTAGATCTATAATAATTCTATAATTTGTGCTTGAATTTGGGTTGTTTGAATAATCTATTGGATTGAATTAGCCTTCATAGACCTCCTTTGTATGAATCTCCTTTGAGAGTCATTTTAGAGGGTCCTTAGAAGCAAAATCCATGGAATCTTTAACTTCTCTTTGATCTAATTTGAATTTGAATTGATTTCTATTTCATCTCCATCTCCTTCATCCACACCTTCAATTCATACTTGATTGCATGGATGGATACATAAGTAATCTTACTTTGTATAGTTATATCTACCTATTTTATTCTCTAGAAATCCTCTGTCTAGTTTTGATCATGAATTTTTCATTAATTCATGAGCCATTGGATCGAGGTGATATTAATTAGATTTTGTCCATAACACATATTTTTACCATAGAATATTCTTATTTTATCCCAATTACAGGGTTAACATGGTTAGATCCCTTGATTTTCACACATCATAGATTCTATCCAGATTTCCAGCATAATTAAGCATTTTCAAAATGCTCGGATCAGATCCATAAGGACATTTTTTAAGCTCCAAAATAATTTTCCCACAAACAATAATGAGTTAACTAACTTTTGTAAAAAAATTGGATTGGTTTGAATGATTTTACTACTTTGCATAAGTTTTACAAAATCTCTGGACAGAGACTTGACGAGATCTGAGTGATGGTCAGTCTCAGCCCGATTCCCAGAGATCTAACCATGTGATCTTGGATTTTCCTTTTGATTCATAAACTAGACTCATTTTAACATTCTGCCTGTGAATTTCATTAAGATCAAACCATGGGAACCCTCTCTTTTGCATTTTTGAAGTTCATCTTCTGTCTTTGGAAATAGTGGATTGCTTTGATGAAACTCATGAATTCAAGCCTAAATGTTTTCCTAATGCCTCAAAGCTCCTAATTCAATTATTTTGTGAATATTTGAGTCTAAAACCTGAGATTAAGAGATCCGAATCATCCTCAATTTAGGATTCACACTTAGGATTCATGTTTACCATCAATGTTTGTTATGGCTCATGTATAAGTTGCTTAGAATCATGTTGAAGCCATACTACCCAATGCGTTGAGGTCGTGGTATCATCGGGTTAAGGCCATTTTTTGGACTTCCCAATGAAACCTCGACCTTCATATTGAGAGTTTTCCGGCTTCCTTAACTATAGATGGTTGAGATGTTGACTCTAGTTACAGATTTAGATTCTATTTATTATCTCTTTTGTATCATTCATACATGTGGACTAACCCTTCGTTTTGTAGCGCGGTTGAGGTAAGTTGCTCACCCATTTCTCTTAATTACTCCAATTTTCACTCATTTCTTTGACTTTTCATGCGCGACACCTTAGATGTAGGATTGTATGACTACTTGTTATGTGTTTAGAGACCCTTATCTAGGATTATGCTGTATGCTTGCATTACACATTTCCTATTCCTTTGACATGTAGCTCTGCAGAGCCACCCCACTGTAAGTACCTCATCGCTCCCTTTTGCATTTCATGTCACGTTTCCATTACTCGCATTTGATCCCGAGTGGGGTCAGCCCATTGTGAGTATTTCTTTCCCTTTCTCTTGTATCGCATTAGCACGCGCCTACTATCTGAATTTAACTGTTTTGGATGTCTCTTGCTTTCGATTTTACACCCTTTCTACATGCTTGTGATTTGTATACCTATATCTATGTATTATGTTGGACACACTCGAGTTCATAACAAGATTAAGAGGATGATGAGTAGAGGCCTATCGTAAGATAGAGCATGAAGGGTGCTTAGTTTTCATTCGAGGCTCCTTCCCCTCATCGTACCTTAATCCCCGAACTCAAGAAAATCTTTGGTTTCAAAATGATTCGTTTTTCTTAAAAATCAAGAAAAATGTTTTCTTTATTTTTCTAAAATAAATAAAGTGGCGACTCCATACCATAAGTGTGGATATGAGATGAGCCCTTCGGGTCATCCGTCCTCCGATGTCCACAATGAGCGCAAGTCCACGTTTGGGTACGCATTCATATTGGGAGGTGGAGCAATTTCTTAGTACAACAAGATGCAGATGTGCATCGCCTTATCCACAATGGAAGTAGAGCACGTGGCTTGTTCTATAACCATTCAAGAGGCTACATGGTTGAAGAGGTTTTTGCAGTGCCTAGGCTCTTTGCCTCATGGCAACGAAGCAATTCCTGTCTACTATGATAGCACGTCGGCTTTGGCCTATGCAAAAGACACTAAGTACCATGCATGGGAAGTCCAAGCGCATAGATATTCGTCACCACTACATTCGAGATATGGTTGCACAAGGGGAAGTTGTCTTGAAGCACATCTCCACTGGTGATATGATGGCTAATCCTTTGGCCAAGCCAATTGCTAGAGATTCGTTCTTGTCCAACATTAGTAGTATAGGACTTCGTAGGATATGATGAGCTTGGACATGTTTTATCTTTCATTAGACTTAACATTATTATTGGTTTTGGTTATTATTATTATTAGTTGATAATAAAATCAATAGATTTCCATGTATACTATTTGTTTAAATGGAATGAATGCACATTTTCTTTAATATGCCACTGGGCTTGAACCGACCTGCTTACACGAGTGATTCACCTTGGCGTCGAGATGGCAGATCTAGACTTGAACATATGTGTCTAAGGCGCTTAGATGGCGAGCAAGATGAGACATTTGTGTCCATAACGCTTAGATGGCGAGCTAAGACCCCTATATCTATGGAGTATAAGGACAGCGAGCTAGATATAGACCAAATTATTTATATGTCGCCTAAGATAACGTTACAAGATGAGACCTATGTTCCGTACTTGGTCGAACATAGAGAACACCCACACCTCTATGTAACCTGTTTATAGTCGAATATGAGTTGTTAGATAGGCTCCAGGAGGTGTGACTGTGCTGAAAAACTCAGGTTGAACATTTAAGTAGTGTCTAGACTGAGATTCATATGGCATCATTTTTTTTACCACGAAGTGACATGCCCATTCTCATGGAAGAATGCCATAACATACATATCATATTGTATGTGCTTTTTCATGATTGTTTGTGGAGCAATGGATTTCATTGCTGTATAAGACACGTAGTCTTCCTGTAACGGGGATTCAACACCAATTACCTTATGACCTGCGACTATGTCATAAAGAGGATATTTGATGACGCTACTTTAGCGTACTATCTTGGGACGAAGAGAAAAAATTCCGTCCTATAGGGTATTTCTAAGAAAGCAGCCAAGTTAGTTAAATTGACACTAGTAGGAGGGAAAGACTATTCAATAACACACCATGTTTTGTGACTCATTAGTTGGCTAGCAACAATCGTACACATACTAACTGTGATGGGTACATTACATATGTGGGGGTGTAACACTGCTTTCTAAGGGATTAAGAGTGCTGGCTCCGGTGTGGCGGAATTCGTCTTGGTAAATACACAAGAAGCTTCCGAGTGATGCGTTTTGCTAGTTATGTGATTGATAGCATCTCTACTCTTGTCGCTGTACATGCTTTTTGTGAGTTCGCACGTTCTATTTTCCGTATATGGAGATGATGAAACTTGGAGTCTTAGAGATTGGTTTTACCCAAGCTCTATGTGGGTGAGTGGGAGATGATAGTATTATTTGTGGGTTTGGGTCACCCATATATATATATATATGTGTATATATGTATGATAGACCTGGGATCCAATATGCTTTACTTAACCTCCAAGTAATCCAATGGGATTAGAATTGGAAACCTAGTGAAATCCTACTTCTAAAGGGGTGTATATATATATGTATGTGTGTATGTGTGTGTGCATGTGTTATAGACAAACACAACATATATATATATATATATAGTATCCCTCTCTCTCTCTCTCTCTCTCTCTCTCTCTCTCTCTCTCTCTTTCTAAGCATAATCACACTCGGGCTTGGGATTTAACACTTGGTATCAAAGGGGTGTCTCTAGTAAATATTCTCATGACCCGTTCAAAGTTCTAAAGCGAACACAGAGGCAAGGGAGGCAAGAATTGATATATGTATGTAAATATATGTATATTATGTATTCAGAATATTTCTAGTGCGGACATCCTCATCTTGTTTGTAGGTCGTTGGATTGTCATTTAATCTATTGAAATGACAAAAGCACCCATAATGATAACACGATCCAACGACCTACAACAGAAGTCCGCATCTTGTCAAGATGCATGACGTCCGCACTAGAAGCTTTCTGATTATGTATTCATTAAATCTTTGATTATTCTTTTTATGTATATATGTATGCATATATTATGATATATATAAATATGTTAATCTTTGATTATAAACAATAAAATTTGATATATATATATATGTATATATATATGTATATGTATATTATGTAAGATTTTATTTTGATCTGGACTAATGGTCAGGCCAGGCCCAACCCATGCTAAATGCACATTATGTAGGTTTTATCTAGTCTAGACCTGTTTTCAGCCCGGCCCGGCCCGAGCCCGTCCAATTGTGAGGCCTAATAAAAAGCACTTTGCTACTCCAAAAATGACTTAAGTGGTACCCTTAAAATAAACAACTCCAATGAAAATTCAGGTGATCTTGCTATATTCCATGTGGTCCATCTATCACATGTGTTGGGGATGCAAATTTAAAATCATAGCATTATTCAAACTTTAATCATCTTTTTTTTATTGGGGTGTGTGTGTGTGTGTGTATCGTAAGTAAAGTTTAATAAGAGGACAAAAAGGCCACACAATGGCATACCCCATGTAGACTGCGAGCTAGGTACTATGAAGTGAGTGCTTCAAAAAGGTCGACGTATGAGTACTTAGTGCGGCTGGTGTGAGGGTGCGACATGAGGGCTTTCGTACACGCCGAGAGTGCGACAACCATTTTTTTTGTTGACTTTTGACACTTTATTCTTCAAGTGTTTTATTTTTGTTTTGTTTTTGTTGGTAAGTTATTATATTATATTTGTGGTATCTTTTACATTTTGACTTCAAATTTTTCAGAATTGTGGTATACTATATTATATATGGATACTGTTATCATTGTTTATATGCATGTAATTCTCTTGAATAGTTGAATTATATTGTTTATTAGTAAATAATTAATTTATGTGTATTTTGCCCCTTAATTAGAAAAAAATAGTGGTAAAATAGTTTGTGTATAGTATTATATAATGCTATATAAAAAGCATTTTTAATATTTTAGATAAGTACCCCCGCAGCACTCGCACTCTTGATTTTGAGAAAATTGCCGAACTCAAGGGACTCATGTCACTGTACTCGCGTCCCTGCCCCAGCGCCAGTGCTTTCTAGACTAGGTATAACCCGTTCCTAAAGGCACTACCAGATAATTTTAACCAGGTGTGCCTTAAGTCAATAACTAATTCGATGAGCCTTCTGCACTCAATAACTTTGCATGCCTTAATCAGTTTCAATAATTACGAAAACATGTTTTCGTAATACAATTCCTAAGCCAAAAACCAAACAACCCTTAAACCAAAACCCAAATAGCCCTTACCCTAAAGGCTTTAAGCCAAAAGCAAAACACCTTTTTAGACAAAAGCCATTAAGCCAAACTGCCCTTATGCCACAACCCATTAATTGAAACAGCCTTAAGCCAAAAGCCTCAAATTTGGACCATCCTAGCATCATTGTAACCTTTTATTGTTTATCACCCACATACATTTTTTTGGGTCCCACAAGGCCCTAATTTATTATCTAGATACAACACAAGTCATAAACAAAAAAAAAAAAAACCAGAAGTAGTGGAACAAGACCAGGGCATTCAGCCACAAAACAAAACCAATACTACAATAGATTTAAAGATATTTCTGCAGGATCTGGTAGAAAGGTAATCATCTATATATATATAAATATGTGTGTGTGTGTGTGTGTGTGTGTGTGTGTGTGTGTGTCATGACTTCTGATATCACAACAATAACACCAGAGTAGTCCATTCAACATTTTATACACTTGTGCCTTAATATTCTACATAGACATGGCAAACAACAAGCAAATGATCTTTGAACTAGGTTCAACTTTTTCTAATATAGGACATGTTTTCTTGGCTTAAAGAGATACCTCGAACCATATGTCGAATGAATCATATCTGCCAAAAGAGGATACTGCAAAGTAGCGAATAAAATGACAGGCACGCACGCAAACAGAGCAATTGGGATCGGGACCCACTCCAAATCTTGATGATAAACGATGAAAAATGTTGCACTAAAAGCCACCATCATAGTGGTTATAGAAATGAAAAGCGTAGTGAGTCCGATCATCAGCTTCAACGGTAGTGATTCAAGGAAATCATTCTCTGCATACCGTGAGGTGAGGATCGAGAAGAACATTAGTATCGAAGTTGAAGCCGTGAATAGAGCTATAGCATCTGAGATCACGAACACCATGAATGAACCCTTTGTGAGAAAAACTGGAGTCCCTAAACTGTTGTTCCCACCTGGTACTGTAAATGCTGCAGCGAAAACTACGGTGGCTATAAGCGTAGCGACAAGCATAGATGAAGTGGCTGTGTCCTTCATCCACTTCTCTCCTTCCTTCACTAACTCTTTGTGTTCTTCTGTAAATAAAGATTGGGGTGTTTTTCCTTCTGAATTTTTACATTCTGCGTATGAAGGTTGCACAATTTTTTCCACCTCCTACAGTCAAAATGACATATGACACTGTTTTAGGAAATGGAGATTCTACAAATGGTTGATAATATGCAAGTTGAATCAAAAGTTTTAAATATATGTTACTAGATATACTATACCTCACAAGCTATGTTGTACAGATATGGACACGAAACATAAATATGACACAGTATGGACACAACTTAGCGAATTCCAAAAATATAGGATATGGACACGACTAGGAAACGACAAATAAAAAGCTAATTTTTTTAATTAATTATACAATATGCTATGTTGTGTCTGTTTCGTAAATTTTCAAACAAATCAATTATGTATCTTTCATTTCATTACATTAGGACTTTTGCCAACAAATTTTGAAAACATTTCCTATTTATGAAAGGCCACCATGCTGGCTGCGTGTTTTGCATATGTTGGATGCAAACAATAATCAAGACACTATTTTCGCTTGTCCACAATGTGGTGGGGCGTGTCCTGCATGGACACGGCATCCAAATTGAGGTGTACGTTCTACTTAGAATAAGGACACTTCTCAATCCAATGATTGACAAACAATCTGTTTTTTACGACAAGTCAAGATCGATCTTAGTGACATACACAGTTATAAGATACTGGGAAATGCATAGTTACAAGATATTGATGATAGGGATTAAACACCAAAACTAGCCAAGAAAAGAAATGAAAAAAGAAAAAAAAAACAAGACAAATAAAAAAAGAAAAAAAATGACTCTAACCTCGCAAAACCAAAGCATCCCCAGAAAGCTATCCAGACAAAGAAAATTTAAAGTGACAGAAAATAAAACTGTTTAACCAAGGACATCACCAACAAAACCAACTAGTAACCACCAAGCAGGTAACCCATTAGACAAGAAACAAGACCCACAATGAAGAAACGAATACGAAGCACGAACTGATTCTGCTACCCAAACCGAAGACATAATCTACCATAGAAACATTCCACAGCTACATAATCTACCACCAACCAAGCACAGACCCAAACAAGACGGCACAAAAACCATCCCATGCAACCCACATTTATATCTATCAAAGAAACTAAATCAAGGTTGCACAATTTGTTTGGTTTTTAGAAAGCTCTGAGATCACCATATTAAAATTTTGGGAGGCTCAGAAAACACCAATCAATATTCTTTACAAAACATGCTTTAAAGATGTAATTCCAAATGCCAGGACTGCCATATTTTCAAATATTATGTTTTTATTTCTACTTGTACATCCAACATTCTAAACACTCGTAATTATTCCCAGTTAGGAATATAAAACTCTATTAACCTACTAAATATCACCAAGAACGGCTAATCAAAACCTAGAATTATGTAGACTCCTAAAATTTCCAAACAACAATTACAACATCCAGCACAATCTCCATCCTAATCAAAACACAAATGATATTCTCGGCAAACGCAGCTTTTCCTAAATACAACCATATAGGAATCAACCCTATAGACACTATACATAGAACTTCTACTAAATTCATCATCGATCATCATTAGAAGACATTAGTGCCGACGACGATTTAGCTCGCCTTAAACCACCACACAATCTTTGTTTAACCATTTCAGGCAAGTCATCAAAATTGAATGTGCCCTTCTAAAAGCCAATTCATTCCTACACATCCAAAATCACCGGAGAATCACAATAAAGTGATTCGCCATGCTTTCCCACATCTATCTTCAAGCACAAGTCCTTTCAATAAAGACACCAAGAAGAAATAGAATTGCGGATACAACCCCTAATATTCAACCAACCCATAACACCACATCAAAGCTTCCAAGACATTAGGCAATGAAGGAAAAGATGATCACAATCCTCATTTTGGTCGAACTTCACAAAAAAGACATACCAAATTATCCCCTTGAAACAGGTTATCTACTATGCAAAATCAACTTATTAGGAATCTTTTCTTTCATGATCGAGTTGGTAACAGAACAACTCCACCTTCAATGGAACCATCCCCAACCATAAGGATTAAAAAAGAGGGTCCAAATGATGTAGCTTGTCTTTAACTGCTCTACAAAAGGGTTCCATAGATATTCGAGCTTTGCGATAAAATTTCAAATGACCCAATCGTCGAACTCATAGCTCAATTTCACTGACCCAAAAAAATTCCAAAGCCCAGACCATTGCTCCAACTCCCACCCAAAAAGCGGTCTTCGCATCCTATACTCATGAAGAATTCTGCTAGCTACCAAAAGGTCCAGTTGGACCATCTTGGAAGCATGCTAGCGCAAACACTCTAGGAAAAGCGAGCTTAAGCTAGCATCGGAAAGCCAGACATCCTTCCAAAATCTAATGTAATTACGCTTGCCCACTGCCTGTCCACAGGCTTGTATAAATACTCTACAAAATACTCATTCCCCAAAAGAACTTGTAGCCATGCGGAAGGCCACGCAATACAAGCATAATTTGTCACAATACAGTCGTAATTTAATCTATACTTACTACACAAAACCTTTTTCCATAAGGGGCTTTTCTCATTCCTAATCTCCGCATCCACATTGCAATGAAAGCTCCGCTTTTTTTCAACTAGCCCAATGCCCCATTTATCATTTCTAAGACAGCAAATCCCAGTCTAAGCAATGAGTTTTCCTCTTTAAGCTACATTCGCCCTATAAGAATGTCCTCAGTATCATTTCCAACTTCTTAACTATAAAAAGCAGAACTCTAAAAATAGAGAAGTACAAAGGCATACTACTGAGCACGGAGTTAACAAACTTAGTATGACTATCGAAAGAAAGAAAATGTCTTTACCACGAAGCCATATATTTTACTTTCAAACTTTAATCAAAACATGATTCCACATAGAAACTGATCCAGGATTCGCTCCTAAAGGTAATCCCAAATGCTTAAGAGAAGGGAATCCCAGCTGGCATCTAATAATACTTGCTCACTCTACAACACGATTCTCATCCACTCTATATCCATGACATAGCTTTTGTGGAAGATTATTCATTCAATCCAAAGATACACTCAAATCCCTTTAAAACCCTTCTGGTATTCTTCAACATCCTCAAATCCAATTTACAAAAAAAATGAGAGTGTCACATAAAATTGTGGGAGGGAGATATTGAAACCATTGTTCCCATATTTGATCGATCCCTTCCACAAGATTAACTCAGCAGCTTTATTAATCAAGCCACACAAACTTGGGCCCCAATGTTGAATAGAAAATAAGATAATGGGTCTCCTTGGTGAGGACTCCTACCCTACCTAGTAATTTGTCGACAAGAACTGACATTTTAACAATTGAACTACAGCCCACATCCTCCTCTTCCATTCTATACTATAGTATGACTAGTCACAGTACACTCTCAAAATAATGCCCCATAAGGATTCTATCTCGTAGAGTCAACCAACTTGGAAGTGATCAGCACGCAGACAATGGTCTGTCTACCTAATAGGGCGAAACCACTAAGACTACAGACACCTATCTTTCGCAATCAAAACAAACATATATTCATATATATATATATATATATATTAGAAAGAGAACCCAACGCCAATTATTTGACTAGCAAGTAAACTATCAACACCTCCCCCTACCTATATATACTTATTGATGTGAGCTCTACTATCATGTTGATAATGGTGAGAAGTTATTTCAAACATTTTCTATATATGTAGTTCAAAACAACCAAATCCAAATTGCAATTTGAACGAAAGTAAGGCCTAAAGGTCTATTCATTTGCAGCTTTTCAGCAAACCCATTCATCTTTCCCTTATGAACTATGGTGATGGTTTAGATAAGACAAGTTCTTTAAAATTATTTATCACTACTCACAAAAATAATCAGAAGGAATATTTACCTTAAACCACAAAAGCTCTCGTTGCATTTGAAGTGCTGCTCCGGATACTATGTTGAGTCGATTTGGAGGTGCTAATCTTCCAGCTAAATGTAGCATATTATTACGGCTTTCGTCACTATAGGATGTTATCAAATCTTTAATGGAGCCTAGCTCATATTGCAGATTGAAGATACTCTCGTGACGATGTGAAACTGCAATGTGAAATATACTTCGATTTCTGCTATCTATTTTCCATATAAGATCCGGGTATGCGCGTATAAGCTCAATCAAGAATTTATCATTTCCCAGTTCTGCTGCAACAAAAAGTAGCCGTGACGGGTTTCTAATCAGCTCTGAAATCTCCGATTCATCTTTTCGTAAAACCAGCTGCCAGAGGCGTTTGACTAGTTGAAGGGCTTGTGTTTGCTTCAAGCTTTTGTCAGCTAGCTTCATACCAGCTGTGACTGAAAATGCGAAGCATGTGAGCTGATCGAGTCTTTTGAAGGAGTTCATTGCAATAAGATTGGTAGCGACAACGCGCTCAGAAGTGATGCATAAACATTGAAAGAATTACCACGTACTATTGACTATAGCATGTAGATATATAAAGTGAAGGCACAATTAAGTAATATTTCCTAATCAATTGTACTAATTAAGGCATAATGTTTGTAGCAATGAGGAAAAGATCAGACTGTAGTTGTAGTATGAAACAAGTTTTGAAATGAGAAAGAGAAGGGGAAGTAAATGAACAATTATGATGTTTGGAGTTATTTAGGAAAAAATTAAAAAAAACAAAAAAAAAAAACATAAAATCTTGGCTCAACTTAATACGAAAATGGCAGTAATTCTCTATTAGGAGTTGGGAAAATCCTTAGTATGTGGGTGATGATACAACTGTTTGAAGATGCTTAGATTATAGGATCTAGTTAAATCTGACTTCCTATATGGTTTTTGTGAGAAACAATGTTATGTTGGTTTGACAAATGACTAGTTTTAAGAGAGTCATTAGACTCGTCACGGACTCATGTGTAAGAAATAGACACTAACCAAATATATGAATTTATAGAACTTGTTCACTTATAAACTAAATAACCTGGTCTTGACTTTCCCACTTATAAGAGTCCCTGGCAGTCCATTTCTGCGTGGTTCACAGTTTTAAAAAAAATAATAGAAACCACTAAAAAAAAAATTAAACAATTTCATCCATGAACATATTATCCTTCTACACGAATAATGTAAAAAAAAAAAAAAAAAAAAGAAGCAAATTGTGATGATTAATAGATACAATCAATTTGATGATGCTATTAAGATATATATATATGCGACTAACTTGAGTTTAGGAATCTCCTCCATATTCCAAGCTGGTATCCATCAGAAAATGCAGATGGCTTTCGAGCCAGTACATGCAATGCCGTCTCACCTTTTCCATCACGAGCCACAGCCAGCTCTGGGTATTTTTGTAATATTTCCAAAGCCACATCTACAATGTTTTTTTTTTTAAAGGTTAGGGAGGTTACAATTGAAAAATAAAATAGAGCATTTTTATATTTTGATTAATTACTAGTTGTGTAACCGTGCAATGCGTCAGAAAAATGGCAGTAAAAATGCTATTGAGCAAAATAAGAAGTACGAAGATTAATTTTTTAACCTCAAAGCTTTTCTCTACACAAATTTCTCAATTAAAGAAGAGAAAAATGAGTAATATTTACCAAATATATCATTACTAAAATGTGTATTAAGTACGTACCCCAATTCAATCTTTCTCCAATAAATCATCAACCTTAGTCTTTTCTTAGAGATAGCAGAACTATCTCGGTTTGATAAAATTTCAAATACTGAAAATTAAGTTATTGAATTTTTAGTATCGAAAATTAAGTTTAAAATTTTTAGTACTGAAAGTTTAAGATATTGAATCTGCACTTCTGAAAACAATATTTAAAGTATTTAAAGTACTGAAAATAGACCGCATTTAGTGATTTCCAGTAGAACTTTTTTACTTCATGTTTTGATTAGGTTTTTGGTAGCTTTTTCAATGAGATGGTACATTGTTAGATCCACCGATAAAAGTTAAGTGTTGAAACTTTTCATTTTTCAACACTTAATCGAGTTATCAAACACCTCTCTCTCTACAGAAAGTTATAAACACATATACTGATATACACACAATGACACAAATATATTAGTATATACTTGACTTCTGGATACACTACACTGTAAACACTCTTTAATGGAGTATCAAATTACATGACACTAGACATACGTTTAAATAGGGTCAAAAGAGTGCACTACCCCTAACGTTTTCAAAATTACAATTTGGTCTAAAATTTTAAAATTTTAGCCATATACCCCAATTAGGAAAAATTACTCTTTTTTCCACCCTCCTAAGTTCATGAATAGTTATCCATTTGTTCTCCAAAACTTTAAGGGGTTTTTTTTTCTATATATGCCTCGATAAAGAATAAATACTTCAAATTCCTCTAAAATTTTTGCCCCCAAGCTTAAATTTTTGGATATGCCATTATATGTCAACTTATTAAAATGAGGGAAGTAGGGTAATTTATTTTACTATAAAGTTTGATACTAATAGTTATCTGGTTAACGCTTCATTTTTCGCAAGTCAAATGACAGAGAGAGAGAGAGTTTAATACTCACCATATAAACCGGTACTAATACATGTATTGAGCAACCCAATTCGATCCTCGTCCAACAAATCATCAACCTTAGTCTTATTGTATAGATACCAAACCATATCACTATGCCCTAACAAAGCAGCCATATAAAGTGGAGTCATTCCTTGACTACCACGGACCATAGGCAAGTCTTCGTTCTTGTTCACCATAACTTCCGCAATTCTTACGGTTCCTACAGCTGCCGCAAAACAAAGGGCAGTATTGTGATTTATATTTTGTAGTTCCAAGTCCTTTGGGTCCATCAACTTCACGAGCTCTTCAACAAAGTGGATACGCCTCGCAGCTGCTCCAATGTGAAGTGCAGTTTCCCATCCTTTTGTTATGCTGGACCGTATGATCAATGGGTATACTTCGATAATGCCATTGGCAGCATCCCAGTCACCTTTTAAGGCTGCTTGATAAAGAGGCACACATATACTAAGGTACTGCTCTCTTGATTCTCCTGTAAAAGTCGATCTCAAGCACATATATAAGTTATCATGCATCAAAAAATATATATATATATATATCTATATATATCCATATCTATTTCTCAATATTTATATATACCATAGTGTAGAACCAAGAAGTTGGCAGTTTGAAGAGGCAATTAGAAGACACTCCAATTCAAATGGAGTTGTTACCTCGAGGGTCTATAAATAGAAGATGAAGTGAAGAAAGATGGACACACAAAACAATCCAGAAAACCACTTTACAACACACTTCTATAGTTTATTTTCCTAGGAGTAACAAACCACTTCGAAGTACCCTTGGAGATATATTAGGACTTGTACTTTACTTCGCTTTCAATAAAGTAGTTCTTTCCTTTCCTCAATTTCCTTTCCTGTTCTAGATAGTTAGCCTAATTTAACATTAGTTGTTCTTAGTATAGTATAATTTTAGTTTTAAGTCATTTCACATCACATTCTATTCCTTTAAGTCTTTGGTTTCAAGGCATTCCAACGGTCACAATTGACTTGATTAGGCGGATTTGACTTTCTCAATCAGATTGGCAATTTACTTGTCTGTCACACACAAATTACACAAATATTCTTCAAATTAAGGATTTATGGCCAAACACCACCCATCTTAAGAAGAAAAGAAAAGAAAAGAAAAGAAAGGATAGCATTGCATAAAAATTAGTCAAAACCTTAACCAAAAACGAATGAATTATGCAAAGGGAAAAAAGAGTTAAAGAATCTTACGAGATAGAAGGTCGATCGAAGGACTCGTAAGTTGGGGTGAAGTCACAATCTCGATTTCAGTCCCATTTTGTTCGTCGGCACTTGAGGGTAAATTTGCATTTGTTGCTTCTTCTCCAGTATTAGTGTTTTCCATTTGTTTCTTCTTTTGGTAATGATAAAATTTGTTTGCTGCTTCAACAAAAAAATAAAAAAAAAAAGATACATAGAATAATATCTGTTGGGGGCAAATCAGATCATAAAAAATACAAAGTCAATTCGGCAAGGGACTTTAGCCAACTATTTTTCATTAATTAGGGACTTAACACTACAAAAGATTTTCAAGGTGGGTGGTAAGGGATCAATGACTAATTAACTCTAATATATTTGTCTCTCTTTGTTGTGTACATAGTTTTAAAATTGGATACCATCCATTTTGTTTTTCGCTACACGAATCATTGGTACTTGCAAACAATTTCCAAACAGTTTGAGCGCCAGCACCAATAATTTTCTTGGAAAAATGTAATGCCCATCCCGAATGTTACACAAGCAAGAAGATTCATAGGGGGTGCAACTTGAAATGAAAATTCCTAATTTCTAATGCAAAAATTCCCAAAGATCTCGAATATCTTTCGATACAAATATTTTGATATATTCTGAAACATTCCAAACTTGAGAAATTAAATCTAAATTATATATTTTATTCTCACAAAAATAGTTATGTGCATTTTCTGGGGTAAAATATAGATAGTTTTATGGGAAAATTAAATAGCAGCCCCTCATATGGACTGTAATACAATTACAGTCCACCCATTTTTTTTTAAAGTGATAAGGACGCGTGATTTTGTGTGTTAAGGCTTAAGTCCTTTTTTTTAAACTGAAAATAAGATTAATGACAAGTTTGCCCTTATTTAACACACTTAGAACATGTAGTTCTGTCACCTCAGCACGCATTTTAATGCAGTTTTTTTTTTTCTTTTCAAACTTTAAAATGTCATAACTTTCAAACCACAACTCCACTTTGAACAAAATTTATATATCTGTAATCTAGAAGAAAAGATCCATCAAACAAGATCTATAGTGAGTGTGAAAAAAAAAATCAATGTCACTGTCGGACTAATGTAACGTAATGACAGTATCATGCCACAATGACATGATAATATATTTGATTTTTTTTTTTTTTGGTTTAACATTTGATGATATATTACTGTCTTTACATAGAGAGTATAGTAAATCCAGTAACATCTTACAATTGGCTAAAATTTTGTGATTATTTTGTCGATTTGAAGAAATGATACTGTCGATGATATGTTAATATCTCTTTTATATAATGCCATGTTACTAATCTTTTGATGATTTGTTACTGTTTTTCGCATAGGAATTTTACTTAAAGATAGAAACATCTTCTAAATAACCCTAATTTTACAATTTTTTATCACAGTGACATGATACTATCTTTGAAAAAATATTTTTTCATTTGATGATATGTTACTGGATAGTGTTGTAAAGAAGTAATATCTTTAAATTGGCCATAATTTTGCAATTATTTTGTCGATTTGAATAAATGTTATTGTCGACGACATGTTACTGTCTCTTTTTGCAATGACATGTTACTAATTTTTGATGATATGTTACGGTTTTTCGCATGGGGACAGTATTTAAAGACAGCAACATCTGCTAAATGACCCTAATTTTATAATTTTTATGACAGACATGATACTATCTTTGAAAAAACGGTTTTTTCTTTGATGATATGTTACTATCTTTACTTGAACATTATTGTAAATGCAGTAACATCTTAAAATTGACCATAATTTTTCTAATTTTTTGGTCAATTTGTACAAATGTCACTGTCGACAACATATTACTGTCTCTTTTTGCAATGTCATGTAACTAATATTTTATAATATGTTACTATTTTTTGCATGGAGATAGTATTTAAAGACAATAACATCTGCTAAATGACCCTAATTTTACAATTTTTTACGACAGTAACATGATACTATCAAATAAACAACGTTCTTTCTTTGATGATATTTTACTGTCTTAAACTAGACATTATTGTAAAAGCAAAAACATTTAAAAATTGGCAATAATTTTACTATTTTTTGGTCAATTTTTACAAATGTCACGGTTTATACCATAATGACAGTATCATCTGCTAAAATGGTCATAACTTTGCGATTCTTTAGCCATTTTAAACGATTTGTTTTTTTTGATTTAGGCTAATATTAATTTTGGTGATCTACGCAATGGAAGTGTAGATTTTACAAAAAAAAAATTAATAATTTTTTCAACACCCATTTTTGAGCTACAAAAATTTGAATTTTTTATTTTTTATTTTTTACGAATTTTATAGTCAATATGCATCTTGTTTTGTAGATTTTGTTTTGTAGATCACGGATAAATAAATTTTATCGAAAACCGATTTGAAGTTTAAAAGTTCTGACATTTTAAAGATTGAAAAAAAAAAAAAACTGTTTTGAGAAGTGTGCATGTTAGTTGCTGAAAATAAGGAAAATGCCACGTTGATATAACTTTGGGGTCATTTTGGTCCCCAAAAAAAAAAAATAGAAAACAACTTTTGGCATTAAAAACCAATCATGTGGACTAATTGTTTATTTTGCTCCTTTATAGGGAGCTATGGCCAATCGTCCCTAGTTTTATATTGAGGGGGTTCAATTAAAGGTCTTTATATCCAAACACAACATAGCAAAATCTCACGCTTGTTTTTCTTAACCTATTAAGTCATTTGTACCCGTTTTGGCCAAAAATACTCTTTTATGCCTAAAAAGTTTTAAATTGTCATATCTTTTGATCTACAAGTCCAATTTTTATTTTATTTTATTTTATTATTTATTTTTATAGATTTTGATGTTTTGGAATCAGAAAAATGAGATCTATCAAATAAGATCAATATTGACTATGAGATCATTGGGGATATTTTTTTTTTAACAAAAACATGAAAAGGCTTTTTTTTTTTTCATGAATCTAATAAAAATATACTCCTTTTATAAAATTGAAATCCATAGGTGCATAGATCTCAAAAATAAATAAATAAATAAAACTGCATGAAATAAATAAAATATATAAACAAAAAAACAAAACAAAATCACCAAAAAAGGCCAAAAAATGATAAAATAAAGTCGTTTAATTCAAACAAATAACAATACATGTTTGTAAACAAATAATATAATCTGTCCAGACAGATAAAATCTCAAAACGAGTCTCCAAATTATTTGTTTTGCATAATTTTCAACTCTAATGCACAGATTCGGATAAAATATATGAAATCAAAAATAAATTAAAAATCACCCAAAAGGGTAAAAAATGAGAAAGTTATGGTCATCTAAAGTTGAAATTTTAACAAATAATTACATGTTATCTGTTTGTAAACAGATGCAATCGTTAAACAATCAACTGAAAAATTTTTTGTTTTTTTTCTTGAGAATTTCATATCACATATGGATCTTGTGTTTAAACATCTGGATTTCACAATACCAAAATAATAAATTTTATGAAAAATGAATTTAAAAATTGAAAGTTATGGAATTTTAAAATTTAAAAAATTAATGATGACATAGCATAACTAACTCCAAAGACTAAAAGTGAATGAAAATAAGGAAAAAAAAAGTGAGGAAACATTCTAACTTGTACCCAAAAAGTAGCGAAGGGCTTTAGTTAAAAATGCCAAAAACTGTGTTTATACTTAGACTACCACATTTTGAGAGATTTTTGACCAAAAATCCCATATATTAACATAATATGACATGAAAGGTTTTATGCTATTTTCTACTATTATTCCGAATATTCCAAAAATTTCAAAAATAAATAAAACTAAAAATCTGGAAAAAAAAAAAATGCCAAAAAGCTTTCTATAAAATGGAAATTTCCAAAATTTTTGAATTAGAATGAATTTGGAAATTCTAAAATTTTAGAATTAGAATCAGAATGAGTTTTTGTGTTTCAAAATTTTTGAAATTTTTTTTCCGAAAAGCACATTTCCAATCCGTTCCATCCAAAAATAAACCCTAGTTGTAATTAAAAATGTAGGTCCCAAATGAAACTAAACAGCTATACCCTACAGGATACCAAATTGTTTTTTCTAGATCTTTTCTACTCAAAAGAGAAAATAAGTATAGATGTTATTAACTATAAATACTAAGACCATGTTTGTTTCGCCAGATAAAAGGACATGATAGGATAAAGCCTTATCGT
This sequence comes from Hydrangea macrophylla, assembly GCA_033977485.1. Taxonomy (NCBI): domain Eukaryota; kingdom Viridiplantae; phylum Streptophyta; class Magnoliopsida; order Cornales; family Hydrangeaceae; genus Hydrangea; species Hydrangea macrophylla. The sequence goes on from CM066999.1 coordinate 27,700,556, forward strand.
GTAGTCTTGGGTTTGGCTCAGTCTATACTATTTGCCGGATAAAAATATCCAAAATTCAATTTTTAATCTAGAATCTGCAGTATAAAGTTATATCCTGGGGTTGGGATAGGGTCGGATAAGGAGTAGTGGGATAAGAAAAACGACTCAACTAACATTTTAAAAGTAAATGTTCTAGACATTTATTTCCCAAACATCATAATATTAAAAAAAAAAATCATAAAAATAATATTTAAAAATAAAAAATCATATTTAAAATTATTAAATATTCATAAAAGGTTGTAAAATTAATATTTAAAGCATAAAGTTGTATTTTAAACTTCAAAAAGAGTAATTAAATGTTTATTTTTTTTTAAAAAAAAAGAGTATTTATAAAAATAATAACCAAAAAAAAAAAGTTACTATAGTAAATATTTTAAACATTTAATTATATTTGAAACTCGTATCCGTCACACTGCCAAACGCAACAGGATATATGCTTATCTCACAATATTACTTAGCCTATCCAATCCTACCTTATCCTATCATATTCGACAATTTTATTCGGCCTCTCAAACATGGCGTAAAAGATTAGATTTGTCATTTGTCTATCCATACCAATATCATCATGTATATATATACCTTTGAATAGTATCTCTTTTTAAAATGTAACAAACTTCTGTGTAACCTTTCTTCATCTTTTCCTTTCCACACTTGGGTTTAGCACATAGTTTCATTAGTTTCTCATGTCTTCATTACAAATTAAAAGCCGTTCAAGTACGAGTACAAGACTCCTGACCTTTTTCTTATTAGAGGACCAATTTTGAGCAATAAAGGAGTTTATAAATTTTAACAAAATAGAGGTATATTTAGAATTTCAAAAATTAAAGGGGGGAAGTACATAAAATTTTGCAGGACATGGATGAAGAAATAGCAAAAAAGATCAAATGAAACAGCAATAGTCTGTTTTGTTATCACTTGAATTTGAGTAGTCTCGTTCATAATCTATATGTTGTATTTGTAGAAATCTTCATTTTTAATTATAGGGTAAATATCACTTACCTCCCCTGAGGTTTGGTCTAATTACACACGCCTCCCCTCAGGTTTTTATAATATCACTCCCATACCCAACCCCCCCCCCCCCCTCCTCTTGTTTATCCAACAGAAGAAATAGTAAAAGATCATTGATCTATCATCTAACACTTACAGAACTACTCTTAATATCAATAAAAGGGTCTTAACTCCCCTTGCCAAATAGAAATAAAAACAAATAATTCCCAAAACTATCTTCTTTGAAGAAGCCTTGGTGTGCTTTAGAGGGGGATATTTGTATTTATTCCTATTTATTGAGAGTAGTTAAGACCTTTTATTAATATTGAAGGATAGTTCTGTAAGTATTGGATGATACCATCAGTGATCTGTAACTTTTTCTGCTCTTGGATGAACAGAAGGGGGTAGATGTTACTAAAAATTAGAATTAAGGGAGGTAATTAAGTGATATTACTGAAACAGGAGGGGAGACGTGTGTAATTAGACCAAACCTTAGAGAAGGTAAGTGATATTTACCCTTAATTATAACATCATTTTCTTAAATTGATCCACGGAAGAATGACGATCTTCTTATTAAAAATCTCTTTAAATTTATTAATACAATTATCTCAATGACACCCAAGCATGCCCTAAGATTTTGGTTTTTCAATTTTTCCTAGACTATTATCCACAAAACCTTTAGAATTTTATCCTATCACTCTTATCTTTTTTTTTTTTTTTTTGTGGACACCGCGTGCGGGGTCATACACGCACACCACCACAAGAAAGGGGAGTGTTCACCTTATGCCTATTAGAGTTAGCTATTATAATTAGTTTTATTTATATTTAGCTTTAGGGTAGTTTAGTCTTTTACTTTATATTAGGGTATTCCTAGATATACTATTATTCTCTCTTCCTTTTGTATTGTATTCATTCATTCAGTTTTGGGTAATGAGAAGCTCTAGCTTTCTTCTCTCTTTTCTCTTTTTTGTTATCTTTATTTGATATATTCACATGGTATCAAAGCAGGTTCGAATCTCATCCACAATTTTTTCGGATGATTCTGGTTCGTTTTTGGATTTCTCGCTGATTCAGATTCGTTTTTTTTTTATCTCGCACTGATTCGCGTTCTTTTTTGGATCTGTTGTCTGATTTTGGTTCGTTTGCTTTGTGTTATTTAATTGTTTCGTTTTCGTAATGGCTGCTGAACGCGATGATTCGCTCCAAGCGATTAGTGTTAAACTCGATGGCAAGAATTTTGCATATTGGAATTATGTGATGAAGAATTTTCTAAAGGGGAAGAAGATGTGGGGTTATATCAATGGGGATTTTAGTAAACCTATGAATGAACAGGCTGATAAATTTGCAGAATTGTTAGATGTTTGGGAAACAAACAATTCGAAAATCATTACTTGGATCAACAACTCCGTTGCTCCCTCAATAGGTATACAATTGGCAAAGTTTGAATATGCAAAGGAGGTGTGGGATCATTTGGCTAAACTGTTTACACAGTCCAATTTTGCAAAAAGGTACCAATTAGAGAGTGATATTCGTGCCCTTGAACAAAAAAATTTGAGTATTCAGGAGTTCTATTCTATAATGACAGATCTTTGGGATCAGTTGGCTCTCATGGAGTCGCCTGAATTGCGGGCGTTTGCACCATATATCGCTAGTAGGGAGGAACAACGTCTGGTTCAGTTTTTGATGGCTCTACGTGGTGATTTTGAGGGCCTTCGTGGGTCCATTCTCCATCGTAGCCCACTTCCGTCAGTTGATTCTGTTGTCCATGAGTTAGTAGCTGAGGAAATACGTCTCAAGACTCAATCTGGAAAGGGAATTCTCCCTGACTCTACTTCATCTGTTTTAGCAGCCCCTTTTCGACCACCGTCAAACAATCAGAATAAGCCTTACTCGAGAGTTGGTAGTGATGTATGCAGCTACTGTAAGGAGAAGGGTCATTGGAAGGCTCAGTGTCCTAGGTTGGGTTTTTATTTATGGTATTCTCGCCTTGGTCATGTTTCAGCCTCTCGTTTAAAATATTTAGCTTCTACAGGAAAATTAGGAGATTTAAAAACTCATGACATTTCTGATTGTAGTGGTTGTAAACTGGCAAAATTTTCCGCTTTACCATTTAATAGAAGTATTTCTTATTCTCTTGCACCATTTGATTTAGTTCATTCTGATGTGTGGGGACCCTCTCCTATTACTACAAGAGGGGGGTCTCGATATTATGTATCATTTATTGATGATTGCACTCGTTACTGTTGGGTTTATCTTATGAAACGCCGTTCAGACTTCTTTGATATTTACAATACCTTTCGTGCTTTTGTTAAAACTCAACATTCTGCTGTCATCAAATGTTTTAGATGTGATTTAGGTGGAGAGTATACCTATCATAAATTTCGTGAGTTGCTTGCTTTAGATGGAACTATTCACCAGTCCTCTTGTACAGACACTCCTGAGCAAAATGGTGTTGCTGAAAGGAAACATCGGCATATTGTTGAAACTGCTCGCTCTCTTTTATTATCTGCATATGTCCCTAGTGATTTTTGGGGAGAGGCTGTCCTTACTGCTGTCAATCTAATTAATAAAATTCCGTCATCTCACTGCTCAGGTCTGTCACCTTTTGAAAAATTGTATGGGCATGCTCCTGATTATTCTTCCTTAAAGGTGTTTGGTTGTACTTGTTTTGTCCTTCGACCTCATGTAGAGCGTACCAAATTGTCACCTAAGTCTGCTATTTGTGTTTTTCTAGGTTATGGTGAGGGTCAGAAGGGATATCGTTGCTTTGACCCAGTTACTAAGAAACTATATGTATCTCGTCATGTTGTGTTTCTCGAGCACATACCTTTCTTTTCTATTCCTGATAATCATCATGAGTTGACTAAATCTGATCTCATCCATCTTGACCCATTCTCTGATGATATTGATAGTGTGCCCTCTCAAGCCCCATGCACCACTGATATTGTCTCACCTCATGGTTCTACTTCTGGTGATACTGGTACCTTGCCGCTTGATGCTACCTCCCTTCCAGAGGCCACCCAAGCACCTACTGAGACTGTGGAACCTACTCGCTATCCTGCTCGCACTCGTAAGTCTACTCAATTACCTGATTTTGTTTATTCTTGTTATTCGGATTCTTTTGCTTCATTTTTAGCTTCAGTTCATGATCTCTCTGAGCCTCTGTCATATAAAGAGGCAGCTCTTGATCCTCTTTGGCAACAGGCTATGGCAGAGGAACTCTCAGCATTGTATAAGACAGACACTTGGAGTTTGGTTCCCTTACCTTCTGGTAAGAGCGCTATTGGTTCTCGTTGGGTTTATAAAATCAAAACCAAGTCAGATGGGTCTGTTGAGCGGTACAAAGCAAGATTGGTTGCCAAGGGTTTTTCCCAGCAGTATGGTATGGATTATGAGGAGACTTTTGCTCCTGTTGCTAAAATGACTACTGTTCGTACTCTTATTGCAGTTGCTTCTATTCGTCAGTGGCATATAACTCAGATGGATGTTAAAAATGCTTTCTTGAATGGAGACCTCCAAGAGGAGGTTTATATGGTTCCTCCTCCGGGTGTTCCTCATGGTCCTGGTGAAGTTTGCAGGCTTAAAAAAGCCTTATATGGTCTTAAACAAGCCCCTCGAGCTTGGTTTGAGAAGTTTTCCACAGTGATTACCTCATTTGGGTTTTCCCCGAGTGAGTATGATTCAGCTCTCTTTATTAGGTGTACCACTGCTGGTCGTATTATGCTTTGTTTGTATGTTGATGATATGATTATTACTGGTGATGATATTGATGGGATTGCAGTGTTGAAGTCTGAATTAGCTCGTTGTTTTGAAATGAAGGACTTAGGTCCACTACGTTATTTTTTGGGGATTGAAGTAGCCTGTTCTCCAAAAGGTTATCTTCTTTCTCAGTCTAAGTATACAGGTGACATTCTTGAGCGTGCTCGCCTCACTGATAATAAGATTGTTGATACCCCTTTGGAGCTTAATGTTCGTCTTTCCCCTTCTGATGGCGTTCCTTTGCCTGATCCTACATTATATCGCACTATTGTTGGTAGCTTGGTTTATCTTACCGTTACTCGTCCAGACATTGCTCATGCTGTTCATGTTGTTAGTCAGTTTGTTACTTCCCCTACTACAGTTCATTGGGCTGCAGTTCATCGTATTTTGAGGTACTTGAGGGGCACTCGGTTTCAAAGTCTTTTACTTTCGTCATCTTCTTCATTGGAGCTGCGTGCATACTCTAATGCTGATTGGGCCGGTGATCCTACAGATCGCAAGTCTGTTACTGGATTTTGTATATTTTTGGGTGATTCTCTCATTTCTTGGAAGAGTAAGAAGCAAGATGTTGTTGCTGTGTCTTCTACAGAAGCTGAGTATCGTGCTATGGCTTCGACCACCCGTGAGGTTATTTGGTTACGCCGGCTACTTACAGATATGGGTGTCTCTCTTCCTCGCCCTTCACCTATGTATTGTGATAATAAGAGTGCTATTCAGATTGCTCACAATTCAGTTTTCCATGAGAGGACCAATCATATAGAGATTGATTGTCACATTACTCGTCATCATCTTAAGCATGGAGCTATCACTTTGCCTTTTGTTTCTTCTTCAGCGCAGATTGCTGATTTGTTTACAAAGTCTCATCCGATTCAGCGTTTTCGTTTTTTAGTTGGCAAACTCTCTATGCTTCTAGCTGCAGCATCGTGAGTTTGAGGGGGGATATTAGAGTTAGCTATTATAATTTGTTTTATTTATATTTAGCTTTAGGGTAGTTTAGTCTTTTACTTTATATTAGGGTATTCCTAGATATACTATTATTCTCTCTTCCTTTTGTATTGTATTCATTCATTCAGTTTTGGGTTATGAGAAGCTCTAGCTTTCTTCTCTCTTTTCTCTTTTTTGTTATCTTTATTTGATATATTCACAATGCCAACTACCCCCGCTTGGGAGGAGTCGAATCCACACTCTCTCCACAGGAGATAGTGGGGCTGATACCAAATAGGCTACAAACCCATTGGTTATTTTATATATTGTTGTTGCTGCTGTTGGTACGGTCAATTGTGTTACATTTGAGGTCAATAAAATAAAGTAAATTTGTTAAAGAAAAATAAGTTTTTGAATTTACAGATTATTTGGGTAATACAAAAATTAGTTTTATTCTTTATAAAAGAACCAAGTTCGGCATTTGCGTAGCTGCTATAGTGCTTGTAAGGGAATTAATGACGAAAAATTATCAAAATCAAACTAATTGTCTCCATTATTGGTTCTTATAAATAAAAAATAAAAAATTAATTGTTTTATTGATTTGATAATAACCAATCATTAGGCTCTTTTTAAGCTGTAACTATTTTTGAACTGGTTCTGAATAACAAAAGCTATTCATGTGTTACCCAAATTGTCTCTACCTTATGAAAAGTGCTCCAAATTAAGTGGTTCTTTAAACCAACATAATACTTGATTATGTAGAAACCAGATAAAATTGAAGCTGGGCCTAATCTAATCTCATTTTAAGCATTCCCATAAGGCATTTGACTATAGGTCATATCATATTAGGAAAGCTAGCTGGAGAAGATCAACAAAAAAAAAAAACACTTTATTGAAGTTCATATTTACATGGGAAAAAGGAACACTAATAATAGGACTACCTTTGATTTAATAACAACGTTAAGATATAAAGATAAGCCAGAAAAATTACCTCAACAATGATTTTGAGACCCCTTGGCTAATTCTTCACTAATGAACTCCCAGTTTTCTGAAAACACCCCTCAAGACGAGTTCTTGACTACCATGGACCCAAGATATATAGAAGAAAATTTTGCAGGTACAAACAACAAATGATGTAATTGTGTGTGTGTGTGTGTGTATGTGTGTATATATGTATATGTGTGTGTATTAATAACGGTACAAAAAACAAACAATGCAGGTAGGTTTATATATTAAGTAGCTTCTAACCCGAAGAATCTCTGTTGACCATTGTTTTTAAGTTAGAACGTTTTAAATATTACTTTGTGTTCATCACAATTAGGCACAGTTTTTTAAAAAATCAGTTTTAAAATTTTAAATTATTTTGTAAAAACAATTTTTAAATATGTGAGAGAAATAGGATCAACAGGACATAAGAAATCACACTTAAATCTCCATGGAGTTATTTAAATCAAATCTCAATGGAGGTTAGTATAATTTTTGCAACAACAAGAAAAGTTATTGTATTTTGATCTTACCTTAAGGGATTATTCGTGAATTTTATTACCGTTCTCACTTATCAACTTCTGGACGTGCGTGTTTCTACTTTATAATATATGTATATATGTGTGTGTGTGTGTGTATGTGTGTGCGCGTGTGATATGTTATACATATTAATTTTTGAAAAATTTTATGTTTGATCTTATGATACGATCAAAACAGGATACAACATTTTGTTACCTAAGCAAAACCACTATAGAAACCATATACGTACAATGTTTGGATATCAGGGGTATAATATTTTGCTCCCTAAGCACAACAACTATAAAAATCATTACAAAACACTGTACCCCATTTTAAATGTGTAATACAACCAAACCAATTGATAGTATCATTGAATTCTCCTAATTCATGAAATGAAAAAAGTACTAATTTGTATTTTATTCTAGCAAGTCAACGAGGAAACCATTTAAATTTGTATTAGTTCGCGGTCTCACCAAACCTCCAAATTATGAATGTTTTTATATTTCATGATACTTGGCGCCATGCAAATAATAGGTCATTTAAATATTTGCATGATGGCGTTTGTGTGTAACACTTCAAGTACTTTACTAAATATACTCTTCAGACGACCCATGCAATTATCTGTCAACTGCCTAATTAATCACTATGTAAATATGGTGGGGCTTCAATTGTAAGGTAGACAAAAGGGATGTTCCAACCATCTCATTGTCATCTTCTTCTTGGCTTTCAATGTAACGAAACATCCTTAGACCAGCATTTGTTTGTATTCTTATAAACATATTGGGAATTCTATAATACATCCAAAAGTTTTATTTAGGATATATTCAAGGTGGTGCCAGGATTTTAATTAGGGGCTGAGATTTAACGGACATGCATTTAGTGATGGATTTATATGAGATTTTTGGAGCAGCGTTCCCGATGTGATTTTTTTGTGAGTCTATGTATTCATATTTTTTGTTTGGATTTTCTGTATACCAATTTTATTTTATTTTTTTAATAAGTGAGATTTAATTAACAATCCTTACTAAAGGCTGAATTGGGAGAAACGCTTTTAGTTTTAAGGTGAGAAGGATATTGTTTGGCATTAAGTCCTATTTTAAACAAATTATAAAATACTAATTGACAAGTTAACCCGTGCACATTTATTTTATTTTATTTTATGGTTTACAAACTTTAAAATGTCATAACTTTCAAACCACAACTTCATTTAAAATAACATTTATATATCTGTAATTTAGAATAAAAGATCTATCAAACAAAATTTATAGTGACTATTAAATCTTAAAATAATAAATAAATTAAAGACAGTGACATGCCTACTGTGGCTCAAATCCGCAATGTCACTATCTTTGTGACAGTGACATGTTACCATCTTTGAAAAAAATATTAAGTGCTGGTAAAGGCACATTCATTTTTTAATTAGAGCACCTAATTTTAAGTAAAATGATCAGTTTTTTTAATTACCTTTTACTTTAATTAGTAAGGGCACCTCACTTATTACTACATATTATATTTTACAAATAAACTTAACCATCCCAACTAACAAAAATTCAGTGCAAAATAAACTTGAACCACTTCTAACTGACAAAAATCAGTGCAACATGTTGGAATTAATTTCGTTTTTGGAATTAATTAATTAATTTCCTACCTAATATGGTCTATATAAAAATTCAGCTGATTTGATAAGGATTCCTAAATTAGATAAGTCAGAATTGTTTAAGGAATGTGGGGTTAGTTTCCTAATCAATATCTACTACGATGAACGGTAGAGATTATAGATTTAATCAGGAAATTCGGTCCTCTCTCTCCCTATAAATAATAGGCGAATTTCCATCATTCACCTATACACACAGAAATACAACGAATTAGGGTTTATAGGGCAAGAGAGAGAAACTCAAATTTCCAAGGTTGTTTTTCTTTTTGGTGATCAAAACAGAAAGCTTTAAGAAGGATTACAGATTCAAATCAAAGCGTCTTTCCGTATACATTATTATCAATGGATCAAGGTATGTGTTATCGATCTATTAACCTAGGCAGAATATGTGAAACATGAAGATTTAAGATCTTGAATAATGATTTATTAATAATCGTCATGTATGGTTACATTATTATTAACTATAATTATTTTTACATGTGGTGTCAGAGCTTAGGGTTTATAATCTCATGTTTTTCCATTAACATCATTGCCTATAACCAAAGTTTTCTTAAAGAACATGCACAATTTTACTATGATCATAAAAAAATGGACTTTCACAGAATTTAATGAAATTTGGTAGGTTTATTCGAAACTTCAAAATAAACACAACCAACTGTTATGCGGATGCATACGTCATTTTTTGGCCATGCGAGATCATTTAGGCCCTGAAAACCTTGATTTTGCCGTTTATGGTAATAATGTAAACAGTCATATCTCTCTCAAGAAAATTGATTTTTAAGTTCCATCAATTGTTTTGAGACCGTACAATCAAGCTTTACGTTTCTGTAGTGCTTACTCAAAACTTTCCATTTTTGGAAAATTTTTTGACTTTTCCAATTAAGAGATTATTTTGTCTGGTTCTAATGTTCATGTTATGGCAGGGTTTGGTATTCACCACAGTGTTCTAATCCATGGTTATGTTCATTAGATGCATGTTTTATATTAGTTCTGATATATATTTTATAATAGATTAGGTGTTCACCACAGTGCCCCAATCTGTGATAATAAATATTAGACAATTAAGTTTAAATTCATATCATGTATGTTTGGTTGCCCACAGGTCCAAAGGTAACAACAAATGCAAATATGTTGCTATATTTATACTTAATTATGTTGTATAATTAAACATTAGGGGTGATGTTTTTGACTTGGAGAATATAGGTTATCCACAGATGCCATGTTCTCTTTAATTAGTTAATGAATCATCTAATCAACAGTATGTTTATATCAACAGTTTATTATTCCCTTGAAAAAATTATCATGTTGTTGTATTATTATGAATTAATATCGTGAGCATACGTATTATGATGCAGCTTCTCTTCCCGTCACTCTCCATTCGCATGCCTCGTCCATCCCTAAGTTTGATGGAACTAACTTTTCAGAATGGAATGAGCAAGTTCAATTTACTCTGGGGGTCCTAGCCCTTGATATGTCCCTTCTCGTGGGCGAACCCGCTGCTCTTACTAATCAAAGCAGTGAGGATGAGAGGGCAATTCATGACGCATGGTCTAGGTCCAACAGATTAAGCCTAATGTTTCTAAGAATGACTATAGTTGCAAATATCAAAACATCTCAACCTGATACATCGAATGCTAAAGAATATCTGAGCAATGTCAAGAATCGTTTTCGCACTGCTGACAAATCCCTTGCTGGGAAACTTATGGCTGAACTTACCACTATGCATTTTAATGGTACTCGTACCATGAATGACCACATTATTGAAATGACTAATCTGGTTGCAAAACTGAGTAATTTGGGCATGAAAGTGGCCGACTCCTTTCTCGTCCAATTTGTCCTGAACTCTTTGCCTCCACAATATGGACCTTTTCAGATTCACTATAACACTATTAAGGATAAGTGGAATGTGAATGAATTGCAAAGTACACTGGTTCAAGAAGAGGCAAGGCTTAAGCAGCAGAATAGTCATGTGGCTCATCTTATGATGCAAGAAGCTGGAAAGAGGAACGCTGATCGAAAAGGGAAAGGGCATCAAACGTAGCCAACCTAAACTAGTGCCAGCGGAATCCGATCAAGCTACACCAAAGAAAGGAAAGAATAATGGCAAGTGCCATTTTTGTGGAAAAAGTGGACACTTTCAGAAGGACTGCCTGAAACGAAAAGCTTGGTTCGAAACGAAGGGTAAGCCTATGGCTTTTGTATGTTTCGAATCAAATTTAATTGATGTTCCTTCTAATACTTGGTGGATTGATTCGGGTTCTAATACTTATGTTTCAAATACGATGCAGGGATACCTTACGACCTGAACCACAGGACCAAATGAAGCTTTTCTTTACATGGGAAATCGAGCTAGAGCTAAAGTTGAAGCCATAGGAACTTTTCGTTTAATTTTAGATTCTGGTTTTGTTTAGACTTAGAGAATACTCTTTATGTTCCTTCAGTTTCTCATAATTTTGTTTCTTTGTCAAAACTTGCTAATAATGGCTTCATTTTTTATTTTAATAATAAAGATTTCAGAGTAGGTCAAAATTATTGTAATGTTGGTTCTGGGATTTTGGTGAATGGCTTGTATCAAATTAATCTTGAACCCTCTTTTTCTGAAACTCTTCTTACTCTGCATCCTATGTTGGAACAAAACGTGGCTCATCAAATGAGCATTCGTCTCACTTGTGGCATGAAAGATTAGGTCACATATCCAGGAAAAGAATGGAAAGATTAGTAAAGGAAGAGATCTTGCCAAATTTGGATTGGACTGATTTTGGTGTGTGTGTGGACTGTATTAAAGGTAAACAGACCAAATATACAAAGAAAGGAGCCACAAGAAGCACACAACTCCTTGAGATAATTCATACAAACATATTTCATTACATTTATTGATGATTTTACACGTTATTGCTACCTGTATTCATTGCATGATAAATCTCAGCCTGTGAATGTTGTTAAAATTTATATAACTGAGGTTGAAAGACAAGTAGGTAGGAAAGTAAAAATCATCAGGTTTGATAGAGGTGGTGAATTTTATGGTAGATATGATAAAAAAAGGGCAACACCCTGGCCTTTTTGCCAAACTCCTTGAACGTTTAGGTATTTGTGCATAATACACAATGCCTGGTACACCCTGGCAGAATGGTGTAGCTAAAAGGTGCAATCGTACCCTTATGGACATGGTTAGAAGTATGTTGAGTGATAATGATTCACCCATATCCCTGTAGATGCATGTTCTTAAAACCGCTGTGTACATCTTAAATAGGGTTCCCAGTAAGGCAGTTCTAAAGACACCTTTTGAACTATGGAAAGGTTGGAAACCCAGTTTAAGGCACCTACGTGTTTGGGGCTGCCCAGTGGAAGCAAGAATTTACAATCCACAAGAAAAGAAATTGGACCCAAGAACAATTACTGGTTTCTTTATTGGGTATCCAGAAAAATCAAAAGGATATAGGTTTTAATGTCCTAACCATAGTACAAGAATTGTTGAAACCGGGAATGCCAGATTCATTGAAAATGGTGAGGTAAGTGGGAATAAAGAAATTAGGAATGTGATCATTCAAGAAGTTAGGGTACAATTACCGTTACCCTGAGTTCATAATGACCCTGTTGTTCCTAACATTGTTGTACCGATTAACAATGACGAACAACAAGTGAATGATGAACATCCCGAACAGCCCCATAATGAGAATGTAACCAATGAAACTGTTGTAGAGGCACCACAAGAAGTAATATGAAGAAGATTCCAAAGAAATAGGAGATCAACTATTTCGGATGATTATTTGGTGTATCTGCAAGAATTTGAAGATAACTTAGGGCATGCACATTGATGATCCGGTTACGTATTCACAAGCCATTAATAGTAATAATTCTAGAAATGGATTGATGCCATGAATGATGAAATAAAATCTATGGATTTCAATAGAGTCTGGGAGTTGGTCAAATTACCTGAAGGACATAAGAGAGTCGGGTGTAAATAGGTCTTTAAGACCAAACATAATTCAAAGGGCAATATTGAATGACATAAAGCTAGACTTGTTGCCAAAGGTTTTAATTAGCAAGAAGGCATTGATTACAATGAGACATTCTCTCTTGTCTCTAAGAAGGATTCTCTAAGAATTATTTTAGCATTGGTGGCTCATTTTGACTTGGAGTTACACCAGATGGATGTGAAAACGTCATTTTTGAATGGGAGTTTGGAAGAAGAAGTCTATATGGCACAGCCAGAAGGCTTCGTAAAAGAAGGAAAGAAAGACATGGTCTGTCTGTTAAAGAAGTCAATGATACGCCCAAAATAATCCAGTAATCCAGTCATCGACCCCAACCGGTCTACATTATGTCGAGCCTGACCCCAACCGGTCTACATTGTGCCGAGCCTGACCCCAACCGGTCTATATTGTGTCGAGCCCGACCCCGACCGGTCTATATTATGTCGAGCCCGACCCTGACCGGTCTACATTGTGTCGAGCCCGACCCTGACCGGTCTACATTATGTCGAGCCCGACCCCGACCGGTCTACATTGTGTCGAGCCTAACCCCGATCGATCTATATTGTGCCGAGCCCGACCCCAACCGGTCTACATTGTACCAACCCGACCGGTTCGACCCCGACCAACCAACGTTCCCGACCTACCAGTCGGGAATTCTCTTCGAGACCTGGCTAGTCCCAGGCCCAGCTCAGCAGGCTCAGGGCCTCATTCCAGAAGCTTCTTAGTGGATGATCAAGTCGGCTACAAACTTAGAGATGAGCTAGGAAAGTTTCCTAAACCAATTAGGAATCTACCTTATTCGTGTAAATTAGCATTAATTTGATTCCATCTCTGATTAGTTTCCTTGTATGTGAGGGTCTCTTGTACTATAAAAGAGACCCCTCACCCCCTCACAAAGGGATCCGATTTCCCAATCCGAATCTAAGAGATCACCACTAGTTGTCTCCTAAACACACCTCAAACTTCAGATCATACAGTCCGACCAACCCTTAGTAGTTCCAGGCTATTGTTGGTTCACCAAGGTCACCAGACCTCTTTACAGTTTAGTGGACGTGCATAGACACACCCGTGGACATAGGTCACCTCATTAACGGGGCTAAACCACATACAAATATGTTGTCTATATTTCTCTCTCCTTCTCTCCCATGCTTTTAGTATGCTCTTAAACCCTAAATTTGACCTGAACCAAAATTTTATCAGTCAATATATGGACTAAAGCAAGCTTCCCGACAATTGTATCTTAAGTTTCATGATACCATTACTTCTTTTGGATTTAAGGAAAATACCGTTGATCAGTGTATATACCTGAAGATTAGTGGGAGTAAGTTCATGTTTTTGGTACTATAAGTTGACGATTTACTTATAGCCAGCAGTGATCTTGGTTTGCTGCGAGAAACCAAGGATTTTCTTTCTAAAAACTTTGAAATGAAAGATATGGGAGAGGCATCCTTCGTAATAGGGATAGAAATATTTCGAGATAGATTACGTGGATTGTTAGGGTTGTCTCAGAAAGCATACATTAACAAAGTTTTAGAAAGATTTAATATGAAGGATTGTGGTTCTACTATTGTTCCAATTCAGAAAGGGGACAAGTTCAGCTTAAGTCAATGTCCTCAAAATGAATTAGAGCGCGAACCTATGAGGGACATTCCTTATGCTTCTCTTGTAGGGAGTTTGATGTATGCATAGATTTGCACCAGGCTGGACATTAGTTTTGCCATTGGGATGTTGGGAAGATACCAAAGTAACCCGGGATTAGATCATTGGAAAGCTGCAAAGAAAGTGTTAAGGTATTTACAAGGGACTAAGGATCACATGCTCACGTTTAGGAGAATTTAGGAGAACTGATCACCTTGAGGTGGTTGGTTATACGGACTCGGATTTTGAAGGATGTGTAGATAGCAGAAAGAACACTTCTGGCGATGTGTTCCTTCTCGCAGGAGGGGCTATTTCTTGGAAAAGTGCTAAGCAAATTGTCATTGCTTCTTCTACCATGAAGGTTGAGTTCATAGGATTTTTTGAAGCTACAAATCATGGATTATGGTTGCGAAATTTTCTTTCGGGACTTAGAGTTATGGATTCAATCTCTAGGCCACTGAAAATTTATTGTGATAATGTCGCAGCAGTATTCTTTTCAAAGGAATGATAGGCATTCTAAGGTAGCCAAGCACATTGAGATGAAATACCTATCCGTTAAAGAAGAAATTCTAAAACAACGAGTGTCAATTAATTGAACACATTAGTACGAGTGTTAATATAGCAGACCCACTCACAAAAGGGCTATTACCAAAGATGTTTATGAAGCATGTTGAAGAAATGGGTCTTGAGTGTAGTCGATAAGGTGATTTAATTGTGGATTGCTAGTGCTTGTTATTTGACATTATATACTTGATATCAATTAAGTGTTTCTGAATTCTTAAATTTCTGTCTTGCATTATTGAGTACATACGTGTGTGAATGAATGTGACAGAAATAGTCTTTTAAAGGACATTATGGGATCATCAATGAAAACCCAACTTACAGACCTAATTGGATAAATTGTTGGTGTCGTAGTACATGGAAGGGACCATGCTCTGAAAAGTATGGAACCACTATGACTCACATCTGTGGTTTATTTAATTGACATAAGCCATTAAGGATGACTAATCTAATGTTTATTGCGCGCCTTAAGTTCCTTCTATCAGATCATGATAGATAGGATTATTATATGGACCAAGTGGGAGACTATTGGAATTAATTTCGTTTTGGAATTAATTAATTAACTTCCTACCTAATATGGTCTATATAAAAATTCAGCTGATTTGATAAGGATTTCTAAATTAGATAAGTCAAAATTGGTTAAGGAATGTGGGGTTAGTTTCCTAATCAATATCTACTACGATGGACAGTAGAGATTAAAGATTTAATCAGGAAATTCGGTCCTCTCTCTCCCTATAAATAATAGGCGAATTTCCATCATTCACCTACACACACAAAAATACAACGAATTAGGGTTTATAGGGCAAGAGAGAGAAACTCAAATTTCCAAGGTTGTTTTTCATTTTGGTGATCAAAACAGAAAGCTTTAAGAAGGATTATAGATTCAAATCAAAGCGTCTTTCCGTATACATTACTATCAATGGATCAAGGCATGTGTTCTCGATCTATTAACCTAGGCAGAATCTGTGAAAATATGAAGATTTAAGATCTTGAATAATGATTTATTAATAATCGTCATGTATGGTTATATTATTATTAACTATAATTGTTTTTACACAACACAGTTCTTTATATACACAACTTAAATTCAAACCATCCTCTAAAAAAAATCTGAACTCACTCATAGCCCTAGAAACTAAGGAGATCAATAAAATCAAGCACCAACGTTGATATGAAAGCAATATAATTGTGAAAAATTAAGAACTTGAACCATAGCATGATATTCAATAATACACCACCAGCTCTTGGAACCAGTACAATTACTAAATATTATTGTATTCTAATAACTTGAATTAACTTAATATTAGGACGATCACCTCCAAATACTTGCAAAGATATTCGGGATTGACTTTTAAGTTTATTCAAGTTATTAAAAATACAATAATGTTTAGTCGTCTTCATGCTAGTGGTATATTATTGAATATCATGCTATGATTCTAGTTTTTGATTTTTCACAGTTATATTGCTTTCATACCAGTATTGATGCTTGATTTTGTTGATCTCTTTAGTTGCTATGGCTATGAGGGGTTCAGATTTTTTTGGAGGTGGTTTGAATTTAAGTTGTGTATGTCGAGAACTGTGTTGCACTGATTTTTGTTAGTTGGGAATGGTTCAAATTTATTTTGCACTGATCGACTTTTGTCAGTTGAGATGGTTTAAGTTTATTAGTAAAATATAATATATAGTAAAATAAGTGAGGCGCCCTTACTAATAAAAGTAAAAGGTAAAAACTAATTTTCTTAACCTAAAATTGGGTGCCCTAATTAAAAAATGAATGTGCCTTTACTAACACTCAAATATTTTGTCTTTGATGATATATTACTGTTTTTATATGGCGGTATTGTAAAGACAGTAAATCTGAAAATTGGTCATAATTTGGTGATTAATTAGTCGATTTAATGAAATGTCATTGTCCACTACAAGTTGATGTCTGTTTTGTGCAATACCATATTACTAATCTTTGACGATATGTTAGTGTGTTTACCTGAGTAATAACATAAAGGCTGAAACTGTTGCTCTGTGGGCCGAGGTGACAAATTGCAAAGTTCTGGTGTTACCATTTGATTATCTTGGCTTTCCTCTTAGTGTTAATCCAAAGAGGTTGATTAGTACTAAAAGTTAGAATGAAGCTGGCACAATGGAAAAGGCAACTCATCGCAAAAGGAAGTCGTATAACTCTTCTGAAATCGATTTTGTGTAGCATTCCAATCTACTGCTTCACCTTCTTCCTAGTGCCCCAGGCTATAGAACGGAGAATAAAGATTGGGGAATAAAGATTGGGGCACAAACAAAATCTACAAACACAATCCACAAATATCAAAATGTGTCTATCTCTCTTCTCTGTGGACCCCCGCAGTTTTATTAGGCCCCACAGTGTTAATGGACCCCACCAGAAGAGAGATAGACATATTTCGGTGTTTGTGGATTGTGTTTGTGAATTTTATTTGTGCCCAAAGAATTGTTGATAGCACAAAAGCTAGAATCAATACACAGAAAATTCTAATGGGGGAGGAAGAGATGACCAAAAAAAAAAAGATTCATTGGGTCAAGTGGGATCTGATTTGCAAAGTAAACTAGGAGGGCTGGGTATTGGGAAGGTGCTAGACAGAAATATGGGACTAATGGCTAAGTGGGTTTGGCATTTTGGGACTACGAAGCAAGCTTTATGGAATGAGGTGCTACAAATGTGAAAAATATTCAATCGATCCAACTTCTTTGGATTGGGATGCATTAAACCGTAATAATGGTTCACAGTTTATGAAAAAAAACTAGTTTTATAATCCGTGGGAAAACCTTATTAATAAGATGAAGTCGATTGAAAATGGTACGAATAATTTTTCAAATAAAAAAGCGAATTCTAAAAGAATGAAATGACCAACCTAGTGAGCATAGTCGGAATATATGAATATGAGACTAAATTCAATAAAATATTTTTGTACAAATAAGATATATTAAGAGCCCCTTGGTTTTAAAGAATTGGAGAGACAATAAGATTGTCTTAGTTACCCATTAGTTTGACATGTGGCACTTCGAGACTTCCATATTATAATAATATAATAAGATATGAGACAGCTGCTTGGCTCTAGCAATGATATACTCCCTCTATCCCATTTTATGTGACTATTTTCATAAATTCAACTTTTAAAGTAGACATCCTTTAATCCATTGTCTACCATTAAATTTTTTTCATTCTTTCAAATCTATCACTTTAGATAAACATCACAACAAATTTGTTTCTCTTTACTGGAATTCCATGTTTTATGTTTAGGAAGGGCTATGTTAGAAACTGAATGAAAAATATGTATTTAATTGTCACAATGATCACTAGTTTTGGGACGACTAAAAATGAAAAGATGGTAACATAAAATGGGACGGAGGGAGTACACTCCAAGGTGATTAAAGAGGGATTTGGATTTGCTTTGGGGAAGTATAATGCCTAGAGAACCAAGCCACGATGGCAAGCTCAACGAGTCAAACATAAAGAAGAAAAGCAAGAAAAGGTTCTACATGGACCAATCAAACAATACGAAAGCAATAAGGAATCCTACGTGGATTCCAAGAAGAGTCAATAAATCAAGAATTGACCAACGAGGACCAAATTGGTAAAATATGGTCAATCAATACAGTTTTGATTTTTAAAAGAGTTTATTAAAACGTGGGGAGAAGTCCCATTGAGTAAAACAAATATTTGTTTGAATGCGCTAGAAAGTTTTACTGAAATGACACTATATGAGGATTTACAACCAAACAATCCTTAAGAATACAAAAGTAGTATATTTTCCATAAAGGACTGGCTATAAGCTAAGTATAAATCAAATTAGATTTTAAAATTTTTGAAATTTTAGAAAAAGTTACTATTCACGGGCAAAAGGTATCTTGACCGGGGTCGAATGTACCTGTTAAAACTAGTGGCATGCAATGTACCTATCGACAGGTCAAGTGGTCCCTCCCGACCGGTCGAAGGGTACACAGAAGAAATACTTACCCTTCTTCCCTAATTTTGACAAGTGCAAACATATTTTTCAAAGGTTTTTCCTTAAGTAGATTCTTGTAATGCTATAGATAACCGAAATCAACATAACTAAAAGAACGATTCTCAAGAGGTCTAAAGTAATCTAAACCATAATTAAAACAACATGAGGAACTTAAGAGTCCCAATACATGTTCAATTACAACAATGTTCGAATCCAAAAGAGTTCTAAAACAAGGGCTAAACAATTGCCCGAATACTATGTTAAACAAGGCAATAATTAACATGTATAATTGTGGAGTCAAAATAGAGACTACGTGTAAGTTTAGTAATTTGAATCTATAAGTACGAATTCAAATTACATGGATACACTTCTCTAAACAATGTTATATATTGAAAAGTATTCAAAAGTAAGATTCCTCTACGGATATCTTCAAAATAGTGATCATCATATCGATCACATGGGGGCCTAGCCCTTATTGTGTCACGCCCCGACGTAGCAAAAATAGGAAAAAATTTATATTTCCTTTTTGGACCCGTAGGTAGCGACAAGTGAAAGGATCTTGCTTGTCCTGTACTTAGCTTAACATGACATAAAATAGGGTATCTAAAGCAACAGGGAAGAAAATCATCATTCAAAATATAATTCAAAGTTATTACAAACTATTGTCTGAAGGCACAAACTGCCTTATTCAAATAAAATTCATTACCCATTATTACATCCATAATAATTAATATAAAAATTATTCTTGATCTTTTCCTTCTTAACTGGCGTAGTCATACTATTCTCCATAACCTGCAAAATCTGGACGTGGGATTGTCCAGTGGGCATAATATACCATTAGCTTTGAATACAAAGTCGAGTAAATATAATGAATGTATTACAATGTATATAAAAGCATATTCACAACCGTCATAGTCCAGTACCTTAAAGTACGGTTAATCTCTTATTCAAGACCGTCGTCATCATACAGTTATTCATATAAATAAAATATGCAACCGTGCATGGACAATGCAACATTCTCACCACATCGACTCTTTTACCTCGACTACAAACCCCATACTCAAGTGGTTCCCCCGAACCTCTGGCCCAAGGTCGTTAGTTTAGAATATCTGTCGATATGTCGAGCGTATTTAAGTCGGCACCAACATACCTAGACCTTCAAGGTTACGATAACCTGCTGAACGACCTTATTAGTCTACCGTATCCGGGTCAACACAACTAAGTCTAGAATATCCAACTGTGATTAGTCTGCCGTATCCGGGTCGACACAATATAACCTGGTTTGTCTGCCGTATCTAGTCGGCATAACTAAACCTAATTGGTCTACCGTATCTAGTCGACACAACTCAATCTAATTTGGTCTGCCGTATCAAGTCGGCACAACTCAATCTCTCTAAATTAATATGCCGTATCAAGTCGACACAACTAATTAAGGTAACAACAACTAGAGACACCATCTCTACTCTTTTTACATCTCACAATCACACACCATGCATGTTAGACCACACCTCGACCCTATCATGTGTGTTATACAAATGTTCAAACCGATTTACAATCATCACCGAGACTTATCGCGAATGATTTTAGGTTTCTTACAAAGTTGAGTCGGTCTCTCCTAAATATATACCAAAATGCCACACGTTAAAAATGCCATTTTCTTGCTTAAGAAAAACCCCAAAGGCATCCCAATATCAAATTAGAACTTAAAACATTTAGAGCTCACTGCCAGACCGCGATCATTCACAACCAAGGGGCGCAATCTGTCGCGGTCGAGACCGCTCGGGGTACTATAGCGCGATCGGTCGCGGTCGTCTTCTACACCGAGACGCCAGAGATTTTTACAGAGAGTTTGGCCATTTTTCAAACTTGATCTGACTAGGTCATGCAATATATGGTTCTCTTCCTCTTTCCACGTAGGTTATGAATATGTAATTAGTTTAGTTTAATTCGAATCGTAGCTCCCCAAATTCTAGAAAAACCGAGAGGTGTCAAAACTTTAAATTGATCGTTCGTCGCAACCGTTATGAATTAAGCTTCCAGGTTTGAAACTAAGCTTATTGGGACTCTAATCTACCATTTTGTATTCACAGAATTTCATTTCGGCGATGTTTACAGTAACGTAATTTTTCGGGTCCATGGTTATACATACAACTATACATTCATATATATCTCTATATAGACTGTATATACCTCAAATATACATAGATATACGTTGGGAGTGAGTTTAGAATACTCACTAATTTGATTTTACAGAGAATTTGATCGCCGAGAAAATCCCGAGAAAAATCGAAATAATAGTCTGTAAATAAAATTTGCTTCATGCTTGCTTATGGAGTTTCAATCTTGGAACCCACTGTAATTCTTCTTCTTGTACTTTTTAAATTTCTAAATTGTAAGTATATTTGAGAGTGATACCAATTAGGAAGAAGAGTGTCTGTGTCTTAGTGTTCTTGTCTTGAGAGAGAGCAAAATAGAGAAGAAGAGAGACTGAGAGACTGTGAGTGTAAATATATAAAATCAACATTCTTGGTGGCCAAGTTCCCACTCTGTGGTTTTAAATCCGTGGACACCACACACAAGTTTTAACCACAAATTTGATCATCATTGCTTTCAGTTTAGTTAGGTTAGTTAGACTAAATCTCAATTGTCCGTTAAGCTAGTTAGGTAAATCAGTTAACCTTTTTAAAATACCCCAAGCACAATGATTAGAAATGCAATTATATTTTATTAATGACTGTATCCCAAATTGTAGGGTAATCCTGGATATCAGTCTATACGTGCTAATACAGTTACAAAATACTAAGGGTTGCAAAATTAAGGATAACGAATTTACATTTTAACAACACTAGTACTTATTATTATTAATATAGTCCAACTAATAAAATGATACATCATAATAATATAAAACTGGTATTTTTATTTAAAATATTGAACTAAAAATTACAGGTTGGTACATCATTCCCTCCTTATCAGAGATTTCATTCTGAAATCTAAGTTGACTAATCTTGAAATAACTCTGGGTACTTAGTTCTCATCTCCGATTTCAATTCCCAAGATGCTTCATTCTCATCGTGATACTTCCACTAAACTTTTACTAAGGGAATGCCCTTATTCTGCAACTTCTTCATACTGTGATCTAAAATAAGTACAGGTCTCTCCTTGTAAGTGACATTCTCGTGAACTTCTATATCGTTAAAATCAATCGTGTGTGAAGGATCACCTTTATATTCTTTCAACATACTGATATGAAAGACATTATGAACTCTAGACATCTTTGGTGGCAATGCAAGTCGATATGCTACTTTTTCAACGCGTTCCAGTATCTCAAATGATCCAATAAAATGAGGTAAAAACTTACCTCTCTTCTGTCCAAAAGGCACGACTCCTCGAATTGGCAAAACTTTAAAAGTACATGATCTCCGATAGCGAAATCTTTGTCCTTTCTATGTTTATCTCTGTAGCTCTTCTGTCTACTTTGTGCGGCATGCATCATCTCTTTCACAACTGTTATCTTCTCGTTGATCTCTCTAACCAAGTCTGGTCTTAACAGATTCTTATCTCCAATCTTTGCCCAACAAAGCGGCGATCGACACGGTCGTCCATACAATGCTTAAAATGGAGCCATCCCTATGCTTGAATGGTAACTATTGTTGTAAGCAAATTCAATCAATGGAAGGTGTGTTTCCCATGAACTTTCAAAATCTACAACACATGCTCTGAGAATATCCTCCATAACTTGATTAGTGCGCTCGGTCTGTCCATCTGTCTGTGGATGAAAGGCAGTACTTAAACTCAGTGAGGTTCCCAAAGCTTCTTGAAGACTTTCCCAGAATCCTGAAGTAAAACGTGAATCACGATCCAATACTATAGACACTGGTACTCCGTGCAGTCGTATGACTTGTTGTAGATACATTATGCTCATATTCTCTACTGGATAGGTCATACTGTAAGCAATGAAGTGAACGAACTTCGTTAAACGATTCTTAATTACCCAAATTGCATCGTGGTATTGTTGTGTCCTGGGCAATCCAACTACAAAGTCCATGGTAATGTGTTCCCATTTCCATCCTGGAACAGGTAGGGGTTGCAAAAGTCCTAAGAGTTTCTGATGTTCGACTTTCACTTGTTGACAAGTCAAACACTTAGAAACGAACTCGGCTACAACTCTTTTCATTCCTTCCCATAAGAAATTCCTTTTTAGATTCTTATACTCTTGGGTGGACTGTCAATCTTGACTTGTGTGCTTCCTCGAGAATGTCTTTTCTTAAACCATCTATGTTGGGCACACATAATCTATTTCTACACCGAAGTGCTCCATCAGCTCCAATTTGCCATTCCTCTGGGTCCTTTGTCGATACTTTCTGAAACCATAGTTAAAGATCTGCTTCCTTCATTTGCGCCTCCAAAATATGACTGATAAGTGTTGATTGCACTACAAGACATCCAAGTATTGTCATTCGCCTTCTGTAGAAACTTGAACGTCAAACTCAGCAATTGTCTCCAAAGCTTTCCATTCTCTAACCATTAAAGAAGTAACTATATCTCGAGGCTTCCTACTCAAGGCGTCTGCAGCTACATTAGCTTTACCAGAGTGGTATTCTAACGTGAAGTCATAGTCCTTAATCAACTCCATCGACGTTGCCTCATATTCAGCTCCTTCTGGGTAAACAAATACTTCAGACTCTTGTGATCAGAGAACAAATCAAACTTCTCTCCATATAGATAGTGCCTCCAGATCTTTAGCGCAAATACTACTGCTGCTAATTCCAGATCGTAAATCGGGTAGTTCAATTCATTGGGCTTCAATTGTCTTGAACCATACGCAATAACCTTGCCATCTTGCATCAATACACATCCTAATCCTTGATACGATGCATTACTAAAAATAGAGAACTTCTCGCCATTCCTTGGTCTTACTAACACTGGTGACGTGGTGAGTCTCTCCTTCAATTCCTGAAAAGCATGCTCATGCTTATCATTCTATTCAAAACTTCACAGCTTTCTTAGTTAAACTAGTCAGGGGGCTGCTATCTTTGAAAACCCTTCCACGAATCTCCGATAGTAACCTGTGAGTCCAAAAAAACTCCTGACTTTTGTAGGATTGGTCGAACAAGTCCAATTTGAAACTGCATCAGTCTTTGATGAATCCACCGCGATTCCTTCTTGTGAGACCACATGTCCTAGGAATTTTACCTCTTGAAGACAAAACTCACACTTACTGAACTTTGCATCTAAGTGATGATCCTGAAGTGTTTGCATTGCGATTCTCAAGTATTGTTCATGTTCTTCCTTAGACTTCGAGTAGATCAAAATATCATTGATGAACACTATGATGAATTTATCCATGTATGGCCTGAATACTCAGTTAATCAAATCCATGAATACTGTCGGGGCATTGGTTAACCCAAATGACATTACCAAGAACTCACAATGATCGTACCTTGTTCTAAAAGCTTTTTTTGGTACATCCTCGGGTCGTACGAGTAACTAATGATAACCTGATCTTAAATCTATCTTGGAAAAGATCGTAGCTCCTTGCAATTGATCAAACAGATCATCTATCCGGGGTAAGGATACTTGTTCTTGATGGTGACTTTATTCAACTCTCTATAGTCGATGCACAATTGAAGTGATCCGTCCTTCTTCTTCAAGAATAACACTAGTGCTCCCCAGAGTGACGTACTTGGGCTTACAAATCCTAAATCCTCAAGTCCTGAATTTGTTTCTTTAGTTCCAACATTTCTGTAGGGACCATTCTGTAGGGTGACTTAGATATTGGGATAGTTTCAGGCACTAGATCGATGTAGAAATCAATCTCTCTTAGGTGGTAGTCCAGAGACATCCTAAAAAATATCCTCTCAGTCTCTAACTACGGGTATCGATGAAATAGTCACTTCCGTACTAACAGTCTCGATATTAGCTAGACAGTTGGTGAGGAATCACTCATAGGGTTACACTGGAATTCGAAAGGTTGACCTCTAGGTACCGAAAATGTAATACTCTTCTTAACACAATCCAACATAGCGTGATACTTAGTAAGCCAGTCAATTCCTAATATCACGTCAAATTATTTCATTGTTAGGACAACCAAATTAGCAGGAAGGGTACGATCTTCTAATCGTAAAGGACAATCTTTGCATACTCGTCTTAATGAGACAGTAGCTCCTAATGGTGAAACAGATTTCAAAGTTACATCTAACTTTTGGGGTACTATATCCATATTTTGAAAAAATTTAGCAGCAATAAAAGAGTGTGTATCACCCGTATCAATTAAAGCTTTCACACGATGATTATAAAGCGTTAATGTACCTTCCATGACTTGTTGTTCAGGCTGCTCTTCAGAATGGGTTTTTTTATACCCAGTTTCCACGTGTTCACCTTTCTCATAACCTGCGGCTTCAGGGATAATAGCATTTAGTCGGGCCTGTCCTTATTGACCATAGCTTTCTCCTTTAGGAGCATTGCAGTACTTGCTAATGTGACCAGTCTTGCCGCAGTTGTAACATACCACATCGCGCCTTGGTGCCTTGGAATCTCGAGATAGATGACCGGGGCATACCACAATTTAAAATAATTATTAGTACTCCCTTCTGTGCATGGTTGTGGCTGAGTCTGATAGGGGGTTGGACGGGGTTTTCGGCTTGCATCAAAAGTCCTCTTCTGACCTTGAGTGTGATAGGGCTGTTTATTCCCAAAGTTACCCCTCTGTGGTGGTCGAAAGTCGAACGGCTTACAGCTAACTCGAGCATCTTCTTCTAACTCAGTGGCCATGGCTACAATGGATTCGAACGTCTTGTCCAAGTGCCCAATAGTCATATGACGAATAGGTGGAGCCAATCCTTGATTAAATTTCCGAATCTTCTTCTCTTCGGTATCCACCATATGTGGAGCAAATCGAGACAGCCTCTCGAACTGGGTCATATACTCTTGCACTGGCCTATTTCCCTGGGTCAGATCTATAAATTATTTTTCCCTCATGTGCCTTTCGATTGCCGAAAAGTACTTCTCCAGAAATCTTTCCTTGAAGGCATCCCACGTCATCAACTTAGCAGCTTCTTCTCCTACAGTGGCTTTTACCGCGTCCCACCAATCTGCTGCAGCGTATGTTAGTTGAAAGATAGCCAATCTTTTCTTATCGACGTCATCACACTCAATCGTCTCGAATATGCGATCCATCTGTCGCAGCCATTGCTCAGCTTTCCAAGGTTCAGCTGTTCCAACAAACTGCTCTGGGCATAGCGCACGGAATCTTCCTAGTAATTTATCTCTTGTCTGAGGAGCAGGTACGTTTTCTCGATTATTCTGATTTCCAATTCTTTCCAATCTTCTTACAAAAGCCTCAAACATGCCGGTTGGGTCCGCTGCTGGGGGTGCATTCTCAATTGGACCTGCGAGATGATTTCTGGTGATTCTTCTTGCCATGTCGGTTATTTCGAGCCTAATAGTTAACCGTTGGAGTGAGATAAGTTATAGTATATCTCAGAATCTAATAGTAATGTAATAACCCGAAACCTGGTACAGTGATTCAGTTTATTTTTCTAGAATTACTGTAATTATTTGAGAATTTTTTGGTACTATTTTAATTTTAGTGCCAATGGCATTTTGGTAATATTTACCAGTTTGAGTCAAAAATCTGAAAATTTTAATTTTTTTCAGAAGTTGTATTTTATCATTTGGGTCACTTTCTGTGTTTTAAGTTTTGTCCTAACTGGTACGGTTAGTGAGTTATACCAGTTTTTAGGAGTTGTACCTAAGCTTTAAGAGCTTGTACATTTTACTTAGTATATATATGTTTTGTTAGTGGGAAATTCCATAGAATCCCACTAACTCTCTCTCTCTTCTTCTTCCTCTTTTCTCCAAACCTGCATGGGAGATAAAACTCCCAAGCTCTCCTCCACATTCTCTCCCCATTTTCACCTCCTTCCACTCATCTCCACCCCCTACTTCTATGGAGTTTTATGTTCCTTGCAATAAGGGGAGTCTCATGGTACCTTCAAATCTCAAAAGCCCCAAAATCCATCCTAGGGCAAAATTTCATTTCTTGAGGTAATTACACTAAACTCTCACCAAACATGTATTTTATGCTTATTAGCTGAATCCTTGAATACTACAAGTTTTAGAACACAATTTTTAGGTTAATTTCAAAATTTATGTGAGTGTGTGTTCTTGGTGTAAGTGTGTGTTCTTGGTAAATTTTGTATAGCTATGTGTTTTGTATATATATGAGTACATATCTGTGTGTACATGAAAGTATGTTTAAGTATTGCCTCATGAATTTTGATATCATGATTGATTTGTTAATTGTGGACAAAAATTTAGATTCATGGTTAGTAAATTGAATGGTACAATATACTTATGTGCTAAATGGAAATAGAAATTATGCCTACATGTTCCCATTTAAATGTTGATGCCTTGCTTAGTTAAAATTTCACAAGTCTTGCTTATGCCTCAATTTATGCAATATTGATATAAATGCTTTGATATTAGTATCACATTGAACATTTCATTTCATTGAGCATGAGCATGTGCATATACACGAAAATGCACGAAAATGATTTTGGGTGAAAGACCTCTATGTGTGGGGCTTTCTATTTTGAAAAGGGAATGTTCTCCATGTGTGGGACTTTCGAGTTTTAAAAATGAGAAAAACCTCCATGTGTGGGGAATTTTATTTGAAATTTAGATAATCCCGGCTGTGGGTGTGATTGGTGAGATTGGATCCCCTAGGAACTCGATTCCAGGCCTTGCAAATCTGTGAGTCATAAGCTAAAGGCGGATATGTGGTGGTTAAATTCCCCCATTGAAGCGGCCCATAGACCGGGTACCTTATGAGAGTGAGTGTTTGAAACTCATGAAAAGGCCTATGGGCAACATTGCATTGTTTTTCATGACATTGCATTCCATGGCATTCATACATACATCGCATGGTTAGTGTTAGTTTATGTAGCTACTGAGCCGTTGTGCTCAGGGAATTATGTTTTTCATGGTTCCCAAGTGTTCGAGATTGGGCAAGGCCCGGATGTGATGACTCATGAAGTCAAGGATTGAAGACTCGGGTTGTGGGTTATGATTTGGATAATGTAATCGTCTTACATTCGAAGATGTATAAGTTAGTTGTTATGTTTAAATTCAATTTGTATAATTAGAAGAATTTGATTCATAAGAATGTGTTTTTCCGCATTGTATACCACATGTTGAGATATGTATGTATTTGGAGTCGTAATCTTAGATTCGACTCATTTTAGAAGCATTGTAATAGTTTAGGACTCATGAGATTGTTGAGCACGTTTTAGCTCCCTTGATGTCGATTTAAATGTTTATTTTGTTCCATTAAGGACTCGAGATGATTTAATCTCTCTCGTCGATGTGTTTGCATTAGTTGATTTATAAAAATATTGGAATCATGTTTAGAATTCATTTCCTAAGGATTTTCAAAAGACTTGAAGTGTTGGAATTGATTTTTGTAAAAAGATAGATTTTCAAAACAGGGGATTTCTGCAGAATTTCAAGACTGCCCAAACCGGATCGATCCGCCTACTGAACCGGATCGATCCGAAATAATATGATTCTTAACAAAATAAGAAACATATTATCAACACAAGGTTCCAAAAGTAGTTTTATATATATGTTAAGCAATTACACCAATGTGTCAAGTTAATGCTTCTATCTAATCAAAATGTAAGGTTACTAGGACTACTAGTCTGTTAATACAAAATGTGGGAGTCATTGCTCTAGCTATATGCATCATATTCCAAAATA
Source organism: Hydrangea macrophylla (assembly GCA_033977485.1). NCBI lineage: Eukaryota > Viridiplantae > Streptophyta > Magnoliopsida > Cornales > Hydrangeaceae > Hydrangea > Hydrangea macrophylla. The sequence continues at coordinate 27,729,328 of CM066999.1, forward strand.
TTACCCACTATATACGCCATTACAAAAAGGTAGGACTACTTAGTCTAAAATGTACAACATATCTATAAAGATGTCTAAGCATCCCTAACAGTGGCAATTGGCCAACGACGCCATGCCTTGATCTGACGGTACGGGAGGCTCGTCATCCAAAAGTAGTCCTCATCATCAGATGCTGGTAGTGGAGCATCCTCTAAATCCTGGAGCTCAATAGGTAGCTCGTCCATTAGATCCTCGGGTGTAGCTCGTCCATTAGATCCTCGGGTGTTGGCTCAATATCTCCCTTTAAGTCCTCTAGAGCCAAACCCATCCCTAGTCTCGCGACCATCACAGGTACAACATCCTATAGACACCCCATTTTGATAGCCAGAAAACTTAGGAGGCCACAAGCATATTAAACTCTGATGATTAGAAGGATCAGATCCTCAATAACTACTTACAACTTTCAAAAACTCAAAAGATTGCTGAGAATGACCAAAATGCCCCCATTAGCCCCCCAAAACCCCCAAATTGGCCCAGAAGTCTGAGGAATCATTCTATGTCATTTGAAAATATTTTACAAATATTTTAAAAGAAAGTCGGTCAAAAACGTCAGCCTCCAGAAGCTCCCAGAGCTTCTAGAAGCCCGAATTTGACCATTCATGGCCAAGATTGACCCAAGGTTGGTCAAAGTTAGCCGAAGTCCTCCGAAACTTCTGCAATCCTCCTAAACCATTTGAAAAGCCCTAAAATATACTTTTAAGAAAAATCGACCGAAAACGTCGGCTCCTATAAATCTGCAGAGGATCCAAAAGCCCCAATTTGACCAAAGTTGACCGGATTTGACCAGATTTGATCGGAATTTTTTGAATTCGCCCGATGAAGCCCAAATTCTTCTAGAACATAAGAAATGCGTAGAAAAGAGTTTTTTAAGGAAATCGGACGAAAACGTCAACCTCCGGATCCTCCCGGAAGTTTCTGGAGAAATCCAGCTTGATCAGTTTGACCGAAAGTTGATCGAAAGTCAAAGTCACTGTTCCAACTTTAAAAAAAATTTATTAAATACTAGAGGTCAAACTCTTTCCAAAAATATATCACACTTAATTTTCGAAATTAAAATGGATTTTATACCAATTTTTGAAGTCAAAACTACAGTAAAAAATAGTATTTTTTGCAATTTTGGAGAATTTTCTAAAGTAACTTTTCTCCAAACTAATTTTCATGGAAATTAGACTCCAATACCTTTCCAACGGTATATCACAAGCTTAATTCAGAGTTTGGAGACATCTTTTATGAAATTTGAAAGAAATAGGGTCTTTTCGCCAATACCGGAACTTCTGGGGGCCTAAACGAAAAATTTGGATCAACCCAAGAGGACTGCCTCTGCGGCACACAGGGAGTGCCGCCATGGCATCCCCCCTATGCCACCACGGCACCCTGAGACAGTGAATTAGTATTTTTTTAAATTTTTGTGGAGTTTAATTGGATTTTCAATAAATAAAACGACATAGTTTTGTTTATTAAGATAGAATGGGTCAATAAGGAACTTTCTATAATTCTAATCCCCCCCCCAAACCCCTCTATAAATACCCTTGTTCTTCAACATTTGGACACCAAAAAAATAGAGATAAAATCTCCATAACCACCAAAAATCAAGAAAAAAGAGAGAAAGAGAGAAAAATACTACAAAAGTGAGTTCTAATTCCAGTTTTCTTATAAGTTCTTAAAGTTATAATCTCTTTTCTACATCCATACTTCCATGTATGAGGGGTTTATGCTTGTGGTTCAACCACATTGATCTTTATGATCAAATGCTCTCTTCTCTTCTCATCTCCTTTCTTTTTTATTTTCTTAAATCTAAATGAGAGGATGTAGCATTGGGGTTGAAAGAAACCTTATGGATAGTACCTTAGCCAATCCAATGCTCATCCTTGATAGATTATGTTACATATTCATTGTTCTTGTTAGTACTATTGAAACTTTACTTTTATTCATCATTTGATGTTAAAAAGAGTTCCAAGTGGTTTACTTCTAAGCATAGTGTTCATTCATGAGAATCCATGAGCTCTATGTGAAATACCCAAAGATTTTTCAAGAATAAAGTTCATTCTCTAGAAATTAATCCTGAAACAGTGAGTAATCTGAGTTCATGGAATTATTCAGAAATGAATATTAATGTCATGAAGGTGAAACCACTTGGAAAACTTTTATAACATGTTTTAGTTGTCTTGTAATTTATTTCATTAACTTTGGAGATGTGAAAGTATTATTTCTGTAATTTTAAAGTTCATGTACATAAACTGTCAAAATGTCACAGAATGTTTTCTCAACTTCAAGCCTTCATTATGTTGGTTTTTGTAACTGTACATACTCTTTTTCAATCTTTTTATAAACCTAGAATGTCTTAGGAAACTTTTGACATAGAATACGCCTTCCAAAACCTTTTCTTTGATTTATGAAAAATCATACAAAAAAGTGGACATTACTGATTCTGTTTCTGTGTCTTATGTACATTCATATTTATTTCTCTCAATCTATGATAAATATTGTAGTTCTACTTTTTGTTTTATTTAATAGACACATAAAGGATCTCCTCTGATATTTCTCATCTAGATTAGAGTTGAAAATATATTTTTGGTGTATTTTACAAAAGGGTGTTTTCTATCTGGATACATTGATTGTAAATATTTTATAGAATCCATTGAAATGACAAGTTCTTGAGCTTTAAACCCACATTCTTCTTAAGTTCTTGGAATTTACCACTTTGGGAAATGTTCTTCTTCCCCCTCCCCCCTTGGTGTTCATCTCCTTTTCCATAAATAGCATGATCCTATTGAACATTCATGAACATTCTTGCATATATTCATTGATTTCAATTCTTGATGTGTATATTGATTGCTTATGATTAGGAGTTGTAAATATCATTGAGTTCCCTATGATTAGTTGTATCTAACTCACATCTTTAATCATTGAATCCTCAAGCACAAGAAGATGTTCAATTATATATAAGAAATAATAGTTCTCTTTATATGTTTCTATATTAATCTTTGTGATGATATGCAAATACTAGATTTCATTTATTCTTAAATCCCATGATTAGTTCATCCTAAATTCATTCCTTCAATCATTAATTTCTTCAATCATTAATTCGTCAAAATCTTCAAGCATTCAATCACATGTAAATAGTGGCATTATTTGACTTCACTTTAATATTCATTTCTTAAATTTAGGATTCATACTTATAATATATGCATAGATATTTCCCATATGTATAATCATACAATTTCATTCACATGTTGATTGACTCACTTGGAAACACATTCATTCATCCATCACTTGTAAATAATTAGTCATTGTAATCTTATAAATGTTCTTGATTTAATTCATACTTTGTAAATAATCATTCTATCATCTTTTCATCATCAACATCATCATTTTCGTTCATTCATTAATAAGACCATTTATGATAATCACTTTGTAAATAGTGTCACAACCTTCATACTTAGTCATTACATACATCCATGCAAAATGTGGAGATTTCTATTTTAATTCTCATTTAAAGAAGGTTATAGGGAGTTTATGTGTTGAACTAATTTGTCAATCGATTGACATCTTTGTCAATCGATTGACTTAAACTGGCAACAGTCTGTTTTAATGGCGCAAAATTTCAGCAATCAGGCGACGACCAGCCGTTATGGAATGAACCTGGATGCCTCTAGCTTGGATAGTTGACATTATATATAGAGGGGAGTAAAAGGGTAGGGGGGTTGGCTCATTTTTGTATTGTTTTGTAAGAGTTCCATGATTATTTCGGATTAAAACAAAGCTCAAGTTGAAGGATTTGTATTTTTCGAATTCAGTTTAGGTTCAGGTCTAATTCTATTTTCCTTTTGGTTATGCTGCTTGAATGATTGTGAGATACATTAGTTTGATTTATAGTTTATTTTTGAAATTTCTTATTTAAAATTTTATCCAAGCCTCTTAGTTATCATCTTCTTCAAAATACTCCTGTTTATATTAAATTAAACATGTTTGAGTAGATTCTGGTTGGGAATAATGTGAAGAAACATTGTTCCCAGTCCTCTGCCATGATTCTGTGAAAAAATCAGTGTCAATCGATTGAATACAGAATTCAATCGATTGACATTGATTCCAAGTCAATCGATTGATATACTTGTCAATCGATTGAGAGTCATTTATTATCAATCGATTGACTTTATGTCAATCGATTGGTATGATAATGACTTGGGTTGACTCCTTTTTGTATTCCAGTAACTTTTGTTTCAGAAACTAAGTCCAATTCGATCTTCTAGTTCATATTGCAATCTGATTTTGAATTAAGAGTACTTTTGATTAATTAAGTCAGTGAACACTCATAACAAACACATTAAATATTTCATACTCAATTTGTTAGTTATTGTTCATTGTTTTAATTAACTTTTTATTTCAGTCCTTCATAAATAAGCTAGGTAATCAAACCACTAAGTATGTAATTCACATACTTAGTGTCTAGAATGCTTAACTTAATCATTTTCGAAATAAGGAATACTCTAAGGATAAAACCCCAGCTGTTCGTTTTTGTTTAAATCATGGTAGTGGTTGGTACTTTGTGGATTCACATGCTCCCAATTCTTTTCATATTTGATTTCATATCACAGTTTGTAATTCGATTGAGTTAAGTTATCGCTTCACTTTATTTTGTTTCTTTCAGTTGCTCTATAGGACTGTTATAACTCCCTCCATCTAAAAGAAATCATTTTTTTTATTTTCATTTTAGGTTTCAATCTAGAGTTTTCTGCCTTTATCTTCCGTCCTTTGGGATTCGACCCGGTCTTACCGGTTTTAACGCGACGCGACCGTCTACACTTGGACGTACTCTTCAGAGAACACATTTCAGTCGTGTCAAGTTTTTGGCGCCGTTGCCGGGGACGGTAACGAAGGCCAGGAATTTTGGATTGATCCAATCTTTTCTTATCCCATTTCTATCTTTCTTTTTCTTTTCATTTCTTCAGAACACAAGTCGTATTGTTGTGTCCTTCTATGTCCTTTGATTCCACTGAAGCCTTCATCACAAATCTATTTGAAGATCCAATCCATAGTGCTGATAATCCCATTTTCACTCCATCCACTTCTAACTCAATGTCTGATACGGAGAGCCAACAAGGAGAGAATAGGCATGACCTCATCGATGACGGTCAACGACCTCTACGAGAACTCTTGGCTCCTGATCGCACTGCCACACCTTCTTGTATCCGCATCCCTCCACACACGGGTACATTCCATTTTCGTAATGGGATGATTCAACTGTTACCCACATTTCATGGGATGGATAAAGAGAAGGCATACTTGCACATTCGAGATTTCGAAGATGTTTGTGGTACTTTCACAGATCAGACTTGCCCAAGTGATATAATCCGACTAAAGCTCTTTCCCTTCACCTTGAAGGACAAAGCGAAGTCATGGTTATTGTCACTCAAACCGAATTCGATTTTGACTTGGCCAGCAATTCATGAAGCCTTTCTCAAAAAGTTCTTCCCTAATCGGTTAACGACAGACATTTTGAGACAGATCAAGATGTATAATCAAAAAGAGGAAGAAACTTTCGCTGAGGCATGGGAGCGTTTTAAGGATTTGTTACTGCTCTGCTTGCATCATGGTTTTGAGAAGTGGCGAACAATAAGCTTCTTCTTTGATGGCTTAAGTACAAAGTCAAAGAAGCTCGTAGAAACTACGAGTGACGGTGAGTTTATGAGCAAGAATGCCGACCAAGCAGAGGCTCATTTCGAATGGTTAGCCGAACATGCACCAGAATGGGAAACTCAAGTGACGAGAACTCAGACCAGTTCGAGTTCAAGTAAAAAGAGCATTTATCAGCTGAAGGCGGAAGATGGCTTACTGGAAAAATACGAGCAATTAGCTCGTAAATTGGAAATTTTGGAAGCAAAGAAGGACCCGGTAATACAATTTGCATCTGAAGAATCATGTTCGAGTTGTCTACAGATGGGGCATACCTCTCAACATTGCCAAATATACCCTGTTTACCAAGAACAGAGTCCAGTGGAGGTACATGCTATAAATGCCCCTGGTCGTTTCAACCCCAATGATAGGTGGAGTCATCCTGGTTTCGATCAAAGAAACAGTGCTGCTGCAGCGAACCCATCTCAACAGTGGCAGCCGAATAAAGAAAACCAATACCGACCTCAGAACCAAGGGTACTACCAGAGTTACCAACCTCCTCCTACTTATCAACAAAATCAAGGGTATCACCAGAACCAATATCAAAATCATTCACCTCAATCCAACTACAATCAGGGGGGCAACAACCAAACCTCATCAAACACTTATGTGCCACCCCATAAGAAGGCACAAGAGGATCCTAATACACTCATGATGCAGCAGATGATGCAGCTAATGAGTAAACTCAACACAAGTGTAGAGAGGTTAGCTGCCCAACAAGGGGATCGAGAACGAACTATGTTCCCTGCACAGCCAGAGCCAAATCCTAAAGGCCAACACTCGGGTACAGGACCCTCGAGATCTAGACCACATGAGGAGGCCAAGGCGGTAACTGTGTTGAGGAGTGGAAAAGAAATTAAGAAAGTCTCTTTGCCCTCACAACCTGTAGTTAGTGATGAAGAAGAGGTAGAGAATGAAGAAGAATTGGTGGAAGAAGGAAAAGAGGGCGAAACAGTTGAGCCCAAAACAACAATTCCTGAGGATAATGAAATAAAGAGAAGACCTGGAAAAGAACCCCTCCTTGAGGAGGCAACCAAATGTCCTTTTCCGGCACCATATCCTCAGAGGTTGAAGAAACCTCAACAAGAAACGAAAAGTCAGGAGTTTCTGGAGTTATTCAAACAGGTAAAGATCAATCTCCCACTCCTAGACGCAATTAAACAAGTGCCTTCCTACGCCAAGTTCCTAAAAGACTTGTGCACTGTAAAAAGGAAGCAAAGTATTAAGAAGAGTGCTTACTTGGGATGCCAGGCGAGTGCGATCGTAAAACACGATTTGCCTCCTAAATACAAGGATCCAGGTACGCCAACGGTTTCTTGCATAATTGGTCAGAAGAAAGTAAACAATGCACTGCTCGATTTAGGATCGAGTGTTAATCTCTTACCTTACACTGTCTATCAACAGTTAGGGTTAGGAGAACTTAAGCCCACTCGCATTACTCTCCAACTGGCAGATCGATCAATTAAATACCCGCGAGGAGTGCTGGAGGATGTCTTAGTCCAGATTGACACTTTTGTCTTTCCTGTTGACTTTGTTGTTCTGGACACTGAACCAGTTTACAATGCTAAATCTCAGATTCCAGTGATCTTTGGACGTCCTTTCCTCGCAACAATTGATGCGACGATTAAAGTAAGGAGTGGAGTTATGACCGTTGTTTTTGGGAATATGACATTGAATATCAAAATCTTTTCAAATCCCAAAATTGAAGATTTTGATGATGAGGAAGAGGAGGTGAACTGGGTAGAAGCTAGGGGTGGCAATTCGGGTTACACGGGTCATAATCGGGTCATAAACGGGTTGCGTGATTTTGGGTTGATTTTTAGTTTTGAGTATTATTCAATAAAAAATATTAACTTTTTTTATTTAATCGTGTCGTGTCGTGTCATAATCGGGTTGTCTCAGTAAAACGGGTTGTCGTGTCAAAAATTGCCACCCCTAGTAGAAGCAATAATTCAAGATTGCTTTGATTCAACTGCTCACTCTGATCCTGTGGAGTCTGTTATGACTAACTCATGTTATGAATTGGAAAGATACACTCCACAAGATGAAAGAATAAGTCAGATATGTTCTATATTGGAGGTTGTTGAAGAGGAAGTTGCAAGAACAATGTGGACGGCTCAATATGAGCAGCTACCGCCAAAGACCAAGTTGGCTGTGCCGTCAAACCTGCAATTTCCAGAGTTGGAACTGAAAGAGCTCCCAAAAGAATTGAAATATGTATTCCTGGGAGAAGAGAAGACCTTTCCTGTGATAATTTCATCTGTTTTGAATCACGAACAGGAAGGCAAACTGATACAGTTGCTTAAGAAACACAGGAGTGCGTTAGGATGGACCGTTGCTGATTTAAGAGGAATTAGTCCATCCATATGCACCCACAGGATTTACCTTGAGGAAGATGCCAAACCTTGTCGTCAAATGCAAAGGCGTCTTAACCCAAACATGCAAGAGGTGGTGAAGAAGGAAGTTTTGAAGTTGCTGGATGTTGGGGTTATTTATCCAATTTCGGATAGTCCTTGGGTAAGTCCGACTCAAGTAGTACCGAAGAAAGCTGGCATTACAGTGGTAGAAAATAAAGCAGGAGAATTGGTACCCACACGTGTAACCACAAGTTGGCGCATGTGTATTGACTATCGAAGGTTGAATGCGGTAACTCGGAAAGATCATTTTCCATTTCCCTTTATGGATCAAATGCTTGAAAGGGTAGCGGGTCACCAATTCTATTGTTTCCTGGATGGTTATAGTGGTTATAACCAAATTAAAATTGATCCTGCTGATCAAGAGAAAACCACTTTTACCTGCCCGTTTGGAACATTTGCATATCGCCGGATGCCATTCGAATTGTGCAACGCACCTGCTACTTTTCAGCGATATGGTGGAGAAGATTATGGAGGTTTTTATGGACGATTTCTCCGTATTTGGAAGCAGCTTTGATGATTGCTTGGAGAACCTCCAGAAAGTCTTGAAAAGATGTGAGGAAAAGAATTTGGTCCTCAACTGGGAAAAATGTCACTTTATGGTGACAAAAGGGATTGTCTTGGGACATATTGTGTCTGCTGAGGGAATACAAGTAGATAAGGCAAAGATCGATGTAATTTCCAATCTTCCTATCCCCACTACAGTGAAAGAAATACGATCGTTCCTAGGTCACGCCGGTTTCTACCGGAGGTTTATTAAAGATTTCAGTGCCGTATCTAGACCACTATGCCAACTCCTTGTTAAGGACCAACCATTCGAGTGGAACAGCAAGTGCCAGGAATCTTTTGATAAACTCAAACATCACCTTACAACAGCTCCGATAATGCAATCTCCGGATTGGAGTCTTCCTTTTGAGCTGATGTGTGATGCGAGTGATACAGCGATCGGAGCTGTTTTAGGGCAAAGGAAGGACAAGAAGCCTACTGTGATCTACTACGCCAGCAGAACCCTTGATGGAGCTCAACGTAATTACTCTACTACCGAAAAGGAATTGCTGGCAATTGTATTCGCACTGGAGAAATTCAGGCAATATTTGATTGGCTCGCAGATCATTTGCTTCACTGATCATGCTGCATTGAAGTATCTGCTATCCAAAACGGATACAAAACAGCGATTGATACGCTGGATTCTCCTACTCCAAGAATTTGATTTGGTTATCAAAGATAAAAAGGGGGTGGAGAATGTTGTAGCCGATCACCTCTCACGATTGACGTTTGAAGACAATTCTTCACAATCTATTCCGATCAGTGAATCTTTCCCAGATGAGCAACTTTTTGCTGCAACTAGTCTGCCCTGGTATGCCGACATTGTCAATTACCTGGCAACAGGGGAGACTCCATCTCATTGGTCAACCCCGGACAGAAAGAGGTTTCTATCCATCGCCCGATGGTTTTACTTTGATGATCCGTACTTGTTTAAGTACTGTGCGGATCAAGTAATTAGGCGATGTGTCCCCGAGGAAGATATCTCTCAAATTCTATTTTCCTGCCACTCAGAGGCCTGCGGTGACCATTTCTCAGCCCAGAAAACTACTCAAAAAGTGTTTAGTAGTGGTTTTTACTGGCCGACAGTTTTCAAAGACTGTTATGCATTTTGTAGAGCATGCGCTAGATGCCAAATGTTAGGAAGCTTGTCAAAGAGAAATGAAATGCCGATGACCCCGATCATGACTATTGAAATCTTTGATTGCTGGGGCATCAATTTCATGGGACCATTCCCGCTATCATCACATTACTAATATATTCTTCTGGCGGTCGAATATGTGTCCAAGTGGGTTGAGGCCATTCCGACAAGAAAAAGTGATCACAGAACAGTGATCTCATTCTTAAAGGAGAATATTCTGTCAAGATTCGGAACACCAAAGGCCATGATTAGTGATCGTGGAACCCATTTCTGCAATAAGCCCTTTGAGGCGCTGATGAAGAAATATGGGGTCAATCATAAGGTTGCTTTATCATATCACCCACAGTCAAATGGTCAGGCAGAGTTAGCCAATAGGGAGATCAAACATATCCTGGAAAAGACTGTTAACATCAATAGAAAGGATTGGTCGTCACGTTTAACTGATGCTTTATGGGCGTACAGGACAACGTATAAGACGAATCTTGGGATGTCTCCCTACAGGCTAATTTATGGAAAAGCTTGCCACTTGCCTGTGGAATTGGAGCATAAGGCATATTGGGCAACTAGATTGCTAAATTTTGATATACATGAAAGTGGTACATTGAGGAAATTACAACTCAATGAATTGGAAGAGATCAGGAATGATGCATATGATCGTGCTCGAACTTATAAGTCAAAATTAAAAGCTAAGCATGATCGATTGATCCTGAGAAAGAAGCTTGAACCGGGGCAGAAAGTGTTACTTTACGATTCAAAGCTTCATCTCTTTCCCGGGAAGCTGAGGTCAAGGTGGATAGGACCATTTGTTGTCAAAGAAGTGTTTCCACACGGAGCAATAGAAATCGTTAATCCCAAGAATGGTAATGCTTTTAAAGTCAATGGACAACGGTTAAAATCATTTTTGGAGAGGTTCGAACCAGAATCAGAGACCATCCACCTGGAAGATCCTGATTATTCTCCTTGAAATTTGAGAACCTTGTGTTGTTGTATAGTAGTTTTCTTCACTTTGTGTGCTTCTCTATTTTCTGTTTCCTTTTATTCTTATTCTGTCTTTTTGATTGGCTGTAGGATGAATCCATTGCATTACCTACCACATTTGCTTTACCATGGGGTCCGTTCTCCAGGAACCCCAGAACAAAGGGAGCAAGAAAGGCCAATTTTTACTCCACTTTCCAGTTCATGCCCAGATTCCCCTATTGCGGTTGTTGCCAATATGAATACCTGGGATTTGCTTTGCGCAATTCGAAAAATTCTGGAAGATTTTCAAATCAATTCGGACGGGGAAGTCGTGGAATACTCTATGGATTATGCTGAAGGAGAAGATTTTTCTTCCCCTGAACCTGAGCAGAATTGATAATTCCTATGGCAGATGAATAAGACAGAATTTCATTTTTGTTTTCTTTTTGTTTGTTTGTTTCCTGACCAAGATCTTGTACTCTTTGGATGATAATAATCCATTTTGAACTATGAATTGATGATGTTTGGAATAAATTCTTCCAATTTGTGTGATTGATAGGTTTGATTCCTGTTTGAATGCTCAAAGTCTTGTTTCTGTCTTAAAAATGCATTCTTAAACAGTTGGGGGTCATTATATACATTTCCCTAGTCAATCGATTGAACAAGTTTGTCAATCGATTGAACATTTTTTGAATCGATCGATTGGAAGTTTAAGTCAATCGATTGACTTCTAATATCAATCGATTGACATTTCTCACAGACGTAATGTCTGTTCTTCTCCCTCTCTCTCATTTCATTTCAAAATTCTGTGAGAGAGAGAGAGGGAGAAGGCGATTCTGAGGGAGTGAGAAGGAGACCCCTCCCATAACGTCCATCATCATCGTCATCACCTTCATCATCATCATCATCCTCATCTTCATCTCTCGACCACACCATCTCCACCGCCTCTGTTCCCGTGTGGACAAAGAGTGAGGAAAAGGGAGAGAGATTTGGGCCTCATTTAATCACCATCATCATCATCATCATCATCATCATCATTAACAAAGATTTGGGGGCGAATTTTTTTTTTTTTTTTTCGCCGCGATTCCGGTTGAGGTAACTCCCAAACCCACTCCCCTTTCTCGTCCTTCTTATCAGTCAAAACAGTTGAGGGAGCCCCTCATGGTCTTAAGACCATTAAATGGTTGATAAGGGGACGTGAGACCTTGTTGTGGGCAGCCCCCTATTTTCACTGATGTCAATCGATTGACATCAGGGTTCAATCGATTGGAACACAACTTCAATCGATTGACAACTTATGTCAATCGATTGACATAAACAGAGATGCAGATCCTCAATTCTTTCATCCTAACTCTCTGGTTTCCTTATTTTTGCAGATCCTATGGCTCCAAAGCCCAAAGACAGTGGACCACACCCTGAAAAGTCCACTTCTCTCGAGATCCCTGACCCGCCGCTCGCTCACGGGTTCAGAAATGACAAGGAAAATACTTGGTATACTAAGTATTTCAGAACTAGAGAGGTTATGGTCGAGCGGCAATTGGAAAATCTCTGGAGCGACGATAAGCTACCATTTCATCTCACGCGTTTACGCGCTCTTTCGAGCTGGCTTCCCGTCCTCACTATTCAGAAAAAAAGTTTATGCTTCCTGGATTCGGCCAGCATGTGCCAGTATGGTTAAGGTGCCGAACGTTCCTTACACATATTTCTCGTGTGTATCAGGACGGGCAATTGAGTTCATCCCAGCTACAGTCGCTCAGGCGCTTGGTATCCCAGAGGTTCTTGATCATATGTACCCTATTCATCCCGACCGTCCATTTCCATCATATGATGTTGTGGCTACAGAGATCTCAGGCGGGAAGGTGAAGAAATACTCGGGGATCACAGTATTCGACGACCACGACCTGACGACGGACTATCATCTACTACATTTGACTATCTGCAGCTGCATTCTCCCCACGACGTATAAGTTAGATTTCGCTGGGTGGTATACGAGAGTTTTATTTGCTATTGGGACCGGTCTACCTATTTGCCTCGCTCGGCTCTTCATCGAATTCTTCGTTGAGCCCACACGTCATCCCATCAAGGCTCAGCACCTTAAGGGTGCATGGGTGATACATAGAGTGTGTGAGCAGGCAGGGTTGGTGATACCGACAGGAGAGGCGCTGTTAAAATCAAAGATTGGTGTTTTTGGTGAGTCTGCTGCTAGACGGTCAGCAGCGCAATTTAAAAAATTGTCTAAGGGGAAGGGGAAAGTAGGAGAGAGTAGTAAGAGAAAGAAAAGAAAGAGAGGAGACGTGATGTCAGAGGAGGAGGACGTGGACCCAGGGACGCCTACTGAGGCGGAGGGTCAGGACGCGGTGATAGTTGAGGAGGAGGAGGATGAGGACTCAGGGACGCCGACTGAGGTTGAGGGTCAGTATGAGTTGAGGATGCGTGAGCCACCTACAGCCTCTACACCACCTACAGCCTCTACATCTACCCCTCCATCTCTCCAGACCATTTATGACTTCTTGGTAGAGGAGCGAGCCGCTAGAGTACAGCTTCAGGCGATGGTTAGAGAGCTCACGGCAGAGCAGTTATTATTAGCTACCCAGATGTCGCGGCTAGGTGGTCAGATTGAGCAGATTTCGATGTTGCTTGGGATCGAGCAATCCTTGCGCTCATCTATGCCACCTCCTCCGACAGATCCAGCTTCTGCGTCGGCCCAGCCAGAGGGCGTTATCTTGGAGACACCTCCACCGCCACCTCCTCCAGCTGCTGTTCCCCCACCAGTTGTGAGTGACCCGGCGACTGTCGCCCAGACTGGGACAACTACCGAGGGTGACGGTGAGGTAGCTGTTGATCCTGCTGAGCCTTAGGAGGGAGTGTTGGAGAGCGAGAGAGTATTTTGTTGTTTCTAATTTTGTAATCTCTCTTGCATTTCTTTTGTTTGATTTGTGGATATGTAGTATATTTGTGGATAGTTTATTTTGGTTGGGTGGATAGCTGGGTTGAATAGTTGGTTTTCGCTTATATCTGTACTTGGACTTCATTGATTTTGGATATTTTCATTACAGATAGTTCTTTTTGTTCATGGATTTTGCTTCTATTGTTGATACTATCGACTATTATCCATTTGCTCTTGATCTTGGTTGTTTGGGGAGTTTGTTTTATTCAAACAGGTGAATTCTCAGAATTAGAATTATGCTGAAATGATTGAATCAGGTGATATCTTCTTTTACTTGAAATACTTCCATTAGGGACAATGCAAATTTCAGTTGGGGGTAGGAAGTAGATATCTAACACCTGTGTTTTCTTGAACTTAAACACATACCTGTTTAATTTTAGAACTTCCATGTGTTACTTTCTCTCTCAAAAAAAAAAAAAAATTGTTGTCAAATTTCTAACTATCAAAACCTCGTTTCTCCTAGCTAAATTATTGTGCAATGATACATTCATGTCTTTCTGGTTATATTATGGATTTCGATTACATGTTACTTAGTCACTAATCTGGTTTTACGTCCATAACACGAATATATCCTGAAAACATTTTGCACGAGTTGACAATCACGAAAGAATCTTTGAATGAGAATGAAATACGATTGTCATGATTAATGGATTAATAGTAAAACTTTTAACCCTAGTGAGTTCTGGGCCATTCTTTTTATTCTGAGGGTTAACTGCAAAACTCGTGTTAATTCTTGAAATACACTTTTATCTCATTGAGAGTCTCATTCTTGTTTCATTGGCTGATGCGTCAAGAGAACGTTCAGGATTTACTATTTTTAAAACTCAGGAAATACATGAGATAAGTTATAATGTCTAGAAGATGATTTAGGCCATCGTTTCCTCATCTCATCACTCAAGGAAGTCTAAAACCTCACTTACCTATCACAAATCAAGGCCTCTACCTAAAATCACATATTTATAATCGAGCATGTGACGGTTTGTGAAAACAGTTAAAGGAGGAAAAGGAGAAGTGATTGCATTCAAAAAAAAAAAAAAGTGGAAAGCAAGAAATAAAAGAAATTGGAGAATTGATAAATAAAAGGTGTGAAGTAAAGTTGGTTTTACCATGTTACATGCTTGAACTTATTTTTCACATTCCATCATTCTTTGCCTCTTTTCATATTTCTGTCATAAGTCCTAAGGATTCTGGATTAATTTTAACAAATCTCAAGTATGAAATGAGTTTTCCACAGTAGATCGCTCCTAAAGTAATTGGCATGTCATCCATGAGACTCATTCACCTCAAAAATAAGTGTTCTTCAGTGTCTAGTATGTAAGCATGTTTGATTGCCTCTACATTTACTCATTTGAGCTTCATACTATGAGTGCATAAGCTTTACGCCAGTTTCAGAGTGATTTTTATTTTGAGCGTAAATCGTGTGAAAATTGAGTTGAAACTATGAAGTCTTAAACATGTCAATCTAAATAATTCTAAGAAAAAGATTTCAATCGTAGTTGTTAACTCTCCACACACACACATAAGGATATATGAAGGTTGTGAATGTAGTTTAACTTGAATGGTTACTTTGTAACATGTTGTTTACTTCCATAGCATGATAAAGGAATTCATGTCCTTGTTAAGCAGAATTTTTAGCATAAAAGAGAAACTGAAGTTCTTTGATGGGTTTAGACAATTTGACATTTGAATTTTGTGGATAAATTCTCTGAAAACCCTCACGAGACACAACTCGTCCATTAGGGTTAACCTAAGGGTTCAAAGGCTTGTTGCAAACGCTAAATGCAACCGCGATTCCTGCGACAGTGAGTTAGGATTTCTCTTTTGTTTGAGCTCAATAAACTGTAACGCCAATAGTCGGTAGTCTTAGTTTGTGTTAATTCCGCTTCATTGCTAGAGACTAGCAAAGCGCTAGTTGGGGGTCGTGATGAGAGCTGATATTAGCTTAATATTAGCTCGATAAGGAGTAAAAACTGACAGGATTTAACCCCATTTCCCTAGTGTTACCTGCACTTGTGTTTTAATTCGTTTCTTTACACAATGATGTATTTTTCGTGGTATGTTGTTGTGTTTAGCTCTTTGAATGCAGGTTCTGAAGTTAAAATGAATGACAAGTTGAAAGGAATAACTCAAGAAACAAATTGATGAAGTCTTGATACCAATCGATTGACAAAATATCAATCGATTGTCATGTTTTCCTTACCAATCGATTGAACTATTTATCAATCGATTGACATATTATTCAATCGATTGACATCTTTGTCAATCGATTGACTTAAACTGGAAACAGTCTGTTTTAATGGCGCAAGATTTCAGCAATCAGGCGACGACCAGCCGTTATGGAATGAACCTGGACGCCTCTAGCTTGGATAGTTGACATTATATATAGAGGGGAGTAAAAGGGTAGGGGTTGGCTCATTTTTGTATTGTTTTGTAGGAGTTCCATGATTATTTCGGATTAAAACAAAGCTCAAGTTGAAGGATTTGTATTTTTCAAATTCAGTTTAAGTTCAGGTCTAATTCTATTTTCCTTTTGGTTATGCTGCTTGAATGATTGTGAGATACATTAGTTTGATTTATAGTTTATTTTTGAAATTTCTTATTTAAAATTTTATCCAAGCCTCTTAGTTATCATCTTCTTCAAAATACTCCTGTTTATATTAAATTAAACATGTTTGAGTAGATTCTGGTTGGGAATAATGTGAAGAAACATTGTTCCCAGTCCTCTGCCATGATTCTGTGAAAGAGTCAGTGTCAATCGATTGAATACAGAATTCAATCGATTGACATTGATTCCAAGTCAATCGATTGATATACTTGCCAATCGATTGAGAGTCATTTATTATCAATCGATTGACTTTATGTCAATCGATTGGTATGATAATGACTTGGGTTGACTCCTTTTTGTATTCCAGTAACTTTTGTTTTAGAAACTAAGTCCAATTCGATCTTTCTAGTTCAAATTGCAATCTGATTTTGAATTAAGAGTACTTTTGATTAATTAAGTCAGTGAACACTCATAACAAACACATTAAATATTTCATACTCAATTTGTTAGTTATTGTTCATTGTTTTAATTAACTTTTTATTTCAGTCCTTCATAAATAAGCTAGGTAATCAAACCACTAAGTATGTAATTCACATACTTAGTGTCTAGAATGCTTAACTTAATCATTTTCGAAATAAGGAATACTCTAAGGATAAAACCCCAGCTGTTCGTTTTTGTTTAAATCATGGTAGTGGCTGGTACTTTGTGGATTCACATGCTCCCAATTCTTTTCATATTTGATTTCATATCACAGTTTGTAATTCGATTGAGTTAAGTTATCGTTTCACTTTATTTTGTTTCTTTCAGTTGCTCTATAGGACTGTTATAACTCCCTCCATCTAAAAGAAGTCATTTTTTTTATTTTCATTTTAGGTTTCAATCTAGAGTTTTCTGCCTTTATCTTCCGTCCTTTGGGATTCGACCCGGTCTTACCGATTTTAACGCGACGCGACCGTCTACACTTGGACGTACTCTTCAGAGAACACATTTCAGTCGTGTCATCGACTCTTTTACCTCAACTACAAAACCCATACTCAAGTGGTTCCCATGAAACTACGACCCAAGGCTGTTAGTTTAGAATATCTGTCGATATATCGACAGTATCTGAGTCGGCACCAACATACCTAGACATTTAATGTTACAATAAAAACCTCCTGAACAACATTATTAGTCAGCCGTATCCGGGTCGACACAACTAAGTCTGGAATATCCAACAGTGGTTAGTCTCTCGTATCCGGGTCGACACAACATAACCTGGTTTGTCTGCCATTTCTAGTCGGCACAACTAAACCTGATTGGTCTGTCGTATCTAGTTGACACAACTCAATCTGATTTGGTCTACCGTATCAAGTCGGCACAACTCAATCTCTCTTAATTAATCTTCTGTATCAAGTCGACACAACTAATTAAGGTAACAGCAACTCGAGACACCATCTCTAATCTTTTCACATCTCACTATCACACACCATGCATGTTTGACCACACCTCGAACCTATCATGTATGTCATATAAATGTTCAAACTGATTTACAATCATCGCTGACACTAATCGCGAACGATTTTAGGTTTCTTACAAAGTTGAGTCGGTCTCTCCTTAAAATATACCAAAACACCACATGCCAAAAATGCCATTTTCTTGCTTAACAGAAACCCCAAAGACATCCCACTATCAAATTAGAACTTAAAACATATAATTGTAAAACTATTCAGAGCTCACTGCCAGACCGCGATCACTCGCGACCAAGGGGCACGATCGGTCGCGGTCGAGACCGCTCGGGGGTACTATAGCGCGATCGGTCACGGTCGTCTTCTACACCCAGACGCCAGATTTTTACAGAGAGTTTGGTCATTTTTCAAACGTGATCTGAACAGGTCATTTTATATATGATTCTATTCCGCTTTCCACATAATTTATGAATATGTAATTAGTTTAGTTTAATTCAAATCACAGCTCCCCAAATTCTTGAAAAATCGAGAGGTGTCAAAACTTTAAATTGATCGTTCGTCGCAACCGTTATGAATTAAGCTACCAGGTTTGAAACTAAGCTTAATGGGATTCTAATCTACCATTTTGCATTCACAGAATTTCATTTTGGCAATGTTTATGGTAACGTAATTTTTCGGGTCCATGGTTATATATACAACTATACATTCATATATATCTCTATATAGACTGTATAAACCTCAAATATACATAGACATACGTTGGGAGTGAGTTTAGAATACTCACTGATTTGATTTTACAGAGAATTTGATTGCTGAGAAAATCCCGAGAAAAACCGAAATAGTAGTCTGTAAATAAAATTTGCTTCAAGCTTGCTTATGGAGTTTCAATCTTGTGAACCCACTATAATTCTTCTTCTACTTCTTTAATTTCCAGATTGTAAGTATATTTGAGAGTGATACCAATTAGGAAGAAGAGTGTCTGTGGCTTAGTGTTCTTTTCTTGAGAGAGAGCAAAATAGAGAAGAAGTGAGAGTGAGAAATTGTGAATGTAAATATGTAAAATCAACATTCTTGGTGGCCAAGTTCCCACTCTGTGGTTTTAAATCCGTACACACCACACACAAGTTTTAACCACAAATACGATCATCATTACTTTCAGTTTAGTTAGGTTAGTTAGACTAAATCTCAAATGTCCGTTAAGCTAGTTAGATAAATTAGTTAACCTTTTTAAAATACCCCAAACACAATGATTAGAAATGCAATAATATTTTATTAATGACTGTTGATTAGTGTCGATATTTGTAAAATATAGGCACGTTAAATAGAAGAAAATGCATGGAAAGACCCCCAAATTCCCTCATTTTATCTGCATTTGTGGATTACATTGTTTATTACACACTAATGCTATAATTGGTATAAGTTGTGACTTTTATGCAGATAATAGGGTAGCAAAGGAAGCAGGGCAGCATTGAGCAGAAAAAGGAAGAACAAGACAAAAGGTGAAGGCAATCGATTGCGTTAGAATCGATTTTGTTAGAATCCATTGCGTTAGAATCCATTGCGTTAGAATCGATTTCGTTCTACGTGGATAGCAAGTTCTTCCAGAGAAGCAAAGATTGAATGAATGGATGGAATCGATTGCCTAGATTACCCAATCGATTGCGTTTGCCCAGAATGCTGAGAGTTGCCCAGTTCGCGCAGAACTCTTTTTGGAAAGAGTTTACACTTTCCTAAACTCTTTTATATGCGAAGATTTGCGTTAGGGTTATATATTTTATCACTTTAGAGAGAAAAAGAAGCTGGAGAATAATATAGAGAAAGAGATATAGTTTTATATACACAATTTTAGAGAGAGAAAGTGAGTTTTGGATTAGGGTTTCCATTAGTTTTTCTAGTTTTATTGTTTTATGTTTGTTCTAGATTGCTAGCAGTTTGAAGACTCAAGTTTTGAAGATTTCAGAAGCAATAAAGTTGATTCAATTCGTCAAGTGGTTAGTTTTACGATTTGAGTTTGAGTTTTTGGAGTTTTATGCATGTTTGCTTATTTTTATCTTAGTTCTATGGATTTTTCAATGCATGATTCATATTATTATCGTAGTAGGTCTTATATGATGATAGCTTCGTCCCCCAGTTGGGAGATATGTGATTGAAACGTGAAAAAATGCGCGAAACCATGAAATCCGGAAACTGCTCGACGAAATCGATTGCGTACAGCAACGCAATCGGTTTCGTGGGAACAGTATCAAATCGATTTTATTCCTAAGGAAGGAAATCGGTTTGGAGAAAACTGAATGGAATCGATTGCGTTCATAACAGAATCGATTGCGTTGAGAACGGAATCGATTGCGTTCAACTTTTCTCAGATTCTTCTGCTGTTCAAACTGGATTTGTACTTTTGGAAATTTTGGTCACTGGTTAAACTGAAAAGTGAAATTAGTAATCTGATTTTTGGGATCAAATGCCTTAAGGTAATTTTGGTTAGTTAGGAATGAGGAGAACCATATTCAATATCATATATTGCGTATGCAACCCAAGTTTTTGATGTAATTGGAACCCTTAACTTATTCTTTGCACTATAATGTTAACCGATTACATATGACTTACACTAGCTATGTCGATCACATAGTTACTCATGGTGGTATGGAACTTGGAATTTAATTACAAGAATGGAGTTTGAACAATAGAAGGTCATAATGTGCTTAATGGTAATCATGGTGGAATGCAATATTTTACGTGGATTCACATATCTTCCAACACTTTTCTTTAATAGTTAATTCACATTTGTTTAGGACTTTAATTTAATTTAGTTCAACTTGTTTTAATTTCAATAGCTCATTAAACTTAGGATTTAATTGAAGTTAATTTAGTTAATTTAGTTTAAAATTGGATAGACTTAGGATTATAATTATTTTCCCCGATTTTATTCATCTTTTATTTTCTTTTTAGAACTAAACCTTCAGAAATTCCTAGATTCCTGTCCCTGTGGATCGACCCGGTCTTACCGGTTATTTATTACTTGAACGATCGTCTACACTTGGACGTAGCAGTACAAGCGAACACATTCTATATCGTGTCAACTGTATCCCAAATTGTAGGGTAATCCTGGTCATCAGTCTATACGTGCTAACACAGTTAAAAAAATACTAAAGGTTGCAAAATTAAGGGTAATGAATTTATATTTTAACAACACTAGTACTTATTATTATTAAAATAGTCCAACTACTAAAATGTTACATCATAATAAAATAAAACTGGCATTTTTATTTAAAATATGGACTAAAAATTACAAGTTGCTACATATTGACTTCACCTGAATAGGAGGTTGTGTAGTATCACTTAGCGCGACGTCTAAGTAGGAGATATTGTAAAAAAAACACTATCATCTTTAAATTATGCGGCGCAATGATGCCACCACCAAGGCAAGCAATGGCCGAAAGGCTAAACAATGTATGATCTCAGTTGGTAACCCAAGATCCCCTCACTCTCAACACAATACAAAATCTCCAGTAGCTAGTAGAGTTTGATTTTACATTTTTGAATGTTTTAAGGATCACAAACAAACTTTCTCACCTCACACCCGCTTCCGAAATTTCAACAATAAAATCTTTCCCGAACGGGGATTCAAACCTCTTCCCAAATTTAGGGAAAGTCAAACACTTACAAAGCCCAATCCAATGCAATGAATGAATTGCCGATTAGGCGATAATGTAATGTTTCTAAATGGGGTTTAAGTATTATGAATGTCATTTCTAAAAATCACAAAGCTAGGAAATAGACACTACACCATATGGACCAATTTCTAACGGACATGTTTTAAGATTTCTAATGGATATATCCGTTAATAATTAGTAACGGATATATCAATTAGAAATCAGGAAAATTTTACTTGCATTATTTGGTAACTTAAATCTAGAAACGGATTTGTTTATATTTGCAACGGATACATCCATTAGAAATATGATCTGAGAAAACAAAAAACCAAGTTAATTTTTGTGTTTTTTTTTTAGGGAAAGACCCAATTTAGAGGTAGGTGTTTTGGACTCCAATATCCCTACTAAAATTTCCCAAATCTCCCTCTTCTCTACCCAAACCTCAGTGTGATATTGGGTCTCTCTTGCATCTTCTTTCTCTCTCAATCTTAAGTCTCTTCTCACTCTTCACTCACAGACCACCATGGCCACCACCACACACCAATGCTGCGACCAGAACACCACCCAATGGCCTGGCAACCACCCAACAGTTGGACCACCACCACCACACATCGTATCAGTCTCTCTCTCCCTCCCCCTCCCCCTCCCCCTCCCCCTCCCATATTCACTACACAGTTTATGTCTGACGCCGCCACCTCCACTTCTTCTTCCTCATCATCTTTCTCTTCTTCCACCACATCTTCGACAATGGACTTGATCTCTGCGATTTCAAACTCTTGAGATCTCTTTAGCTGAAGCTTCAATGGAGTCGATCCTTTCGATCTCTGTGTCTCGAAGTCTCGAGCTCTGTTTTTGCCAAAGCTTCAGGATCTATGGCTGTCCTAATTGATACAGTTCACTTGGCCCTTCTCGGTACTTATTATCTCAATCTCTCAAAGCTATTTGGGGATTATGAGATTTTTTTTGCGTCATAGGGATTGTGTGATTTAATTTTTAATTTTTGCTTAATTTTTTGCTTCATCAATTTGAAGATGTTCATGCCATAGACAGTTCCATTAAACTCAGGTATTCACCTGTCAAATCCCTAGAACTAAAGCCATGTTAATCATCTTTTCATTAAACTCAGGTTAGAATGTTTTTGTTTTTTTTTTTTTTTTTTCCAAGTAGGTTGCATTCCTTAAGATGAATGAGGGTTTATGCGCTTAGCTATGGATATGGGCAGGTAACCATTGTTTGTAATTCTCCACCATTTGCAAGTATTAGAAGCTAATTGGGTGTAGCTTCCTTATTTAAGTTTCCTGTGTGTAGCCTTTTTTCTTTTCATTTGATGACTTTTCTATGGAGCTTCAGTGAAGAAAAAAACAAAAAAACAGAATTTAGGGGTCGGATCATGGATACTGATGTTAAATGGGGTCTGAGACTTTGGGTTATTTTTTCCTTGATATTGAAATTTCTGTTTCTCATTGCATGTAGTTTGGTTTGGCTTAATTTATTTGTCTTTGGGGCTATTGGTGAGATTTAAATGTTTTTCATCATTGTATCTCAGGGGTTGCTTCTTTTTATATCTTTGTTGTTCGTGCTGTACTCCACCCTCTTAATAATATTATCTTCTTGTTCAAAAAAAAAAAAAAAGTTTCCTTTGTGCGCATCCATGCTAGCCTCTAATTTGTGCTACTCTTGGAGTCACTCTGTTGCATGCAGCGTATTGTTAAATAAACCAATGACTTACTGCCATGTGTGGAACTTATATTATGAAGCAGGTCTTCTTAATTTTGTTACATTATTTATTTTTATAATTGACTGTGTTGGCATAATGAATGAATGAATGTTAAGATAAAAAAAATATTAAAATAAGCGAAGATAATTGGTTGATGATTTGAAACAATTTTCATATGACGTACATTTATTCTTTAAGCAATTTGCTTTCATTCTGCTAGAAGTACATTTATATATACATAACTTTTTCTAAAAAAAACTTAGATTTGCGCACCGGTTGTTGCATTGGAACATAGACTTGAAAACCTATCTTGTGATTTAAAAATTGGGTGTATTTTCTAAAAGACCATTTTACCCTTGGGGTAATTTCGTGCACCATTACTATTGTTTTAAAACTTTTATTCTACTGCGTTTACTTTAAATGAATTGGATGAGCCTCGGTGACGTACCACGTGTCCTATTTCCGCCTGCGACGGAATGGGTCGTGACATTTTGTGATTTGGAGCAGATTGGAGATAAAGATATATAGGGAAAGATGAACAACGTATTTTGTATGTGGTTCGGTCCTGTTAATGAAGGAACATACGTCCAGAGGTTTGTTTGAGCACTCCACTTGATATATAAGAAACTGCCGCAACGACCTTGGTGATCCAACAATTAATGTCGACTGGAACTACTAAAGGTACGTCGATCGTGCAGGGTTGGTGTTTGGATTTCTTGGGAGAGGCTTGACAGTATAGAAAACTAGGGTTTTCCTCCTTATTATCTTGATTTGACCCTCTTTAAGGGGGGTGGGAGGACCCTTAATTTTATAGGAGGCCCCCCCCCCCCCCCCCTATATGGAATCCTAGTCTATTTAGGAAACTTGTTTGATAGCCTGTACAGCCGATGCATATATATCCGGAAAGTTTCCTAGTTGGTTTTAGAAAACTGCTGGCATCCGAGCTGTTCGGGACGCTTCCTCGAGTTTCTCGAGCTAGGTCAGAGTTGTGTGGTCATCGGTCAGCACTTTCCGACCCCCAAGTCGGGGTATCCCCCTTGATAAGGCCCTGATGATCTGCCCAATCCAGGCAGCCCTGTGCTCCTTGGACAGCTCGAGGTAGAGTCCCATCATGAAGACCGTCGCATGTCCTGCCTCTGATCAGGGTCGGTCTCGAATGGATCGGCTTGGTCATGTAGGCAGAGCCACTTTTCGTTATATCAATGAGTGTTTTTTCTCATTAAGTGAATGTATCTTTCGTCAAATAGAATGTGGATTTTGTTTTTGCTATTGGCCCATGCAAACTTTATATATTAATAAAAAAGTAATGCTATATATGCTCTCCAAATTTTTATTTCAAATTCTCATCCTAAATGATGTGCCAGTGGGACCACTGTGGGATTTCTTTAACATTCTCCAATAAAAATTCAGTGATCTCACTGCCACATCATTTGGGATGGAGATTTGGGTTAAAAATTTGGGAAACATAACATTAATTACTCTAAAAAGGAGGAAAAAAATTGCCGTTAAAAAGGAAAAAATCTTTTTGTCAAATGAAAGAAACAATTGATTGTGTTCACAGGCAAAGCTAAATAGTGTTTAGTGGGTTAAATTTATTTATTTATTTTTTCACTGTTTTATTTTATTTGTTTTACAACATATTTATGTTTGTATCCCGAATAATGAAACGTTTGTACTTTTAACATTTCTCATTCTTTCATTTAATATTCTATGAATTTTTTTGATTATTTTTATTATTAATAATACAAACGGTCGCTTAAATTATTTACTAAGCTAAAATGCACTTCTTTTTTTTTGGATAACACAATATTTTTTAATTTAGTCAGCTGCTACAATACAGCCCGTCCATATAGCACGAGTTATCCACTAGTTATACTTGTATAATCAAGATAGCACATTCCAATTCAAGCCAAAACAAAACGTACTAGTAGTTTATTTATTGACACAATAGCAATCCAAAAACATATATAGTAGTAACAACTTGATAGGATTTCTACTGAATCCTAGCTATTTAAGCTAATTATAAAGTAAATATTTAAGAGTTAACCACCCTGCAATTCTTCCAAATCTCTCCGGTTGAGCCAGTGAGAGGACCTACATTCCCCATCTTGATCATGGAATTAACAAAATCATAAAAGAAAAGACTCTGACTATTATTGTAGCTTTCCACAATACTCTTGGTTGTTGCAGCAGCTTCATCACTAGAAAATAAAATTTGATCAGATTGAAGAAGACCCTTCCCATTGAGCAAGTTTTGGAAGTAATGGTTGTCGAACAAATCCGTAGAGTTTCGGTCAAGAGGAGATGTCCTGTTTCCATCACCGTTAATCGGGCAAAGGTTTTGCAGATCGGACACCATTGAAGTTTCCATTGTATTGTCTGGAGCACCCGTACCCGAGAAATTGAATAGTCTATTGCTGAACAAGGCACACTTTGCGAACCCAAATGTAAATCAATTTTGGACTCATAAATACGTTTTTGGTTGCAAATCAGAAGCTTATTGGAATAGGGTTTGTGTATAACCCTATATATATAGTCTCTTTGGATGGTTTGTTAGAACTTTTAGGTCTTTTGCAAAAGAGAGATCTAGGGTTCTTTGTTTTGGAAACTTTACATCTTTTTAGTGAGAGAGATAGTATAGTTCAATTTGTAAAACCTAAGGGTTCATTAGGATCTTTATTTGTATAGCCTTTTTGCTTTATTTTGGCGAGGCTTTAGTTTGAGAGATCATTCATTTGGTTTGGTGGGGATTGTGTGAATCCTCCTTTGGGCACTATAATCATCCGTTCGTTTGATAGTGGAATTGTTCGTTTGGCTCCGGGGGAGTGAACGTAGGCATAGTTGGCCGAACCACTCGTGATGTCTTTGTGTGGGTTGTTTTCTCCTTTATTCTTTCTAGTTTGTGTTGTCTTTACTTGTGGTTGGCTATTGCTTTCACACGACAAAGTAGGTTCAGATCTATTTTGTGGGACGATTCCGCACAACAAGAAGTATGCAGAATTCCAAAAATCAGAAGGGGGAAATAGATAGAATTTTGCAAGACGTGGAAGAAGAAAAACAAGAAAGAATTGAAGAATAAAACATAAGAGTTTTGTTTAACGATTTTTGAAACCTTGGGTGCAATGAGGCATGGACACGGACACATCAACACTGATATGCTATGACACGGACACACCGACAAAGCTTATCCTTCCAAAATTGCAAGGTCAATCGACACGATAGAAAAAGTGTCTGTGAAGTTTCATGTCTGTATGTCAAAAATATTATGACACACGACATGTTAGTACTTCCTTAGACCTTAGAAGCGTCATTGCTTCCTAGCTTGGGTTACCCATTGTATCCAACCCCAACAATTTGGCCCAGACCATCCTCTAATTCATGGAGCTCGCACAAACCTATAGACTTTTATCTTGAGGATTTGTTTGGATCATAGGTTTCGTGAGGGAAAAGAAAAAAGGAAAGTAAAATAAGAAAAAAAAACTAGTTCTCTCGTGTTTTTTCTTGTGTTTTATTTCTGACTTAAATGACAAAAAAAATAAGTAAAAATTTCTAAGATATAATTGTAATATTAAATAAAGGAAGAAAACTGACTCAACTTTCAAAATGTTTAGTTTAATTCTCTACTTATTTTACCTCCTTTTTTTTTTCTTTGTATAAATATATAATATATATTTTTTTTTAGAAAATACTTTTGCTCACCCAAAATTTGGTACACCAATACTCACCCAAGCTTCCCATTGGCCAATACAGTAGGGCCCAGGATTAAACAATATTAAGCAACATTTGTTTAATCCTGGGCCCCACTGCATTGGCCAATGGGATGCTTGGGTGAGCATTGGTGTACCAAATTTTGGGTGAGCAAAAATGCTCTCTTTTTTTTATTCGTCTTCCTTATTATCAGATAAAGAAAAAGAGCTTTCTCTATGTTTTCCTTTTTTTTTTCTTACTAAATTCAAAAATCAAAGAAAACGTAATTGTACCTGCTATCACTCAATCATTGCTGTTGCTGTTCTTGTTGTAATTGTGTTACATTTGAGATCAATACTATATAATTACTAAACAAAAATAAATATTTCAATTTAGAGATTTTGTGGGTACGGTTTACAAAAATCAATTATGTTGTTCATTGAAGAATTCATACTAAATAATTCGACATTCGTCTAAATACAATTGGAGTATTGTGGCTTAGGGCCGGTTGCGGAATGATAAAACACATGATCAGATTTAAACCAATTCTCCCTATTAAAGAAAAAAAAAAGTGTTACGTTGATTTGATAATTAAAGAACCAATTATTCGGTCATTTCTAAGCTTGAGACGGGCTCCCATGCAATTAGAAAGTAGCTCCACAAACATATAACTATTAATTTGAACTTGTGTTCTGAATCTCAAGATTCGGTTCTTGTGTTACCCAAACCGTCTCTACATTTTTAAAAACACTCTAAAACTGATTATTTATCAAAACAATATAATACTTGATTATATAGAAACCGGATAAAATTGAGAAAGGTCGGATCCTAATTTTGTTTGAAGCATTTCCGAATAAGCCGGGAGTATAGATCATTTCATGTATATCAGGAAAGCTGGAGAAGAACGATAGATAAAACACTATCTTCGGAGAAATTATCCCGGCCATCAAATCCTTGATACTTCCATTTTGATCCAAGTATTATGTGGGTCATATAGTAATGAAGAGACCACATTGACCAGTACGTGGTATGACGGTGACATGGAATAATTTCTGTTATCTTGGTGTAGATACATGGGAAAAACAAACTAGAAGAATAGGACTACAACGTTAAGACACCAAGACCCTTGTGGCATCCCCTCACCCTCCGCAAGTGGGCGGGTTCAATTCCTTCTGGGACATAAAGTGCTTGAAGGTTTATGTAATTGTGGGGCCTTTGGTCCCTACCTTGTTAGGCTTCACTTTGTCCATGGCCCTGTGTGTGTTCTGATATGCGTCTAGCTAGTATGCTAGCAATAAAAAAAATAAATAAATAAATAAGTAAACGTTAAGATATAGATAGATCAGCTAGAACAATTACCTCAACAATGATTCTTAGACCCAGCTGTGGTTAATTCTTTACTAATGAACACCCAGTTTTCAGAAAGCCCTCAAGAGTCAAGACAGAGTTCCTAGGAGAGTGTAAAATAATTGACGGATGCAAGAGTGAAGAAAGAGTTGCTGGTACAAAGAACAAATGATATAGGTGTGTCCATATATATACACTAACAAGCTTTTAACCTGTGCCTATTTCTGGATGGAAGAATTAAATATTGCTCGAATTACTTAAGTTACCCTTATCAAAAGCAAGAACAATTTAAAAATATAAAATAAAAAATAAATAAAATTAACATAAAATTAAATTAAATTTTACCGCTGTCGGGTGAGATGGAAGAGGAAAGAGAAAGAAAATATATTAGCCTGGAAGATAATGTTGCCGACCAGGGTGTTTGAAAAATGTAAAAATAGAGGTAAAATATTCATTTCAGGAAATTATTGCACTTTTGTTTTGAAATATTAAAGAGTAGTCATCGTAGAGGGGAAAACATATCTGGAAAATTGTTTAATTTTTCACTTTTTGCTTTGAAAGGGGTAAAATAGTAATTTTAAAAATTTTATACAAACAGTTAGTGATCAACTACTGAGGGTTGATCATAAAAGAGAGAAAGTTTTACTCAAACAAAATCTCAAAGAAGGTCATAGTATTTTGACCAGTGTTATTAGAAAACTATCAGACTTTAGTAATCCCCATTTTGATACGATTGTTTTGAAACGTGGTACACTAGGGAATTGGAATGTAAATTTTGGTTTTCTCGATTTATATCACCTAATATTGTAACAACACCATCAAAATTTAGTCAACTTATTATAACACTACATAATTCACATCGATAATTATATTTTCTCATTTAAAATTTTATTTGACAATAAAATAATTAAAAAATTGTTTCACATTTTAATCTATCATATATACTACTTTTCCTCTTAAGATCGGAAGAAGTATACCCCACCGTACCACATTTTGTAGTACGTGGCGATCTGCTTTCCCAATCCCATTCCTCGTACCGAATGAATTCGCGATCCGGATAACCTTGTTTTTGACCTTATCTCAAGAAAGATTAGTACAATATATATTTTTTTCCCGGTGTTCTCACTCATCAACTTCTATAGCGTGCTTCCATTGTGTGATTTTTTTTGCTAAAGAGTGCTTCCATTGTATGATAATTGTAAATGATTCATGATATGACATTATGACGTACTTATCGATTTCTCAAAAGAAAATAAGTACCAGTTTGTATTTTATTCTATTAAGTCAATGAGAAAAACATTTAAATTTGTATTAGTTTACGATCTTACCAAACCTAGAATTATAAATGTTTTATATTTCAAGATACTTAACCATGCAAATGACAAAGCTTTTAAATATGTGAATGATGGCGTTCGTGTGTAACACTTCAAGTAGTTTATTAAATATACTCTTCAGACCCATGCAATTAGCTCTTAATTTGCGTAATTAACCACTATATGTAAGTATAGTGGGGCTTCAATTGTAAGGTAGACAAAAGGGATGTTCCAACCATCTCATTGTCATCTTCTTCTTGGCTTTCAATATGACGATATGATACATATAAACATCCTTAGACCAGCATTTGTGTATACACTTATAAACATATGGGGATTCTATGATACATTTTAAAGTTACCTTTACCATGTATTATACAGCTCAAAAGTTACAAATATTTTGTATCACTTTTTTTTTTAGCGGTAAATTTCACTGGTAAAAAGGTTGTGGTGTCAAAGCTTTTGTATCACTTTCATGGTAAATGTGGGTAACAAAGTGTCAAATGGGTTTTTTTATTTTTTATTTTTTTTTGGGAATGCTCATTCATGCTCACTGACTCTAATGCATTGTCAGCGTCGCTAAAAAGTATTAGAGATGCATTGAGGACTACTATTGATGCATTGAGGACTACTATTGTTGCAAATAAGTTTTTTCTTGTAGCGACAAGGCAACCAAAACACCCAAATTGCACCCACTGTTAATGGTATTATGGGACCACCCAGGGGCGTAGCCAGAAATTTTACCTAGTGGGTGTCAATGTGATAGGAATTGAAGAAGCTATATGGGGTTTAGGGGCGGGCAACCCCTGGAAAAAAAAATTTGTGCGGTCGATTTATACATTTTTGATAATGAGATAAGAAAAGATTATGAGAAAATATATAAGGAGAGATAAATTTAAACTATTTGAATCAACAATATAAGGTGTCACCTCTAAATAAATAAAAAAAACCATGGTATATATGATGTCAAATTCGATTTGAAACACTTAATTGGATTGACTAAAATAAGAATAGATATAATAATTAATATTGGTGTCAAATAGTAGAATGATCTTGAGTTAGAATGTTTTTTTTTTTTTTGAACGGCAAATATATTAAGATATGCTGAAGCTTAAAGATTACACCACGTAACATGTACAGTTTTCCACTCATAAAAAGTAACCTACAAAAAACTAAGGCCCCAAACAATAGCCTAGAGTAGTGATTGGTGTTGTATTCACCAGCACCCACCCTATATACAAAAACCACTCATAGACACCCCACCTCTATTTGACACCCCAAAAAAGCAATGTACATTTTGCTGAATCAAAATATCACAGATAGTACAAAACTAGCCAATAGTGTTGTTGTTTGTCTATGAAGCTCCCAGACTAGCAGGCACTAATCCTAATACAAACCACCAACCATAGTAACTGATATTCTGCAGAAAAATTGTGACTCAAAAAGTGGAAATAAACTCCCTCCTTTGATATCAGAAGTTGTACTGTATTCCATGATAGGTTCCTCCAATCTAGAAATAGACTTCAAATATCTCCCAGTTTATGATGATGTTGCGGCTGCCTGGGATCCCAAATCTGATGTCCCAAATACCCAAGCACTACATCCAGCCACTACGCATAGTCATGTTGAAGGATTAGAGAAGAGCAGACCTGGAAATAGTCCCCCCACCCCCCATCCTACCCACCTGCTTGTGAACAGAGGTGGTTTTAACTATAATTTGAATTTAGAATATTAAATTAGGTTGTGCTGAAATGAGAATGAATATAATAAGGTTTGATATGAAACATTATGGTGGATTTGAACTAAAATATTACATAGACAATTATTATTAGGGTTTACTAGACTACATATATTTGACATAAAATATTATGTGTACTAAAAAAAAATCACCTACTTCAAAACCTACATACCTACGCCAGTGGGAGCACCTAAAAAAAAAAAGAAAAAAACTATAGATACGAGGAAGTTTTTTTTTCGGAATATGGTTAATCTAAGATATGAGGAAGCTAGAGGGATTATTTTGGGGTTTTTCTTTGATGGATAGGTGTTTGGTTCTTCTTTATGAAATTATTCCATTCACATTTTGGGTTAACATTTTAACTATAATAAATGATAATTTGATTGGTATTAGTTAGGGAAGGTGTGCTCATTCAGAATGAATATGGTGATTAAAAAGCGTTAATTTTTTTATGAACTATAAAAATTGTCATAGAAGAAAAATATGAGAAAGTCTCCTATTATTTCAAGTAATTGTGTTTGTACGATAAATTCTCCAATTTATCTAAACGGATTCATTAATTTACAAGGATGGATTTTGCTCGACAATGCTATATAAGTTATACATATATATATAATCGAGACTATTCAAATTCAAGCCAAAATCAAACATACTTAGTAGTTTATTTAGTGACACAATACATAGCAATCCAAAAACATATATAGTAGTAACTACTTGATAGGATTTCTACTGAATCCTAGCTATTTGAGCTAATTATAAAGTAAAAATTTAAGAGTTAACCACCCTGCAATTCTTCCGAATCTCCCCGGTTGAGCCAGTGAGGGGGCCTATATTCCCCATCTTGATCATGGAATTAACAAAATCATAAAAGAAAAGACTCTGACTATTATTGTAGCTTTCCACAATACTCTTGGTTGTTGCAACAGCTTCATCACTAGAAAATAAAATCTGGTCTGATTGAAGAAGACCCTTCCCATTGAGCAAGTTTTGGAAGTAATGGTTGTCGAACAAATCCGTAGAGTTTCGGTCAAGAGGAGATGTCCTGTTTCCATCACCGTTAATCGGGCAAAGGTTTTGCAGATCGGACACCATTGAAGTTTCCATTGTATTGTCTGGAGCACCCGTACCCGAGAAATTGAACAGTCTATGGCTGAACAAGGCACACTTTGCCAACCCAATTGTGTGAGCACCTATATATATATTGAAGCAGATTTGTATAGTTGCTTTCATTCTGCTAGAAGTACATTTATATATACATGATGTTTCATAGTCTTACTTTTTCAAAAAACAATATATATATATTCACTACATGGATCATAATTTAGTTTGCGTTGTGTGAACTGTGAAGGAGAAAATCATGTATCTTATATTGGAGTTATAAATGGACACTTAGCCAAAATTTCATTTTTCACCCACTTAGCCAAAATTTCTTATATTAGGGGTGTCTTTATAAGCCTTGCATTATGAGTAACTCTTTGGGCACATAAGAATCTCAAAAACAGTTCACATAATTTTTATGTATCTTATCTTTCTCCTCTGATCCCACACTATCAGTCCACCTCATCAGGAGGAGAGATAGACACATTGTGATTTATGTGGATTGTTTTTGTGAGATTCTTATGTGCCCAAAGAATTTCTCTTGCATTATATATATATATATATATGAATATTGGGTCAACTCTTCGGTACACCTAGATTTTTTTAAAATTTGCTTTATAACTCTTGTACTATATATATATATATATCAGTGAGGATCTAAAGTGGGTGCCAAGGAACGGACTACTTTTAGTGACAAGAATGTCGCAAATTTCTTCACTAAACAATAATTTTTAGCAACGCCGCTAAAAACGATCTGTTCCTTGGTCCGCTTTTAAATACCCGCTTTAGATCATCACTGCTATATATATATATATATTACCGATTAAAGCCCTCGATTTTTCAATTGGTTTCAAGTGAGGACGATAGTTAATAAATATGCAGATTGAGGGTCCTAAACAATTTGTTTGAAAATATAATGTATAATGAAGTGTCAAAATAAATAAAAAAAACCTTAAAAATAGAGGGTTTTGAGGTATAATTGAACCTATGTGGGTATATAAATGTAAATAATTAGAACTTAAACTTGATATATAATGCTAATGTAATAATTAGTACTTAAAATTGACCTGATAAGGACACAACATCTGTGAGGTTAAGACCCACAGCTACAAACTTGCCGTTGATTGAACCTATTGACTCAAAGGGAGAAGGAAGATTATCTGCCCCTGTTTGGTTTGCCACAAGCCCATCCCTTCTTCCCAACAGAACTTTCCAAGAAGGTCCTCCACTCTGCAAGCATAAATACATATATAGTTTTGTTTTGAATTGATTTTTCATGACTAGCATGATCTAATTTTTTGTTAAAAATATCAAGTAATAGTTTAAGGAAGTAAATATATAGCGAGAATTTTATGAAACTAGCAAGGCGGTTTAGTTGTATCATATGATCAACTTTTATATATGGCTGAGAGAAAACCACATGTTAAGCTGCCACAATTTAATATAAATTGCGAGTTCACAATCATTGAACCCAGGTAAAATAAATATTGCTCCCAGGTGACAATGATTTTGTTTACGTTTCAAAATGTTGTACACACGTTTCAAAACATTGTATCCATTGTAGGTCATATGATATGAGCAAGTCGAATTCTCCAAGGTATAGATACGACTTTCGGGAGAAAATTTATCTCTAATATTCTAGCTAGGTTAATATAGGATGCATTCCTTTTTGGCTTAGTAATCATCAAAACAACTTTCCTCTAAACTCTCCAATTACTTCCTTGAGAAATATTTAATTCGCAATTCTTTTTTTTTGAAAAAAAATATATATATATACATATATTTTTGGTATTCACAAAACCATTCACACCAATTGTGCGACCGTTACCTTTTTAGGAGTGTCGATATTTCATATCTTATAGGGTATGACATCCACTATCATTGAGTATTATATATATAGGTTCTAAAACATGATGGTCACATAGAATAATTTCTCGCATAGTCCGCCTACCATTAGATTTTCTATACTTTGTCTGCCCCGTTCGTGTATACTAGTATATAGGATGTATCAAGGAAAAGAACATGTTGACAACACTTAATTTGTGAGTTTTGTTCCTTGGGTATCAAGAGAAATATATGGGTGCTTTGAGGGTAGCATGCACGAGGCCTACATGGTAACAAAAGCAAATCTTTTGGGTCAGACCCACACCCAAAAACCTTCTTGTGGTTCCGACAACATAAAGCAAGACAAATTTGCTCAGGGGCGGATGGCATAAGGGACAAAGTAGGGCTCAAGTCCCCTAGATTTTTAAAAAATATTAGATTTACCTTTAAAAAAAAGTGTATTTTACACTTAAACCCCCTATACATTAGCCCCAAATTAATATATATATATATATATATATATATATATTTATATATTTATATATTTATATATTTGATGAGCCCCCAAACCTTAGTAAATTATTTTTACACTAAAATACGCATAAATAGACTTGAAAAAAAAAAGGTACTCGTCTTGGGGGTACTGCCCCCAAACCCTCATATATTTGGGAACCCCCAAATGCAACTTACTAGTTCTCCTCATGCCAGGCCCTCATCTTCGAATTTCTTTATCCGTCCCTGCTTGCTTATACCGTATTCTTTGCCGAAAAGGTATAAATTTACAGTTATGTGTATGTGTGTGTGTGTGTGTGTGTGAATATATGTAAAGATTAGCAAAGAATATGAACACGTACTAAAAGAACTGAATCTCGGGCAGCTATGGCTAGTATATCAGCACATGATACAACTCCGCTACACGCACTCTCCACAGCGCTTTTAATGTTGTCAACAACTTCAAATCCTCTTACCGAGTTCAAATTAGATATGGAAAGCTTCTCACTATCACTTCCGTCCAACAGAATCGATCCGTCGCAACCCTAGGACAAACACATTAATAAGGGAATTTTAGTCAAAAGTCCTCTAATAATAGACTTCTTTGTCCTAGGTCCAGCCCGTTTTGTTATGTTAGTAATAGAAAATTTCACTCAACTAAAACTAATTATATGAAATTTTGTAACATAAGAATTTGATTTGATTAAGTTTCAATAATCGAAACTTTTAACTAAAATAAAATACGAGTTGTCCTTTAAACTCAATGAATCCAATATGAGAGTTTTTTTTTTTATACAAAATTCTATATTAATAAGCATGACTACATGCATATTAAAGGCGTACTATATATGTTGATTCCAAAAGGTTAGTATATAGGAGAAACCACAAAAAATTACTATATAAGCATCACCATTACCCACTAATGATATTGATTAACCAAAGTGGATCGATCTCTTTTAAAAAAAAAAAGTTGTTTATAGAATTCTAACGTTATCTTTCGCATCCAAACAAAAAGCTTCTTATTTGAAGAAAGAAAGTAGGGGGCCTATTTTGAATTGTATAATTAAAAAGTGATCATTCTAATCCCACTTTTTTTTTTTTTTTTACTAAATTTTTTTTCTCTATATCTTGTTTTTTTAAATATCAGCAACATGTTAGTTTAACAAAAACACGACTTAACAAAGTTTTTAACGTAGCACGGACTTTTTACCTATAATAAAATTAGTTGACAAATCGACCATATAACAAGCTCTTAGACTAACCAAACAATTCAACCCTTAATTTATTTTTATAAGAAAAAGAGTTTTCCTTTTAATCACAAAGCTGTTTCTTGGAAATAATTGTTTCATTCCATAAAAAGCCAACCTTTTTGGCGCTGGCAAGTCACTTTCTCATCATGAATAAGTTTTAAACACAAACAACAAACAAACAAGATTGTGATACTTACATTTACAAAACAATCATGGAAGTGAAGCCGAATTAAAGAAGCTGCCATTCTCATTTCATTTTTGATGGCCCTCATAACCTCTCTACGTACAATTCTTGTAAAATTGGGACATGTTGTTGAATAAAAATCAGTGGTTAATTGAGACCTCAGAGCCCCAAACAACATCAAAAGAAACACCATGAAAGAATAAACATTGATGTTGCTTGACCTCTTCATGGTTACAATTAAGTGAAACTTTTTTAACACCTCTAGCACAAGGGAACCAAGAAACCCTAGTTTTATTGGCTACAAATGCTAGATAACCAAGACTGAGATGAGCACTGAAGCACTCAAGAACTTAATTTATAACCAAGAGCATGGGCTAGTAGACATGCTTAATTTCATTGTATATTCAATAATGCATATGGTATGTACAATATTGTATAATGATACTTTATACCTAAGTGCTATGATGTATGGAGGCTGCTCATTAGCTTCATATGTATATATACTCATTCCGTCCTAAAGTAAGAGTCCTTTATTCCATTTTTAAAAGTCACTTTAATTTCTTTGAAAAGTCAATGTATTTTAAGAGTTCCTTTGTATATTCAATATTGGCATGTATATACAATATTGTATAACTAGCTTCTAAACTCGTGCAATGCACGCGCGAACATTTTTTTTTTTTATAGATTTGACGGTTTAAAAAGAGCGAGTATTTTTCCATTTTATTGGTTGTAAATATTTAATTTAGGAACCAAAAAGAGGAAGAAAAAAAAATTAAAAAAAGTTGGTTTCAACGAATATCGCTAAAATAACAATCATAACCGTGGGATAAGTACTGTCTTTGTAAAGAAAAACTATAATACTAGAAGAAAAAAAAAACTATCTAGTATCTCGTGATAGAACTCCACGAGTTACACTATCATATCACTGGAGAAATAAAGAAAACCGACCTCATAGGTCAAACAACTTAAGATTAACTAGAAAAAATGTATAGGGACTAGCAAAATGAAAAACAAAAGGAAAAAAATTATATTACATATTCTAAGATCTCATTAGCGATCCTTATAAGAAACACATGCACGTACAATCTTAGAGAGAGAGAGAGAGAGAGAGAAATATATGATTACAGAAACTCATAGATGTTGTACCGGAGTAGAAGATCAATTTTCGCTTGCATCATCCATTGTGTTCCTCTCAAAAGAGAAATATATAGGGAGTTGAAGAGAGAGATAGAGAATTGAAAAAGTATATTTGAAGTAGAGAAAGACAAAAAGAATGTGCAAATTGTGAGATATCTATAGTGAATAATGAAACATGAAATAGAATAAAATGTAAGAGATTAATTAATAAGTGAATTATAGAATATTATTTAGTGAATTAATTAATTATATTTAATTAATGGGGCTTGCACATCTGAGAGAGCAAAATGTGTATTCCTTATTATGTTGACATGTGACACTAAAAGCTTCCACATTATAATAGTATAATATAAATGATACTTTAAACCTAAGTGCTTTAATGTATGGAGGCTGCTCATTAGCTTGGTATGTATATACTCATTCCATACTAAATTAAGAGTTCTATGTTCAATTTTGAGTGTGCATGTCATTTTAAAATTAAAGTTCCTTTGAAAAGTTAATATATTTTAATTACACAATTTCCAAGTTCACATTTATTATATTAAACTCTCCCTTCTTTCTTTATACAACGCATGAATTTTAAAATTTAAAAATGACAATAATGAAAAGCTATAAAATTTCACAACAATTAAAAAAATCGAAATATATGATTTAGTCCCTAGAAATTCAAATTAATATAAATGGGTCCATCCCCAATTCGTGGAGCAGAAATTAGTCCCTAATCACACATTTAATGTAGAAATTGGTCATTTTTTCCAAATATGTGTAATATTTATGGACAAAATTGCTCATTTCATAAGATATATACATATGTATATATATACTATTAGCACAAATAAGGCTTGTGAATGGCAGTTATAGGAAGCGAAATCTATGGAGATCTTGGATAAGAAAATAAATATTGTTAAAATTAAGGAGTTTTCTTATTTTGCTCAACTTCCAAATCCGTTTGTATTCCTCATGAGACAATACCTAATTTAATTAGTACACTAGAAATTAGTCATTTATTGTTCTATTTCGAAACAATACCTAATTTAATTTTCAAAAATTAAGAATTTGATGAGAAATCTCACTTCTGTTCAAATATATATACACACAGAGACAACATTTGTGAGAAATTTCTCACTTCTCATTAACAAAGTGAGAAATTTCACTTTACCACAAATTTGATGAGAAATTTCTCACTTCTATTCAAAAACAAAAACAAAAATAAAAGCAAAATGGACAAAGTGAGAATTTCTCACTCTGGTGAAAAAGTGAGAATTTTTAGTGAGAAATTTCTCACTTTATTTATTTCAAAAATTAAGAAGTTGATGAGAAATTTGCGATATTAACATACAAGCTAGATTGGAAAATGTCTATGTTGGTTAGGTGGAATATTCTCATACATTGCACTATAAATAGATGTTCATCAATTTGTGTATTCAGAATCCTACGAGTACACGGGCAATTTATCACTTCAAAATTAGAAGAGGAGATTTACCCACTTTTTTTCTCAAATATAAAAACATACACTTAGATAATTTAATATAAAATTTCTCAATTCAGTGGAGGCTTATTTTCGAGTTTATAATAGTGAGAATTTCTCACTCTAGTGAAAATAGTGAGAATTTCTCATTCTGGTGAAATAAGTAAAAATTGTTGTGAAATTTCTCAGTTACTATACTATAAAAAAAAAATGTCTGTGGATATATATTTTTTTTTTGAAACAATGGATGTGTGTGTGCGTGTGTGTGTGTATATATATATATATATATATATATATATGGATGAGGGAGTAAATGATTCTAAATTTAGTTACCGTATATATGGATGGGGAGTAAATGATCCTAAATTCAGTTACCATATATATATATATATATATATATTAAGAATGATATAGGGGTAAATAATAAGCTAATAGCAAGCGCGCTAGTCCTTAAAATAGGTGAGGGATTAATTCCTACATTGATTTTTGGAATTGACCTATTTCTATAAAAGAGTACTATAAGGGACTAAATTCTAGTTTATCCTTTTAAAAATTTCTTCAAAGTAGGAAATCCCAAAAAAAAAAAAAAACTCTTAATATGGGACAAATGGAGTATACATATTCACACACATATAAAATGAACAAATTTTCGGTTTTAAAAATTACCGACATACTATTAGTAAATTAAATTTTTTAAAAAAAATAATACTGGTGGCTTAGTACATATCAGATTATACATAGTTTAATTAATATTTGATACGACTTTCATGAATCAACACACACTTAAGTGGACTAGTGCTTACAACATAACTGAAAAACACTTCTAAGTTTTCAAGTGATCTCCTTTGGCTTCCACTAATTGTGTACAGATTATGTTTCGGATGCATTTTTTTAATCTCAAAACCATAAACGTGATTAGCAAAAATGTTAGCATTTTGACTAATTGGAATGATGAGTATGGATCCATATACACTGTCATTGTCCATGTTAGTCCATAAACATTGTTTAATGAAGGTGATTAACAACTAGCATTTGAGTTCTCCCATTATTTGAGAAGAGTTGACTACTTTTTGATGAATCCAATGAAATGAGAGTCGTATATAAGGAGAACTAGTTATTGAATTGAGTGTCACATTTGTTATGTATTTTTACAAAACCTTTCGGTTTTGTAACTACCTCATGCATGAAGGTATAAATTACAAGTTTCTAATTAACATCAGATACAAATGACAATTAAAGCAGATGAATAAACAGTACATGGGTACATGAATGGGATTGACCTGTCAAACCACACCACGTGAAGTGACAGTTAGAATGAGTAATTAATTTCTCATATCTGAGGTAGTACGCTACCAAATAGCAGACAAGTCTTATCACTTCACAGCTACAGTGAATAAATAATTTCTCGTACGTATATGAGTTAGTTAGCTGTACATTTTATCTTGATAAATTTATGGGATGAAATTTGACAATAATGAGTAGTAAAGGTAGTATATATATATATAGCCTTTTTAGTGTCTCCATTAAACCCTAAATAAGGTTAAATTTCTCTCCTGTATCATTTTATAAATGTTTTAATGTTAATTGCAATAATAATTTTCTCTTTCATTCTTCTCATGTGACGCCCCAAATTATGTGACCTGCGGTCGTACTAAAGAAAAGGCGGCCGGTAAAAGAAGTAAAGCAATAACAAAATATCATTTCTCACATTGGACCGTCATTTCAGTGATATAAATTATATTGTTGGAAAATAATTGGAAAAAAGTTTTAAAACATTTTTTTCAAGTCTAAATCAATTGTGGTAGAAGTCCCAAAATGGTTCCAACAAAAAAATTAAAATCGAAAAAAATAAAATTAAAATAAAATGATTTCCTTAATTAACCAATTAAGATATCAATTGGAACTATGACATGCAATAGAAATTGATATTCATCTTTCAGTTATTGTTGTATGTTTAAATTTTCTTTTTAATCTCGAATACTTTAACTGTGAAATATTTGGTACACATTTGTATATTCGTTTGATTCACTTCTAATATGTCGATTTTTGGTGAAAGTGTAAGAAGATGGGTGTTTGGTTATGGGGTTTATGTAGGAGATAAGAGAGAGAAAGAGAGACAACGATGTGATGTGGTTCGGCCACGTTAATGAGGTGACATACGTCCACGGTTGTGTCGGAGCACGTCCACTAACTGTAAAAAGGTCCGGTGGCCTTGGTGAACCAACAAGTGACTGAAACTACCAAGGTACTGCCAGAGCTATAAGAACAAGAGTTAGTGGTGAGCTAAAGAAACTTGCTAAAAGGCTGAATTCCTTGGATTCGGTCCTTTTGTGAAGGGGTGAGAGGTCTCTTTTATAGATACAAGAGGCCCTCTCCTACATGGAAACAATTAGATAAGGTAAGTCCTATATCTAATCAGATTTACATGATTTGTGGTAGTTTTCTAATCAGTTTAGGAAACTGTGTTCATCTCTCTATGCCTTGTAGTTGGTTTAGGCAACTTGCTGGTGAAGCTTCTGGAACGAGGCCTCGGGGCCCGCTGTATCCGACCTGGGCCGGGCTTAACTTGGGCGAAGACACCCAACCGGGCGGTTGGAGGTGTTTCCGATCGGGCCATCTATCTGGGCCTGTTGGGCCCTTCTGATCTGGTCTCGCTACCTCCGATATTCCGGGTCCGGATTCTTAGTGTAGCAAATTTATGCCATATCAGCTGCCCCCCATTTCCAAAGCTCACTTCGGGCTTCCCAAAATGTGGTTTGGAAATCTGGACTATCCGGGAGTACCACTCGGAGTCGGGAATTATTGCTCTGGTCGCCCGGGAATAAGAGCCGGTGAACAAAGTCAGGACCCCGATCGGTGTTGTCTGGACCGTCCTGGGGTGAACCCAAACTACTTTGGACCGACGTTGGGTCACGTGTCTGGCGCGTGCTCTGAACGGATTCCGAAGGGTCATTTTAGGCAGGAAGGTTTCTAGTCCGTTGGATCTTGTATCATCTGAGCCGTTGAAGATGCCTATATAAGACCCCAGCTCAGCGCTTCATTTCCATCCTTATCCAAAAAATTTCAGAGAGATCAACCGAGCGGTTTTTAGAGAAAAAAGCATCCCGAGCCCGTCTTTCCTTGCGGTACGTTATCTCACTTTCTGTTCTTTTTTTGTTGTTATTGTCTTGTCTTCCATCTTGTTTCCTTTTTTTACTGAGCAACCCTGGAGGGTAGGAATCCGATCGGTTTTACGAGGGAGTGGGATTTTTTCTTTCTTCGTTTCTGCTTCTTTTTTAGGTCTGGGGGTTCTCTTCTTCTGTTGAACCAGTCTCACCGCTCGGTGAACCCTTCTAGTCTTTCTTTAGTAGAGCCATACCTGTTCTTTAGAACTTTATACACCTTTCCCCTTAGGCTAGTGACTCTCCCCATCCTGTACCTGAGACTAGGAATTCCCGACCCATACCTAGGTCGTAGACTTCTTTCTATTAAAACCATGTGTCACTCAAGTTTTGACTCTTCCTCCCGTTCGGAGGAAGAGCGATCTGGAACCCCAGAAGTTAGCAAACGTCACCCTTCACTTACCCCTTCTAACCACTATAGCGAGGGGAGGATAGGCCCAGTAGAAGCCGATCAGGTAGACCGAGTTGTTGTAGCCCCGTCCGGGTCAGATAATGAGTCATCCGAGTCTAGGGATGGCAACGGGTCGGAGTTGGTATGGAGTCTCCCTATGCCAACTCCTACTCCATTTATTTTCCTCCTACTCCGACTCCGCTCCGTCCCGTTTAAGTAAAATACCAACTCCTACCCCAATCCTACTCCGTTTACTATCGGGTACTCCTATTATACTCCTACTCCGCTTGCTAATCACCATTCCAAAATTAAATGCTCTTTTATAATTCAAAACCCACTTATATTTTGGCTTGATTTCCTAAAAATCACTCACGCAAATGATTCTAAATTTGTTAATCACAATTTACAAATTAAATATTAATACTGAAGACAAAAAGATGTCTATATATGCCCTGATTTTTTTGTACATAATTGTAACCATGAGAGTAGTTTAGTAACTCAATGATTTAATCGGGGTGGGGCGGGTTTTAAATGGTAGTATTCCATGGATACCAAGTCCGCCCCGACTCCTATAGGGTTTTTGTTTTTCCATACCAAATCCACTCCTACTCCTATTATAACTCCTCCAAACCCGTTCCATTAGGAGCGGAGCGGGGCGGAGGTCCAGCGGGGCGGGGAAAATTGCCATCCCTATCCGAGTCTGGCTCTGGTGCGTCCACATCTGGCCGGGAATTG
The DNA here is from genome assembly GCA_033977485.1 of Hydrangea macrophylla. Taxonomy (NCBI): domain Eukaryota; kingdom Viridiplantae; phylum Streptophyta; class Magnoliopsida; order Cornales; family Hydrangeaceae; genus Hydrangea; species Hydrangea macrophylla. The sequence goes on from CM066999.1 coordinate 27,772,224, forward strand.
CCAGACTTCTCAACTAGGGGTATTAGATCCATCTTAACAGCCCGGGACTTAGCCAGAATTAGGACCAAATATATATAATGTGCCAAGCTCGTTTTCTCTGGCCGTTCCCTGGGACGCTTGCACCCCCCAAGAGGGGTTCATTACGATATACGAGGACGCCATGATGGCTGGACTTCGTTTTCCCTTCCACCCTTTAGCTAGAGACTTCTTAGTATTCTTAGGCATTTCCCCTGGCCAGTTGGCTCCGATCGGCTGGAGGTTCATGATGGGTCTGATTCATGCCTGGCCCCAGAGGTTCGGCAAGGAACTGACCTTACAGGAGCTGCTATGGACCTACCGGTCGTTCCCAGTGGTCGGTGAAATCGGGATTTTTTCTCTAGCCGCTCGGCAAGGAAAAAAAATTATTGTGAGGTGCCCTAGTAACAACAAGGGGTGGAAGACTAGATTCTTCCAGGTGTCCGCATTAGGGCTCATACCGAGCGGTCCATCACTTCATCAGATTTGGGCTCACACTCTAAAGGGTAAGGAAGATTTCCTTATATTCTCCAAACTGTGCTTCAATCAAATTTTTATCTAACCACAAATTTTTTTTTTTTTTTTTTTTTGCCGTGCAGTTGATATCTCCAAGCTCCCGAGTCTCTCAGCAGGGAAACAACAACGGATCCTTGATCTGGTTGGGAGTCCAATCAGCTTTAATCAAGTGATAAACAAGTCGGGTGTTCCTGTTGTTGACTCTGAGCTAGTCACAGTCGCTGTCAATCCCGGTAAGATTTTTCCTTTGACTACCCGGGCAGTTTTTGGCATCTGAATTTTCAAGCTGACACTTTATGTTTTCCTATTCTTCAGAGATGCCTCCCAAGATAAGCCGGGCCGAGTTGAAGGCTGCCATGGAGGCTGCTGCAGCAGCCGCCGAGGTTAGGAAGAAGAGACCCGCAGCTACGGCAGCTCCAGAGGCCCGAGGGCTTACAAGGCTCCGAAAGGGACCGCGGCTGGAACCGGGCGGCTCTTCGCAAGCGGCACAGGATGCTGCCCCTTTACAGACGGGTCTACCCTCCGGGATACCCCTTACAGGCCCCCCTCAAGGACACTCTCTTTTATTTACTGAGGAGGCCTGCAAGGAGAATCGGGAAAGGCTCCGACCGGCGTTGTTACCGGCTGATGTGGAGTGGTTCGAGGGCATTGCCCCCCGAGCCATGATCAACAAACTCTTCAGCCTGAGCAATTACGTATGCCTCTGTCCTTCTGTAGAAAATTTCCTCTTCTTTTTTTTTTTTTTACTAACTCATCTTCTCCTCTGTTCAGATTGCTGCCTTGGCTGCTGGTGCTAAGTCCGAATTAGTCGGTCTGGGCGAGCGGGCTACAACTGCCGAGCTGGACTTAGCACTTGAGAAACAGAAGGCCAAGGGGTACTGGGAGGAGCTGGAGTCCACTCGGGTCATCGCTGCTGATAAGGAGAATGAGCTATCCGAGGCCATCAGAGCAAAACTTGAGGCTCAAAAGGCAGCTTCCCGAGCAGAGGAAATATCGGCGATCTCCCGATCGGAGTTGGAGGCCGCCCGAGCTGAGATTGAGGAGCTGAAGAAGAGCACTGCCGCTTGAGAGGAGACGGAGGGGGGCCAGGATTTTGACATTGGCTTCTTCCAGGGCTACGCTGACCTTACCAGGAGGGTAGCCCTGGATCACCCCGAGTGGGATCTGTCGGCATACTCGGGGATTGACTCCAATTTCTGGGACCTGGGGGAGGATGCCCCAGCCGGTGAAGATGCTAACAAATAAATCCCGGGCGGTCACACAGCTGAAGCTGAAGGCTCTGGGGAAGTGATGTTCGTTGACCCTCCTGCCGATGAGGACCCTCCAGCTGCCTAGCTGTCTGCTCCCTCTTTCTTTCTTTTTTTTTTTTTTTTGGGAGGGCTGTTATAATTGCCCTATGCTTTGTAAAAATTTTTGTATGAAGAAGCCCTCTGAGGCACCCTTTTCATATGTGGCCCTTACTTTTACTTTTGCATTTTTGTTTGCTGTCGTTCCCTTAGTCATAAACTTAAGACTGTATATTGTATGTAGTGCCCATCTCGCAAACAACTACTTAGGGATGGTATCTAATCGCTCGGGATTCTTGGTGACTCAGTTTTTATACTCGTTAAAATCTGAAACTTGTTATCTCGGTCGGTGAGATTCTCCAGTGTGGGCTTCTAGGAGATGCAGGAGTTGTAGTCCTTAGAGCATACTTATTTGAGTCCGTTCGGGATAGTAGTCGCCTGGTATTTTATACTTGTCAAATTTGAGCCTGTTTACCCGGTCGGTTGAGTGTTTGTTTTAGTTCCTTGGGTGTCTAAGAGTTTAAACTTAGCTTTCCTAGGTCTGTAAACACTTGGTACCTCTGAGCATTGTAGACACTCGGGTTGGCTAAGGCTTTATGCTTAGATACCTCAAGTTCTGTTAATATGCCCGGTGTAACTTCCCTGTTCCTGATTATTCCCATCTGCCCCCCGAAGCTTTAGCCAAGGTGAGTGTCATCAGGGATAATTCTGCAGGTAGCCGACCCAGAATACAATGGTTCTGGGGTCTTTTGACTCCCCTATTATTGTCACGCCCCGGAACGGCAAAAATAGAGAAAAATAAATTTCCTTTTTGGGTCCAAAGGCAGCGACGGGTGAAGTCACATGATTGTCCACACCACGCAGTACTAAGCAATAAGAAGTAATAGTGTAACAACAATGAAGTCTAGGTTCTAATCACAAAGCAACATAAAGTCAACAGAAGTTACTAACTATTACACATCAGAGTCTCGAATCAAATATAAGGCAGCGGAAGTACAAATGCCAAGGCAACATATGCCTGACTACAAAAAGATTCTAAAACGGTAAAGACAACTAGCTACAATTCTAGTCTAGTCTTCAGTTGGCATATGGGTAGTCCTCGGCGTAGTAGTCTTCTTCGGTCTGACCTCCGTCAGGGAAATTTTCCACGGGGACTCCGTCACTGGCATAGTAGTCCTCTCCTGCAGGCCCTTCACCTGAATAGTCATAACCAGGGTGCGCTGGAACGTAGAAATGTCCAGCGGCATAAACGCCGTCAGCTTAATGAAAGCCGAGTGAGTTAGATACTAACAGGGTATCATCTATTGAAGTTATTACAAGTTATAAGTCGTAACCAAATTAGAACTCTGTGAGGGTAACTCCTTTACATCAAACCGATCATCCGATTACTAACGTCTTACTCATTTTAAGACCGATAACATGTCTAGATAGGGGAACAGTGTCATACTCGCTCCCGCGGCATGTAATTATATTATATTAGCATGCATGTTATGCTTACTGTTGTGTTAATGAACACGTGTGAAGTGAGTGATGACTCACTAGTTGTTGGAGGGTGTCTTTTAAGAACCCAGTATTTGACCTTGAAGGCAGTCCAGAAGGTGGGCATGTGAGAATTCCCTACGGTTGGGAAAATGAGTAATGACTCATGATTATGTGCTTAAATGTTTATTTAGGCATATGCAAATATAATTGATTATTATATTGTTAATAGCGACTCATCGGAGTCATTAGATGCCTGGTGAGGACGAAATTGAACACGTTACGTAATTTGGTAAGCTAATTAGCAATTTCATAAAATTTGTAGAAACTTGCGTTTTAGCAACCAAACAGAACTTAGTCAGAAACCTTTTTAATTTTGAGGTTTTACCTGTAGAGCTATGCATTAGCTGTGTAGAAAGTTTAAGAGACTGATTTGAAGTTTTAAAAACTCGTGGGGAGGTAAACACAATTTCCGAAAGTGTTGCCTATATATAGTTAGAGATGACTTTCATAATTTTATAAACACTTGACCTAAGTTCAAGAAAGAGGCCAAATGGAGGATTTCTTGGCTTAGAGCTTCAAGACTCGAATCGACGGAGTTCTACCCGTTTGTTTTTCATCAAATTCCGTATTTGAACTCTACGAGGTAAGGCCATCGTTTTGATACCTATTAGGCCTTGTTTGGTTAAGTTTTCCGAAAACTCATTTTATAGAATTTTCATACAAAGTTGATAATTGGACTTTTGATTAATAGGAATTGTATTAGAAGAATTGCTGCACGTTCTTTGTGCTTGAGTTTTCCTTGGATCGGCGTTTAAGAGCGTAAATCGGAGGTGAGTGATATAAATCTTGAGTTTTGGATGATTCTATGGTTTAATGCATTTGATATGCTAGGAATGTATATAGATACTATGTGTAGTTCATATTGGGCAAAACTCATGTATAAAGTAGGCCCAAAGTATGTTGAAATGAAAAACATAGTGATATATGTTAAATGAGCATGTTTATGTGCCTATGTGGGTTAAAGGGGGATTTGTGCTAATTCACCGTGAGACGTCCTCTCGAAGGGGGAGGATTAGTAGTGACGACGGTCACTTGCCGAGAAAGGCATTTACGCGACATGTCGAAGGGGCATGGGTCGTGGTTGAGTCTTAAGACTTTGGATCGGTGAAGGTGCACTTATTCCCTAGAGACCAATAGTTATGTGTTATGATGGATTGGAACATATTTGTCATCCGTATGCTTTATTCATATTAATCACTAAGCGTTAGCTTAAACAAATCTATATATGTGGTTATATAAATAACCATTCAGGTGCAAGGACTGGAGGGGAGAATCGCGGGTAATGAGGCGAGGAAAGACTGGAAGCTCCTAATGTTTATAGAACTTGTAGCACTTTTGTAATATGTGTTTAACTCTTGCCGGTTGTTTAACCGTGCAACTTGTATTAAGACTTGTTATATATGCGAGTACGACGCTTGGTTCACTTTAGGACCTTGGTTGCCAAGACGTGTGAAACTTGTAGTTTTGATACTTGTAATCCGGGATGGGTTTATGGTGGTTGTATAAATGGATATATATATGTTTTGGTAGTCTTTGAATGTTTAGCAAAACTTTGAATTGTTTGGTTTTGAAAAGGTTTGGTGGAAATGGTTTTGTTTGGTTTGATTTAAAATGGATTGGGTTGGTTTCTTTGGGTGAAAGAGGTATTGATTTATTAACAGCGTTTGTCGCGGAAGTGCCGGGAATTAACGGCGTTAGTAGGAAGCGCCGGTAATTAACGGCGTTTGCGAAAAAACGCCGGCAATTGTGAATACGGTCTTTTGGAGGTTTGGATTCTGCACAGACCCCATTCGACCGGTCGAACGGGGCAATTCGACCGGTCGAAATGCCCCCTGCCAGAAATTTCAAACTCCTACTTCCAATGTTCGGAACAACTTCTAATTAGGCATGGAGGTACCTTTTGGGACCCATTGACCTACGAAACTGTTACTTTTGAAAACAAAACTCGTTAAGGAGTGTTTGGACACGCGTTTAATATAACCTTTGAAAAACTATTTGGAAGTTGGTTGTTTTGTAGCAAAACTTTTATTAAGGTCATTTTTGGGAACTTTAATCATTGTTGGTAAGCCTTGATGGCGTGCCACGTGACCTAGATTCATATGTATGGATCCGGGGCGTGACATGTAGTGGTATCAGAGCAAAAAGGTTATAGACCTTGAGCTATCGGTTTAGGTTTAGAGCCTTGGGGACGAGAGACGACGTCATGAGTTTGAACATTGATTAATGTGTGCAGAATTGGATTATTGCATTATATTTGCATATGAATAATGGTTGTATGCATCGTACCTTACATGCATACTTTGAGATATATGTCATGACATGCATGATAGCATTATGTGATGGTTATCAGGAATAAGTGGTGGAAAGTATGGATATAAATAATGACAATGCAACGAATGCAAGAATGGATCGAATAGAGGCCGCTATTGAGGGGTTTATTAGAGCAGTGGATGACAGAGTGCCACCAAGGGGAATAGAGCTGGAAAATCAAAATTTGGCACCAAGGGCTGGGCAATCAATTGCCGAAAAGTTTGCAAAGAAGAATCCGACAATATTCACTGGGGGATCGGATCCTGATGTGGCAGACTTTTGGAAAATGGATATGGAACGTATATTCCGTAACCTGGCATGCACCGATAGAGAGAAAATAGACAATGCCACTGATACTTTAAAAGAGGGAGCTCAGAATTGGTGGGTTGGTATCCTCGCAAGTAGAGCACCGACTACTTGGGCAGGTTTCATAGAAGAATTTGACAAGCGATACTTTCCGGATTCAGTAAAGACCCAAAAGAAGCGAGAGTTCATGAACTTGAAACAAGGGGATATAACGGTAAACGAGTACGCGACTGCATTTAATGGGTTGGCTCGATTTGCACCGGGTATAGTCTTGGAAGAGGTGGATAGAGCCAGACAATTCGAAGAAGGTCTGAGGGAAAATATCCATAGTCGCGTGGATACATTTCGTCTCCCAACATTTGCTGAAGTTCTCGATGTCGCCCTTATCGCAGAAAGAGATATTGGGAACTATAAACTTAGCCAACAAGGGAAGAGGAAGAATGAGAATCAAGGGAAGAATCAGAGTAACTTTAAGAAATCCTATTCAAGGGCACCTGGGGTTGGTTCAGGAAATCAAGGGGGGAGTTCATTCTCCGGAGGAGATAAACCGGTGTGTACTATTTGTGGCCGTAGACATTGGGGTGTTTGTTTTATGGCAAATACGATTTGTCATATTTGTAATCAACCGGGACATGTTGCCAAGAATTGTACGCAGACAAGAACCCAAAGTGTGAATGTGGATATGAGGGGTAAATGTTATGAATGTGGTATGCCTGGTCATCGAGAGAGGGATTGCCCGAACAAGCGACAACGTGGGGCCGGTTCTGTGGCTTCTAGTGGAACGAGAACAGTGCAACAACCAGACAAAGGAAAGAAGGAACAAAGGGAGGCACGGGCATTTAACCTTTTGCCAGGAGAGACGGCCAATGCGGACTCTGTGGTGTCAGGTACACTACTCATTTGCTCACGCCCTGCACGTATACTTATGGATTCAGGATCCACACACTCATTTGTGTCACATGAATTTGCTAAGTGCTTGGATGTGATGTCAGAACCATTGGGATTTGATTTGTCTATTTCAATTCCGTTAGGAAATCCTATAATAAGTTCCTTGGTATACAAAGCATGTGATATTAAAGTAAATGAAAAGACCTTAGCTGTTGATTTGGTACCATTAACCATTCATCACTTTGATGTAATCTTGGGAATGGATTGGCTATCGGCGAATTGTGCTTCAATTGATTGTGTAAGGAAAAGAGTTATATTTCAAATGCCAGATCAGGATGAGTTTTGTTTCCATGGGGTAGGGATCACGTCACCACCATATATTGTATCAGCTGCACGAGCTTGTCGACTAGTGAGGAAGGGTTGTCAAGGATTTTTATGTGGTATTCTTGATACAAGAGTCACCGGATCAGGGATTGAAAATATTTCAATAGTGAGAGAATTTCCTGATGTGTTTCCTGAGGAGTTACCTGATACTCTAGTTGAAAGGGAGATTGAATTTACCATTGATACGATACCTGAAGCACAACCGATATCGAAGGCACCATACCGAATGGCACCAGTGGAATTGAAGGAACTGAAAATCCAACTACAGGAGCTACTTGATAAAGGGTTTATTCAACCAAGTGTCTCACCATGGGGAGCACCGGTATTGTTTGTTAAGAAGAAAGACGGAACAATGCGAATGTGCATAGATTATAGAGAGTTGAACAAGTTGACGATCAAGAACAAATATCCACTACCACGCATTGATGACTTGTTTGATCAACTACAAGGGGCCCATATATTTTCAAAGATTGACTTGAGATCGGGTTATCACCAATTGAAAGTCAAGGTGGAGGATGTTGAGAAGACAGCGTTTCGAACTCGATATGGCCATTATGAGTTTTTGGTCATGCCATTTGGAGTAACAAATGCACCGGCGGCGTTTATGGATTTGATGAACAGGGTATTCAAGGAATATCTGGATGAGTTTGTGATTGTGTTCATAGATGATATCTTAGTGTATTCTAAAAGTATTGAAGAACATGAAAGGCATTTACGATTGGTATTACAACGATTACGGGAGAGAAAATTGTTTGGAAAATTAAAGAAGTGTGAGTTTTGGTTGACTGAGATAGCTTTCTTGGGGCATGTAATTTCGCAAGATGGAGTTTCAGTGAACCCGAAGAAGATTGAGGCTATAGCTAATTGGTCAAAACCAACAAATGTATCAGAAATTCGAAGTTTCTTGGGATTGGCAGGTTATTATAGGAGGTTTGTGGAAACTTTCTCTAGGATAGCGATGCCATAACTCAACTGATGAGAAAGAATGCAGTATTTAATTGGGACTCGGAATGTGACAAGAGTTTTAAAGAGCTGAAGACTCGCCTTATGTCAGCACCGATCTTGACGATTCCGTCTGGTACAGAAGGGTTTGTAATCTATAGTGATGCTTCACATAGAGGACTGGGGTGTGTTCTGATGCAGAACGGCAAGGTGATTGCTTATGGCTCACGTCAGTTAAAGGTACATGAAGTGAATTATCCGACTCATGATCTGGAGTTAGCAGCAGTGATCTTTGCATTGAAGATCTGGCGGCACTATCTTTACGGGGAAAAGTGTGATATCTACACAGATCACAAGAGCTTGAAGTACCTGTTTACTCAGAAAGAATTGAATATGAGGCAGAGACGATGGTTAGAATTGATGAAAGACTACGACTTGTCGATTCACTATCATCCTGGGAAAGCAAATGTAGTTGCTGACGCGTTAAGTAGGAAGTCCACTAATAATTTGGCCTATGATTTGACTTCGCAGAAGCAACTCGTTGGTGAAATGGAAAAGTTAGAACTTGAGGTGATTTCAACAACTGAGGGAGGTTTACTAGCAGCTATTGTCGCACAACCGACATTGATAGATGAGATAAAAATGCAACAACTTCAAGACCCAGTTTTAAAGAAGATTTGCGATGAAATACCGCTAGATAAACAGCCAGAGTTTACGTTAGTGGACAATATTCTGAAATTCAATAATCGGGTATGTGTACCCAATGTGGATGGGATTAAGGAGTTAATACTTGAAGAATCTCATAATACCAAATATATAGTTCATCCAGGTAGTACCAAGATGTATCGAGATTTGCGAGAGGTATATTGGTGGTCTGGAATGAAAAGAGAGGTAGCTGAGTACGTGGCCAAATGTTTGGTTTGTCAGCAAGTCAAAGCGGAACATCAAAGGCCTGCAGGGTTATTGCAACCTTTGGATGTACCAGAATGGAAATGGGAAAAGATAACCATGGATTTTGTATCGGGTTTTCCAAGGTCTTCAAGATTGAATGACAGTGTTTGGGTAATTGTAGATCGATTGACTAAGTCTGCACATTTCTTGCCGATTAAGACAAAGGAACCGATGAAACTCGCGGAGTTGTATGTTAAAGAGATTGTGAGGCTACATGGAGCGCCAGTGTCTATAGTTTCAAACAGGGATAGTAGCTTCTTATCTAGATTCTGGAGAGGACTACAAGCAGCTATGGGTACAAAGTTAAACTTTAGTACATCTTTTCACCCACAGACGGATGGGCAGTCCGAGCGTGTGATTCAAATATTAGAGGACATGCTTCGACTATGTGTTTTAGATTTTAAGGGTGACTGGGAAAAATATATACCATTGATTGAATTTGCCTACAATAACAGTTTTCAGTCTAGTATTGGGATGGCACCATATGAGGCACTATATGGGCGTAAGTGTCGATCACCGATTTGTTGGACTGAGGTAGGGGAACGAAGGCTAGAAGGACCTGAGATGGTTCAGTTGGCAGCAGATAAGGTAAAGGTAATACAACAACGGTTGAAAACGGCTCAGAGTCGTTACAAAAGCTATGCGGATATGGGGCGAAGGCCACTAGAATTCGAAGTAGGTGACCGTGTGTTCTTGAAGGTTTCACCTTCTAAGGGGATTACGAGGTTTGGAAAGCGAGGGAAGTTGAATCCTAGATACGTTGGACCATTTGAGATTATTGGAAAAGTGGGGCCAGTAGCTTATCGGCTAGAGTTACCACGGGAGTTGGCTAATGTACACGATGTATTTCATGTGTCGATGTTGAGAAGAGTTATATCTGATTTAAGTCATGTGATTACTCCAGAGCCATTGGAAGTCAGAGAAGACTTAACGTATGTTGAACGTCCAGTGAGAATCCTAGATAGAAAAGATAAAATATTATGAAACAAGACGGTTCCATTGGTAATGGTCTTGTGGCGAAATCACTCAGTGGAAGAAGCCACGTGGGAAAGAGAGGATGAGATGCAGGCAAAGTATCCATTTCTATTTGAAGCATGAGGTACTGAAAGTTTGGGGACAAACTTCCTTTAAGGGGGAGAGGATGTCATACTCGCTCCCGCGGCATGTAATTATATTATATTAGCATGCATGTTATGCTTACTGTTGTGTTAATGAACACGTGTGAAGTGAGTGATGACTCACTAGTTGTTGGAGGGTGTCTTTTAAGAACCCAGTATTTGACCTTGAAGGCAGTCCAGAAGGTGGGCATGTGAGAATTCCCTACGGTTGGGAAAATGAGTAATGACTCATGATTATGTGCTTAAATGTTTATTTAGGCATATGCAAATATAATTGATTATTATATTGTTAATAGCGACTCATCGGAGTCATTAGATGCCTGGTGAGGACGAAATTGAACACGTTACGTAATTTGGTAAGCTAATTAGCAATTTCATAAAATTTGTAGAAACTTGCGTTTTAGCAACCAAACAGAACTTAGTCAGAAACCTTTTTAATTTTGAGGTTTTACCTGTAGAGCTATGCATTAGCTGTGTAGAAAGTTTAAGAGACTGATTTGAAGTTTTAAAAACTCGTGGGGAGGTAAACACAATTTCCGAAAGTGTTGCCTATATATAGTTAGAGATGACTTTCATAATTTTATAAACACTTGACCTAAGTTCAAGAAAGAGGCCAAATGGAGGATTTCTTGGCTTAGAGCTTCAAGACTCGAATCGACGGAGTTCTACCCGTTTGTTTTTCATCAAATTCCGTATTTGAACTCTACGAGGTAAGGCCATCGTTTTGATACCTATTAGGCCTTGTTTGGTTAAGTTTTCCGAAAACTCATTTTATAGAATTTTCATACAAAGTTGATAATTGGACTTTTGATTAATAGGAATTGTATTAGAAGAATTGCTGCACGTTCTTTGTGCTTGAGTTTTCCTTGGATCGGCGTTTAAGAGCGTAAATCGGAGGTGAGTGATATAAATCTTGAGTTTTGGATGATTCTATGGTTTAATGCATTTGATATGCTAGGAATGTATATAGATACTATGTGTAGTTCATATTGGGCAAAACTCATGTATAAAGTAGGCCCAAAGTATGTTGAAATGAAAAACATAGTGATATATGTTAAATGAGCATGTTTATGTGCCTATGTGGGTTAAAGGGGGATTTGTGCTAATTCACCGTGAGACGTCCTCTCGAAGGGGGAGGATTAGTAGTGACGACGGTCACTTGCCGAGAAAGGCATTTACGCGACATGTCGAAGGGGCATGGGTCGTGGTTGAGTCTTAAGACTTTGGATCGGTGAAGGTGCACTTATTCCCTAGAGACCAATAGTTATGTGTTATGATGGATTGGAACATATTTGTCATCCGTATGCTTTATTCATATTAATCACTAAGCGTTAGCTTAAACAAATCTATATATGTGGTTATATAAATAACCATTCAGGTGCAAGGACTGGAGGGGAGAATCGCGGGTAATGAGGCGAGGAAAGACTGGAAGCTCCTAATGTTTATAGAACTTGTAGCACTTTTGTAATATGTGTTTAACTCTTGCCGGTTGTTTAACCGTGCAACTTGTATTAAGACTTGTTATATATGCGAGTACGACGCTTGGTTCACTTTAGGACCTTGGTTGCCAAGACGTGTGAAACTTGTAGTTTTGATACTTGTAATCCGGGATGGGTTTATGGTGGTTGTATAAATGGATATATATATGTTTTGGTAGTCTTTGAATGTTTAGCAAAACTTTGAATTGTTTGGTTTTGAAAAGGTTTGGTGGAAATGGTTTTGTTTGGTTTGATTTAAAATGGATTGGGTTGGTTTCTTTGGGTGAAAGAGGTATTGATTTATTAACGGCGTTTGTCGCGGAAGTGCCGGGAATTAACGGCGTTAGTAGGAAGCGCCGGTAATTAACGGCGTTTGCGAAAAAACGCCGGCAATTGTGAATACGGTCTTTTGGAGGTTTGGATTCTGCACAGACCCCATTCGACCGGTCGAACGGGGCAATTCGACCGGTCGAAATGCCCCCTGCCAGAAATTTCAAACTCCTACTTCCAATGTTCGGAACAACTTCTAATTAGGCATGGAGGTACCTTTTGGGACCCATTGACCTACGAAACTGTTACTTTTGAAAACAAAACTCGTTAAGGAGTGTTTGGACACGCGTTTAATATAACCTTTGAAAAACTATTTGGAAGTTGGTTGTTTTGTAGCAAAACTTTTATTAAGGTCATTTTTGGGAACTTTAATCATTGTTGGTAAGCCTTGATGGCGTGCCACGTGACCTAGATTCATATGTATGGATCCGGGGCGTGACATGTAGTGGTATCAGAGCAAAAAGGTTATAGACCTTGAGCTATCGGTTTAGGTTTAGAGCCTTGGGGACGAGAGACGACGTCATGAGTTTGAACATTGATTAATGTGTGCAGAATTGGATTATTGCATTATATTTGCATATGAATAATGGTTGTATGCATCGTACCTTACATGCATACTTTGAGATATATGTCATGACATGCATGATAGCATTATGTGATGGTTATCAGGAATAAGTGGTGGAAAGTATGGATATAAATAATGACAATGCAACGAATGCAAGAATGGATCGAATAGAGGCCGCTATTGAGGGGTTTATTAGAGCAGTGGATGACAGAGTGCCACCAAGGGGAATAGAGCTGGAAAATCAAAATTTGGCACCAAGGGCTGGGCAATCAATTGCCGAAAAGTTTGCAAAGAAGAATCCGACAATATTCACTGGGGGATCGGATCCTGATGTGGCAGACTTTTGGAAAATGGATATGGAACGTATATTCCGTAACCTGGCATGCACCGATAGAGAGAAAATAGACAATGCCACTGATACTTTAAAAGAGGGAGCTCAGAATTGGTGGGTTGGTATCCTCGCAAGTAGAGCACCGACTACTTGGGCAGGTTTCATAGAAGAATTTGACAAGCGATACTTTCCGGATTCAGTAAAGACCCAAAAGAAGCGAGAGTTCATGAACTTGAAACAAGGGGATATAACGGTAAACGAGTACGCGACTGCATTTAATGGGTTGGCTCGATTTGCACCGGGTATAGTCTTGGAAGAGGTGGATAGAGCCAGACAATTCGAAGAAGGTCTGAGGGAAAATATCCATAGTCGCGTGGATACATTTCGTCTCCCAACATTTGCTGAAGTTCTCGATGTCGCCCTTATCGCAGAAAGAGATATTGGGAACTATAAACTTAGCCAACAAGGGAAGAGGAAGAATGAGAATCAAGGGAAGAATCAGAGTAACTTTAAGAAATCCTATTCAAGGGCACCTGGGGTTGGTTCAGGAAATCAAGGGGGGAGTTCATTCTCCGGAGGAGATAAACCGGTGTGTACTATTTGTGGCCGTAGACATTGGGGTGTTTGTTTTATGGCAAATACGATTTGTCATATTTGTAATCAACCGGGACATGTTGCCAAGAATTGTACGCAGACAAGAACCCAAAGTGTGAATGTGGATATGAGGGGTAAATGTTATGAATGTGGTATGCCTGGTCATCGAGAGAGGGATTGCCCGAACAAGCGACAACGTGGGGCCGGTTCTGTGGCTTCTAGTGGAACGAGAACAGTGCAACAACCAGACAAAGGAAAGAAGGAACAAAGGGAGGCACGGGCATTTAACCTTTTGCCAGGAGAGACGGCCAATGCGGACTCTGTGGTGTCAGGTACACTACTCATTTGCTCACGCCCTGCACGTATACTTATGGATTCAGGATCCACACACTCATTTGTGTCACATGAATTTGCTAAGTGCTTGGATGTGATGTCAGAACCATTGGGATTTGATTTGTCTATTTCAATTCCGTTAGGAAATCCTATAATAAGTTCCTTGGTATACAAAGCATGTGATATTAAAGTAAATGAAAAGACCTTAGCTGTTGATTTGGTACCATTAACCATTCATCACTTTGATGTAATCTTGGGAATGGATTGGCTATCGGCGAATTGTGCTTCAATTGATTGTGTAAGGAAAAGAGTTATATTTCAAATGCCAGATCAGGATGAGTTTTGTTTCCATGGGGTAGGGATCACGTCACCACCATATATTGTATCAGCTGCACGAGCTTGTCGACTAGTGAGGAAGGGTTGTCAAGGATTTTTATGTGGTATTCTTGATACAAGAGTCACCGGATCAGGGATTGAAAATATTTCAATAGTGAGAGAATTTCCTGATGTGTTTCCTGAGGAGTTACCTGATACTCTAGTTGAAAGGGAGATTGAATTTACCATTGATACGATACCTGAAGCACAACCGATATCGAAGGCACCATACCGAATGGCACCAGTGGAATTGAAGGAACTGAAAATCCAACTACAGGAGCTACTTGATAAAGGGTTTATTCAACCAAGTGTCTCACCATGGGGAGCACCGGTATTGTTTGTTAAGAAGAAAGACGGAACAATGCGAATGTGCATAGATTATAGAGAGTTGAACAAGTTGACGATCAAGAACAAATATCCACTACCACGCATTGATGACTTGTTTGATCAACTACAAGGGGCCCATATATTTTCAAAGATTGACTTGAGATCGGGTTATCACCAATTGAAAGTCAAGGTGGAGGATGTTGAGAAGACAGCGTTTCGAACTCGATATGGCCATTATGAGTTTTTGGTCATGCCATTTGGAGTAACAAATGCACCGGCGGCGTTTATGGATTTGATGAACAGGGTATTCAAGGAATATCTGGATGAGTTTGTGATTGTGTTCATAGATGATATCTTAGTGTATTCTAAAAGTATTGAAGAACATGAAAGGCATTTACGATTGGTATTACAACGATTACGGGAGAGAAAATTGTTTGGAAAATTAAAGAAGTGTGAGTTTTGGTTGACTGAGATAGCTTTCTTGGGGCATGTAATTTCGCAAGATGGAGTTTCAGTGAACCCGAAGAAGATTGAGGCTATAGCTAATTGGTCAAAACCAACAAATGTATCAGAAATTCGAAGTTTCTTGGGATTGGCAGGTTATTATAGGAGGTTTGTGGAAACTTTCTCTAGGATAGCGATGCCATAACTCAACTGATGAGAAAGAATGCAGTATTTAATTGGGACTCGGAATGTGACAAGAGTTTTAAAGAGCTGAAGACTCGCCTTATGTCAGCACCGATCTTGACGATTCCGTCTGGTACAGAAGGGTTTGTAATCTATAGTGATGCTTCACATAGAGGACTGGGGTGTGTTCTGATGCAGAACGGCAAGGTGATTGCTTATGGCTCACGTCAGTTAAAGGTACATGAAGTGAATTATCCGACTCATGATCTGGAGTTAGCAGCAGTGATCTTTGCATTGAAGATCTGGCGGCACTATCTTTACGGGGAAAAGTGTGATATCTACACAGATCACAAGAGCTTGAAGTACCTGTTTACTCAGAAAGAATTGAATATGAGGCAGAGACGATGGTTAGAATTGATGAAAGACTACGACTTGTCGATTCACTATCATCCTGGGAAAGCAAATGTAGTTGCTGACGCGTTAAGTAGGAAGTCCACTAATAATTTGGCCTATGATTTGACTTCGCAGAAGCAACTCGTTGGTGAAATGGAAAAGTTAGAACTTGAGGTGATTTCAACAACTGAGGGAGGTTTACTAGCAGCTATTGTCGCACAACCGACATTGATAGATGAGATAAAAATGCAACAACTTCAAGACCCAGTTTTAAAGAAGATTTGCGATGAAATACCGCTAGATAAACAGCCAGAGTTTACGTTAGTGGACAATATTCTGAAATTCAATAATCGGGTATGTGTACCCAATGTGGATGGGATTAAGGAGTTAATACTTGAAGAATCTCATAATACCAAATATACAGTTCATCCAGGTAGTACCAAGATGTATCGAGATTTGCGAGAGGTATATTGGTGGTCTGGAATGAAAAGAGAGGTAGCTGAGTACGTGGCCAAATGTTTGGTTTGTCAGCAAGTCAAAGCGGAACATCAAAGGCCTGCAGGGTTATTGCAACCTTTGGATGTACCAGAATGGAAATGGGAAAAGATAACCATGGATTTTGTATCGGGTTTTCCAAGGTCTTCAAGATTGAATGACAGTGTTTGGGTAATTGTAGATCGATTGACTAAGTCTGCACATTTCTTGCCGATTAAGACAAAGGAACCGATGAAACTCGCGGAGTTGTATGTTAAAGAGATTGTGAGGCTACATGGAGCGCCAGTGTCTATAGTTTCAAACAGGGATAGTAGCTTCTTATCTAGATTCTGGAGAGGACTACAAGCAGCTATGGGTACAAAGTTAAACTTTAGTACATCTTTTCACCCACAGACGGATGGGCAGTCCGAGCGTGTGATTCAAATATTAGAGGACATGCTTCGACTATGTGTTTTAGATTTTAAGGGTGACTGGGAAAAATATATACCATTGATTGAATTTGCCTACAATAACAGTTTTCAGTCTAGTATTGGGATGGCACCATATGAGGCACTATATGGGCGTAAGTGTCGATCACCGATTTGTTGGACTGAGGTAGGGGAACGAAGGCTAGAAGGACCTGAGATGGTTCAGTTGGCAGCAGATAAGGTAAAGGTAATACAACAACGGTTGAAAACGGCTCAGAGTCGTTACAAAAGCTATGCGGATATGGGGCGAAGGCCACTAGAATTCGAAGTAGGTGACCGTGTGTTCTTGAAGGTTTCACCTTCTAAGGGGATTACGAGGTTTGGAAAGCGAGGGAAGTTGAATCCTAGATACGTTGGACCATTTGAGATTATTGGAAAAGTGGGGCCAGTAGCTTATCGGCTAGAGTTACCACGGGAGTTGGCTAATGTACACGATGTATTTCATGTGTCGATGTTGAGAAGAGTTATATCTGATTTAAGTCATGTGATTACTCCAGAGCCATTGGAAGTCAGAGAAGACTTAACGTATGTTGAACGTCCAGTGAGAATCCTAGATAGAAAAGATAAAATATTATGAAACAAGACGGTTCCATTGGTAATGGTCTTGTGGCGAAATCACTCAGTGGAAGAAGCCACGTGGGAAAGAGAGGATGAGATGCAGGCAAAGTATCCATTTCTATTTGAAGCATGAGGTACTGAAAGTTTGGGGACAAACTTCCTTTAAGGGGGAGAGGATGTCATACTCGCTCCCGCGGCATGTAATTATATTATATTAGCATGCATGTTATGCTTACTGTTGTGTTAATGAACACGTGTGAAGTGAGTGATGACTCACTAGTTGTTGGAGGGTGTCTTTTAAGAACCCAGTATTTGACCTTGAAGGCAGTCCAGAAGGTGGGCATGTGAGAATTCCCTACGGTTGGGAAAATGAGTAATGACTCATGATTATGTGCTTAAATGTTTATTTAGGCATATGCAAATATAATTGATTATTATATTGTTAATAGCGACTCATCGGAGTCATTAGATGCCTGGTGAGGACGAAATTGAACACGTTACGTAATTTGGTAAGCTAATTAGCAATTTCATAAAATTTGTAGAAACTTGCGTTTTAGCAACCAAACAGAACTTAGTCAGAAACCTTTTTAATTTTGAGGTTTTACTTGTAGAGCTATGCATTAGCTGTGTAGAAAGTTTAAGAGACTGATTTGAAGTTTTAAAAACTCGTGGGGAGGTAAACACAATTTCCGAAAGTGTTGCCTATATATAGTTAGAGATGACTTTCATAATTTTATAAACACTTGACCTAAGTTCAAGAAAGAGGCCAAATGGAGGATTTCTTGGCTTAGAGCTTCAAGACTCGAATCGACGGAGTTCTACCCGTTTGTTTTTCATCAAATTCCGTATTTGAACTCTACGAGGTAAGGCCATCGTTTTGATACCTATTAGGCCTTGTTTGGTTAAGTTTTCCGAAAACTCATTTTATAGAATTTTCATACAAAGTTGATAATTGGACTTTTGATTAATAGGAATTGTATTAGAAGAATTGCTGCACGTTCTTTGTGCTTGAGTTTTCCTTGGATCGGCGTTTAAGAGCGTAAATCGGAGGTGAGTGATATAAATCTTGAGTTTTGGATGATTCTATGGTTTAATGTATTTGATATGCTAGGAATGTATATAGATACTATGTGTAGTTCATATTGGGCAAAACTCATGTATAAAGTAGGCCCAAAGTATGTTGAAATGAAAAACATAGTGATATATGTTAAATGAGCATGTTTATGTGCCTATATGGGTTAAAGGGGGATTTGTGCTAATTCACCGTGAGACGTCCTCTCGAAGGGGGAGGATTAGTAGTGACGACGGTCACTTGCCGAGAAAGGCATTTACGCGACATGTCGAAGGGGCATGGGTCGTGGTTGAGTCTTAAGACTTTGGATCGGTGAAGGTGCACTTATTCCCTAGAGACCAATAGTTATGTGTTATGATGGATTGGAACATATTTGTCATCCGTATGCTTGATTCATATTAATCACTAAGCGTTAGCTTAAACAAATCTATATATGTGGTTATATAAATAACCATTCAGGTGCAAGGACTGGAGGGGAGAATCGCGGGTAATGAGGCGAGGAAAGACTGGAAGCTCCTAATGTTTATAGAACTTGTAGCACTTTTGTAATATGTGTTTAACTCTTTCCGGTTGTTTAACCGTGCAACTTGTATTAAGACTTGTTATATATGCGAGTACGGCGCTTGGTTCACTTTAGGACCTTGGTTGCCAAGACGTGTGAAACTTGTAGTTTTGATACTTGTAATCCGGGATGGGTTTATGGTGGTTGTATAAATGGATATATATATGTTTTGGTAGTCTTTGAATGTTTAGCAAAACTTTGAATTGTTTGGTTTTGAAAAGGTTTGGTGGAAATGGTTTTGTTTGGTTTGATTTAAAATGGATTGGGTTGGTTTCTTTGGGTGAAAGAGGTATTGATTTATTAACGGCGTTTGTCGCGGAAGTGCCGGGAATTAACGGCGTTAGTAGGAAGCGCCGCTAATTAACGGCGTTTGCGAAAAAACGCCGGCAATTGTGAATACGGTCTTTTGGAGGTTTGGATTCTGCACAGACCCCATTCGACCGGTCGAACGGGGCAATTCGACCGGTCGAAATGCCCACTGCCAGAAATTTCAAACTCCTACTTCCAATGTTCGGAACAACTTCTAATTAGGCATGGAGGTACCTTTTGGGACCCATTGACCTACGAAACTGTTACTTTTGAAAACAAAACTCGTTAAGGAGTGTTTGGACACGCGTTTAATATAACCTTTGAAAAACTATTTGGAAGTTGGTTGTTTTGTAGCAAAACTTTTATTAAGGTCATTTTTGGGAACTTTAATCATTGTTGGTAAGCCTTGATGGCGTGCCACGTGACCTAGATTCATATGTATGGATCCGGGGCGTGACAAACAGACTCGACAGTAGTTCAACTCTATAACACACCATTGCTCATCCACCGCTTTTAAGAACATATGCACAGTTCACCGCATGTCATGGATACCACGTTAGTCCATCCCCCGCTTTTAAGAACATATGCACAGTTCACCGCATGTCAGGGATATAACGCTTTAAACAACAGTACATCATTCTATGCCACGACTTAGCGACGTCTACCAGTGATCACGGTCCACCGCATGTCATAGACACCTTCGTCTGTCTACCGGTTTTAAGAACATATGATTAGATCATCTGGCTATCTTAGGGCAAATGGTCCGGTTCACCGCAAGTCATAGACACCTTCGTCTGTCTACCGCTTTTAAGAACATATGATCGACCAAAGCCCGCCCACGCAAGATTCCCGAATCTTAGCAAACCTACTTAAGTTCAACTCTATTACCGATACATGACAATCCCAATGTGGCCCGACTACTATGAATGAAATGAACGTTAACTCCAAAGGATTCACAACTATTCCGTTATCTAACATTTTAAACATTATTCGATAGTCTTGTTATTACTACGATCCTACGCTGCCTTAACTCGTTATCATGTCCGTATTAAAATAATAAAGCATGCTGGGAAATACTGAACAGTAAATAAACAACTAAACAGTTATTACATTATCTAAACAAGTAAAACAGTAAACTGTAACTGCCAATTGATTGGTATAGATGTCAATCGATTGGTGTAAAAGTAGTGTCAATCGATTGGAAGAAGGTTCAATCGATTGGTATAAAAGTAGTGTCAATCGATTGATAAAAAGTTCAATCGATTGGATCACAATCCATGTCAATCGATTGATAAAGATTCAATCGATTGGAACCTGAAAGATGTCAATCGATTGGTATAGATGTCAATCGATTGACACTTCGTCTTCTTCACAGAGAAGACTGCCCAGCAATATATAAACGGAAATACGTGGTTTCTCTTCCATTTCTTCATTCAAACATGTCATAACATCAATGTAAGGCTACCAAGTGAGCTTAGAACTCACCTTAGACGTTAAGGGTGTGTTTGGGAATGTGTGTTTGAGCTTGAGCTTCAATGGTGGTCCTCCTCTCTCTCTCTCTAGTTCTCTGTCTTCTCTCTTCTCTTTCTCCTTCTTTCTTCTTTCTGATCTTCTCCTCTTCTTTCTTCTTGTCTCAGTCCATCTCTGTGTGTGTGTGAGTGTATGAATACATGTATATATGTGAGTATATATATATATGAGTGTATATATATATAACACACACACAAAAACCCTCCCTCTCACTCTCTCTAATTTCTGTAAACAGAAGTACGCCCAAAATGGGCTGGTATATATAAGGAGAGAGTGTTCACGTGGCTTCTCCCCAGCCAGAGCAAAAGAATCTGCCCAGCTGCCTTCAATCGATTGACATAAGTGTCAATCGATTGATACAATCAATCGATTGAGATAAAGTTCAATCGATTGGTACCCAAAGCAAGTCAATCGATTGGAAAACTTGTCAATCGATTGGTATCCAAAATATACCAAGGGTAAGGCCAAGCTCATACAAGTGTTTAAAAGAAACATACAAGGTCTAGTTATATAATATATTACAAAAAAATACAGGGTATTACATCATCCACCACTCATAAAAGATATCGTCCCCGAAATTCGAAATAAACTGGTTTAAAACAAAAATGGAAACTTCTCTCGCATCTCCGACTCCAATTCCCATGAAGCTTCTCCTTCGTCGTGGTGCTTCCATTGAACCTTCACTAGCGGAATCTCCTTGTTTCTGAGCTTCTTCACTCCTCGGTCTAGAATACGCACCGGTCCTTCGTTGTAGGTCACGTTCTTGTTCACTTCGATATCTTCAAAACTGATCTCGTGCGCTGGGTTGTGGGCACATTTCCTCAGCATGCTGATGTGGAAAACGTTGTGTACTCCTGACATCTTTGGCGGCAACGCAAGTCGATAAGCAACCTCCCCAACACGTTCTAGGATCTCGAATGGTCCGATGAATCACGGCGATAGCTTGCCTTTCTTCTGTCCGAATCTGACGATACCTCGAACTGGCGAGACTTTGAGTAACACGTGATCTCCAACTGCAAACTCTAGATCTTTTCGTCGCTTGTCGGCATAGCTCTTGTGTCTGGATTGTGCTGTCTTCATCTTCTCTCGTACAATCTGGATCTTTTCGCTGGTTTCTCGAATCATCTCGGGTCCAAGTAGTTGAGTATCTCCGACTTCGGTCCAACATAGCGGCGATCGGCAAGGTCTTCCATACAAAGCTTCAAACGGTGCCATCCCTATGCTCGTGTGGTAACTGTTGTTGTAGGCAAACTCGATCAAAGGTAGATGCGTCTCCCATGAACTCTCGAATTCAATGACACAGGCTCGCAACATATCTTCCATCACTTGATTGACTCGTTCTGTCTGACCGTCTGTCTGTGGATGAAAGGCTGAACTCAAATTCAATGAAGTTCCCATTGCTGTCTGAAGGCTCTTCCAGAATTCTGCGGTAAAGCGTGAATCTCGATCTGAAACTATTGAGACAGGTACACCGTGCAGTCGCACTACTTGCTGTAGATACATCCGGCTCAATCTTTCAACAGGGTACGTCATGCTGTAGGCGATAAAATGTGCTGACTTGGTGAGTCGATCCACTATTACCCAAATAGCGTCGTGGTTTTGTTGAGATTTCGGCAATCCAACCACAAAATCCATGGTGATGTGCTCCCATTTCCATTGGGGAATCGGTAGCGGTTGCAGGAGTCCAGGTGGTTTCTGATGCTCTGCCTTCACTTGTTTGCAAATAAGACATTGCGATACATACTCGGCCACTTCTCGCTTCATTCCTTGCCACCAGAAGTTTCTCTTCAAGTCCTTATACATCTTGTTTCCTCCTGGGTGGATAGTCATCCTTGACTTGTGTGCTTCATCCAGAATGTTCTTCCTGAGACCATCGTCATTTGGCACACAGAGTCTACCTTTGCATCTCAGTGCTCCGTCCGTACTAATACTCCATATCTCGGGTTCCTTTGCGGACATCTTGGCAAACCATAACTTTAAATCCTCGTTTGACTGTTGAGCTTCCAAGATGCGGCTGATGAGAGTCGGTTGTACAACAAGACATCCAAGGTGTTGTCCTTCTCCTGATTCCACTGGTCGAAGGTCGAATTCGACTAATGTCTCCAATGCTCGCCATTCTCTAATCAAAATCGAAGCAACCAAAAGGCGTGGCCTCCGGCTCAGAGCGTCGGCTACAACATTCGCTTTACCCGGGTGGTATTGCAAGGAGAAGTCGTAGTCCTTGAGTAGCTCCATCCATCTCCGTTGTCGCATGTTCAACTCCTTTTGAGAGAACAGGTACCTTAAACTCTTATGATCTGAAAACAAGTCGAACTTTTCTCCATACAAATAGTGTCTCCAAATCTTCAGGGCGAACACGATTGCGGCTAGTTCTAAGTCGTGCGTCGGATAGTTCTTCTCATGCGACTTCAATTGTCTTGATCCGTATGCGATGACATTCCCCTCTTGCATTAGCACACAACCAAGTCCTTGGTGTGATGCATCACTATAGATTATGAATTGCTCACCACTCTTAGGTATCGCAAGCACGGGTGCTGAGGTTAGTCTCTCTTTCAATTCCCGAAATACATCCTCATGTTTATCGGTCCATTCGTACTTCGTCTCCTTCCTAGTCAGGTTTGTCAACGGTCCTGCGATTCTAGAGAATCCTTCCACAAATCTCCGGTAATATCCAGCCAATCCAAGAAAACTCCTAACTTCGGTCGCGTTGGTTGGTCTGTTCCAGCTCAAGACTGCATCGATCTTAGATGAGTCTACAGAAATCCCATCCTGTGATATCACATGTCCCAGGAATTTAACTTCCTGAAGCCAAAATTCACATTTACTGAATTTCGCATACAGACTGTTGTCTCTAAGAGTCTGTAGAGAAATTTGTAGATGCTTCTTATGTTCTTCTTCCGTCCTTGAATAAATTAGAATGTCGTCGATGAATACTATAATGAATTGATCCAGATAGGGTCTGAATACTCTATTCATTAGGTCCATGAATACTGCCGGGGCATTAGTCAATCCAAAAGACATCACTAGAAATTCGTAGTGTCCATATCTCGTTCTGAAGGCAGTTTTCGGTATATCTTTCGGCCGAACTAGTAATTGATGGTATCCTGAACGCAAATCGATTTTTGAGAATATCCTTGATCCTTGTAGTTGATCGAACAGGTCGTCTATCCGGGGAAGTGGATACCTATTCTTGATCGTTACCTTATTCAGCTCCCTGTAGTCGATACAGAGTCGTAGCTCTCCGTCCTTCTTCTTCACAAATAGAACTGGTGCTCCCCAAGGCGATGTACTGGGGCGAACAAAACCTAAATCTTCGAGTTCCTGAACTTGCTTCTTCAATTCCAACATTTCTGTTGGCGCCATTCGATACAGGGTCTTGGAAATCGGCAATGTTCCGGGTGTTAACTCAATGCAGAAGTCTATCTCTCTCTTCGGCGGAAGTCCTGAGATACTTCGGAACACATCTTCAAAGTCTTGAATAACGGGGATCTGCTTGATAGTAAGCTCCGTGCTTGAGGTCTTAATCGTGGCTAGGCAGCTTGTGATAAACATGTCGCTCAACGGTTGGCACTGAAATCTGATCTGCGGGCAACCAGGCGTCGAAAAGACAATGGTCCGACTAACACAATCCAGGTTAGCGCCATACTTAGTAAGCCAATCCATTCCTAGGATCACGTCGAACTCAGACATTGACAGAACTATCAAGTCTGCTGGGAGATTCCTATCCTCTAGTGTCAAGGGACAATCCTTGCACACCTTACCTAACTTAACGGATACTCCCAAGGGCGAAACGGCATTAAGGGTCGGCTCAAGTGCTAGGGGTAACAATCCCAAATCACGTACCATCTTAATAGCTATGAAAGAACGGGCGGCACCGGTATCAAACAAAGCTCTAACTTGACAGTGAAATAAAATGAGTGTACCTTCCAAGTTTTTGCTGTTCCTCTGCATTATACCCTGCATTGTCAGGGATGATGGCATTCACCCTAACCTGTCCTTGCTGTCCTTGAGCAGGCGCTCCATAGTAGCCTCCACGTGGTGCTCGACAATCCTTGCTTATGTGACCAGGCTTGTTACAGTTGCGGCAGACGAGGTCATTACGGCGGTTGGTCTTGGGGGCTGTGCAATACCTTGCAATATGTCCGGGCACTCCACAGTTGAAACATCCATCAGTGTTCTGTCGCTGGGCGACGGGCTGTGCCTGAGGTGGTCCTCGCTGTTGATTCTGTTGTCGAGGAAAATTAGCTTGGGGCTTCCTTGTCCCATCCCATGTGCGCTTGGTTCCCTGATAGTTGTTGGTCTGGGGTTTCCATCCTTGATTGTTCCTTGATGATTGCGCGGGAAAGTTCCTTGGTTGGAAGGTCCTGGGTAGAGGTCGATTTACTTGTGGTCCTTGCACAGGGTAAGCATCCTTTTCCAAACTTGAAGCAAGACGGACAATCCCTTCAAACGACTGGCCCAGATGGCCTATCATCATGTGCCGGAGGTGTGGGTTGAGTCCTTGGTGGAATCGCTTGACCTTCTTGACGGAGGTGTCTATCATATGCGGAGCGAAACGGGAAAGTCGCTCGAATTATGTAGTATACTCCCTGACTGTCCAGTTTCCTTGGGTTAGACTCAGGAAATTCCTCTCTTGTTGGTCTCTTTCGTCCTCAGGGAAATACTTCTCGAGAAATCGAGTCTTGAATGCTTCCCAAGGCATTCTCCTTGCAGCGTCAATCCCAATCGTGGCTCTCTCGGCCTCCCACCAGTCCGCGGCGGAGTAAGTCAGTTGAAATGCGGCTAGACGTCTCTTGTTAAGCTCACTGCACTCCAGGGCTTCAAAGATTAGCTCCAACTCTCGTATCCATTGCTCTGCTTTCCAGGACTCTGCCATGCTGTCGAACTTCTCGGGTCGCAGGCTACGAAATCGTTCCAACAGCTTATCGCCTGTCTGCCTTGGAGGGACAAAGTGGTTGTTGCCATTGTCGTTGGTGGCATGATTGTAGGTATCGCCGATGTGTTCCATCCGTTGCACGAAAGCTTCGAAGACTCCGGTTGGGTCCATACCCTCAGGAATGGGTGCTCCCAGTCGTGCTTGGTTCCTTGTGGGTCCCACCATAGTGATCCGTGTGAGGTGTACCTATGAAGGATCTAACGATTAGCTGACAATCTTCTCGGGGAAATGATCATACTTAAATAACAGGAAGCATAACATGAATCAAAATCACAACCATAACATAACAATGAGATGATAACAGAAATAACCAAGAGAAACAATCTGCCATATATATATACCCAAAAGATGTACAGTGGAGTACACAATGGATCATCTGTGTACCGCGTACTACATGATCCTATACAAGATCTAAACAAAAGAAAGATATACACAAAACCACTACTGGTGGCTACCTATACAAAAAGGCTACGGTCAATAGCTGTCTATGTAAGCGTCAAAAGTAAGTGGACAACATGTCCTAAAGTCAAGCGAAAAAGTCTAAGTCCTAAAGGTACTGGACTCAAAAGTTGTCCACATCGGATCCATAGATGGAAGCCTCGTCCTTTGGGGCAACCTCAGACAAAACATCATCCTCATCCATCATGTCCTCATCCTCTATCACAACATCCTCAATCAGCTCGGGTCCATCATGTTCCACAATAGCTCCCAAATCTCCTGCATCAGCGGCCATGTCAGCCTGGGTTGCATCAAATGCGGCTGCAAGTGCCTCAGCCTGTACCATAGCCTGTGCCAACTCCGGTGCTCCGATCTCGAATCCATGGGGATGTGCAGCCATCTCTGCGGCCCACTCAGCTGCTAGCTATGCTATAACTCCTCCTGGTAAGACTGGTACTACTGCATCATCACCTGCGTCATCACCTGCGGCTACCTCCTCTTCCTCTATCGGATAACCCTCTGCAACTACAATATCTATGCCAACTGGCACGTCCATACCGGCTGGGTCCACGGGGTCCTCCTCCTCCGGATCATGCTCTGGCTCCTCGTCATCGGTGTCCTCTTCCTCTTCATCCTCCATCTCTTCGTCGTCATCCTCTGGCTCATCGTCGTCATCGCTCTCATCATCATCCTCCGGATCCTCATCCGCTGGGGGTGCATCAGCCATGTCCTCTTCTGGTGGGGGTGGAGGTGCTGCTCTAACCTGTGCAAGTAGAACCTGGTACGAAGAACGGTCTCGTAACATCAATAGAGAATCCTCCTCGATGCGTTTGAAGGTCTCCTTGCGGTAGATCATCTCCCGACGTATCATTTCTAGGTCCTGGGTCCCAAATCTCTGCTGCTCAATCTGCATGTCTCGCTCTGTCTCTGCAATAGCTCTCTGTCTAACCTTCCAGGCATAGTACTCTGGATCTGCTGGCGCAATACTACTCTCATACACATAGTGTCCTCCGAACTCGTCTGGAACGAACAGCGGCGGTGCCATGCTACCTGAAAAGGGACTACCTTAAGTCAGAACTAATCTTAATACTCATCTATAGAATCTCAAGGTTCTAGGACCAGATGGTGTGGGACAATCTGTGAGCGAAAAGGTATACAACCTAGGCTCTGATACCAAAAATCCTGTCACGCCCCGGAACGGCAAAAATAGAGAAAAATAAATTTCCTTTTTGGGTCCAAAGGCAGCGACGGGTGAAGTCACATGATTGTCCACACCACGCAGTACTAAGCAATAAGAAGTAATAGTGTAACAACAATGAAGTCTAGGTTCTAATCACAAAGCAACATAAAGTCAACAGAAGTTACTAACTATTACATATCAGAGTCTCGAATCAAATATAAGGCAGCGAAAGTACAAATGCCAAGGCAACATATGCCTGACTACAAAAAGATTCTAAAACGGTAAAGACAACTAGCTACAATTCTAGTCTAGTCTTCAGTTGGCATATGGGTAGTCCTCGGCGTAGTAGTCTTCTTCGGCCTGACCTCCGTCAGGGAAATTCTCCACGGGGACTCCGTCACTGGCATAGTAGTCCTCTCCTATAGGCCCTTCACCTGAATAGTCATAACCAGGGTGCGCTGGAACGTAGAAATGTCCAGCGGCATAAACGCCGTCAGCTTAATGAAAGCCGAGTGAGTTAGATACCAACAGGGTATCAGCTATTGAAGTTATTACAAGTTATAAGTCGTAACCAAATTAGAACTCTGTGAGGGTAACTCCTTTACATCAAACTGATCATCCGATTACTAACGTCTTACTCATTTTAAGACCGATAACATGTCTAGATAGGGGAACAGACTCGACAGTAGTTCAACTCTATAACACACCATTGCTCATCCACCGCTTTTAAGAACATATGCACAGTTCACCGCATGTCATGGATACCACGTTAGTCCATCCCCCGCTTTTAAGAACATATGCACAGTTCACCGCATGTCAGGGATATAACGCTTTAAACAACAGTACATCATTCTATGCCACGACTTAGCGACGTCTACCAGTGATCACGGTCCACCGCATGTCATAGACACCTTCGTCTGTCTACCGGTTTTAAGAACATATGATTAGATCATCTGGCTATCTTAGGGCAAATGGTCCGGTTCACCGCAAGTCATAGACACCTTCGTCTGTCTACCGCTTTTAAGAACATATGATCGACCAAAGCCCGCCCACGCAAGATTCCCGAATCTTAGCAAACCTACTTAAGTTCAACTCTATTACCGATACATGACAATCCCAATGTGGCCCGACTACTCTGAATGAAATGAACGTTAACTCCAAAGGATTCACAACTATTCCGTTATCTAACATTTTAAACATTATTCGATAGTCTTGTTATTACTACGATCCTACGCTGCCTTAACTCGTTATCATGTCCGTATTAAAATAATAAAGCATGCTGGGAAATACTGAACAGTAAATAAACAACTAAACAGTTATTACATTATCTAAACAAGTAAAACAGTAAACTGTAACTGCCAATTGATTGGTATAGATGTCAATCGATTGGTGTAAAAGTAGTGTCAATCGATTGGAAGAAGGTTCAATCGATTGGTATAAAAGTAGTGTCAATCGATTGATAAAAAGTTCAATCGATTGGATCACAATCCATGTCAATCGATTGATAAAGATTCAATCGATTGGAACCTGAAAGATGTCAATCGATTGGTATAGATGTCAATCGATTGACACTTCGTCTTCTTCACAGAGCAGACTGCCCAGCAATATATAAACGGAAATACGTGGTTTCTCTTCCATTTCTTCATTCAAACATGTCATAACATCAATGTAAGGCTACCAAGTGAGTTTAGAACTCACCTTAGACGTTAAGGGTGTGTTTGGGAATGTGTGTTTGAGCTTGAGCTTCAATGGTGGTCCTCCTCCTCTCTCTCTCTCTAGTTCTCTGTCTTCTCTCTTCTCTTTCTCCTTCTTTCTTCTTTCTGATCTTCTCCTCTTCTTTCTTCTTGTCTCAGTCCATCTCTGTGTGTGTGTGAGTGTATGAATACATGTATATATGTGAGTATATATATATATATGAGTGTATATATATAACACACACACAAAAACCCTCCCTCTCACTCTCTCTAATTTCTGTAAATAGAAGTACGCCCAAAATGGGCTGGTATATATAAAGAGAGAGTGTTCACGTGGCTTCTCCCCAGCCAGAGCAAAAGAATCTGCCCAGCTGCCTTCAATTGATTGACATAAGTGTCAATCGATTGAGATAAAGTTCAATCGATTGGTACCCAAAGCAAGTCAATCGATTGGAAAACTTGTCAATCGATTGGTATCCAAAATATACCAAGGGTAAGGCCAAGCTCATACAAGTGTTTAAAAGAAACATACAAGGTCTAGTTATATAATATATTACAAAAAAAATACAGGGTATTACAATTATTGGCCACCTAGGGAGTTTTTACTCCCATCGTCAGTTTGGACCTAAGCGGAGTGCCTTGGTGATTAACCGTGGTCTTTGTTGCCTCAGGAGTTTATACCCGAGGTCTTTATTTCCTCGGGAGTTTATACCCGAGGTCTTTTTGATAGTAAAAAACACAAGTAGCAAGCACTGGAAAATGAATTTTATTCTATGTTAACTTTTTTGAAAGTTTATACAAAGATTTTTGACTCACTGATAATACTTTCTCAGGTGTTCAATGTTCCAAGGGTGGGACAATTCTTGTCCCTCCAGGTTCCGCAGCCAGTATGTTCCCGGACGGTTAACTCGGGAAACCATGTATGGGCCTTCCCAGTTTGGTCCAAGCTTCCCATGTGCTGGATTTTTAGTAGACTAGTTTACTGCCTTGAGGACGAGATCTCCCACTTGGAAGCTACGTTGCTTGACTCTCTTGTTGAAGTACTGAGATGTTCTCTGCTTGTAGACTGCCATTCTCACCCAAGTGTCATCCCGATTTTCATCTATTAGATCCAATTCTCTTCTCAAGGCTTGCTCATTCTCTCGTTCGGTGTAATTGGCAACCCGATGAGTTGGCCATTGAATCTCGGTTGGGACTACTTTTAGTGACAAAAATGTCGCAAATTTCTTCACTAAACAATAATTTTTAGCAACGTCGCTAAAAACGATCTGTTCCTTGGTCCGCTTTTAAATACCCGCTTTAGATCATCACTACTATATATATATATTACCGATAAAGCCCTCGATTTTTCAATTGGTTTCAAGTGAGGACGATAGTTAATAAATATGCAGATTGAGGGTCCTAAACAATTTGTTTGGAAATATAATGTATAATGAAGTGTCAAAATAAATAAAAAAAAAACCTTAAAAATAGAGGGTTTTGAGGTATAATTGAACCTATGTGGGTATATAAATGTAAATAATTAGAACTTAAACTTGATATATAATGCTAATGTAATAATTAGTACTTAAAATTGACCTGATAAGGACACAACATCTGTGAGGTTAAGACCCACAGCTACAAACTTGCCGTTGATTGAACCTATTGACTCAAAGGGAGAAGGAAGATTATCTGCCCCTGTTTGGTTTGCCACAAGCCCATCCCTTCTTCCCAACAGAACTTTCCAAGAAGGTCCTCCACTCTGCAAGCATAAATACATATATAGTTTTGTTTTGAATTGATTTTTCATGACTAGCATGATCTAATTTTTTGTTAAAAATATCAAGTAATAGTTTAAGGAAGTAAATATATAGCGAGAATTTTATGATACTAGCAAAGGCGGTTTAGTTGTATCATATGATCAACTTTTATATATGGCTGAGAGAAAACCACATGTTAAGCTGCCACAATTTAATATAAATTGCGAGTTCACAATCATTGAACCCAGGTAAAATAAATATTACTCCCAGGTGACAATGATTTTGTGTACGTTTCAAAATGTTGTACACACGTTTCAAAACATTGTATCCATTGTAGGTCATATGATATGACCAAGTCGAATTCTCCAAGGTATAGATACAACTTTCGGGAGAAAATTTATCTCTAATATTCTAGCTAGGTTAATATAGGATGCATTCCTTTTCGGCTTAGTAATCATCAAAACAACTTTCCTCTAAACTCTCCAATTACTTCCTTGAGAAATATTTAATTCGCAATCCTTTTTTTTTTGAAAAAAAATATATATATATATATACATATATTTTTGGTATTCACAAAACCATTCACACCAATTGTGCGACCGTTACCTTTTTAGGAGTGTCGATATTTCATATCTTATAGGGTATGACATCCACTATCATTGAGTATTATATATATAGGTTCTAAAACATGATGGTCACATAGAATAATTTCTCGCATAGTCCGCCTGCCATTAGATTTTCTATACTTTGTCTGCCCCGTTCGTGTATACTAGTATATAGGATGTATCAAGGAAAAGAACATGTTGACAACACTTAATTTGTGAGTTTTGTTCCTTGGGTATCAAGATAAATATATGGGTACTTTGAGGGTAGCATGCACGAGGCCTACATGGTAACAAAAGCAGATCTTTTGGGTCAGACCCACACCCATAAACCTTCTTGTGGTTCCGACAACATAAAGCAAGACAAATTTGCTCAGGGGCGGATGGCATAAGGGACAAAGTAGGGCTCAAGTCCCCTAGATTTTTAAAAAATATTAGATTTACCTTTAAAAAAAAGTGTATTTTACACTTAAACCCCCTATACATTAGCCCCAAATTAATATATATATATATATATTTATATATATTTATATATTTGATGAGCCCCCAAACCTTAGTAAATTATTTTTACACTAAAATACGCATAAATAGACTTGAAAAAAAAAGGTACTCGTCTTGGGGGTACTGCCCCCAAACCCTCATATATTTGGGAACCCCCAAATGCAACTTACTAGTTCTCCTCATGCCAGGCCCTCATCTTCGAATTTCTTTATCCGTCCCTGCTTGCTTATACCGTATTCTTTGCCGAAAAGGTATAAATTTACAGTTATGTGTATGTGTGTGTGTGTGTGTGTGAATATATGTAAAGATTAGCAAAGAATATGAACACGTACTAAAAGAACTGAATCTCGGGCAGCTATGGCTAGTATATCAGCACATGATACAACTCCGCTACACGCACTCTCCACAGCGCTTTTAATGTTGTCAACAACTTCAAATCCTCTTACCGAGTTCAAGTTAGATATGGAAAGCTTCTCACTATCACTTCCGTCCAACAGAATCGATCCGTCGCAACCCTAGGACAAACACATTAATAAGGGAATTTTAGTCAAAAGTCTTCTAATAATAGACTTCTTTGTCCTAGGTCCAGCCCGTTTTGTTATGTTAGTAATAGAAAATTTCACTTAACTAAAACTAATTATATGAAATTTTGTAACATAAGAATTTGATTTGATTAAGTTTCAATAATCGAAACTTTTAACTAAAATAAAATACGAGTTGTCCTTTAAACTCAATGAATCCAATATGAGAGTTTTTTTTTTTTACAAAATTCTATATTAATAAGCATGACTACATGCATATTAAAGGCGTACTATATATGTTGATTCCAAGAGGTTAGTATATAGGAGAAACCACAAAAAATTACTATATAAGCATCACCATTACCCACTAATGATATTGATTAACCAAAGTGGATCGATCTCTTTTAAAAAAAAAAAGTTGTTTATAGAATTCTAACGTTATCTTTCGCATCCAAACAAAAAGCTTCTTATTTGAAGAAAGAAAGTAGGGGGCCTATTTTGAATTGTATAATTAAAAAGTGATTATTCTAATCCCACTTTTTTTTTTTTTTACTAAATTTTTTTCTCTATATCTTGTTTTTTTAAATATCAGCAACATGTTAGTTTGACAAAAACACGACTTAACAAAGTTTTTAACGTAGCACGGACTTTTTACCTATAATAAAATTAGTTGACAAATCGACCATATAACAAGCTCTTAGACTAACCAAACAATTCAACCCTTAATTTATTTTTATAAGAAAAAGAGTTTTCCTTTTAATCACAAAGCTGCTTCTTGGAAATAATTGTTTCATTTCATAAAAAGCCAACCTTTTTGGTACTGGCAAGTCACTTTCTCATCATGAATAAGTTTTAAACACAAACAACAAACAAACAAGATTGTGATACTTACATTTACAAAACAATCATGGAAGTGAAGCCGAATTAAAGAAGCTGCCATTCTCATTTCATTTTTGATGGCCCTCATAACCTCTCTACGTACAATTCTTGTAAAATTGGGACATGTTGTTGAATAAAAATCAGTGGTTAATTGAGACCTCAGAGCCCCAAACAACATCAAAAGAAACACCATGAAAGTATAAACATTGATGTTGCTTGACCTCTTCATGGTTACAATTAAGTGAAACTTTTTTAACACCTCTAGCACAAGGGAACCAAGAAACCCTAGTTTTATTGGCTACAAATGCTAGATAACCAAGACTGAGATGAGCAATCAAGCACTCAAGAACTTAATTTATAACCAAGAGCATGGGCTAGCTAGTAGACATGCTTAATTTCATTGTATATTCAATAATGCATATGGTATGTACAATATTGTATAATGATACTTTATACCTAAGTGCTATGATGTATGGAGGCTGCTCATTAGCTTCATATGTATATATACTCATTCCGTCCTAAAGTAAGAGTCCTTTATTCCATTTTTGAAAGTCACTTTAATTTCTTTGAAAAGTCAATGTATTTTAAGAGTTCCTTTGTATATTCAATATTGTATAACTAGCTTCTAAACTCGTGCAATGCACGCGCGAACATTTTTTATTTATTTATAGATTTGACGGTTTAAAAAGAGCGAGTATTTTTCCATTTTATTGGTTGTAAATATTTAATTTAGGAACCAAAAAGAGGAAGAAAAAAAAATAAAAAAAAGTTGGTTTCAAAGAATATCGCTAAAATAACAATCATAACCGTGGGATAAGTACTGTCTTTGTAAAGAAAAACTATAATACTAGAAGAAAAAAAAAACTATCTAGTCTCTCGTGATAGAACTCCACGAGTTACAATATCATATCAATGGAGAAATAAAGAAAACCGACCTCATAGGTCAAACAACTTAAGATTAACTAGAAAAAATGTATAGGGACTAGCAAAATGAAAAACAAAAGGAAAAAAATTATATTACATATTCTAAGATCTCATTAGCGATCCTTAT
The DNA here is from genome assembly GCA_033977485.1 of Hydrangea macrophylla. Taxonomy (NCBI): domain Eukaryota; kingdom Viridiplantae; phylum Streptophyta; class Magnoliopsida; order Cornales; family Hydrangeaceae; genus Hydrangea; species Hydrangea macrophylla. The sequence goes on from CM066999.1 coordinate 27,806,369, forward strand.
AAGAAACACATGCACGTACAATCTTAGAGAGAGAGAGAGAGAGAGAGAGAGAAATATATGATTACAGAAACTCATAGATGTTGTACCGGAGTAGAAGATCAATTTTCGCTTGCATCATCCATTGTGTTCCTCTCAAAAGAGAAATATATAGGGATTTGAAGAGAGAGATAGAGAATTGAAAAAGTATATTTGAAGTAGAGAAAGACAAAAAGAATGTGCAAATTGTGAGATATCTATAGTGAATAATGAAACATGAAATAGAATAAAATGTAAGAGATTAATTAATAAGTGAATTATAGAATATTATTTAGTGAATTAATTAATTATATTTAATTAATGGGGCTTGCACATCTGAGAGAGAAAAATGTGTATTCCTTATTATGTTGACATGTGACACTAAAAGCTTCCACATTATAATAGTATAATATAAATGATACTTTAAACCTAAGTGCTTTGATGTATGGAGGCTGCTCATTAGCTTGGTAAGTATATACTCATTCCATACTAAATTAAGAGTTCTTTGTTCAATTTTGAGTGTGCATGTCATTTTAAAATTAAAGTTCCTTTGAAAAGTTAATATATTTTAATTACACAATTTCCAAGTTCACCTTTATTATATTAAACTCTCCCTTCTTTCTTTATACAACGCATGAATTTTAAAATTTAAAAATGACAATAATGAAAAGCTATAAAATTTCACAACAATTAAAAAAATCGAAATATATGATTTAGTCCCTAGAAATTCAAATTAATATAAATGGGTCCATCCCCAATTCGTGGAGCAGAAATTAGTCCCTAATCACACATTTAATGTAGAAATTGGTCATTTTTTCCAAATATGTGTAATATTTATGGACAAAATTGCTCATTTCATAAGATATATACATATGTATATATATACTATTAGCACAAATAAGGCTTGTGAATGGCAGTTATAGGAAGCGAAATCTATGGAGATCTTGGATAAGAAAATAAATATTGTTAAAATTAAGGAGTTTTCTTATTTTGCTCAACTTCCAAATCCGTTTGTATTCCTCATGAGACAATACCTAATTTAATTAGTACACTAGAAATTAGTCATTTATTGTTCTATTTCGAAACAATACCTAACTTAATTTTCAAAAATTAAGAATTTGATGAGAAATCTCACTTCTGTTCAAATATATATACACACAGAGACAACATTTGTGAGAAATTTCTCACTTCTCATTAACAAAGTGAGAAATTTCACTTTACCACAAATTTGATGAGAAATTTCTCACTTCTATTCAAAAACAAAAACAAAAATAAAAGCAAAATGGACAAAGTGAGAATTTCTCACTCTGGTGAAAAAGTGAGAATTTTTAGTGAGAAATTTCTCACTTTATTTATTTCAAAAATTAAGAAGTTGATGAGAAATTTGCGATATTAACATACAAGCTAGATTGGAAAATGTCTATGTTGGTTAGGTGGAATATTCTCATACATTGCACTATAAATAGATGTTCATCAATTTGTGTATTCAGAATCCTACGAGTACACGGGCAATTTATCACTTCAAAATTAGAAGAGGAGATTTACCCACTTTTTTTCTCAAATATAAAAACATACACTTAGATAATTTAATATAAAATTTCTCAATTCAGTGGAGGCTTATTTTCGAGTTTATAATAGTGAGAATTTCTCACTCTAGTGAAAATAGTGAGAATTTCTCATTCTGGTGAAATAAGTAAAATTTGTTGTGAAATTTCTCATTTACTATACTATAAAAAAAAATGTCTGTGGATATATTTTTTTTTTTTGAAACAATGGATGTGTGTGTGTGTGTGTATATATATATATATATGGATGAGGGAGTAAATGATTCTAAATTTAGTTACCGTATATATGGATGGGGAGTAAATGATCCTAAATTCAGTTACCATATATATATATATATTAAGAATGATATAGGGGTAAATAATAAGCTAATAGCAAGCGCGCTAGTCCTTAAAATAGGTGAGGGATTAATTCCTACATTGATTTTTGGAATTGACCTATTTCTATAAAAGAGTACTATAAGGGACTAAATTCTAGTTTATCCTTTTAAAAATTTCTTCAAAGTAGGAAATCCCAAAAAAAAAAAAAAACTCTTAATATGGGACAAATGGAGCATACATATTCACACACATATAAAATGAACAAATTTTCGGTTTTAAATATTACCGACATACTATTAGTAAATTAAATTTTTTTAAAAAAATAATACTGGTGGCTTAGTACATATCAGATTATACATAGTTTAATTAATATTTGATACGACTTTCATGAATCAACACACACTTAAGTGGACTAGTGCTTACAACATAACTGAAAAACACTTCTAAGTTTTCAAGTGATCTCCTTTGGCTTCCACTAATTGTGTACAGATTATGTTTCGGATGCATTTTTTTAATCTCAAAACCATAAACGTGATTAGCAAAAATGTTAGCATTTTGACTAATTGGAATGATGAGTATGGATCCATATACACTGTCATTGTCCATGTTACGTCCATAAACATTGTTTAATGAAGGTGATTAACAACTAGCATTTGAGTTCTCCCATTATTTGAGAAGAGTTGACTACTTTTTGATGAATCCAATGAAATGAGAGTCGTATATAAGGAGAACTAGTTATTGAATTGAGTGTCACATTTGTTATGTATTTTTACAAAACCTTTCGGTTTTGTAACTACCTCATGCATGAAGGTATAAATTACAAGTTTCTAATTAACATCAGATACAAATGACAATTAAAGCAGATGAATAAACAGTACATGGGTACATGAATGGGATTGACCTGTCAAACCACACCACGTGAAGTGACAGTTAGAATGAGTAATTAATTTCTCATATCTGAGGTAGTACGCTACCAAATAGCAGACAGGTCTTATCACTTCACAGCTACAGTGAATAAATAATTTCTCGTACGTATATGAGTTAGTTAGCTGTACATTTTATCTTGATAAATTTATGGCATGAAATTTGACAATAATGAGTAGTAAAGGTAGTATATATATATATAGCCTTTTTAGTGTCTCCATTAAACCCTAAATAAGGTTAAATTTCTCTCCTGTATCATTTTATAAATGTTTTAATGTTAATTGCAATAATAATTTTCTCTTTCATTCTTCTCATGTGACGCCCCAAATTATGTGACCTGCGGTCGTACTAAAGAAAAGGCGGCCGGTAAAAGAAGTAAAGCAATAACAAAATATCATTTCTCACATTGGACCGTCATTTCAGTGATATAAATTATATTGTTGGAAAATAATTGGAAAAAAGTTTTAAAACATTTTTTTCAAGTCTAAATCAATTGTGGTAGAAGTCCCAAAATGGTTCCAACAAAAAAATTAAAATCGAAAAAAATAAAATTAAAATAAAATGATTTCCTTAATTAACCAATTAAGATATCAATTGGAACTATGACATGCAATAGAAATTGATATTTATCTTTCAGTTATTGTTGTATGTTTAAATTTTCTTTTTAATCTCGAATAATTTAACTGTGAAATATTTGGTACACATTTGTATATTCGTTTGATTCACTTCTAATATGTCGATTTTTGGTGAAAGTGTAAGAAGATGGGTGTTTGGTTATGGGGTTTATGTAGGAGATAAGAGAGAGAAAGAGAGACAACGATGTGATGTGGTTCGGCCACGTTAATGAGGTGACATACGTCCACGGTTGTGTCGGAGCACGTCCACTAACTGTAAAAAGGTCCGGTGGCCTTGGTGAACCAACAAGTGACTGAAACTACCAAGGTGCTGCCGGAGCTATAAGAACAAGAGTTAGTGGTGAGCTAAAGAAACTTGCTAAAAGGCTGAATTCCTTGGATTCGGTCCTTTTGTGAAGGGGTGAGAGGTCTCTTTTATAGATACAAGAGGCCATCTCCTACATGGAAACAATTAGATAAGGTAAGTCCTATATCTAATCAGATTTACATGATTTGTGGTAGTTTTCTAATCAGTTTAGGAAACTGTGTTCATCTCTCTATGCCTTGTAGTTGGTTTAGGCAACTTGCTGGTGAAGCTTCTGGAACGAGGCCTCGGGGCCCGCTGTATCCCACCTGGGCCGGGCTTAGCTTGGGCGAAGACACCCAACCGGGCGGTTGGAGGTGTTTCCGATCGGGCCATCTATCTGGGCCTGTTGGGCCCTTCTGATCTGGTCTCGCTACCTCCGATATTCCGGGTCCGGATTCTTAGTGTAGCAAATTTATGCCATATCAGCTGCCCCCCATTTCCAAAGCTCACTTCGGGCTTCCCAAAATGTGGTTTGGAAATCTGGACTATCCGGGAGTACCACTCGGAGTCGGGAATTATTGCTCTGGTCGCCCGGGAATAAGAGCCGGTGAACAAAGTCAGGACCCCGATCGGTGTTGTCTGGACCATCCTGGGGTGAACCCAAACTACTTTGGACCGATGTTGGGTCACGTGTCTGGCGCGTGCTCTGCACGGATTCCGAAGGGTCATTTTAGGCGGGAAGGTTTCTAGTCCGTTGGATCTTGTATCATCTGAGCCGTTGAAGATGCCTATATAAGACCCCAGCTCAGCGCTTCATTTCCATCCTTATCCAAAAAATTTCAGAGAGATCAACCGAGCGGTTTTTAGAGAAAAAAGCATCTCGAGCCCGTCTTTCCTTGCGGTACGTTATCTCACTTTCTGTTCTTTTTTTGTTGTTATTGTCTTGTCTTCCATCTTGTTTCCTTTTTTTACTGAGCAACCCTGGAGGGTAGGAATCCGATCGGTTTTACGAGGGAGTGGGATTTTTTCTTTCTTCGTTTCTGCTTCTTTTTTAGGTTTGGGGGTTCTCTTCTTCTGTTGAACCAGTCTCACCGCTCGGTGAACCCTTCTACTCTTTCTTTGGTAGAGCCATACCTGTTCTTTAGAACTTTATACACCTTTCCCCTTAGGCTAGTGACTCTCCCCATCCTGTACCTGAGACTAGGAATTCCCGACCCATACCTAGGTCGTAGACTTCTTTCTATTAAAACCATGTGCCACTCAAGTTTTGACTCTTCCTCCCGTTCGGAGGAAGAGCGATCTGGAACCCCAGAAGTTAGCAAACGTCACCCTTCACTTACCCCTTCTAACCACTATAGCGAGGGGAGGATAGGCCCAGTAGAAGCCGATCAGGTAGACCGAGTTGTTGTAGCCCCGTCCGGGTCAGATAATGAGTCATTCGAGTCTGGCTCTGGTGCGTCCACATCTGGCCGGGAATTGCCAGTCTTCTCAACTAGGGGTATTAGATCCATCTTAACAGCCCGGGACTTAGCCAGAATTAGGACCAAATATAATGTGCCAAGCTCGTTTTCTCTGGCCGTTCCCTGGGACGCTTGCACCCCCCAAGAGGGGTTCATTACGATATACGAGGACGCCATGATGGCTGGACTTCGTTTTCCCTTCCACCCTTTAGCTAGAGACTTCTTAGTATTCTTAGGCATTTCCCCCGGCCAGTTGGCTCCGAACGGCTGGAGGTTCATGATGGGTCTGATTCATGCCTGGCCCCAGAGGTTCGGCAAGGAACTGACCTTACAGGAGCTGCTATGGACCTACTGGTCGTTCCCAGTGGTCGGTGAAATCGGGATTTTTTTCTCTAGCCGCTCGGCAAGGAAAAAAAATTATTGTGAGGTGCCCTAGTAACAACAAGGGGTGGAAGACTAGATTCTTCCAGGTGTCCGCATTAGGGCTCATACCGAGCGGTCCATCACTTCATCAGATTTGGGCTCACACTCTAAAGGGTAAGGAAGATTTCCTTATATTCTCCAAACTGTGCTTCAATCAAATTTTTATCTAACCACAAAATTTTTTTTTTTTTTTTTGCCGTGCAGTTGATATCTCCAAGCTCCCGAGTCTCTCAGCAGGGAAACAACAACGGATCCTTGATCTGGTTGGGAGTCCAATCAGCTTTAATCAAGTGATAAACAAGTCGGGTGTTCCTGTTGTTGACTCTGAGCTAGTCACAGTCGCTGTCAATCCCGGTAAGATTTTTCCTTTGACTACCCGGGCAGTTTTTGGCATCTGAATTTTCAAGCTGACGCTTTATGTTTTCCTATTCTTCAGAGATGCCTCCCAAGATAAGCCGAGCCGAGTTGAAGGCTTCCATGGAGGCTGCTGCAGCAGCCGCCGAGGCTAGGAAGAAGAGACCCGCAGCTGCGGCAGCTCCAGAGGCCCGAGGGCTTACAAGGCTCCGAAAGGGACCGCGACTGGAGCCGGGCGGCTCTTCGCAAGCGGCACAGGATGCCGCCCCTTTACAGACGGGTCTACCCTCCGGGATACCCCTTACAGGCCCCCCTCAAGGACACTCTCTTTTATTTACTGAGGAGGCCTGCAAGGAGAATCGGGAAAGGCTCCGGCCGGCGTTGTTACCGGCTGATGTGGAGTGGTTCGAGGGCATTGCCCCCCGAGCCATGATCAACAAACTCTTCGGCCTGAGCAATTACGTATGCCTCTGTCCTTCTGTAAAAAATTTCCTCTTCTTTTTTTTTTTTTTTTACTAACTCATCTTCTCCTCTGTTCAGATTGCTGCCTTGACTGCTGGTGCTAAGTCCGAATTAGTCGGTCTGGGCGAGCGGGCTACAACTGCCGAACTGGACTAAACACTTGAGAAACAGAAGGCCAAGGGGTACTGGGAGGAGCTGGAGTCCACTCGGGTCATCGCTGCTGATAAGGAGAAGGAGCTGTCCGAGGCCATCAGAGCAAAACTTGAGGCTCAAAAGGCAGCTTCCCGAGCAGAGGAAATATCGGCGATCTCCCGGTCGGAGTTGGAGGCCGCCCGAGCTGAGATTGAGGAGCTGAAGAAGAGCACTGCCGCTCGAGAGGAGACGGAGGGGGCCAGGATTATGACATTGGCTTCTTCCAGGGCTACGCTGACCTTACCAGGAGGGTAGCCCTGGATCATTCCGAGTGGGATCTGTCGGCATACTTGGGGATTGACTCCGATTTCTGGGACCTGGGGGAGGATGCCCCAGCCGGTGAAGATGCTAACAAAGAAATCCCGGGCGGTCACACAGCTGAAGCTGAAGGCTCTAGGGAAGTGATGTTCGTTGACCCTCCTGCCGATGAGGACCCTCCAGCTGCCTAGCTGTCTGCTCCCTCTTTCTTTCTTTTTTTTTTTTTGGGAGGGCTATTATAATTGCCCTATGCTTTGTAAAAATTTTTGTATGAAGAAGCCCTCTGAGGCACCCTTTTCATATGTGGCCCTTACTTTTACTTTTGCATTTTTGTTTGCTGTCGTTCCCTTAGTCATAAACTTAAGACTGTATATTGTATGTAGTGCCCATCTCGCAAACAACTACTTAGGGATGGTATCTAATCACTCGGGATTCTTGGTGACTCAGTTTTTATACTCGTTAAAATTTGAAACCTGTTATCCCGGTCGGTGAGATTCTCCAGTGTGGGCTTCTAGGAGATGCAGGAGTTGTAGTCCTTAGAGCATACTTATTTGAGTCCGTTCGGGATAGTAGTCGCCTGGTATTTTATACTTGTCAAATTAAAGCCTGTTTACCCGGTCGGTTGAGTGTTTGTTTTAGTTCCTTGGGTGTCTAAGAGTTTAAACTTAGCTTTCCTAGGTCTGTAAACACTTGGTACCTCTGAGCATTGTAGACACTCGGGTTGGCTAAGGCTTTATGCTTAGATACCTCAAGTTCTGTTAATATGCCCGGTGTAACTTCCCTGTTCCTGATTATTCCCATCTGCCCCCCGAAGCTTTAGCCAAGGTGAGTGTCATCAGGGATAATTCTGCAGGTAGCCGACCCAGAATACAATGGTTCTGGGGTCTTTTGACTCCCCTATTATTGGCCACCTAGGGAGTTTTTACTCCCATCGTTAGTTTGGACCTAAGCGGAGTGCCTTGGTGATTAACCGTGGTCTTTGTTGCCTCAGGAGTTTATACCCGAGGTCTTTATTTCCTCGGGAGTTTATACCCGAGGTCTTTTTAATAGTAAAAAACACAAGTAGCAAGCACTGGAAAATGAATTTTATTCTATGTTAACTTTTTTGAAATATTTTTTGAAAGTTTATACAAAGATTTTTGACTCACTGATAATACTTTCTCAGGTGTTCAATGTTCCAAGGGTGGGACAATTCTTGTCCCTCCAGGTTCCGCAGCCAGTATGTTCCCGGACGGTTAACTCGGGAAACCATGTATGGGCCTTCCCAGTTTGGTCCAAGCTTCCCATGTGCTGGATTTTTAGTAGACTGGTTTACTGCCTTGAGGACGAGATCTCCCACTTGGAAGCTACGTTGCTTGACTCTCTTGTTGAAGTACTGAGATGTTCTCTTCTTGTAGACTGCCATTCTCACCCAAGTGTCATCCCAATTTTCATCTATTAGATCCAATTCTCTTCTCAAGGCTTGCTCATTCTCTCGTTCGGTGTAATTGGCAACCCGGTGAGTTGGCCATTGAATCTCGGTTAGGACTACAGCCTCATATCCATAAGTAAGGGAAAAAGGGGTTTCTCCTGTAGTGGATTTGGGGGTAGTGCGGTAGGCCCAGAGGAGAGTAGGCAGCTCGTCTGCCCAGAGTCCTTTAGCTGCTTCCAGCCTGGTTTTTATGGACTGTAATATGGCTCGGTTTGTGACTTCTGCTTGTCCATTTGCCTGCGGGTGCTCGGGAGAAGAGTAATGGTTGGATATTCCAAAGCCTGAACAATACTGCCTAAAGAGAGGGGTATCAAATTGTCTACCGTTGTTGCTGACCAATACTCAAGGTATGACGAACCGGGTGATGATGTTCTTTTCCAGGAAATTCTCCATCTTCCGTTCGGTAATCGTTGCCAAGGGCTCGGATTCTGGCCATTTGGTAAAATAATCGATAGCGATGACGGCGAACTTGACCTGTCCTCTTGCTATTGGTAGTGGTCCGACCAAATCTATTCCCCACTGTACGAATGGCCATGGGTTGAGAATTGGAGTCTGATGTTCGTCCGGGCGGTTAATCATGGGGGCGTACCTCTGGCATTTGTCACACCTTTTTACATAATCTGCTGAATCTCTCGCCATAGTTGGCCAGTAGTACCCTTGCAGTAGAGCCCTTCTTGACAATGCCCGACCTCCAATGTGGCTACCACAGATGCCTTCGTGAATTTCCTCCAGGATTGCTTCGGCTTCTGTGGGATGAACACATCTGAGGTAGGGTAAAGTGAATCCCCTTTTATAGAGAACTCCGTCAATAAGGTGTTATCTGGCTGCTCTGAACTTTATGCGCCTGGCCTCGACCCTCTCGGTCGGGAGAGTTCCCGAGGTGAGAAACAACATGATAGGGTCCATCCAGCTTGGCCCGAGGTCAACGGGATTTACTTCTATGACTGCTGTGTTGTTGCCGCTGGGCTCGGGAAGGTACTGCACTTTGGTTCCCGGGAGATCAGGTTCTGCTGATGACGCTAGCTTTGCCAACCGATCGGCTTCGATGTTTCGTTCTCTTGGGATCTGAGTAATGGCGAAGCCCTTAAACCGGTCGGCGACTTCCCGAACCAATGTCAGGTAGGCTATCATAGAGTCTTCTCTGGCTCCGTATTGTTGTAGTACCTGGTTGACGATTAGTTGTGAGTCACTGTATACTTGGAGTTGCTCTGCTCCCATGTGTCTAGCAAGTTGCAATCCAATTAATAATGCTTCGTACTCTGCGGCGTTATTTGATGCTTCAAAACTGAACCGCAGTGCATATTCAATATGATATCCCTCAGGAGTGGTCAGAATAATCCCTGCTCCACGGCCCTTTTTGTTGGAGGACCCATCAACGTGGAGTTTCCAGGTCGGGATTTGGGGTTGCAAATCGGGAGGCAGATCAGGTTGTACTATTTCTTCAACCGGGTCTTCGGAATATGTAAACTCTGCCAGGAAGTCTGCAATAACTTGTCCTTTGATTACTGTTCGTGGTCGATAAAGGACTTCGAACTCTTCCAACTCTAAAGCCCATTTCATAAGTCTTCCCGAGGTTTCAGACCGGGAGAGAATACTTTTGAGCGGCTGGTCTGTCAGGACGACTATGGTATGTGCCTGGAAATACGGTCGCAATCTTCTGGCTGAAGTTATGAGTGCGTATACTAACTTCTCGATCCTTGAATACCTACTTTCTGCTCCCTGCAACGCCCGACTAGTGTAGTAGATCGGGTACTGGACCCCTTGTTCTTCCCTGACTAAGGCCGAGCTGACTACAAACAGGGAGATTGCCAGGTATAAGAAAAGTTCCTCCTCCAGAACGGGTGTCGAGAGTAGAGGGGGTGAAACCAGGTATTTCTTGAGTTCCTGGAATGCCTCCTCACACTCTACGGACCATTCAAAGGCCTTTCTCAAGATTTTGAAGAACGGTAAGCACCGGTCGGTTGCTCTGGAGACGAACCTGTTAAGGGCCGCGACCCGTCCGGCCAGACTCTGAACTTCCTTTGTTGACCTTGGAGATTGCATATTGATGATCACCTGGATTTTTTTCGGATTGGCCTCTATTCCTCTTCTGCTAACAAGGTGCTCGAGGAATTTTCCCAAGGAGACTCCAAAGGCACACTTAGTGGGATTCAACTTCATGCGGAACTTTCTGAGGACAACAAAGGACTCGACCAGGTGATCCAAGTGCTCGGTTTCTTCCTTGCTTTTGACCAGGAGATCATCTACATATACTTCCATGGTTTTGCCGATCAGATCTTTGAACATAAAGTTAACTAGGCGCTGATAGGTGGCGCCAACGTTTTTCAACCCGAACGGCATGACCCGATAGCAATAAGTTCCCAGATCTGTTATGAATTTAGTTTTCTCTTCATCTCCAGGGTACATTCTGATCTGATTGTATCCCGAGTATGCGTCCATGAAAGAAAGGAGTGAGTGACCTGCCTTGCATCAACCAAAAGATCAATGCATGGAAGGGGGTAACTATCCTTTGGGCATGCTTTGTTGAGATCGGTGAAGTCCACGCATAGCCTCCACTTCCCATTATGCTTTTTGACGAGCACGATATTGGCCAACCAATTGGGATACTGAACTTCCCTGATAGGCTGAGCTTTAAGGAGTTTCTCCACCTCTTCTCGGGCTGCATCCTGTCTTTCTTGGGCCATTCCTCGTCTCTTCTGTCTGACCGGTCGGTGAATTGGATTGACGTTTAGTCGGTGGGACATTACCTGTGGGTCAATCTCGGGCATGTCCTCATGGCTCCAGGCAAAACTGTCTTGATTATCAAGAAGAAACTGGATTAACTCCTTTCGGATTTGGGGCTCCAGGAGGGAACCAACATAAACAACCCGGTCGGGAGTCATTGGGTCCAGAATTACTGGTAGTAACTCCTCGACCGAACTTACCCTATTGCCTTCCTCTCTTGGATCCATATCCTCTAAATGGAGGGTTTCTTTGACAGCATCTCTGCGAAGTGAGCTGACGTAACAGGCTCGAGCGGTGGCTTGGTCTCCCCTGAGGACCCCTGCTCCGTTAGCTGTTGGAAATTTGACTACGAGACTATAGGTTGAAGCGACCACTCTGATTTTGTTCAGGGTCGGCCTTCCTATAATCACGTTATAGGCTGATGGAGCTACCACAACCACAAAGTCTGAAACGGTCGTAGCCTATCTTGGGTTGGTCCCGACCAGCACGGGGAGTTCTATGGTTCCAAGCAGTTGAGTGCAGGAGCCGTTGAACCCTACCAGGGGAGTAACAACAGGTCGGAGCCTATCCCTGGATATCCTGAGCTGATCGAACACAGGTACGAAGAGATTATCCGACGACCTTCCAGTGTCAATCAGGACCCTCTTGACCGTGTAGTTGGCAATTGTGAGTGTGACCACCAGAGGGTCATCGTGAGGGTAATGGAAGTCCTGGATGTCCTCGGAAGAGAAGGTGAGACTATCTTGGAGAGGATGGGTCACTGGTCGGGCATGCGCTACATCCGCTCAGGAGGCTCTTGCATGCCTTTTTCTAGCTGACTGAGAGTCACCTCCTCCAGATGTCCCTCCTGATACCACGTTAATATTCCTAAGGATCTGTTGCTGTTCCTGAGGCCGGGCATCTTGCCTTTCTACTCGGTTATTGCCGGAAATGAACTCGGCCAGATGGCCCTTCTCGGTGAGTTTTTCAATGGCGATTTTTAGCATGAAACAGTCTTCTGTATTGTGCCCATGATCTTTGTGAAAACGGCAATACTTGTCCCGATTCCTCTTCTCGGGTGGGCTCCTCAGTTTCCCAGAGTTCTTTAGTAACTGCTGGGCTTCGGCTGCCGCCAGAACTTCGTGGATAGGTCGGGAAAGTGGGGTGAAGGCTATCGGGGGGTGCTCCTGCCCCTTTTGTGCATTCTGCCTCTACCTTTTTTCCGACCTTTTCTCTGAATCTTCACACTTCCTTTTTAGTTTCTCAGATTCCTCGTCATCAAATCTGGTCCTTTTTGCCTTCAAGAACTCTTCAGTGTCGATATACTTACCTACTCTCTCTGAGAGTTCTACCAAAGTGGCGGGTCTATTCCTGTGGAAGGACGTGGCCACCTTAGTGTTCTGAACCCCCCAGCAAAAAGCAGTGATAGCGACTGTCTCATCCAAGTTGAAGATCCGGAGTCTCTCTTGATTAAACCGATCTACATAGTCCTTCAATGACTCCCCATTGCGCTGTCTAACTGTGAACAATTGGGTGTCCGGATGAGGGCGGTCAAGCATTCCTATGAACTGGCTGATGAACAGCTTAGAGAGTTCTTTGAAGTTGTCAACCGACCGGGGTTTCAATGAGTGAAACCACCGAGCAGCCGGGCCCTTCAAAGTGCTCGGAAAAGCTAGGCAGTAAAGTTCATCGTCGTTAGTCGCAAGGGCCATACGGGCCTTGTATCCGCGGACGTGATCGACCGGGCTTCCCGATCCGTCATACGTTTCCAGATGAGGTTGTTTAAATTTCCTGGGGACGACGTATCGGGTTACCCGATCTGTAAGAGGTGACTCGATTTCAACACTAGCATATCCCTGAACAGTCTTCCTGCTGGATCCTCTGTTCATCCCATCAATCTGTCGTCGAAGGTCTTAAATTTCGACCTGCATCCTCTTCTCCCCGCTGTAAGTCGGGTCAGAAGACGAGGCCTCTTGTTCTTCTTCGAACGATACTATTTTTGGAGATAGGGCTTTGCTGCGGCTCTGGTTAAGCGTATGCCTGAGATCAGAACGGCTCAAGACCGGTAGATCTCGGGTTGACACTTGGGCCGTCCGTTCAGCCCTATCCCGAGCGGTTCTTTTGGAGTTAATCACCGTCCGAGCATCATCAATTTGACTAGGCCCATCCCGGTCGAATTGTCGTGTTTAAGGCCGACCCCGCGGACGTTTAGCCACTTCTGGTTGATGCTCGGGAACGGGTAAAACACTCTATTAGGCCAATAAAGCTTCAATCTGCTGTTGCGTCTGGCGTTGACCCTCCAGAAGTTGCGCTAATGCGGCTGAAATCTGCTCCGGTGTAAGAACGGCTGCTTCCGGTGCTGTGGCTGGGGGATCCGTCTGAGCACCCTAAGCAGTCTTCTTACCTTTTCGAGGCATGTTCAATCAGTCAAAGAGATTTTGTATCGTTGGAAAATCTATCTCGGGTTCCCACAGACGGTGCCAAACTGATATGCCAATTATTGGTGAAAGTGTAAGAAGAGGGGTGTTTGGTTATGGGGTTTATGTAGGAGATAATAGAGAGAAAGAGAGACAATGATGTGATGTGGTTCGGCCACGTTAATGAGGTGACCTACGTCCACGGTTGTGTTGGAGCACGTCCACTAACTATAAAAAGGTCCGGTGGCCTTGGTGAACCAACAAGTAACTGGAACTACCAAGGTGCTGCCGGAGCTATAAGAACAAGAGCTAGTGGTGAGCTAAAGAAACTTGCTAAAAGGCTGAATTCCTTGGATTCGGTCCTTTTGTGAAGGGGTAAGAGGTCTCTTTTATAGATACAAGAGGCCCTCTCCTACATGGAAACAATTAGATCAGGTAAGTCCTAGATCTAATCAGATTTACATGATTTGTGGTAGTTTCCTAATCAGTTTAGGAAACTGTGTTCTCTCTCTATGCCTTGTAGTTGGTTTAGGCAACTTGTCGGTGAAGCTTCTGGAATGAGGCCTCGGGGCCCGCTGTATCCGACCTGGGCCGGGCTCAGCTTGGGCGAAGCCACCCAACCGGGCGGTTGGAGGTGTTTCCGATCGCGCCATCTGTCTGGGCCTGTTGGGCCCTTCTGATCTGGTCTCGCTACCTCCGATTTTTCGGGTCCGGATTCTTAGTGTAGCAAATTTATACCATATCAACTTGCTTGCATTGAGAGCTATAATCTTGAGATTCGCTAGTAATAAGTTGTTAAGGGCTCGATTGATAACGTTATGGTTTTTGGATTTGAGTGTTTGTTTTTATTTTTTGCATTGGTTGTTGACTGTGATCAATTCAAAAAATGAAAACAAAAATCGAAAACCAAAAACCGCAACATTACCAAACGAGACCTAAGTTTTCATTTCTGCCTTTTCTTTTCTTCGAACCTAAGAACATAATAAAACAAGGCCAGTGTTATTCGCACTCCATTGATTACTAAATGCACTCAATGAACTGTATTGAAAGCATGGTACGACAGGTTATCAGAGTGCTACCATGGAGTACATTAATTGATTTTTAGAGTGCTAATAGTAATTCCAAACTAACACAAATAGGTTCTAAATAAAGTATTGGTTATTTGTTAAAGGGTCCTTGAAGGCAAATTAAGTTCTGTTGAGTAATACCGTGTTATGTAATTAAGCTGTTGATGACATTCAATGTTAAAGTTTGTTTATCTAATTCAATAATCACTTCCTTCCCTTTGCATTTTTTGGATGTATGAATAGGTTCTACATAATATTTGATATGCCAATTTTTGGTGAAAGTGTAAGAAGAGGGGTGTTTGGTTATTGTGTTTATGTAGTGAATAAGAGACAAAAAAAGAGACAGCAATATGATGTGGTTCGGCCCCGTTAATGAGGTGACCTACGTCCACGGTTGTGTCGGAGTACGTCCACTAACTGTGAAAAAGGTCCGGTGACCTTGGTGAACCAACAAGTGACTGGAACTACCAAGGTGCTGCCAGAGCTATGAGAACAAGGGTTAGTGGTGAGCTAAAGAAACTTGCTAGAAGGCTGAGTTCCTTGGATTCGGTCCCTTTATGAGGGGGTGAGAGGACTCTTTTATAGATACAAGAGGCCCTCTCCTACATGGAAACAATTAGATAAGGTAAGTCCTAGATCTAATTAGATTTACATGATTTATGGTAGTTTCCTAATCAGTTTAGGAAACTGTGTACATATCTTTATGCCTTGTAGTTGGCTTAGGCAACTTGGTGGTGAAGCTTCTGGAATGAGGTCTCTAGGCCCGCTGTATCCGGCCTGGGCCGAGCTAGGCGTAACCGGACGGTTAGAGGTAATTCCGGCCTATTAGAACCCTCTGATTTTCTGGGTCCGGGTTCTCAGTGTAGCGAATTTATGCCATATCAGCTACCCCCCATTTCCAAAGCTCACTTCGGGCTTCCCAAAATGTGGTTTGGAAATCTGGACTACCCGGGCATACTACTCGGAGTCAGGAATCGTTGCTCTGGTCGCCCGGGAATAAGAGCCGGTGAACGAAGTCGGAACCCCAATCGATGTTCTCTGGACCGTCCTGGGATGAACCCGAATTACCATGGACCGACGTTGGGTCACGTGTCTGGCACGTGCTCTGCACGGTTTTCGAAGGGTCATTTTAGGCGGGAAGACTTCTGTTCTGTTGGATCTGGTATCATCTGAGCAGTCGATCATGCCTATATAAGACCCAGCTTAGCGCTTCATTTCCATCCTTATCCAAAAAATTTCAGAGAGATCAACCGAGCGGTTTTTAGAGAAAAACACTTCCTGAGCCCCTTTTCTTTGCGGTACGTCATCTCCCTTTCTTTTCTTTCTGTTCCTTTTTTTGGTTGTTATTGTCTTTCTATCCTCTTCTTCTTTTGCTTTACTAAGCAACCCTGGAGGGTTGGAACCCGATCGGTTTTACGAGGGAGTGAGATTTTTTCTTTCTCCGTTTCTGCTTCTTTTTTAGGTCTGGGGGTTCTCTTCTTCTGTTGGACCAGTCTCACCGTTCGGTGAACCCTTCTACTCTTCCCTTGGTAGAGCCATACCTAGTCTTTAAAACTTTATACACTTTGCCCCTTAGGCTAGTGACTCTTCCCAACTTGTACGTTAGGCTAGGAGTTCTCGATCCCTACCTAGGCCGTAGACTTCTCTCGTTTGAAACCATGTGCCACTCAGGCTTCGACTCTTCTTCCCGATCGGAGGAAGAGCGATCTGGAACCCCAGAAGCTAGCGAGCGTCACCCTTCACTTACCCCTTCTGACCACCACAGCGAGGGGAGGATAGGCCCCGTAGAGGTCGATCAGGCTAACCGGGTGGTTGTAGTCCCGTTTGGATCAGATAGTGAGTCATCCGAGTTTGGCTCTGGCGCATCCACATCTGGCCGGGAATTGCCAGACTTTACCACCAGGGGTATTAGGTCCATTTTAACTGCCCGGGACTTAGCCAGAATTAGGAGCAAGTATGATGTCCCGAGTTCATTTTCTTTGGCCGTTCCTTGGGATGCTTGCATGCCCCAAGAAGGATTCATCATGATATATGAGGACGCCCTGATGGCTGGACTTCGTTTTCCCTTCCACCCCTTAGTTAGAGACTTCTTAGTATTCTTAGGTATCTCCCCCGGCCAGTTGGCTCCGAACGGCTGGAGGTTCATGATGGGTATGATTCATGCCTGGCCCTAGAGGTTCGGCAAAGAACTGACCTTACAGGAGCTGCTATGGACCTACCGGCCATTCTCAGTGATCGGGGAAATTGGGATTTTTTCTCTAGCCGCTCGACAAGGGAAAAAAATTATTGTGAAGTGCCCTAATAACAACAAGGGGTGGAAGACTAGATTCTTCCAAGTGTCCGCATTAGGGCTCATACCGAGCGGTCCTTCGTTTCATCAGATATGGGTTCACACTCTGAAGGGTAAGGGATATTTCCGTATGTTCTTCAAACTGTGCTTCTACTAATTTGTTTCTAACCAGGTGATTTCTCTTACATTGCAGTTGACATCTCCAAGCCTCCGAGTCTATCAAAGGGGAAGCAGCGACGAATTCTTGATCTGGTAGGGAGCCCGATCAATTTTAATCAAGTCATAAACAAATCGGGGGCTCCTGTTGATACTTCTGCATTAGTCACGGTCGCTACTGAGGCAGGTAAAATTACTGCTTCGGTTTCCCGGCCGGTTTTTCATTTGAGCTACCAACTGACTGTTTTTTCCTTATTCTGCAGAGATGCCTCCTAAGAGAAACCGAGCAGAGCTTAAGGCGGCCATGGAGGCAGCTGCAGCAGCCGCCGAGGCTAGAAAGAAGAGATCAGCTGCAGCTCTAGCTCCTGAGGCCCGAGGGCTTGTATGCCTACGAAAAGGGCCAAGGCTCGAGACGGGAGGCTCTTCCCGGGCGGCACCGGAGATTGCCCCACCTCAGTCGGGCATACCGTCCGGTATTCCCCTAACAGGCCCTCCCCAAGGTCATTCCCTCCTATTCACTGAGGAGGCCTGTAAAGGGATTCGGGATAGGCTCTGACCGGCTCTGCTGCCGGCTGATGTGGAATGGTTCGAGGGTATCGCCCCTCGAGCCATGATTAACAAACTCTTCGCCCTGAGCAATTATGTAAGTCTTTTTCCACTTGTTATCTTCTCTTTCATTCTATTCGTTCACTTTTCTTACGAACTCGTCTTCTCCTTTGTTCTTCAGATTGCTGCCTTGGCTGCAGGTGCCGAGTCTGGACTAGTCGGTCTGGGCGAGCGGGCTACGGCGGCCGAACTAGACTTAGCACTCGAGAAGCAGAAGGCCAAGGGGTACTGGGAAGAGCTGGAGTCCGCTCGGGTCATCGCTGCTGATAAGGAGAAGGAGCTGTCCGCGACCATCAGAGCGAAACTAGAGGCTCAGGAGGCAGCTTCCCGATCGTAGTTAGAGGCGGCGATATCCCGATCGGAGCTGGAAGCCGCCCGGGCTGAAATTGAAGAGCTGAAGAAGAGTGCCGCCGCTCGGGAGGAGACGGAGGGGGGCCAGGACTTTGATACTGGCTTCTTCCAGGGTTACGCCGACCTTACTAGGAGGGTAGCCCTGGATCACCCCGAGTGGGATCTGTCAACCTACTCGGGGATTGACTCCGACTTCTGGGATCTAGGGGAGGACACTCCGGCCGATGAAGATGCCAGTAAGGAAATCCCGAGCGGTCCTGCTGCCGATGTTGAAGGCTCTGGGGAGGTGATAGTCATGGACCCTCCCGCTGATGATGGCTCCCCGGCTGCCTAGTTGTCTCTCTTTCTTTTTTTTTTTGTTGGGTGGCTACTATAATTGCCCCCATACTTTGTAAAAATATTCAGATCATCGAATAAAAAGCCCTCCGAGGCACTTTTCTCTATTGTCTGTATTTTGTGTACCTTTCAACTGTTTCAGCTTTGCAATAATATTTTAGCCATTAGTTGAGATCTGTCATAATAGTGCACTCTTTATTCTTGGAGCAATTTTAGTAACAAGTTGGAGCCTGTTAGTACTCCGCTCGGGACTGCAGGTTTTTGGATTTTATACTTGTGAAAACAAAAACGTGCTATCCCGGTCGGTTAACCGACTCTTAAGTGCCAGGCTTCAAGGATAATTAAGAAGTTTTAATGTTTCCAAGCCTGTTGGCGTCTACTTACTGTAAAAATTATTACTCCAGGGTAATGGTCGCTTGGGAATTTATACTTGTATAAATTTTGAGCATGTTTACCCGATCGGTTGAGTGTTTGTTTTAGTTCCTTGGATATCTAAGAGTTTAACCTAGCTTTCCTAGGTCTGTAAACACTTGGTGCCTCTGAGCATTATAGACACTCGGTTTGGCTAAGACTTTATGCTTAGATACTCCAAGTTCTGTTAATATGCCCGGTGTGACTCCCTGTTCTGATCAGGTGACTCAGGTGCTCAATTTCTTCCTTGCTTTTGATCAGGAGATCATCTACATATACCTCCATAGTTTTGCCGATCAAATTTCTGAACATAAAGTTAACCAGACGTTGATATGTTGCTCCTGCGTTTTTTAGTCCGAACGGCATGACTCGGTAGCAATACGTCCCTAAATCTGTTATGAACGGAGTTTTTTCCTCGTCTGCAGGATACATTCTGATCTGATTATATCTCGAGTATGCGTCCATAAAAGATAGGAGTGAGTGACCCGTCGTGGCATCAACTAAAAGATCAATGCGTGGCAGAGGATAACTATCCTTTAGGCACGCTTTGTTGAGATCGGTGAAGTCCACACATAGCCTCCACTTTCCATTATGCTTTTTGACAAGCACAATATTGGCCAACCAGTCGGGGTACTGGACTTCCCTAATGGACTGAGCTTTGAGGAGCTTCTCCACCTCTTCCCGAACTGCAGCCTATCTTTCTTGGGCCATTCCTCGCCTCTTTTGTCTAACCGGGCGGTGATTCGGATTGACGTTTAGTCGATGAGACATCACTTGGGGATCAATCCCGGGCATGTCCTCGTGGCTCCAGGCAAAACTGTCCTGATTATCTAGAAAAAACTGGATCAGCTCTTTTCGGATTTGGGGCTCTAAGAGGGAACCAACATAGACAACTCGATCGGGTGTCAATGGATCCAGAATTACTGGTAAGAGTTCCTCGATCGGGCTGACCCTATTGCCTTCTTCTCTAGGATCCATATCTTCTAAGTGGAGGGCTTCTTTGACGGCATCTCTGTGGAGTGAGCTGACGTAGCATGCTCGAGCGGTGGCTTGATCTCCCCTGAGGACCCCTGCCTCGTTAGCTGTTGGAAATTTAATTACGAGACTATAGGTTGAGACAACCGCTTTGATTTTGTTGAGGGTCGGCCTTCCTATAATCACGTTGCAGGCTGAAGGGGCTTCCACAACCACAAAATCTGAAACGGTTGTAACCTGTGTTGGACTGGTGCCGACCAGTACAGGGAGTTCTATGGTACCGAGCGGTTGAGTACAGGAGCCATTGAACCCTACCAGGGTCGTGGTAACCGGTCGGAGCCTATCTCTGGATATCCCGAGCTGATCGAACGCGGTGGCGAAGAGAATATCGGATGAGCTTCCAGTGTTGACCAGGACCCTCTTAACCGTGTAGTTGGCAATTGTAAGTGTGACCACCAGAGGGTCGTCGTGAGGGTAATGGATGTCCTGGATGTCCTCAGAGGAGAAGGTGAGACTATCTTGGGGAGGATGGGACACAGGCCGGGCATGCGTTACATCCGCTCGGGTGGCTCTTGCATGTCTTTTCCTAGCCGACTTAGAATCACCTCCTCCCGATGTCCCTCCTGATACTACGTTTATACTGCCAAGGATCTGTTGCTGCTCCTGAGGCCGGGCATCTTGCCTTTCTACTCGGTTATTGCCAGTAACAAACTCGGCCAGATGGCCCTTCTCGATGAGTTTTTCAATGGCAATTTTGAGCTTAAAACAGTCTTCTGTATTGTGCCCATGATCTTTGTGAAAACGGTAATATTTATCCCGATTTCTCTTCTCGGGTGGGCTCCTCAGTTTCCCGGGGTTCTTCAGTAACTACTGGGCTTTTGCTGCTGCCATAACCTCATGAATAGGTCGGGAAAGTGGGGTGAAGGCTATCTGGGGGCGCTCCTGCCCTTTTTGTGCATTCTGCCTCTGCTTTTTTCCCGACCTTTTCTCTGGGTCTTCACGCTTCCTTTTAGGTTTATCGGACTCCTCGTCATCAAATCCGGTCCTTTTTGCCTTCAAGAACTCTTCGGTGTCTATATATTTGCCTACTCTTTCTGAGAGTTCTACCAAAGTGGCAGGCCTGTTCCTGTGGAAAGACGTTGCCACCTTGGTGTTCTGAACCCCTGAGTAGAAGGCAGTAATAGCGACTGTTTCGTCCAAGTTGTAGATCCGGAGCCTCTCTTGATTGAACCGATCTACATACTCCTTCAGTGACTCCTCCTTGCGTTGTCTGACTGTGAGCAATTGGGTGTCCGGATGAGGGCGGTCAAGCATTCCTATGAACTGGCTAATGAATAGCTTAGAGAGTTCTTTAAAGTTGTCAACCGACCGGGGTTTCAGTGAATGAAACCACTGAGCAGCCGGGCCCTTCAAAGTGCTCGGAAAAGCTAAGCAGCAAAGTTCATCATCATTAGTTGCAAGGGCCATATGAGCCTTGTATCCACGGACGTGATCGACCGGGCTTCCCGATCCGTCGTACGTTTCCAGATGAGGCTGTTTGAATTTCTTTGGGATGACGTATTGGGTTACCCGATCGGTAAGAGCCGACTTTGTTTCGACACTGGCGTGTCCCTGAACGGCCTTCCTGTTGGGCCCTTTATTCATCCCATCGATTTGCCGCCGAAGGTCTTGGATTTTGGCCTGTATCCTCTTTTCTCCACTGTAAGTTGGGTCGGAAGACGAGGCCTCTTGTTCTTCTTCAAGACACTATTTTTGGAGATAGGGCTTTGCTACGGCTCCGGTTAAGCGTGTGCCTGAGATCAGAATGGCTTAAGACAGGTGGATCTCGGGTTGACTCTTGGGCCGCGCGTTTAGCCCTATCCCGAGCGGTTCTTCGGGAGTTGATCACTGTGCGAGCGTCATCAATTTGACTAGGTGCATCCCGGTCGGCATGTCGTGTTCGAAGCCAGCCCCGCGGACGTCTGGCCACTTCTGGCTGATGCTCGGGGACGAGTAACACGCTTTGTTGAGCCAATAAAGCTTCAATCTGCTGCTGTGTCTGGCGTTGACTCTCCAGAAGTTGCGCTAATGCGGCTGAAATATGCTCGGGTGTCAAGACAGTTGCTACCGATTCTCCGACCGGTGGGTCTGCCTGTTCACCCTGAGCGTTCTTCTTACTTTTTTTCGGAGGCATGGTGATCAGTAAAAGATTTGATTTTTAGGAAAGTTGTCGGTTCCCACAGACGGCGCCAAACTAATATGCCAATTTTTGGTGAAAGTATAAGAAGAGGGGTGTTTGGTTATTGTGTTTATGTAGTGAATAAGAGACAGAAAAAGAGACAGCGATATGATGTGGTTCGGCCCCGTTAATGAGGTGACCTACGTCCACGGTTGCGTCGGAGCACGTCCACTAACTGTGAAAAAGGTCCGGTGGCCTTGGTGAACCAACAAGTGACTGGAACTACCAAGGTGCTGTCGGAGCTATGAGAACAAGGGTTAGTGGTGAGCTAAAGAAACTTGCTAGAAGGCTGAGTTCCTTGGATTCGGTCCCTTTGTGAGGGGGTGAGAGGTCTCTTTTATATATACAAGAGGCCCTCTCCTACATGGAAACAATTAGATAAGGTAAGTCCTAGATCTAATTAGATTTAAATGATTTGTGGTAGTTTCCTAATCAGTTTAGGAAACTGTGTACATATCTTTATGCCTTGTAGTTGGCTTAGGCAACTTGGTGGTGAAGCTTCTGGAATGAGGTCTCTAGGCCCGCTGTATCCGGCCTGGGCCGAGCTGGGCGTAACCGGACGGTTAGAGGTGATTCCGGCTTGTTGGAACCCTCTGATTTTCCAGGTCCGGGTTCTCAGTGTAGCGAATTTATGCCATATCAATATTGATTAGCAATCGAAGGAACTACACTAGAATAATAGCATAATACATCAATAGTTGATAAATAATACTCGAGATATATATAATGTTTTCATGGTTAATATTGATTATTAACTTTTCATAACCTCTACCAAACTGGTCTAGGTCAATTGGTATGACCTCATCTCTCCGGTGGGGAGGGGAGGTTGTTGTGGGTCATTGTAGGGCTTTAGGGTTGGATTGGATTGAGATGGATGTGTGTGTGTTCAGCCATAATCCAGGTAAATATAATAAAGAATAATAATAATAAATATAAATAAAAATAAAAAAAACAACTTTTTCTAACCTCAAATTGGCTTTGTTGGCACGACAAGATTTTTGGTTAGATCTTCAGCGCAAAATGTTTTAGAAATATCTTTTTTTATTGTGTTTTTGTAAGATTTGAATATGTAGTAGCATTGAAAGTGCTTTGCTTTTTTCATAGTGTAATGTTAGGTACACCTAAAACATTCACCTAAAAATTACACAATTACCAAATTTATTCGTAAGTTACCAAATATAAAAACACATAGATAGACTTTATTTCAAATTTATTATTGCCACATTAGCTTGTGCACTTTTTAGGTGCACTTTTTAGGTATACAATGCATTACTCTTTTCCATATACCTACATTTCTAAGTTCGTGAATAAAGTGATGATAGAATCAATGGAAGCCAAAAAGAGCAGATACTGTAATGCTCTGGAAGTAACTTTTTTTTAATTTTTACAGCACATATATAATATTTTATGTTCATTAGATATATAGAGAAAAAAAGATGAAAGAATGGTAGTGATGAAAACGGAAACAATATTATAGAGTGATAGTTCTTTGTTATAAAAGTGAAGGGGTATAGGTTCCATCAACCCTCAATCCATGTTCCTCTATGTGAATTGAAATAGCTTCTTGATCCAATTTAAAAGCAGAAGTAAGTAATACTTGTTTTTTTGAAAAAGCAAAAACCATGATCGAATAAGAATATATCTTGTAAATAAGTTGAAAATAAAGATGATGAAGTAATTCTAATTAGAAATTTACTCAAAAGTCCAAAATTGGAGTCCATTTTTGGAATAGGTCCAATTAAAAAGTCTTTATAGTGATTGGTCCTTAATTTGCGAAATTATGTCAAAGTTAGTCCAAATCCTCAATACAACAAAACATTTTTTCCAAATACATCTTTATTGACATATAATCTATCAATATATATGTATATATATACATATCTATATTTATGGTAACCATAATATATATTTTAAAAATAATTGTATATCCTTATCTTTAGCATATATATAAGAAATATATGACATCCCTTTAGTTTAGGTGATACGTTACAATGTGCTGATTTGTTATACGTTTTTTAAGGAATTTTCGTTTTTCAATGTATGTGTTCATTGACATAGTTCTTCAGTGAAATTTTTTACCAGTATCAGGAGTTATTATGGAGGGTTCTTCATCGGAATTTCTATAAGTCAGACGAGTTGAAGAAATCAAATTGATTTTGATCGGCAGACAACAAGTCTATTTCTCTTTGTTTTTGTTGGATATCTTAGGAGGTGTGTAGTTATTGCTTGTATATTTTTTTTTTTCTTTTTTGTCAATCTGTGCAATTTGATGATTTTTAAGAAACATTCTTATCTCAGTCAAACAATGAATCCATCAACAGTGTTAAATTTATCACTAATGTTTTGTTTTAGTTTAAGTTCGTATATTCAGTGCTTTGTTTTTTGTAAGGAGGTGTGTAGTTATTGCTTGTGTATTTTTTTTTTTTTTTTTTTTTGTCAATCTGTGCTATTTGACGATTTTTAAGAAACATTCTTATCTAAGTCTAACGATGCTTCCATCAACAGTGTTAAATTTATCACTAGTGTTTTGTTTTAGTTTAAGTTCGTATTTTCAGTGCACAATTTCATACAGATCGATTTCTATTTTCTAAGTGAAATTGCACATTTTTTTCTGAAATTTATCTTTGCATCATAGATGCTTGTGTGTCAGTGAATCACAATTGTGGTTAAAATTGACACCTTTTTTGGTCTTGCAATTTATACCGTTGGTTTGGTAGACGATGGAGAATCAAGTTATTATCTTATGCTTATATGATGGTGAAGATACCGCTGTTGCTCGGGTCTCGAAGTGTATGAAAGTCAACAATATTATATTGTACGGATCATTACTGAGAGGTGGCCAGATATAAATCAGGATAAAATGTCGTTAACATATAAACTGCCTGGATATGGGGAGATCATGCTAGCCAGTGAGGTGGATGTTAGTGAGATGGTTAATATGGCATGTAAGTTGGGTTTGAAGCTGGTAGAGGTTTTTGTCATGTTATTGGAGACAGATGTTGATTTACAATAATGCTACACACACAATCAAATGCACAACCAATTGCACAACACTGCTTAAAAATGTTGGACTTTGTGCTAAAAAGCCTGTACACACACTGCACATCATTTTGTGTGTACAGGCTTTTTAGCACAAAGTCCAACATTTTTAAGCAGTGTTGTGCAATTGGTTGTGCATTTGGTTGTGTGTGTAGCATTACTCGTTGATTTAAACGATGATGATGCATATGATGACAATACCTGCATGCATAATATGCAGATAATTGCGTCGGATGACGTGGAAGCGGCTTTTAATAGAAAGCGTCAACATGAATTGCAAAACGAGTCGTGGAGTCGTGAGATTGTTGACGTTGGTCAGAAATTTGAAGGTGGTGCCCAGGAATTTCGCAAATCTTTTTGCAAATACGCAATTGAGGTTGGTTTTAATTTCAAGTATTTGAAAAATAAAACCAAACGAGTCACTGTTGAGTGCAGCCTTCGCGAGGAAAAAGGATGTGCATGGAGGTTGCATGCAACCAAGCTGAGTTTGAATGGCTTTTTTACATTCGTGAATTCAACAAGGTACACACTTGTGGTGCTGTTATCCGTACTTCGAAGCACCCACGGGTGAATTCACAGCTCGTTGGTGATCTGATGGAGTCTAAAATTCGTAAGCAGCCACTTTATAGGCCTATCGATATTATTGGAGAGGTGAAAGATAGATATGGTATTGACATAAAATACCATAACGCGTGTGTGACGCCCCGCCTCGCCACGGTTCCCGGCGACGGGGTGTCAACCGGCGGAAGTACAAAAATCACAGTAATAGGCTTTGACACCATTCCGTAACTCCCCGAGTCCTAGACTCCGAGGGTTACATGAAATATATGTTTATCCTTTGGAAAGCATTTATAAATTAGAAATCTGGTTTTCATTTGAAATATTCTTTCATGAAACAAAATGTTTTCAATATAAGCAGCGGAAAATCAGAGAAGCTATCCTTTTATTTAAAAGCGGGTGGACTAACATTTGTCCAGTTGAAGCATAACATGTTCTTTGAAACCAAATTTCATTACATTAATAAATGATAATCCCCACACACGGGGTCTTCAAACTATAGCGGAAGCATTGTCAAGTCTCGGGGCCTTGCTCTTATCTATATCACCTGAAAGAGAGGTTTAATAGTCCATAAGCCAAAAGGCTCGTATAGTCATATAACCGCACAATAACATCTGTTATATAACATGCATGAGTGCAATGAATGTCAATGTCAATGCATGAAAACCATTTTCATGCCTATTCAAACACTCACCCTCAATCGTTATTATCATTACCCGGACCATGGGCTTCCCGTCCACGTAGGCCTAGCCTCAAACGTGCGGGACTTTGGGCCTTACGAATTACACGGAGGCCTAGCCTTTACCGTTACGAGGGTTTCTTGCAGCACATCTCGCAATTCGAGTTCCTAGTGGTACCCATCTCACATGCCTACCCACAAATCCGGGATTTCTAACTTTTCAAAACAAAATCCCTCCTAGAGGGTTTTATGCATGGAAGCCTCTAAGGTCTTCCCTTTTTAAAACCTGGAAGCCTCTAAGGTCTTCCCTTTTCAAAAATTGAAAGCCTCTAAGGTCTGTCATCCCAAAATCATTTTCGTGATTTTCGTGTTCATGCTCATGCTTATGAAATGATATGACATATGCGAGCTCTAAGCATCCAGACATATTCAATATTTCATAAGACAGATTATCAAGGTATGCCATCAATTCAAAGCAACACAATAGACATGCTGAAATTATCCAGGTAAACACATAAGGCATAGCAACTCAAGTAACCACTTAAGGCATAGCAGCTCAAGTAAACATGTAAGTACACTATTAACATGTTATACAACTTTATTGAGGGTCATACGGAACTACCGTTCACCGAGGATAGACTGAATAATTAATCAGAATAGAAACCGGAACTGCTCAATCTGTTACAAATCTCAATATACAATAATGCGCGTATATTAGTGAGGTACAACACCTCAAAGCATGAGTATAACTACTATTAAAGTAAAGTGCAACTCTTAAAGCTTAGGGTACAAAGTCCCTTAGCTCACAACAGACTTAAATACAATAAAATAGAAGATTTCACCAAACCGCCTGAGGTCGCGCGTGCGGGCCGCTCGCGCGGGACCTTGCTCGCGCGGAAAGTGTTCAAAAGGGTCACGTGTAATATCCTTGGCTGCAAGGGTAAACACAAACTTAGAAACACGAAATTTCAAAGATAGGGTCGGGTACATTGGTAAAGCAAAAGTCTTCAATCATGAGGAGCTAGGGATTGTTACAGCGATGGCTAGGTACGTACTTTTCGTCATAGTAGTAACAAAGGCCTTTGTCTCGGCACTCTCGAGCTTCTTGGCCAGTGATTTTTTTAAACGGTGTTGAGCAGGTGGTGTTGGAGGGGTTTAGTTTGTCGGCGAGTGGTGGTCCAAGGATACCGGCAGCAGAAGTAGTCGGTGGAATACATATTTGTGGTGTACTAGGGGAGTTGATGAATGGGGGAAAATGGTGGATTTGCTTTGGAGGCTATTGTGTTCTTCAATTAGTAGAGCCACGCCAATGGCCTCGAATAAGATTCGAGGTTTCTTGAGTTTCACATCTAGACGAACTTCATCTTGAGACCGGCTATAAAACACCCAATCAAATAATTCTCAGGTAGAGCATCAATGTCACGCCCCAACCTGCCGCGACGGATTAGGCACGTGACACAAACCAAAACACTTCATATAGAGTCTCGAACAACTCTTAATTATAATTTAAACCAATGGTTTAATGTAGAAACTCATAATAAATTTTTTTCCGAGATTAAAAACCAAAACTAATCTTTTTCTAGTTAATGGGGTCCCCAAAGGTACCTTTTCATGAAAAGAGAACTTAAAAATTTGAACTCAAAAACTTTTAAAATAAAATTGCCCAACCGCGAGCGATCGCGCCCTATCGGTCGCCCCCCTAGGGCGCGACCGCTCGCACCATATTACCGCGACCTATCGGGGTCGCGATCGATCGGGGCCAATAGACACGATCAGTCGGGGTCAAAAACTGGCAGATTCTGCTGATAGTAACCTGATAACTCACAGTATTAAGACAGCAACTCCAAAATACTTTGTAAAACAATTCTAAATCACTTGAAAACACTTTCAATAATTTTGAACATCATTTCAATGATCAAGATTAGCATAAAACATAAGTTTTAAACTTTACAACCTCAATCAACTCTACATTTCCAAAAAGTACACAACGAAGTTCTTAACTTCCAAACCTTTTTACAAGTTTTGATAAACATACTAGAAAATGAAATCTAGTTTAATGCATTCCAAAGTGGCCTTACAAGTAGTTCTCCTACTAGCTATTACATAGTCAATCCGATTACAAGTTTGACATCAAAATAGAACTAGTTTGTCTACAAAACATAGGTTAGACATCACTACCACTTCTATTAAACTATTTACAAGCATAAACTTTACAATGATCCTCTTGATCCTATAGGCCCAATGATCTCTTTCCCGAAGATTACGCATTCACCGTCTCTCCTCATTTCTCCCGGTACCTGCGATGGTTATTTGAATAACCACAAATATACAGGTTTGTTTAAGCTTTTGTTGTCACGACCCATCCCACTACGCGTGGAAATAGGACACGTGGCACGCCACCAAGGCTCATCCAAACATCATCTATGCGATACGCAGCGGAAAGAACTTTAAAACAAACCTGGTAATTTTAAAACTTTAGGAAACATTACCCTATGAGTTTGTAAAATACATTGAAATCAAAGTTATAAAAAGTTTTGGCCAAGTGAAAACACATTCAAAAGAATCAATTCAGAAAACAGAGGTTCAGTCGACTGCCCCGTCGACTGCACTAGGGTCCAGTCGACTGATCTGGGGAACCCAGTCAACTGCTTTTCTATTTTAAGAAGCAGTAGCCAAAATCAACAGTGTTCAGTCGACTGTCCAAGGGGTCAGTCGACTGCTTCTCTTATAATATACTTTCAGTGTCTCAATCCCACGAGGTCCAGTCAACTGACCCTGGGTCCAGTCGACTGCTCCCCTGCTGGGCAGCCTGTGTTGAAAATTAAGCTACTCAATACCAACCACAATCACAACCACAACTGATTTTAACGTATCAAAACATAACTACAGACGTTCAAATACAAGATTACAATACTATAGAACTAATCTATGGTTCTATTACAACATATTACGAAATCCCAAATCCTTGTACTAGTTTAAGATTTACAACAAAAACATATACAAAGGTGATTCCCCGGCGTTCTTTAACGGCCTCACTCATCACGATTCTTCTTGTCCTTCTTCTTACCTGCAATGGAGTACATCTCCACTGCTCACCCATATGCTGAGTGTACAATTCTAAATGTATGCTTATATGACAGTTCATGGTTTAAGCATCTAAAACACATAAAAATAGTCTCTAGGGTGAGTGGTACGCATTCATCCGGTAGCGGCAAGTCCAAGCCTTAAACCGCGATGTCAATGGCATGTCCAAGCCTACAACCATTACATCCCCACAAGTGCCATGGCAAGTCCAAGCCTACAACCATGCACAGTAGCCGTCGCTACTAAAATTCTCAAACAACGAGAAGCTTACTCCGGCATGAATTTGCACCAAACTCCCCTTTGACCCAAGTAGACACATAACATGCTCACATAAACAGTTATACGTGCTTTTATCATAATTTCAGGTGCATAATTAACGGGCCTAACTAATACATGAATTTTGCCCGGATCCAAAGATATCAAGAATGATGTTCAAAACATGAAAATCCATATATTTCATAGATCTAGAATTCATACCTCGTGCGAATCTCTTCAAACTTTGAAGGATCGTCTAGGGGGCTAAATAATCGTCGAATTTCGAATTTGGTACTATTCCTACAAGTTTATACCTGTTTTTCCCAAAAGTCTAAAATTAAGATTTTTACAAAACTTGGCCAAACACGGCCTAAGTGGTATCAAAACGTAGGTCTTACCTCCACGAGTTCGAATATGAAATCTGGAGAAAATCTGACGGACGGAAAGTCGTCAAACGGCGTCGCAAAGCCCGTGGCCACCAAATCTCCCTTCTCTCTCCTCTCTCTAGATATTTAGAAGTTGTGGATGAGATTTCAATTTCATCCTCATCTATATATAGAAAAACTCTTTGGAATTTACGTTTACCTCCCCGCAAGTTTCTCAAACTTCTAATTAGCTCTCGAAACTTCGCACACGTTCATTTTATAACTTTACAAGTGAAAACTATAAATTTCAAAAGTTTTCGACTAAGTTTCGTTTGGGTCCAAAATAACGTCCGAAAACTAAATTCTGTGGAATCTCTATACCACCTACCTTTTTATATCACGATCACTCACGTTCTCACCACAGTTCTCAAAATGATATAACAATATCAAAGATTACTACAATTTACCAAACACAGGTAAAATTACTATTTACAAAATACCAGATAAAGTCAAATAACATTTAAGTCATATAAATGTCATTTAATCATGTTCATGAAATGTGAACTGTCATGTTCTCGTGTCCTCACTGACACCTTACCGTTGACCCACGTCAACTCAACTCAAATTATTAATAACATTAATAATTTCAAAATCTCAAATGATGCATGATAAAACAATGATTTTCTGGAACGGGTGTGACATTTGTTTAGTGAATTGATTAAACATGCTTATGATAAATGACATGAACATGTGCATGAACACTATCTTTAAGCACATTACACAAAATTATTGGTCTCCGGAATCTCTAGTCGCGCATATTCACTAATTTCCCGGGCACGTGCACCCGAATTTCTCACAATAGTTCGCATATAGCGCACACTCATGACCTCAGCGTCACTTCTCATTTTTTATGGTGGCCGTCGCCACGACTCTTTATTCAGCCCTTGACCTTTTATTATAAGGTTATATAATTGGTGAATCCCACTAGAGTTCCATTGATCCCACATAAGCACATAAACATATCTCAAGCATGTAAACATGTCAATTTTAGCATATTCTCATAAATTGCTAAACATGCAAATAATCCTATCCACATTTTATACATGAATTTAAGCTCCTAAACATGAATTCACACTCAAATTCAATCATTTATCCATAAGTGAGTTTAAAACACTCACCTTGTCGGATCTTAGCCAAATTTCGCCTAATTATAGAAATTTAGTATAATCCCTTCTAAGAATTTACTTCTCAAGTGTTCCTATACACAAAATCAAAGGTAAATGTTACCCTCCTAAATTAGCGAATGGAAAAATATCGCCGAAATTAAAATTGAACTATACTACGGTGTTAGTCTTACCTCCACGATCCCAAATCCGGTCTCGGATCGTAAATCCGACGTCGTTCGGCGCGCCGTTTACCGTGAAACGTCCTACGGAACCGTGCATCATCGTTGTCGGCAAAATAAACTCCAGAGATATAAAATGAGAGATATGATCTCATTTCTCTCTTTAATGTATATCAACTTAGTAAATCTTTCCACTAAGTTTTGAAAATTGTACTTAGACCCCCAGAAGTTATATAGTTAATTACGGTAATGACCCAAAAGCTATTTTAAGTATTTGTCTAAATTTCGTATGGGTCCCAAATGTGGTCCCAATAATTCCTTAAAATTTCTAATTAACCTACTAATTATGAAAGTCTCCAATTACGTCCTCACATAGGTATCTCAAACTGACCCTATAATTAAACATACACAACTATAATACTATTAAAGCACTTAAACAAATAATCATTTAAGCACATAAATGCATCACATACAAATTAATTATTTTACGACCTTTATCCGGTCTCACTTTAATCACGTTCCATCTTATGTGGAAATTTACTCCGTGTCCCTCAACAAACACCTTATATTCGGTTGAATCCATAACTCACCAAATTGGGTATAAACACACATATTAAATTTAATTAATATGTAATTTAATTATTATTACTCCTTTTATGGGTAAGGATATTACATTTCTCCCCCCTTTTTAGAAGTTTGTCCCCAAACTTACTCGTACCTCAAGTATCGAATAGGTGTGGGTATTTCTCACGGATTTCATCCTCCCATTCCCAAGTCGCTTCCTCGACTGAATGACTACACCATAACACCTTCACTAAGGGTATGATCTTGTTCCGTAGTACTTGGTCTTTTTGATCCAATACTTGCACCGGATGTTCAACATAAGTCATATCTTCCCGGAGTTCCACTCGCTCAGATTCAATAACTTAATTATCATCTGCCACACGTCGTCGTAACATCGATACATGAAATACGTTGTGCACATTAGCCAACTCCTGAGGTAACTCCAAACAGTAGGCGACAGGACCAACCTTGTCAAGTATCACATATGGCCCTATATACCTCGGGTTTAATTTCTCCCGTTTACCGAATCGTACGATACCTTTTGAAGGCGAAACCTTCAAATAAACATACTTACCCGCATCGAAATCCAAGGGTCTTCTACCCGTATCCGCATAACTTTTATACTGACTCTGAGCTATTTGTAATCGCTGCTGAATTAACTTCACTTTCTCAGTAGTAATCTGTACTAACTCTGGTCCTAATAGTTGTCTTTCCCCAACTTCGGTCCAACACACCGGTGATCTACATTTTTGGCCATATAATGCCTTTAAAGGCACCATTCCAATATTCGCTTGGAAACTATTATTATAAGAAAATTCAATTAACGACAAGTGAGTTTCCCAATCAGCTTTAAAGTCCATTAAAGTCTGAGCATATCTTCCAGAATTTGAATTACTCTTTCAGATTGCCCGTCAGTTTGTGGATGAGATGCTGTACTGAAATGCAATGATGTTCCCATTGCCCTTTGCAAACCATCCCAGAATTTGGACACAAAACGAGTGTCTCGATTTGATACAATAGATGTCGGTGCCCCGTGTAACCGTATAATCTCTTTCACATATAAGTCCGCTAAACTTGACGGATCCGTAGTTCGAATTGGTAGAAAATGAGCTGACTTAGTCAATCGATCAACAATCACCCAAATACTATCATTCGACTTTGCCGATCTCGGCAACCCCGATACGAAATCCATCGTGATTTTCTCCCATTTCCATTTCGGTATAGGTAGAGGTTGCAATGGCCCCCCGGGGTCGTTGGTGTTTAGCTTTGACTTTCTGACACGATTCATATTTAGACACAAATTCAGCGATTTCACGCTTCATTTCACTCCACCAATAAACTTCTCGCAAGTCACGGTACATTTTGGTGCTTCCCGGATGTACTGAATACCGGGTATGATGAGCTTTTTCCATAATTATCTTCTTGTACTCTCCAATACTTGGAACACACAAACGATTAATGAATCTCAAAACATTATCTTGGAAGCTAAATTCTGGCCGTTTACCCTCAGGTAACTCATCAACAACTTTCTTTAGAAATGGGTCTTGATGTTGGTTCACTTTAATTTCATCAATTAAACTCGGTCATGCCATAATTGCCGCCAATAAACCACCCTCAACTTTTGGAATAACTTCCAGATTCAACCTTTCAAATTCATTCACCAATTGCTTTTGAGATGTTAACACATCGGTTAAACTTTCTGTTGACTTCCGACTTAAGGCATCGGCTACAACATTAGCCTCGCCTGAATGATATTGAATTTTCAAATCGTAGTCTTTCATAAGCTCTAGCCATCTTCGCTATCTCATATTTAGATCCCGTTGAGTAAACAAGTACTTCAAACTTTTATGGTCCGTAAAGATTTCGCACGTTTTCCCGTAGAGATAATGTCGCCAAATCTTCAGAGCAAAGATCACCACTGCTAATTCAAGGTCATGGGTCGGATAATTCTTCTCGTGAGCTCTCAGCTGTAGTGAAGCATAGGCGATCACATTGTCCTCTTGCATTAACACACACACCCCAAGCCTTGATGTGAAGCATCACTGTATATAATAAAACCCCTTGTACCTTTCGATATAGATAAGATTGGTGATGTTACCAATCTTTTCTTCAATTCTAGAAAGCAATCTTCGCACTCTTGGTCGCATTCGAAGGCCACATTCTTCCTTGTCAGACGAGTCATTGGAGATGCAATTCTTGAAAAGTCTTTTACAAACTTTCTATAGTAACCTGCTAACCCCAAGAAATTTCGAATCTCTGGAACATTCATTGGTCTTGACCAACTTTTCATCGTTTCTATTTTCTGTGGATCAACAGATATGCCTTCCTTTGAAATTACATGCCCCAAAAATGTAACACTAGTGAGCCAAAACTCACTTTTCTTCAACTTTCCAAATAATTTCTTTTCTCGAAACCGTTGTAAAACTAACCTCAAGTGTCGTTCATGTTCCTCCAGACTCTTTGAATATATAAGAATATCATCAATAAATACTATCAGAAACTCATCCAGGTAAGTCTTGAACACACAGTTCATTAAATCCATAATCGCAGCTGGTGCATTAGTAACCCCAAATGGCATTACAAGAAATTCATAATATCCATAGCGAGTTCTAAATGCAGTCTTCTCAACATCTTCAACTTTTACCTTCAGCTGATGATACCCAGACCTTAAGTCAATCTTAGAAAATACTTGTGCCCCTTATAGTTGATCAAATAAATCATCAATTTTCGGTAATGGATACTTGTTCTTTATAGTTACCTTGTTAAAATCACAGTAATCAATACACATTCTCATCATTCCGTCTTTCTTCTTAACAAATAGCACCGGTGCACCCCAAGGTGATATACTCGGCCGAATGAAACCTTTATCCAATAATTCTTGCAATTAAATCTTCAATTCTTTTAATTCAATTGGAGTCATTCTGTACGGCGCCCATGATATCGGTTGAGTTCCTGGTATGACATCAATCCCAAATTCAATCTACCTTTCAATTACACCTCTTGGCAATTCTTCTGGGAAAATATCTGCAAAGTCTCTAACCACAGGTATATCTTCTAAATTCAGCCTAGTTCCTCTTGTATCAAGTATACTACACAGAAATTCCTGACACCCCTTTTTCAATAAACGACACGTTTCGATTGCCGATACGAGATACGATGGCGATATAACACCCGTTCCTTGGAAATAAAAAGCTTTCTGGTTTGGTGACTGAAATATCACTCTCTTGTTCTCACAATCAATAACCCCGTGATTAGCAGACAACCAATCCATTCTCAGAATGACATCGAAGTGTTGAATTTCCAATGGTACTAAGTTGACAGTTAATAGGTCATCATTTATCTTGATCTCACAATTTCTATATACCCCCGAACTTATCATAGATTTTTCCAATGGAATAGCAATTAACAAATCATAAGCTAACATCTCTAACGGTACATTTATATGTTTAGCAAATTCAGGTGTCACAAACGAATGAGTAGAACCAGAGTCTATCAACACATTGGCATCATGCATACAAATAGAAACTGTACCTGAAACAACGGTGTCGGCGACATCAGTCTCCCCCGGTCCTAACTGAAATACTCTAGCTTCTCGTAGCTCTCTCCGCGGTGGTTGCTGCTGGG
This sequence comes from Hydrangea macrophylla, assembly GCA_033977485.1. Taxonomy (NCBI): domain Eukaryota; kingdom Viridiplantae; phylum Streptophyta; class Magnoliopsida; order Cornales; family Hydrangeaceae; genus Hydrangea; species Hydrangea macrophylla. Next base: position 27,841,775 of record CM066999.1, read on the forward strand.
TCGATCTCTGAGCTGGTGGCGTACTAGCCACTGAGGAACTCGTGCCTCATTGTGCCCTTTTAGTACATTCGCGTGCTCGGTGTCCTAACTTATTACAAACATAGCATCTACCATCACCACCTCGGGTATTGGACCAAGTACCTCGTGTATTACTCTGTCCCAAAGAACCCCGCTTTTGATTCGGGTAATTCTTTGCTAAGTACCCTATTTGATTACAATTTTCACACATTGCACCTGTCAAATTACATTTACCCCAGTGATATCCATAACACGAGTTACATTTAGGTCTATTCCCTCTTGACCTTCCCAATGAACTTCCCATGTTTGATTTCTTTGAACTCCCTTGATTAGAGAATTGACTTTCACTTGGCCTTGTTGTTGATTGTGGTGGTACCGCTGTCCCCACTAATCCCTCTTCAGCAATTAAAGCCACATCAAGTACCTCAGAAAATGTAGACAACCGCAAAGTCTTTACCCAACTTCGTATATCGTCACGGAGGCCCCTTTCAAATTTCCTAGCCTTTTGATGTTCCGTTGGAATCATAGTTTCGATAAATCTTGACAAATCGGTGAATCTCGAAGCATACCCTTCCACAGATAAGTTTCATTGTCGAAGATTCATGAACTCCTGAGTCTTCTGTTCATACACAGAATCCGAAAAATACCTCTTTCGAAATACTTTTACAAATTGCTCCCAAGTAGTTGGAACCCCTTGGCTCAATATTGATCTCCACCAATTTTGAGCTCCTACTTTGAACGTATTAGCTGCACACATAATCTTAGTATGATCGTCACATTCAAGAATTCGAAAGATTCTTTCCATATCCATTAACTAGTAATCCGCTTTCGATGCCTCGGAATCCCCTTAGAACTTTGTTGGTTCTTTCTTATAAAATTGTTCCGAAATTGTAGAACTTTTCCTCGGTCTGGATTGTGTGCCGGTTCCTCCATTCGAGTTTCAGCCACTTGTACCAATCGTTCCATCACAAGTTCCATCAGTTCCATTCTCGTTAATGGTAGTGGTGGTTGTTCTCTTGGTGGATTTTGATTTTCCCCTGTTTCATTATGATCTTTCGACATTTTACTATGCCTGGAGTCATTCACAATAGATATATATATTCATGTCATGCATGCTAATCAACATTAAAAGCATTTACTATGATCATGTAATTCATATGAATGTAACTATATGCCTTATTATGCATTAGTTCATTATTCTCAAACGTCGTTCACGTACGTCTCTCGTTCCCCGAAAATGTTCTAACCTACAGCTCTGATACCAAAAATTGTCATGACCCCCGTCGCGACGGATTAGGCACGTGACACAAACCAAAACACTTCATATAGAGTCTCGAACAACTCTTAATTATAATTTAAACCAATGGTTTAATGTATAAACTCATAATTAATTTTTTTTCGAGATTAAAAATCAAAACTAATCTTTTTCTAGTTAATGGGGTCCCCAAAGGTACTCTTTTATGAAAAGAGAGCTTAAAAATTTGAACTCAAAAACCTTCAAAATGAAACTGCCCAACCACGATCGGTCGCACCCCTAGGGAGAGACCGCTCAGGGCCACGACCGCTCGCACCCTATTACCGCGATCAATCAGGGCAAATAGGCAATATCGGTCGGGGTCAAAAACTGGCAGATTCTGCTGTAAATGTTGATAGTAACCTGATAACTCACAGTATTAAGACAGCAACTCCAAAATACTTTGTAAAACAATTCTAAATCACTTGAAAACTGTCACGCCCCGACGTAGCATAAATAAGGAAAGCGTTTAATTTCCTTTATGGACCCGTAGGTCGCGACAGTTTGAAGGATCGATTCCGTCCCAAACGTCAAACAATAAAACATAATAATCAGAGTAAAGCAATCAAGGCTTACAAAAATTTTCTATCTTATTACATCTTATAAACCGGGGTCAACTAAGGCACAGACCGCCTTGAAAATAAAATAATATCTTAAAGTCTGTTACAGTCATCCTTAAACAAAAAACAAAACAGTTTAAAACTCAAACAACTAAACTTAATGCATAAAATGAACAGTTTCTTTATTCCAACAGCGGCCACCTCAATTAGCGTAGTCATATGTTTCCTCCTGGTTAAAACCTGAAAAGCCTGAACACGAATGCCCAGGACGCATCAACGTCGTCAGCTTCAAGAAGCTGGTGAGTATTAAAAACATGACTTTGAATGTAAATCATACCCATTTACCTTTTTCCATTATTAAAATACTGAAAGAATTTATTTTATAAAACAACAAGGAATATAATAAAAGTCTTGCATTCATAAATACAGATACTCGTGAAATGAGACAGTGCACCACACTCATCTCGCCGACTCTTTTCTCTCGACATCCACAACAACCCACTATCCTACTCCTGGTATCTTTAAAACACTCCGATAGCCACACTTTAGCAACGGGGTGCCAGGGAGTGTCCAGTTTGCCTCACACTTTGGTCCGGGGTACCAGGGAGTGTCCAAAGCCTCACTTTAGCACTACCATGGGTGCCAGGGAATGTCCGAGTTCGGCTTCACACACTTTAACGCTTCCATGGGCGTCAGGGAGTGTCCTTATTTGCCACCGTCGCATTTCAAAGATACCCTCTTCCACAAACTCTACCACAACCACAACCACAACCACGACCACAAACTCATACTCAACCATAACCACAACCACAACCAAAAACACAATCTCATACCCTTTCCACACTACCATTACTCTTTTCCACACAGACTGACACCCCAATGCATGTACCACTGACTCACATGAATGGTATGCACTTAAACAAAAATGCAGAATCAAGAAACAACACGCGTACGGGGATTAATGAGTTATACTACAATGTTTAAATCTCTTAAACATAACCAATTAGAGTTCTGATCAACTAAATTCCCAAACAGAGCCTTAACAGTTTATAAATTTCATCCAAACAGTCCCTTAACAGAAAGACAGACAAAAACAGAAACTGCACTACCTCGCGCGCGCGGGCCGCTCGCGCGATAAGCCCATTTTCCTTTATTAATAACCTTTTCTGTCTGCCTGAGGAAAACAGAGTCGCTCGCGCGGATCGCTCGCGCGAAGGGGTCCTCGCGCGACCCTCGCTCGCGCGACCAGCCAATTTCTAAATATATATATATAAATTCTTACGTCTGCCTGGGGAAGGCTATCTCGCGCGCGCGGGCCGCTCGCGCGAAGGGTCGCTCGCGCGGGCCGCTCGCGCGATTCTCGCGCGCGCGATCGTGGCGCGAGATGAAGCTGAGGCTTCGTCTTCTTCGCAGAAACTGCCCTGTTTCAGTTTAAGGGGTCCAAAATGACCCATTTTGGAATTCTAAAGTATATAGGACATATAATATATGATTCTCTTCGGTTTTTCACAAGGATTAATAATCTAAAGTCAATTTAACACCATTTGATTCATAGTTCTCCAATTTTAGGAAAAACCAAAACATGTCAAAATCTAATTCTTAATATACTTTCTCCTATGAACGAAATAAGCTCTAATTTTACAACCATATACTCTACTCACTACAATCTATCATATTTCATTCACATAACTGATTTTGGTTAAGTTTTGGAAATCCATGTTTTCAAGCTTTGAAGTTCATACCAAAATTCATCAATGGAGGTTGACAGAATTGAAATAATACACAGCAAATAAGTATGAGATTACATTGGGAGTGAGTTAAAAATACTCACTGAGATTAGAGATGGAAGTGATTGTTGAGAAAGAATCCAAATAAGAAATTCCAAATACAAACTTGAAGTTATGGTGATGTGCTATCTCTCTCTATAAAACTCTGTGTATCTCTTCTCAAATCTCTCTGTGTTTATAACAAAGTGCAGATAGAGAATGTGTGTGAGTAGTGTATATGTAGAGAAACCAAGGGAAGGGCTTGGGCTCCAAGTCTCTTGAGGTTAACTCAACAAAATGAATTTCTTTTCTTAATTTCTAAAGAACCACCAATTCACAGTTGTGTATGTGTGTGGGTTGATATACATACGTATACACAATCTCTACAGATTGTGAAGAGGCAACACTAGACTAGTAGGGGGCAATTTGTGTGTGTTTGGGAATAACAACTTGTGGCCTTAAGGATACATACACACACAAAGCATTCCCAAACAAGGCACATCCAATGATTACTTGCCATAAATGGCAATAAAGCAAATGTCCAAATCAGTCACTTCCAAAATCTGTGGAAGCTTACACAGCGCGGACAGTTTTGGACATAAACTGGTATTTTCGGGGCGCGGTGGTCACCACAAAAATACAGGGATTTCATTTTAACGTAAGAATTGATTTTCTGGTTTTATAAAAATACTGATTGAGTCAATAGAAGTTACTTTCACCGTTTTGAAATACAGACTTTGAAATCCACACAGGTATTACTAATTTTGTAAAATTGCAGTTTGCCCCCCCCCCCCCCCAATAAAATATAAATGTGAATTAGATAAGAGATTAATATTCCAAACATGAGACTGAAAATAAAATAAAAGCAGACAATGCTAATTGATTTTAATTATGCCAATGCGATTACAATTAAATTAAATATGGACAATGAAATTTCCAATTAAATATGAAAATGAAATTTAGAATTAAATGGAAATGCAGGTTATTACACCCTTCCTCCCTTAAACAGGATTTCGTCCCCGAAATCAAGACTAACTAATCCTGAAATAACTCCGGGTACTTCTTCCTCATATCAGCTTCAACTTCCCACGAGGCTTCGTTCTCGTCATGGTGATTCCACTGAACCTTCACTAACGGAATGTCTTTATTCCTCAGCTTCTTGATACTCTGATCCAAAATCTTCACGGGCCTTTCCTTGTAAGAAACGTTATGACTTGTCTCAAATATCGTCATAACTAACCACATGAGAGGGGTCTCGTATGTACTTCCTTAACATACTTACGTGAAACACGTTGTGAACCCCAGACATCTTTGGTGGTAGCGCCAGTCGATAAGCTACTTTCCCGACACGTTCCAAAATCTCGAACGGTCCGATAAAACGCGGAGCCAACTTCCCCCTCTTGAGACCAAAACGTACCACTCCTCGGGTTGGTGAAACCTTGAGAAGCACGTGATCCCCAACACTAAACTCCAAATCCTTTCGGCGTCGATCAGCATAACTCTTATATCGGCTTTGAGCGGTTCTCATCCTCTCTTTGACCGAAGTAATCTTCTCATTGGTTTCTCTTACCAAATCTGGTCCCAGCAACTCTGTATCCCCAACTTCAGCCCAACACAAAGGGGAACGACATGGTCGTCCGTACAGTGCTTCGAACGGAGCCATACCGATACTCGTGTGATAACTGTTGTTATAGGCGAATTCAACCAATGGCAAGTGTGTCTCCCAAGATTCTTCGAAATCGATCACACAAGCCCTGAGCATATCTTCCATGATTTGATTAACACGTTCAGTCTGCCCATCTGTCTGAGGGTGAAAAGCAGTGCTCATCTTGAGCGAAGTTCCCATAGCTTCTTGCAGACTTTCCCAAAATCCAGAGGTAAAACGTGCGTCACGGTCTGACACAATCGACACAGGTGCACCGTGAAGTCGCACAACTTGTTGTATGTACATCCGGCTCATCTTCTCTACCGGGTATGTCATACTATAAGCGATGAAATGAGCTGACTTCGTCAATCGATCCACGATTACCCAAATGGCGTCATGATTCTGCTGCGACCGGGGTAATCCTACTACAAAATCCATCGAAATGTGCTCCCACTTCCAACCAGGAATAGGTAGCGGTTGCAACAATCCTGACGGTCTCTGATGTTCAGCTTTAACTTGCTGACACGTCAAACACTTGGATACAAATTCGGCCACATCTTTCTTCATACCTTCCCACCAGAAATTTCTCTTTAGATCTTTATACATCTTCGTTCCTCCCGGGTGAACTGTATATCTTGACTTATGTGCTTCTTCCAGGATATCCTTCCTTAACTCTTCATTACCTGGCACACATAATCTATTCCTGCACCGATATCCTCCATCGACTCCCACTTTCCATTCTGTCGGGTCTTTTTCTGACATCTTCACGAACCACGTCTGAAACTTCTCATCTTCTTTCTGAGCTCCAATAATGCGGTCGATAAGAACAGGCTGTAAAATAAGACATCCGAACAATTGTCCTTCTCCTTCTTCAGCACTCTGTACATCGAATTCCGCCAAAGTCTCCAACGCTCGCCACTCTCTAACCATTAAGGAGGCGATCGTCTCACGAGTCTGTCGACTCAGGGCATCAGCAACCACATTAGCTTTACCCGGGTGGTATTCTAACGCGAAGTCATAATCTTTAATCAGCTCCATCCATCTGCGCTGCCTCATGTTCAACTCTTTCTGTGTGAACAAGTACTTTAGGCTCTTGTGATCGGAGAATAAATCAAACTTCTCACCGTAGAGATAGTGTCTCCAAATCTTGAGTGCGAAAACTACTGCCGCCAATTCCAAATCATGAATGGGATAGTTCAACTCATTCGGCTTCAGCTGTCTGGATCCATAGGCGATCACCCTGCCATCTTGCATAAGTACACACCCTAACCCTTGGTATGATGTGTCACTAAAGATAGTGAACTTCTCATCGGGCTTGGGTATTGCCAGTACCGGTGCGGTAGTGAGTCTCTCCTTCAACTCTAGAAAGGCTCGCTCATGCTTCTCTGTCCATTCAAACTTCAAATTCTTCTTCGTCAACCCAGTTAAAGGTGCTGCTATCTTTGAGAATCCCTCAACGAATCTCCTGTAATAGCCTGCGAGTCCAAGAAAACTCCGAACTTCTGTAGGGTTGCTCGGCCTAACCCAGTTTGATACAGCATCGGTCTTGGACGAATCCACAGAAATTCCTTGAGATGATACCTTGTGTCCCAGAAATTTTACTTCTTGCAACCAGAACTCACACTTACTGAACTTGGCATACAACTGATGGTCCTTGAGCATCTGCATCACAATCCGTAGATGTTGCTCGTGTTCTTCTCCTGACTTAGAATAGATCAAAATATCATCAATAAAGACGATGACAAACTGATCTAAATAAGGCTTGAACACTCTGTTCATCAGATCCATAAACACTGTCGGGGCATTCGTCATTCCAAACGGCATCACAAGAAATTCATAATGACCATATCGGGTTCTGAAAGCAGTCTTAGGTATGTCTTCCTTCCGTACCCTCAACTGATGATATCCCGACCTAAGGTCTATTTTGGAAAATGTCGTAGCTCCTTGTAGTTGATCAAACAAATCGTCAATCCGAGGCAAGGGATACTTGTTCTTGATAGTCACGCGGTTCAGTTCTCTGTAGTCGATACACAATCTGAGTGTTCCGTCCTTCTTCTTTACAAATAACACCGGTGCTCCCCAAGGCGATGTACTTGGGCGTACAAAACCTAGGTTCTCGAGCTCTTGAACTTGTTCCTTCAATTCTAATAGTTCTGTGGGGGCCATTCTGTAGGGAACCTTGGTGATTGGTACGGTACCCGGTATAAGCTCGATACAGAACTCTATACTTCTTTCGGGCGATAGACCAGAAACATCTTCAAACACTTCTTCGAAGTCCTTGACTACAGGTATAGATGACGCTGTCACCTCTGTACTGACGACTTCGATGTTGGCTAAGCATCTCGTGAGGAACATATCTCCCGTAGGGTTACATTGAAAATCAAAGGGTTGATTCTCATTGTCGGGGAATATAATTCTCTTCCTCGCACAATCCAACTTCACTTGATTCTGAGAGAGCCAATCCATTCCTAGGATTATGTCAAACTCCTTCATTGATAGGACAATCAATCTAGCAGGAATTTCACGGTCTCCTAACCGTAAGGGACAATCCTTGCACACGTGTCCTAATCTGACCGCAGCTCCTAATGGCGAAGTAGCCTTCAAAGCTTTCTCTAAGCGATGAGGTAAAATACCCAATCTTCGAATTGTATTAACAGATATGAACGAAAGAGCAGCACCCGTATCAAATAACACTTTAACATGGGAGTTAAACAGAGTTAATGTACCTTCTACTGCTTGCTGATCAGGTTGAGCTTCTCCATAATTCCCTTCTTCATACGCAGTTCCATCATATCCAGCGGCATCAGGGATAACAGCATTCAAGCGAGTCTGACCCTGTTGACCATAAGTCACCTGCTTAGGAGTAGTACAGAACCTGCTGATGTGACCTGGTTCACCACAGTTGAAGCAGACTATCCCTTGCTGAGTAGCACGCCTTGGTGCCTTGCAATCACGAGCCAAATGTCCAAGGTTGCCACAATTGAAGCACTTTCCACCACTACTCCCTTCTCCTACTCGAGGTTGAGTCGGATAGGTAATAGCCTGAGTCTTCTTGCTTCCGTCGAAATTCCTCTTCTGCCCTTGGGTACGGTTCATTGGTGGTCTATTCCCAAAATTACCCCTTTGAGGCGGTCGGAATTCAAATTGTTTTCGGCTCACTCGAGCATCTTCTTCCAGATCAGTAGCCAAACCAACAAGTCCTTCAAACGATTTATCCAAGTGGCCGAGGGTCAAGCGGCGAATCTGCGGTGTCAGCCCTTGATTATACTTGCGGATCTTCTTCTCCTCGGTATCGACCAGGTGTGGAGCAAATCGAGACAGCCTTTCAAACTGTGTGGTGTACTCCTGCACCGACTTGGTTCCTTGCGTCAGATCCATGAATTCCTTCTCTCTTCTGTGCCTTTCCGTAGCTGGGAAATACTTCTCCAAAAATCTCCCCTTGAATGCAGTCCACGTCATTCCCGTTGCAGCTCCATTCCCGATAGTAGCTATGACCGAATCCCACCAATCTGCGGCCGCATCGGTCAGCTGAAATGTAGCTAATCTTCTCTTGTCTATCTCGTTACATTGGACAGCTTCAAACATCCGGTCCATCTGTCTCAACCACTGTTCCGCCTTCCAGGGTTCCGCGGTACCCGCAAACTGTTTTGGCCTTAGAGCACGAAATCTTTCTAGCAACTTGTCTCCCGTTTGACGGTCTCTCCGATTGTCGTTCGTATTACCGATCCTTTCTAACCGTCTGATAAACGCTTCAAACATCCCGGTCGGATCAGCAGCTTCGGGTGCTCCCTCGATCAGGTTCCTGTTTCTCCTGACTCCTCCAGCCATTCTATGCATGATAGTGGTAGTAGAATGAGAAACATGCATGCGACAGTGATATGAAGTAATTTAAATGACAACAACATTCAAAAGAGTATATCTTATATATATAACTTCTGCCAAGTAGATACAAAAAGCATGTATGGTCAGATCAATGCCTACCCTATCTGCATGGGTTAGGACGCATGCAAGAGTTAATGTTGCAAAAATGGGGTCATTGCCCTACACTCTAATGCATGTAATTACAGTTGCAAAAAGAGACAGAGCTAATAGTTAAAAGTAGTTAATATGTACAAGTTGTAACTAAAATGTCAATCATCTCCATAAGCGGCCATCAGGAGATCTAGCGAATCGACGGGGCGAAAACGCTGAACAACGAATGGTCCAACCCCATCATAGCTGTGAGAGGTGGACGATGAAGCGGGTACAGGAGCATCCGCCTCATCTACCATCTCCTCAGGCAGGGCTAGCTCAAGTGCTAGCTCCGCCTCGAGCTCAGCGGCAAGATCGTCCAGACCTATGCCGTCCTCCAAGATCTCCCCACCTACTGGGACCACGTGGACAACCTCTGCATCGTCCTCAGCAATGGGTACAACCGGCGGAGGCATCTCCAACTGAGCCAGGTGGGCATGCACGACCTGGATCTCGAGGGGTAGGTAGAAAGCATCGCTATCGACCAATCGCAGAACCTCGACCAACACTAGACGCTGAGCCTCTGCGAAATATCGAAGCTCAAAACGGATACGGGTCAGGTCAACTAGGCCTACCACGTGGACCTGGTGCCAAACCTCAGATACAACCGTCGTCACGGCCAACTGCTCTACGGCCGTCTGATATAAGTCAATAAAAGCTGGGATCACTGCCCCAGGTAATACGAAGTGTCCTCCGAACCTGTCTGGTACATAAAGTGGGGGAGCTGGATCCATACCTGAAAAGGGTACTACTTAAAGTCAGAACAGAATAATCTTAGGCGTTTGGGTTCTGAGTCTATCCTCCCTGTCGTATCATCGGGTGTGTAACACTTAATGGAATGTGGAATCGGGTCTATACTGGTAAACCCTAACCTGGCTAAACTATCTTGTGATAAATAATAACCTGGCTCTGATACCACTAAATCCTGTCACGCCCCGACGTAGCATAAATAAGGAAAGCGTTTAATTTCCTTTATGGACCCGTAGGTCACGACAGTTTGAAGGATCGATTCCGTCCCAAACGTCAAACAATAAAACATAATAATCAGAGTAAAGCAATCAATGCTTACAAAAATTTTCTATCTTATTACATCTTATAAACCGGGGTCAACTAAGGCACAGACCGCCTTGAAAATAAAATAATATCTTAAAGTCTGTTACAGTCATCCTTAAACAAAAAACAAAACAGTTTAAAACTCAAACAACTAAACTTAATGCATAAAATGAACAGTTTCTTTATTCCAACAACGGCCACCTCAAGTAGCGTAGTCATATGTTTCCTCCTGGTTAAAACCTGAAAAGCCTGAACACGAATGCCCAGGACGCATCAACGTCGTCAGCTTCAAGAAGCTGGTGAGTATTAAAAACATGACTTTGAATGTAAATCATACCCATTTACCTTTTTCCATTATTAAAATACTGAAAGAATTTATTTTATAAAACAACAAGGAATATAATAAAAGTCTTGCATTCATAAATACAGATACTCGTGAAATGAGACAGTGCACCACACTCATCTCGCCGACTCTTTTCTCTCGACATCCACAACAACCCACTATCCTACTCCTGGTATCTTTAAAACACTCCGATAGCCACACTTTAGCAACGGGGCGCCAGGGAGTGTCCAGTTTGCCTCACACTTTGGTCCGGGGTACCAGGGAGTGTCCAAAGCCTCACTTTAGCACTACCATGGGTGCCAGGGAATGTCCGAGTTCGGCTTCACACACTTTAACGCTTCCATGGGCGTCAGGGAGTGTCCTTATTTGCCACCGTCGCATTTCAAAGATACCCTCTTCCACAAACTCTACCACAACCACAACCACAACCACGACCACAAACTCATACTCAACCATAACCACAACCACAACCACAAACACAATCTCATACCCTTTCCACACTACCATTACTCTTTTCCACACAGACTGACACCCCAATGCATGTACCACTGACTCACATGAATGGTATGCACTTAAACAAAAATGCAGAATCAAGAAACAACACGCGTACGGGGATTAATGAGTTATACTACAATGTTTAAATCTCTTAAACATAACCAATTAGAGTTCTGATCAACTAAATTCCCAAACAGAGCCTTAACAGTTTATAAATTTCATCCAAACAGTCCCTTAACAGAAAGACAGACAAAAACAGAAACTGCACTACCTCGCGCGCGCGGGCCGCTCGCGCGAAGGGTCGCTCGCGCGGGCCGCTCGCGCGATAAGCCCATTTTCCTTTATTAATAACCTTTTCTGTCTGCCTGAGGAAAACAGAGTCGCTCGCGCGGATCGCTCGCGCGAAGGGGTCCTCGCGCGACCCTCGCTCGCGCGACCAGCCAATTTCTAAATATATATATATAAATTCTTACGTCTGCCTGGGGAAGGCTATCTCGCGCGCGCGGGCCGCTCGCGCGAAGGGTCGCTCGCGCGGGCCGCTCGCGCGATTCTCGCGCGCGCGATCGTGGCGCGAGATGAAGCTGAGGCTTCGTCTTCTTCGCAGAAACTGCCCTGTTTCAGTTTAAGGGGTCCAAAATGACCCATTTTGGAATTCTAAAGTATATAGGACATATAATATATGATTCTCTTCGGTTTTTCACAAGGATTAATAATCTAAAGTCAATTTAACACCATTTGATTCATAGTTCTCCAATTTTAGGAAAAACCAAAACATGTCAAAATCTAATTCTTAATATACTTTCTCCTATGAACGAAATAAGCTCTAATTTTACAACCATATACTCTACTCACTACAATCTATCATATTTCATTCACATAACTGATTTTGGTTAAGTTTTGGAAATCCATGTTTTCAAGCTTTGAAGTTCATACCAAAATTCATCAATGGAGGTTGACAGAATTGAAATAATACACAGCAAATAAGTATGAGATTACATTGGGAGTGAGTTAAAAATACTCACTGAGATTAGAGATGGAAGTGATTGTTGAGAAAGAATCCAAATAAGAAATTCCAAATACAAACTTGAAGTTATGGTGATGTGCTATCTCTCTCTATAAAACTCTGTGTATCTCTTCTCAAATCTCTCTGTGTTTATAACAAAGTGCAGATAGAGAATGTGTGTGAGTAGTGTATATGTAGAGAAACCAAGGGAAGGGCTTGGGCTCCAAGTCTCTTGAGGTTAACTCAACAAAATGAATTTCTTTTCTTAATTTCTAAAGAACCACCAATTCACAGTTGTGTATGTGTGTGGGTTGATATACATACGTATACACAATCTCTACAGATTGTGAAGAGGCAACACTAGACTAGTAGGGGGCAATTTGTGTGTGTTTGGGAATAACAACTTGTGGCCTTAAGGATACATACACACACAAAGCATTCCCAAACAAGGCACATCCAATGATTACTTGCCATAAATGGCAATAAAGCAAATGTCCAAATCAGTCACTTCCAAAATCTGTGGAAGCTTACACAGCGCGGACAGTTTTGGACATAAACTGGTATTTTCGGGGCGCGGTGGTCACCACAAAAATACAGGGATTTCATTTTAACGTAAGAATTGATTTTCTGGTTTTATAAAAATACTGATTGAGTCAATAGAAGTTACTTTCACCGTTTTGAAATACAGACTTTGAAATCCACACAGGTATTACTAATTTTGTAAAATTGCAGTTTGCCCCCCCCCCCCCCCCAATAAAATATAAATGTGAATTAGATAAGAGATTAATATTCCAAACATGAGACTGAAAATAAAATAAAAGCAGACAATGCTAATTGATTTTAATTATGCCAATGCGATTACAATTAAATTAAATATGGACAATGAAATTTCCAATTAAATATGAAAATGAAATTTAGAATTAAATGGAAATGCAGGTTATTACAAAAACACTTTCAATAATTTTGAACATCATTTCAATGATCAAGATTAGCATAAAACATAAGTTTTAAACTTTACAACCTCAATCAACTCTACATTTCCAAAAAGTACACAACGAAGTTCTTAACTTCCAAACCTTTTTACAAGTTTTGATAAACATACTAGAAAATGAAATCTAGTTTAATGCATTCCAAAGTGTCCTTACAAGTAGTTCTCCTACTAGCTATTACATAGTCAATCCGATTACAAGTTTGACATCAAAATAGAACTAGTTTGTCTACAAAACATAGGTTAGACATCACTACCACTTCTATTAAACTATTTACAAGCATAAACTTTACAATGATCCTCTTGATCCTATAGGCCCAATGATATCTCTTTCCCGAAGATTACGCATTCACCGTCTCTCCTCATTTCTCCCGGTACCTGCGATGGTTATTTGAATAACCACAAATATATAGGTTTGTTTAAGCTTTCGCTTAGTGAATGGATTAAACATGCTTATGATAAATGACATGAACATGTGCATGAACACTGTCTTTAAGCACACTACACAAAATTATTGGTCTCCGGAATCTCTAGTCGCGCATATTCACCAATTTTCCAAGCACGTGTACCCAAATTTCTCACAATAGTTCACATATAGCGCACACTCGTGACCTCAGCGTCACTTCTCATTTTTCATGGTGGCCGTCGCCACGGCTCTTTATTCAGCCCTTGACCTTTTATTATAAGGTTATATAATTGGTGAATTCCACTAGAGTTCCATTGATCCCACACAAGCACATAAACATACCTCAAGCATGTAAACATGTCAATTTTATCATATTCTCATAAATTGCTAAACATACATAAATAATCCTATCCACATTTTATACATGAATTTAAGCTCCTAAACATGAATTCACACTCAAATTCAATCATATATCCATAAGTGAGTTTAAAACACTCACCTCGTCGGATCTTAGCCAAATTCCGCCTAATTATAGAAATTTAGTATAATCCCTTCTAAGAATTTACTCCTCAAGTGTTCCTATACAGAAAATCAAGGGTAAAGGTTACCCTCCTAAATTAGCGAACGGAAAAATATCGCCAAAACTAAAATTGAACTATACCATGGTGTTAGTCTTACCTCCACGATCCCGAATCCGGTCTCGGAACGTAAATCCGACGTCGTTCGGCGCGCCGTTCGCTGTGAAACGTCCGACGGAACCGTGCGTCGTCGTTGTCGGCAAAATAAACTCCAGAGATATAAAATGAGAGATATGATCTCATTTCTCTCTTTAATGTATATCAACTTAGTGGATATTTCCACTAAGTTTTGAAAATTGTACTTAGACCCCCAGAAGTTATGTAGCTAATTACGGTAATGACCCAAAAGCTATTTTAAGTATTTGTCTAAGTTTTGTATGGGTCCCAAATGTGGTCCCAATAATTCTGTGAAATTTTTAATTAGCCTACTAATTATAAACGTGTCCAATTCCGTCCTCACATAGGTATCTCAAACTGACCCTAGAATTAAACATACACAACGATAATACTATTAAAGCACTTAAACAAATAATCAGTTAAGCACATAAATGTATCACATGGAAATTAATTATTTTACGACCTTCATCCGGTCTCACTTTAATCACGTTCCATCTTATGTGAAAATTTACCCCGTGTCCCTCAGCAAACACCTTATATTCGGTTGAGTCCATAACTCACCAAATTGGGTATAAACACACACATTAAATTTAATTAATATGTAATTTAATTATTATTACTCCTTTTACGGGTAAGGATATTACAATCAACGAGTTGGGAAAGTCTTTCGAACTCTTCTGGGAAGCGCCCATGGTGGTGGTTTGCTTAAGTCGAGTGAGGGCTTTGGAAGGGTCGTCGAAATCAGTGGGTTCGAAACGACGAAGCAAGGCGATGGTGAAATCGCCTCAATTAACAGGCCCTTTGAATTTGGTGAACCATAGGTGCCATTGCAGGGCAATGCCTTCAAGATGGAAAGAGGCAAATTGGACATGTTGAGCGGGAGCAATACGTTGAAATTCAACCTATTGTTCAGCCCTATATATCCAACCGGTGGGATCGTCCCCTAAGAATTTTGGGAAACTGATCTTGAGGTTGGTAGGTGGGTGAGTTGTGCCTTGGGTGAGTGTGTAGTGGGAGTTTGAGCCAGAAAGGAAGGGGTTGATGTTGGTACTATCGGGGTTAGGTTCGTGGGTGCAATTGAGTTGTAGATCTTGTAACTGGGTAAGGATTGATTGAAGGGTGTATGAATTTGATAGAAATTCGACTCATGACGAGCCAAAATTTTGCTTACTTCATTGCGGAACTCGGTGTTGGATTTGCTATAGGTGTCCATGGAACGCGGCTCTGATACAAATGATATGTTGAAGACCCACAATATGGGAAGATGGAGAGAGGAAGAGGCAGATAGAAATAGAACCAAGAGAGTAGAGGGAGAAGATGAAGTATAGAGAGAGAATAGGTAATGAGAGAGACCAATAAGGAAGATAATATTAATTGCATTTAAGTATCCCCTACTTACTCATGACATAGCCATATATATAGGCCTTACAATTAGTATGGAAATGTGCCTAGTGCTAAGAATAGTGCATAATATAGTGCCTAATTACAAGGAGCATGTTTGCCTAACTTCCTAACTACAAGGAAATATGTGTGTTGAATATTTTGCTAGTGGAAGACAATGCCAACCACTCACTCTCACGTAGTGGTCCACTCCAGCTGTTGCATGGCTTGGATGGTGGTCTTGCTCTTGCGTACGTATCAGAATGAAGGTGTAAAATACAAGTTTCTAACATCAGATAAAAATGAAAATTAATGAGGATAAATAAATAAAGAATTTTTACCCTAATCCATCACTTTGGGGGTCAAATTTTCCACACCCATCACCGTTTCAACTTATTTTTCAAATTCATCACTTTTTTTGAAGTCGCTAGTTCAAGTAGCGAGTACTTTATCAAAAAAAAAATTCTATAGATGTCGCTAGTCCAACTAGCAACTTCTTGACGCAGCGAGAAGTAGCGGTGTTCATAAAAACTGAAAAATTGAACACCGACCGAAACCGAACCACCTTGTCTAATTCTTTAAGCATTTTCTCATTTTAGTCGAGTTACTTCTCTGTTTCCCCCTTCATTTCAACACATATGTTCCATGAAACCATAGTCATCTCTTCTCTGTTGCCTACATCCGTGTTGACATTTATTCCTCTTTTCTGTCACCCATCTCTATTTTTCTTTTCACTGCCATCGATCCCCTTCATCTTTCTCCCTTCTACTCCCTCTCCTTTCCCCCTTTGTGTTCAGTCAGACGTGTGGGTCTCTAACTCGAATGGGATTTTGAGTTTCACCCTTCAAGGAAGACCCTTTTGTTTCTTAGCGCTGACACATCAATTCTGCAGTGCTCGAGGCCTTCCATTGCCAAGGTTTGTTTCTTTGATCTTGGGTTATCTGTGACTAATGTTTGGGTGTTGATTACACAGTACTTGCAGATTTTATTTGAGATATTGTGGGATTTGAGTGGGTTTTAATCCATGTCTGTGGGGTTTAAAATTATTTTTCTTACTCTTTTGATAAGTATGGGGTTGTTCTAAAGCTATGGCTCAAGAATCGTACACACTCTTTGTGGATAACCACTATGGGAGGGCTTAAGAAAGAGGCCATTTGGGATTTCTTTCAGGAAGCTGGTGAGGTTTTAGATGTCTTTGTACCGAAGAAGAAAAGGGTTGGCAAGCAGGTTAATTTCTGCTTTGTTCATTTTGGTTGTATTGATGAGGCTTTGATGGTGATCAAGATATGTCATAAAGTTCATTTGTGGGGGAATAGATTGGTGGTGAAAATGGCTAGCTATGGTAGAGAGAGGCAGTGGAAAGTTAGAGTTCGAGGCGATAGAACAGAAACTGGTGGGAAACCTTCTCAACATATGAATGTGTGGGCAATTTCTTACATATCAACCATGTGGCTAAAGAGAAACGAAAGATGACGGTGGCTAGAATTTTGATCGCATCTTATGATAGATCTCCTATTCAAATGAGCATTGAGGTGTGTATTGATGGGTGCATTTTGAGATTGACATCAATGAGACTGTGTCTGCTTTGGATCGTGCTTTAAATTTACGGTGTGATAGTGTTAAGGAGAAGGGAATGGATGAGTTTGAAGGAACTGGTAGTCGAGATGACTTTTCTGTTGTCTCCAACAGAGTTGCAGAATCTAGTGGGATTATCAATGGTGGTGCCAATATTATTAAGGGTAATAAACTCTCGCCGTCTAATGTACGTTGTTATTCCTGAGAGCCTTGCGGTTAAGGATATAGGAAGAACCTCGCTGGTAGCTGAAGGGGCTAATTCTGATACTGAACTATCAGAGTGGGAGACAGACATTGAGTTGTAGGTGGACAATTGTTTTATATCAGAGAGTAAAATCGAGGAATCGAGACCGCAGAAGCAGGATAGGAGGAGAAAAGTTTGTCAAGCCTAAGAAAAACAAGAAAGTTAGGTTATCTATGGATGAGGCTTGTGAGCTCTTAGAGGCGGGAACGATGAGATCATTTTCCGTGGAAGGAGTTTGTAATTGAAAGAAAACGATAAATACCGACGATTCCAATAAATAATGGAAGGTTGGGAATGTGTCAAGTCTCTGGTATATAGGTGAAGGAGGGAAGATTTTTCCTAGGCTAATAGGAATTGGAACTTTGGGTTTGTGTGGAGCTTGAAAGAGGTTGATTTGGTGTTCTCTTTCTCTTGGGTACTGATATGGAAATTGGGTTTTGTTTTTTCGAGCTCTGACTGCCATTTATGTCGAAGGTTTTCTCTTTTGGGGTGTGTAGGGATTTGTGTTTGGGTGTATTGGCTTGGTTAACTGTTTAAGGTGCTTGCTGTTATGCTTCTTTTTGTTTTTTGGTTTTGTAGTGTTATTGTGTTCCTACTTTTGGGGTGTTTTCTAGTTGGTGTTTTGTTAGGGATTTTTCGTTTTGTAGTTTTAAGACTCCAATTTGAATCTGTTTGGGTGCTTAGGTGTGTATCTCTGCTGGCCTACTTGGCTTTTTAATTCAATATATTTGTTTGCTAAGCAAAAAAAAAAAAAAATTCAAATCAAGTCTCTATGACAAATTCACCAAGCTATTTTCTTTTAGCATTTTCTCATTAAAATAACATGAATTTGGATTTTCTTAGGATTTTTAGGAGATTATGATTATGTAATTTCCTGATATTTTTTTTCCCTTCTTGGTAATATTTGAATATTTTCCCTTATAGGTTTAGTAGGGTTTGGAGCCTATAAATAAATTGTAAGCTCTTAGAGTAGTAGCTTTGAATTCATAAACATAATTTGTTCTCATGAGAGATCATCGTTTTCCTACTTCTCGATATTCTTTAAATCAGCGAATGTGTAGAAGTTCCTGACATTCTTTTGTGAATCAACATATTCAAGTAGGTTGTCGAATTTCCTGCATCAGTGGCATATGGATTAGTTGACACATAAAGAAATTTAAGAGACAAGTGTTGACTATGGAACCCATCATTGTATCTGTTGAAGTTTAATTGTTTCAATTTTGGACAAGTTGAAAGGTTTCCAAAGTAATTTGGAAAATGTTTCGTAATTGTATGAGATTACTTGCAAGGGATATTTCTTGGGGGTAGAAGACTTACTATGTGGATAAATCTAATACTACAAGGATTTAGGCAATGTAATCTTATATAAATTGTAGGCTATGGTGAAGATAATGGGTGTGAACATTGGCTCACCAAGTGTGTGGAAACACCACCATATGTGAAACAATTGAGAGCCTAAAGGATAACTTGTTGGTTAGTCTTAGAGAGGATTTTAAGAGTGTTTCTTGGAGAGTTGAGTGAATTAGTGATTGCATTCCATATTGCATATGGATTCATTGATTCCTCCTCCACGGTTAGGCAGTTTGTTGAACCGTGTATATCTTGTGTTCTTGTGTTTGGTTTAGAATTCTTTGTTTGATTGTTTTTATCTGATAATTATATCGCTTCCACACAACAGTATCTCTCTCTCATTCTCTTTCTCTCTGTCTATGCTTGAGGAAGAAAAAAGTTTTTGTTTCTTTTGCGGTGGAGTTGTCTATCTCGTACACAGTATTAGAAATGAGTAACATTACGTTTATCAAATTTTGTATCCCAAATACATGTGGCAGTGGGACTACTTTTATTAATGATTAAACAATTTCAACATCCTCCAATTAATAAAATTTTAGTGGGCGATCACATGTGTTTGGAAAGTATTTGGATTACAAAATTCTAAAAATGTAACACTATATACTAAATGAAAATTAACAAGAGTTGCCTTGGTCAAGCCTAGTAATGTCCAACGTTAAGATAATATACTCTCTCCGTCCCATTTTATGTGTCCCTTTCTGGGAATCCAACTATTTAAGGGGACAAAAGGAATCTACACCTACTTTCCACAATTACCCATAATCATTGCACTTTCTTTTTTGTTTTGTTTTGGTATTGGTTGTAAGGAACGGCAATTTGGGAAACTAAGTAAAATTTAAATACTAATTTAGGAAAGTGGACAACAATTTTGGGACATACCAAAATAGAAAGGGGGACACATAAAATGGGACGGAGGGAGTAGCTTATATCGACGTACTAATTTTGAGATATCAATTACATTAGAGTGTCAGTAAAGATATATTTATTTTTTAATTAGGGCACTTAATTTTAAGTTAAAAAATTAGTTTTTAACATTTTACTTTAATTAGTAAGGGCACCTTACTTAATTTACTACATATTAGTAGATTTTACAAACAAACTTAAATCATCCAAATTGATAAAAATCAGCACAAAATAAACTTGAACCACCACCAACTGACAAAAATCGGTGCAATATAGTTCTCGACATACACAACTTAAATCCATACCCATCTTCAACAAAAATAACTTAATATTGGGATGATCGCCTCCAAATGCTTGCAAAGATATTCGGTATTGACTTTTAAGTTAATTCAAGTTATCAGAATACAATAATATTCAGTTTTTGTGCTGGTACCAATAGCTGGTGGTGTGCTATTGAATATCATGCTATGGTTCAAGCTCTTGATTTTTCACGGTTATATTGCTTTCATACCAATGTTGATACTTGATTTTATGGCTATGAGGGAGTTCCGATTTCTTTTTTGGGAAAATTAGATGGAGATCCTTAGTTAGGAAAATATAATGGTTTAAGGACAATT
The DNA here is from genome assembly GCA_033977485.1 of Hydrangea macrophylla. NCBI lineage: Eukaryota > Viridiplantae > Streptophyta > Magnoliopsida > Cornales > Hydrangeaceae > Hydrangea > Hydrangea macrophylla. Next base: position 27,862,121 of record CM066999.1, read on the forward strand.
AAATATCTGCATTTAATTAAAACTCATTGGTCAAATAAATATCTTAGACAAAAGGACAAGATAAAATCAAAAACCCAACATTACCCTTATCAAACTCACCACACGCACGCCACACCGAATAAACTCCCCCTTCTTTCATTGTTTCAGCCACTTAAAGAAAAGGCAACGCGCGGCCACGCGCACAATTCATGAGTTGGCCACTCACAACACGCGACACACACGCACAAATCATGAGTTAGCCGCTCACACCGTGTGAGCGGTTGTACGATATAAAATTCAATTTCGAAAAAATCTTTCAAACTTTAAACCTCTATAATTTTTTATCTACAACTCCATTTTTCGAAAATTATATACCGTTGGAATTGTGTCGACGAGAGCTACAAAACTAGTACCATTGTTGATATGTTTTGAGCAAAAAAAAAATGCAAATTTTTACATGCCTTGCTTGTTCCTCAAAACACTAGTGAAATTTCACCAACTTGTTTAGAAGTGATGAAATTATGATTATGGTGAATACTTTCATAAACTTCACATATTTTGACATCCAGAACTACAAGTCAGTAAAATTTCACAATAATTTAAAATGTGCTAAAAAAAGTGGTGAAATTTCTCCACTTTTGAAATATTGTGAAATTCTTGTTTATCAAATGAAATTTCATAACTTTTAATTATGGATGTCAAAACTTGTGAAATTTCACAAGTTTTGACATCCATAATTAAAAGTGGTGAAATTTCACAACTATTTTAAAATGTGCTCAAAATAGTGGTGAAATTTCACCACTTTTGAAATATGGTGAAATTCTTGTTTATCGAATGAAATTTCACAAGTTTTGACACCCAGAAATAAGAGTGATGAAATTTCACCACTAATTTAAAATGTGCTCAAAACAGAGGTGAAATTTCACAACCTTTAAAATGTGGTGAAATTCTTGTTTATCAAATGAAATTTCACACGTTTTGACACCTAGAAATAAAAAGGGTGAAGTTTCACCACTATTTTAAAATATGCTCAAAATAGTGGTGAAATTTCATCACTTTTGAAATGTGCTTCACCACTTTTGAAATATGGTGAAATTCTTGTTTATCGATTGAAATTTCACAAGTTTTGACACCGAGAAATAAAAGTGGTGAAATTAAACCACTATTTTAACACGTGCTCAAAACAGAGGTGAAATTTCACAACTTTTGAAATGTGGTGAAACAATGGTGAAATTTCACCACTTTTGAAGTGTAGTGAAATTCTTGTTTATCAAATGAAATTTCACAAGTTTTGACACCTAGAAATAAAAGTGGTGAAATTTTATCACTTTTGGAGTGTGGAAAAATTCTTGTTTATCAAATGAAATTTCACAATTTTTGACACCTAGAAATAAAAGTGGTGAAATTTCACCACTTTTGAAATATTCTGAAATTGTGGTGAAATTTCACAACTTTTGAAATATAGTGAAATTCTTGTTTATCGAATGAAATTTCACAAGTTTTGACACCCGGAAATAAAAGTGGTGAAATTTCACCACTATTTTAAAATGTGCTCAAAATAGAGTTGAAATTTCACAACTTTTAAAATGTGGTGAAACAGTGGTGAAATTTCACCACTTTTGAAATGTGGTGAAATTCTTGTTTATCAAAATGAAATTTTACAAGTTTTGACACCTAGAAATAAAAGTGGTGAAATTTCACTACTATTTTTAAAATATGCTCAAAATAATGGTGAAATTTTACCACTTTTTAAATGTGCTGAAATTGTGGTGAAATTTCACCACTTTTGAAATATGATGAAATTCTTGTTTATCGAATGAAATTTCACAAGTTTTGACACTCAGAAATAAAAGTGGTGAAATTTCACTATTATTTTAAAATATGCTCAAAATAGTGGTGAAATTTCACCAGCTTTGAAATGTGCTGAAATTGTGGTGAAATTTCACCACTTTTGAAATGTGGTGAAATTCTTGTTTATCTAATGGTATTTCAAAAGTTTTGACACCCAAAAATAAAAGTAGTGAAATTTCACCACTACTTTAAAATGTGCTCAAAACAGAGGTGAAATTTCACAACTTTTGAAATGTGGTGAAACAGTGGTGAAATTTAACCACTTTTGAAATGTGGTGAAATTCTTGCTTATCAAATGAAATTTCACAAGTTTTCACACCTAGAAATAAAAGTAGTGAAATTTCACCACTATTTTAAAATATGCTCAAAATAGTGGTGAAATTTCACCACTTGAGAAATGTGCTGAAATTATGGTGAAATTTCACCACTTTTGAAATGTGGTGAAATTCTTGTTTATCAAATAAAATTTCAAAAGTTTTGACACCTAGAAATAAAATTTGTGAAATTTTACCACTATTTTAAAATGTGCTCAAAATAGTGGTGAAATTTCACAACTTTTGAAATGTGGTGAAACAGTGGTGAAATTTCACCACTTTTGAAATGTAGTAAAATTTTTGTTTATCAAATGAACTTTCACAAGTTTTGACACAGAGAATTAAAAAGTGGTGAAATTTTACCATTAATTTAAAATATTTTCAAAGTAGTGGTGAAATTTCACTACTTTTGAAATGTGGTGAAATTCTTATTTATCAAATGAAATTTCACAAGTTTTGACACCCAGAATTAAAAGTGGTGAAATTTTGCCTCTATTTTAAAATGTGCTTTAAATAGTAGTGAAGTTTCACCACATTTAAAATGTGGTGAAACAGTGGTGAAATTTCACCACATTTATAAAAGGTGGTGAAATTCCACCACATTCACATTTCTCGATTATTCTCAGCACCCAACCTTGAATGTGTGAAATTTCACTACCTTTTTAAAAGTGGTCGAAACAGTGGTGAAATTTCACCCATTTCATATTCAGAAAAATAAAATTTCATATTTTGAATAACAACATGGATCTGCAGCTTCTAAAAATGAAATATTCACCACTATTTTAAAATGTGTTCAAAATAGTGATGAAAATTTTCAACTTTTAAATGTGGTGAAATTTCACCACTATTTTCAAATGTGCTCAAAATTGTGGTGAAATTTTACTACTTTTGAATGTGGAGAAATTTTTATTTCTAAAAGTAGTGAAATTACGATCGTGGTGAAGAATTTCGTAAATTTCACAAATTTTGACATCTAGACTTAGAAATAAAATGTGGTAAACTTTATGATTGTGGTCAAGAATTTTATAAATTTAGCAAGTTTTCACATTTAGAATTAGCAGTGGTGAAATTTCACCACTGTTTTAAAAGGTGCGCAAAATATTTGAGAAACTTCACCACTTTAGAATGTTGTGAAATTTGTGTTTATCAAAGTGGTAAAATTATGATTGTGGTAAAGAATTTTTCATAAACTTCACATGCTTTGACATCTAGATATAGAAGTAGTGAAATTTCTTCACTGTTTTAAAAAAATGGTCAAAACAGTGGTGAAATTTCATAACTTTTTAGGTTCCAAAATATTCTTCATAATAATATGAGCTCTTAGGCTCTAACGACGTTCAATTCTGATTTTAATCTTAACAAGTTATGATCTTTTGAAGTTCCAAAGGCAAAATAGTCATTTTGTAAATATTTTTCAGGCCAAATGGGCACTGCTATTGTGTCCAGAACGTCGATAAACATTGGGGTAGGTCACCCTTTGTTATTTAAAGACTCTAATTATAGTAACTTATTAAAAGTAAGTCACAAGGGCAATTTGGTCATTTTATGATAAGTGTACTTTTTAGGTGTCAAAATGTTTTTCATAATAATATGAGCTCATCGGCTTTAACGATGTTCAATTCTGATTTAATCTTAACAAGTTATTGCCTTTTAATATTCAAGGGCAAAATAGTCATTTTACAAATATTTTTAGGCCAAATGAACCTCGTCATTGTGTCCAGAACGTCAATGAACCTTGAGATAGGTCACCCCGTGTTATTTGAAGACTTTATTTATTTTCACTTATTAAAGTACGCTCCAAGGGCAATTTGGACATTTTACAGTATGTGTACTTTTTAGGTGTCAAAATATTCTTCATAATAATATGAGCACACAGGCCCTGACGACGTCCAATTCTGGTTTAATCTTAACAAGTTATGGCCTTTTGAAATTTCAAGGGCAAAATAGTCATTTTGTAAATATTTTCAGGGCAAATAGACCCCGCCATTGTGTCCAAAACGTTGATGAACCTTGGGTTAGGTCATCCTGTGTTATTTGAATACTATATTTATATTAACTTATTAAAAGTAAACCATAAGGGCAATTTGGTCATTTTACAGTGTATATACTTTTAAGGTGTTAAAATATTTTTCATAATAATATGAGCTCATAGGCTTTGACGACGTTCAATTCTGATTTAATCTTAACAAGTTATGGCCTTTTAATGTGCAAGGGCAAAATAGTCATTTTATAAATATTTTTAGGCCAAATGGACCTCGTCATTGTGTCCAGAACGTCGATGAACGTTGGGATCGGTCGCCCGGTGTTATTTGAAGACTTTATTTATTTTCACTTATTAAAAGTACGCTCCAAGGGAAATTTGGTCATTTTACAGTATCATAATAATATGAGCTCACAGGCCCTGACGACGTCCAATTTTGATTTAATCTTAATAAGTTATGGCATTTTGAAGTTTCAAGGGCAAAATCGTCATTTTGTAAATTTTTTCATGGCAAATGGACCCCGACATTGTGTCCAGAACGTCAATGAATCTTGGGGTTGGTCACCCTGTGTTATTTGAAAACTTTATTTCTATTAACTTATTAAAAGTAAGCCCAAGGGCAATTTGGTCATTTTATGGTGTGTATATTTTTTAGGTGTCAAAGTATATTCTTCACAATAATATGATATCACATGCTCTGGCGACGTTCAATTATAGTTTAATTTTAACAAGTTATGGCTTATTAAAGTTTCAAGGGCAAAATAGTCATTTTGCAAATATTTTCCGGCCAAATGGACCCCGCCATTATGTCCAGAACATTGATGAACCTTGGGGTAGGTTACACCGTGTTATTTGAAGAGTTTATTTGTATTAAACTTATTAAAATTAACTCCATGGATAATTTGGTCTTTTTATGGTATGAGGGACTTATTGATACACATTTTTTTTAGTTGTCCTCAACCCAACATAATTACCATAAACTGTCCTTATATCTAATTGACTCTTTTTTTTTTTTTTGGGAGGTGGGTTTGGATTTAAGTTGTGTATGTTGAGAACTGTATTGTACTGATTTTTGTCAGTTGGGGATAATTCAAGTCTATTTTGCACTGATTTTTGTCATTTAGGATGGTTTAAGTTTATTTGTAAAATATAATATGTAGTAAAATAAGTAAGGCTGTCAATTGGGTCGGGCAAGCCCGAAGCCTACTCATTCGGCCCGCTGGAATTTGAGTCGCCGGGCTTGAACTTTTTTTTAAGCCCGAGCTGCACCTAGCTTGAACCTGGTTCAAGCTCAGCTCGTTATAGGCTCGGCTCGTTATAAGCCAGCCTATAGTATATGATATATGTGTGTGTATGTATATTTACTAGCTTGGGAGTTCAATCTTATTTATAAGTTTATGAATTAAAAAAAAAAAAAAGAGACGTACAAAATTTAAATTTACCCTTAAAAAAACAAAATTAACAATAAATAAAAAAAACATAACTTCGGGCCGGCCAGAGCTCGGCCCGAAGCCCGCTCTAGTATAGTGAGCCGAGCTCGGACTTGAGAGTCATGTTATCAAACAAGCCGAGCTCGGGCTTGAGCTTGTCAAATTTTTTCAGGCCGAGCTCAGGCTCACCTAAGCCCGAACTCGTTCGGCCCGATTGACACCCCTGAAAATAAGTGAGGTGCCCTTATTAAGTAAAGCAAAAAGTATTAAAAAAAAAAACCCTTTTTTTTCACTTAAAATTAGGTACCCTTATTCAAAAATAAATGTGCATTTACCGGGACTCTTTAAATTAAATTGACACCATATTTAGTTGTACGATACAATCTCTTTGTATACTCAACTCAGCTTTGTACGAGCTTTTTGACCAAAAAATAAAAAATAAAAAATTAAAATATTCTAGAGCCTTGGTCTAACCTATTTTTGTAAGCTGTGTATATTCACTTTCTCACTCCAAGGTCAATGCCACAATCATGAATTATCAAAGGATGTACAAATATATCGGACAGCACTTGGATTGAGTCCTCCAGCCAAGTTTCTCCATTTCTCTCTCACAGAAGTGAGACCCCAAAATAAAAAAACAATTTATAAAAAATTAATTTTTAAACAACAAGACCCACTTTTGTGTGAGAAAAATGGAGAAACTTGATTGCGAAAACTCTACCCAAGTGTTGTCTAAATACAAAAACCATTTACTATCCACACTAATCCACAAGATAAACAATCCATAAAATAAGCACTTTGGGACATAAAAAAAAGGAACCTTAAGTATAGATGTAGCAAAAGAAACAAAAGCTTAAGTCCAAATTATCTAATTATCCTAAACAGTACAAAACACACTAATATCATCAAATACTTTCCACAACAAAATTCAGAATAGAACCACAATCAACTCTTATCCTTAGACTCCACTACAGTTCTTCTACGACCTGCAAAAATAAAAGGCAGGTGTCAAAATAAAAGTCCATAATTGAGTTTGTATAAAATCAAAAAATCACAAAGCCAACATACATTTATTGATGGCCATACCAAAAATCACAAAGCCAACATACAAATCATACTCATTTTCAGCAGCACCTTCAGTGTTTTGACTCGTCCACAAGGTCATACCACCGAGTGTAATAAATTTCATTAGGTGTAGGTATATCATCGTGAAATCACATTAAACTAAAAACTACATACTTGGTTGAGATTTTACCATATGGTTGGTGTATTCCACTTGCTTCTTTCCCTTCTTCAATGGAGGCATCTAAAAATTGAATTTTTAAAGTTAATAGCATAAAGTCAGAAAACTTCATTACATTTTGGACATGAGTTTTTAGTTACATATTTAAATGCATACATATAACAAATGCAACTTATTCTAGTCACGAGAAAGTTGCTGAAACCTTTGGTCACTTTTTGGCATTTTTGACCTCATAAACCTTACATACGTCGAAGCTATGATTCTAGTTCTAAGTTCACTCTAATTTTAAAATGTACCCTTATTATTGCCTTAAGTATGTCCCAGCAAGTTTTTTTGCCATGCCCCACGAGAGTGGTGAACTAATCTTGAGGCAACTAAGTCGCTCTTTGCTACATTTGGTCTCATTAGCCTTAAGTTGACTTTTTGATATTATTGGTGTCATGGGTTTAGTATTTTATCAATTAAAACTCACTAACTTCATTAGACATAATGTGCTGACTAGATGATGACTTCCGTAAGTCAAGTTGCTTCGCTTGAGCCTCTGCTTGCAAGTTTTGCTGCTCTATTGAATGTAGCATAGGTGATATCACTTGGTGAGTGCTAAATGCATCTGGATTCTACATAGACACATAGTTTGATACAAAGTTTAAAATACAAGACAATAATCTTAAAAGATCATAATGATAAATAGACATAAAAAAAACTAATATTGCATTTCACCTGTTTAGTACCCAATGGATCAGAAGGTTCATCTTGTTGTGGTATTGAATAGCCCATGGCTTGTTTCCTTTGTGCCTCCGATTGCAAGTTTTGTTGCTCTATTGAATGTAGCATAGGAGATCTCACCTGGTGAGTGCTAGATGCATCAAGGACCTACATAGAATAATACAAAATTTAAAATACAAGACAAAAATATTCAAAAACCATAATAATGCATACACGTAAAAACTAATGTAGTATTTCACCTGTTTAGTACCCAGTGGATCAGAAGGTCCATCTTGTTGCGGTGTCGGATAGCCCATGGCTTGTAGCTTTGCCACCAAATCAGCTTTAAATTCAGCTAACGTAGAAGGACATCCATTTATCTCTTTGTAATCAAGCCCTAATTCCGTGATGACTTTCGTTGCTTCAGAGAACGAAATCGGTAATGTTTCACCCTCAGGCAATGCTTCTTTCAACAATTTAAGTAACATCGTGATTGAACGGTCGCTCAATCCACCAATGCACTTGATGTGTAGCAAATGGACAATAAAGGATAGTGTTGAAAATGTCGTACACCCTGGGTACAACTCTCGTTCTGCTTCTTTAACCAACTTAAAAAACTCATTAGTATGTTCATCAGGACCTTCTGTATGTTGGTGTGCTTCACCGTCAACTACCTCATGAACTATACTTGGTGGAGGCACTCCATCATCATATAACATGTCATGCATTGCATCGCCTACAACCGATTCATTAGCTGTCGTTGAGGATGAGTACCGCTCTCCATGAAAAATCCAACGAGTATAACTCTGTAGAAACCCATCTACAATTATGTGCTCCGCTATGTCATCTTTGTGTGCATATTTTAAGTTGCGACATTTCGTGCATGGACACAAGAATTTTGTTACACTAGGCTTATTCTCACATGCAAACTTGACAAACTCTTCTGCCCCTTTTTGAAATAATGGATCTAATCTTTGCTTTATGTTAATCCAACTCTTATCCATAAGTTCAATTAGTACCCAGCCTAATGTACCACAAACAAATGAAAAACTTAATAGTTAACAAATGTATCTCTACAATAGGTCATTATATAATACATTTGTAGAACAAGTAACAAGTTAAACATTATTCATATACAACAAAAAGAAAAAATGAAAGTCTCTGTGAACTCTTCATAAACTACAAGTCCACAGCACATAATGGGTGTCAAACGAGAGAAGCTCACTACATGGCTTAGTCTTGCTGCCTTGGAGTTTTACCAAAGTAGAAATATTGCTTTCTTGTTAGAAAAAATCAGAGCATTTGAGGTAATTTTCTTATCGGTTATCGCATCTTAAGGGAAAAAAGGGAGGAAAGTGCACAAATATCTCAAAATTTTTAATTTATGCCCCACTGTATTTGTTTTTCCTTCCTATTTTACTCACTATTTTTCTTAGTAACTAAACAAAGTAAAATGTCTTACCTAATGTTTTACTTCATTTCCCCTCAAAAAATCTATGAACCTAACAAAGCCTTGGAGCATTAACAACGGTGGAGGGTGGTACCACAACTTAGGGTAAACTTCGGTTTTTGTCCCACAATGGTGCAGTGTATACCATAACTTAGAATAAAGTTAAGTTTGGTTGGATAGTGGAACTTAAGTTTGTGGTACGCCTAACTGTGGTATGAGCAAAGGGTGCACTAAACACAGTTTCATAGTGAAACGGTTTAAAGAAAACCATTATGGAGCCAAACTATGATGCACGGACTCTTCGAAAAGGCCGCCGCACCCGCACTTAGTACTCGCCCGTATTGGGTGCGTCGTGGATTCTTGGAGTTCTTTTGGAGTGTGGTTGAGGCTTTTTTGTAGCGTTCTTTTGAAAATAAACACAAGTTCTCCATACAATTTTGAAAACTTTGGGGGTTTAAAAGGGAAATAATAGAAAATACTAATAGCAATTATCTAGGGTATACACTAATGCACTAATAGTTATAAAATAATTTGTATATACTATATATATAAATAAATATTTTTAATATTTTATCCGAGTACTCCCGCCGCACCCGCACCCTTACCCTTACCCTTACCCTTACCCTTACCCTTACTTTTTGGAAACTTGGCGAATCCTTCGCACCCGCATCCCCGCATCCGAATCCCCGCACCCGCCCCGGTGCTACCTAGGAGCCAAACGATTTTTTCAAAACTATTTCGCCGGTTTTGGATAATCAAATTATTACCATAAACATAGGTGTCCATGGCTGGTTACTAACTCAATTAGTCAAACAAGCAAGTCAAATTAGTTAGAACAACATGATGCTTGTCATTCACCAAACCAATGTACAATAGAGAAAAAAATCCTACCAGTAAATTACATCAAACAAGATCTATATCAGCCGACATCTCAAGTAAGCCCCAGACCCAGAATAAACCATGTATCCAACATTCCAACCTTTCTTCACCATATAAAACAATTAATAAAATAAACATATATAGCTTCTATAGATTTGTGCTAAGAAATTAAACTAATATGATACAACTATCAAATAATTTGGGAACTAAATTTGAGTTTCAAGTTTCAGAACCATAACATTATTACTATATATAAAGTATTTGCGAACCAAATTTGAGATTCAAAAGTGGGAACCATAGCATTATCAAATGTAAAGTATATTTGGGAACCAAACTTAGGATTCCAAATCGGGAACATAGCATTATTATGTTATATGTAAAGTATTTGGGAACCAAACTTTGGATTCAAAATTGGGAACTATACAGCATTATTTTTGTATGAAACACTTGTAACAATTGTTTATACTTGAAAAGTGCACTTTGCAAAGATTGTTGATGATTTAAGCCTTCAAGTATCCAAGAAAGGTATGTAAGGGTCATGAAAGGGACCAAAAACCAACAAAATAAAACAGGTCACCCAAACCAACAGTCTCACACAGGCAATACATCAAATAGTTTACATACATTCTCAGAAAAGAAAAAAACTAATACCTCAAAGCAATTATAAATAAAATAAAATAATAAAAATAAAAAAGGTCAATCACATTCTCAGAAGAGCAAAAAACTAATACCTCAAAGCAATTATTAAAAATAAAAAAAATAAAAAATAAATAAATTAAAAAAACTTAACCCAGTTTTGACATACACCAAAATCTAACTATTAACAACTCCACTATTGTAGGGTTGATTATCAATAATCAAACAAAGAGGCACTCAATAAATTAAAGAACTTCACTTTTCATACCTAGAGAGAGATGATGTGAACTCCAATTGTGGGTTTTGTCACGCGGCTGCTTCTCCGTCCTCGAGAGAGAGAGACACAACTGATCGTGAGATTAACCCCTAAATAAAAGAATAGGAGTCTTCCAAAACGGCATAGTTTTGCTGAAATAAAAGAGGATAAACCTAAAAGTAGACATTTGGCTTAATTACAAAATAGATCTTTGATTTGAGTAATGCTAGGCACACAACAAATTGTATAACTAATTGCACAAATATGCAGAAAAGTGTTGGACCTTGTGCTGAAAAGCTTGCACACACATTTTTGTGTGTACAGGCTTGTCAGCACAAGGTCCAACACTTTTCTGCATATTTGTGCAATTAGTTGTGCAATTTGTTGTGTGTCTAACATTATTGCTTTGATTTTGGTTCTGTATCATTTTGTAGTTTCAATTACGTCAATTTGGTATTAAATTTCTTATTTAGAGAAGTTTTTTTATTAAAGAATACAATGAATAACATTTTTTGGTAAAAAGTCCCCAGACCCAAGTTTTTGTTAAGTAGAACCACTCTAAAATAAAAATCCCGACAAATTGTAAAATTTCATTAAACTTTCAAAACCAAAAATCTTGTGAATTCATTGGGATTTTTGTCAACTTTAATATGTGAGAGACCTTTTACTCTAAAAAAATAAAAATTCATTATTGGTCCTAATTTGAAAAAAAAAAAAAAAAAAACTGTAAAATGGAGTAAATTCTAGTTACTCCTAATTCCTAAATAAAGAAGTCTCCAGAACAATGTAGTTTTGATGAAATAAAAAGAAGGAAAGCATAAAACATATTCTGGCATTTATAGAAAATGTTGGGAAAAGTCAACACCGTTAATCACCAGTGTGTTAGTAACAAACGTTGTTATTTAAATAAAAATGTCATCTATATAATAATTTAGAACTTATATGACTAGGACAAATGATTAGGACAAGAAAATTGTAATTAAAAGGGTATTTTGCTGAGTTGGTTTGCTGAGTTGGAGGGTTAACATCTTAAAACACTTGAATCCCTAACTCAGTATCACACTTCCCCCACCCGCCTCATCTTCTTCTCTCTCTCTCTCTCTCTCTTCCTCCCCCTCTCTGATTCCCCCACCCGCCTCCACCTCCACCTCCACCTCCACCTCCACCTCCACCTCCCTCTCTCACCTCATCACACTTCCCCCCCACCCGCCTCCTCTTCTTCTCTCTCTCTCTGTCTTCCTCCCCCTCTCTGATTCCCTCACCCGCCTCCACCTCCCTCTCTCACCTCCACCTCTCTCCCAATCGTCTCTCTCTCTCTCTCTCTCTCTCTCTCTCTCTCTCTCTCTCTCTCGCCTCAGATCTGGGCCACTTCGCCGCCGCCCCTGCCTCTCCCTCAAACCCACCACCCGCCGCCACCGCCGCTTTGGTCACCGCCTCGAGATCATGAGTTCATGCGTCGGTCAAAGCCTCACATCGTTGATGACGAAATCCACAGATCTGCATCGATCCGCCACCGCCCCTGCCTCTCCACCACCCGCCGCCGCCCCTGTCTCTCCACCACCCGCCGCCGCCCCTGCCTCTCCACCACCCGCCGCCGCCGCCGCTTCTGGTCAAGTCCTCATGTTACGCTCTGCAGATAAGGGTTTGGAAAAAATAAATTTCAAACTCCGTTCAAGATCCACCAACAAGAAAGGGTTTCGAAACCCATTTTGGTTTGGGATTAGTTGCACTAAAATATCCTTATTATGCACTTAAATTTTTTTTTTGATTGTTTGATTTTCTTTTTTCCTTTCTTGCTTAGTATTGTTTGATTGTTTGATTGTTTGATTTTTTTTTCTTTCTTTTGTTTCCCTGCATTTTTTTTTAATTACTCTTCAATATTTTGTTGATTAAGGGGTTCATCATTTTGTAGAACATGTAGATAGTAGAATAGAAGCATCAATTTTTTTCTTCGGAAGGGGAACTAAGTTGCTCAGATCGTTGCAACTATTTGTCCAGATCGTTGCAACTATTTGTTCATAATTTTTCTTAGCCCATATTGTTTATACTTATAGTTCATCATTTTTCTAAGTTGTCCATTTTTTATTTTTTTTGTTTCACTGCATTTTTTTCCTGAATTAATCTTCAATATTTTGTTTATTAAGGGGTTCATCATTTTGTAGAACATGTAGATAGTATAATAGAAGCATCAATTTTTGTCTTCAGAATACATAGTTGCAAAGGGGAACTAAGATGTTGTATATCTTAGTTGTGTTTTTAGGGGATAGGCAGTCTTTGGATGATTCACATGTAGATTGAATCTCCCCTGATCTTTGGGTCTCTTAGGCATTTCAAAGCAAAGTTTTGTATTTGCTTTGTTATGTCCATGGAATGCATTTTTGTTCACTCCAAAATTACTCACCCATTGGCTAATAGGGATTAATTAATGATATAAAGTCATGAGTCCCATTCCATTAGCCCATGAATGAGTTGGGTGAGCAATATTGGGATGAGCAAATTGTGTTATCCCAATATAGCCTTTTATTTGGTATAATATGAATTCCTGGTGTATCTCTCTATATTATATTAATAGTCCTATATTTGCTTTCCCTAAATTGTGTTATCCCAATATAGCCTTTTATTTGCCCTCCCCTTATAGATTCCCCAGAACCATGCCCTTTATTTGCCTTCCCCATTATAGATTCCACGTAACCATGTAAATTAGGATTTGTTGTTTCTGAATTTTGGAGTTTTTCCTTTCCAAAATTTCGCCCCTATTTTTAGGGTGATAGACTGAATTGAAATGGCAAAGTTGCATTTGTTATATTCCCTTTTACTTTCCTAATTATCTCAAAATTATCGCAATTATCTCTCCCCAAATCTCTATCCATAAAAGGCTAATTTGAGTCAAGCATGTATACACATCAATATCTCTCTTTTTGTTCTCTCTCTGACTCCCCCAAGTTTATGATTTCCTTTCAAATCTAATTTTGGAGTTTTCCTTTCCAAAATTTTTCAAAATTTAAATGTTTCCTAAATTTAATAGTTTTCTAAAATGCCTTTAGACATGTCATTGAGTATTCAATAGTTCCCTATATTTTATCATGTCCTAAAATGCATTTATCATGTGCTGTATGAATTTATTATATAGATTCTTCCTACTTTTCCATGTGTTTTCTTATATACCATTCTTTGTTTTCATAATTCACCCCAAAAAGAATGATGTCATTTTGTGCCGAGTATTTAGGATAAATAGACAAGGACCCGTTGTCTTCTTCCTCTGATCATTTTTGGGTTTGTTCTAATTTCATGATTTTTGAGTTCTAATTCCATATGCATGTAATTTGTCAAAAAGCCAATTTGATTTTTGAAAATTCGTGTACTCAAGGGTGAACTTATTCTTATTGTGAATTCAAATTCAAATTATTTTATGGAAGTTTAGTTAGTAATTTTGTTTACTTTCTTTTTCCGTTTGAACATTAACAGGTCTTTTAGTTAGTAATGTTTTTTTTTTTTTTTACTTTCTTTTTCCTTCAGTAGTATCTTTGGGCAGAGGTTATAGTTATAGTCATGGGTTATAGTAGCATCCAGCTTCTTTATTTTGGCTTTGAGGAGCTAAGCAGAAGAGTAGCTTCATTAAGTACTATCATTAATCTTTTTAAGTAGAGCATTTTCTCTTTCTGTTCTTGAGTAAACTTTGTCCCGAACCTTTTATTCACCATTTGACTAGGCCTGACAAAAACCCCACTTCTCAAGAAGGGATGATTGTGATTGGTAGGCAACTTTTTTATTAGTTTCTTCTCAATCTTTCTACATTTGCTGTAGTTGAAACTTGAAAGTACTAATCTCTCTCTCTTTCATTGTTTTCGTAGTTCGTGTATCTTAACACTGCCTTATCAAGGTTTGTCTTTTTGTGTAATGTGATGATAAAGAGAAATTAAGAAAGACGAATTATGAACTTATTAATCTTTCTTTGATGATCAATTTAAGCTTAAGAGGCAAGAAATAGAAATTTGGGGTTACCTGTAAATATATGTACGTAAATTGCATTATGTCGGCCTTTTGTCTCATTTGAAGGAATAGAGGATGTTACCATATTAACATGTATCTTAGCAGTTGCAATAAAGAATTGATATGTATATTCTCGGACATATTTGGAATGGCCATGGTGGAATGATTTCTTGCCATTGTTGCTGCATTGTTTTCTTTATCTTCAACTCTTTTGCTTGGGTGCAATGTACTTAAATTTTTACATTTTAAAGAAAAGACTTTCAGGATTTAACACCCTGAATAGGCGGATTGCAGGAAGTGATAAGTTGGCTAAAGTGATTTCTCTTGGTTGTGATAATAGAAGGAATTCTCTCTCTCTCTCTCTCTCTCTCTCTCTCTCTCTCTCTCTCTCTCATGTTTATTTCTGTCAAACTTATGGCCTCAGTTTTTAGTTTGTAAAATCATTTCTAAAAGTCTTCAATACAAAATTATTATGGTTCTCTCAGACTTATAGTTTCAATTTTTAATATGAAATTAAAGTCTTCAGTGCTAAACATTTTGTAGGTCACAAAAATCTCAGGCGAAGAAGTGAAAACCATGACAGAAGAACTCTCTTTGTTTATGATATTTTTTTGGGGATTAGAATCTCTCTCTATTGATTAAGGCTCTTAAACATCAGTCATCATAAAATCTAAGGATGTCATATGTTGGAGTTAAATATAGCTTTTATTCTTTCAGTTCTAACATGTAAACTTATCATAGAAGCAAATTTCAGATATCATAAAATTTAAGGATGTCCTATGTTGGGAATTAATTATAGTTTTAGCTATTTTAGTTGTTACATGCAAACTTACCATAGAAGCAAATTTCGTGTTTCTGTTCAGTTACATAATGTTTTTTATTTTTTATTTTTGCCCTTTTAATTATATTTTTGCATATAACATTGTTTCAGCACACGAACATATCTTAAATTTGAGTTTTCACGCGCGCGTGCACACACATAGACAATCTTTCAAGATCTTTTCGAGCACACGGACACACACGAACATGGACAAAATAATGTAGTGGCTTTAACCACGGGCAATAACTAGTTTATTTACAATGTCTATAATTTAAACATTGTTACATACCGGGGTTTGGTTCATGAATTGAACACACTAAAGTCTAAAATGTCCTATTAATAAATACAACTTCAAAAGTCTCATATAATTTACCGTAGTGTCACACCATTTATCTTCTCAATTTTGTATCTTATTTTTCTTTAATTAAATACACGAAGGCATGTTCATCCAGTACGTTGATCAAGGGTCTTTAGAAAGAGTGTTGGCAAATCAATTGGATTTAATCACGTGATATATTCAAGTTCTAATATCTGAAATTAATGCATTAAATAGTGTAATTTGAAACCTTTATCAAACCCTTTGTGAATCTCTTTGAAAATTTTCTAATACTAGTTTTGTAACCCGTGCATTGTACGGGAGCACATTATTCAATTTATTTATGAGATAGAATGGTATAAAAAGGATAATTATTTTTGCAATATAGAAAAGTGAATTTTAGAAAGAATGAAATGATTAACCTTGTTAGCATAGTCGAAATATATGATTGTGAGATTAAGTTTGATATGGATCTATATCTCAGTTGAAATTTTTAGTAAATTTACACTAACATTCAAATGGTTAGCATTGTCTAAATATGTTAAACTTGATTTTAAGTCTTTTTTTGGAAAATAGTGAATTTTGATTTAAGTCTTTCTTAACACCTTGCTTAAGAAATTTGAGACATAGTTAAAGCTCATTTCAAATCAAAGGTAGGTGAAACAGTTCGGTTTTGGTTTTATGATTTTTTGACACTTCAAAAACCGATCAAATTTGCTCGGTGATGTCGATTTTGTTGGTTTTTACGATTTGGTTCGATTTTTGGCTTAGAGTATTTTTTGAAAAATTGACTGAATAGTTTTGGTTTGCTTGGTTCGGTTCGGCTCATCGGTGTCAGTTTATCGGTTTGCTTTCACCCCTAATCAAAAGTTCTAATGGTGAAACATTTTCTTCTAGGTGACCAGTAAAAATAAGACATGTTAAGATCCCATTTCTGATAATCTCGAGCAATGTTTTGAAAAAACTCAACGTCAAACCATAATAGTTAATGGATCATGGGATCAACCGTGGGACTAACCAAACGTGATGAATTACTTAATAAATACTCATAATAATGCGAAATAATTAAAAAAAAATGAAATAAGCGAAAGTTTTTCAGGTTTTCCGGTTCAATTACCAGTTTTTTTCCTGTTTTAAAAATATTTATCGTTTTAAAATTTTCCGATTTATCGGTTGAAGTCAGACTGTTTCCTTGATCAGTTGAATCTTTTGATGCAATCAGTTCAATTCAGACTTTAAAACATTGGTCAGAGAATTAATGATTTGTTTTGAAAAGAGATTTTTTCTATTAAGAATTGTTAAAAGGCCGTTTAGTATTACGTATTAGTGTAAAGAGCGATGCTATATTTCCCAAATCCTAATCCCAAATTCACATCTCAAATGATGCATGTGGTAGTGGACCCACACTGAATTTTGATTGGATGATATTGAAGTGGCCCCATCAATATTGAAGGTGGGCTCATTACCACATTTAAGATGTGAATTTGAGATTAAAATTTGGGAAGTTTAGTATTACTCTAGTGTAAAACTACTTAATTTGATTTTGAGAAAGCTATTAAAATTGACTGCAAAAGGCACCCAAAAATAAAATAAAAAATCAATAATCTCAATAATTGGTAACCAAGTCGACATAAAAAAAAAATGGACAAGTGTGCTTTTAACCCCTTAGAGGTAATCAATGGACATATATTTGAATTCTGTTCACATCCTCTACAAAAGTAATTTAGGGACCCAAAACATAGTAGCCAAATGGGCCTTAGTCCAACCCACCATGGTAGTCCCATCCAATTTCTAACGGTATTCTTGATAAACCTGTCATATTAATTGCAAGGAAAAATATGGAGTAATTGCGAGAGAGTTGAGCACATTTGATTTCCTTTAATTGTTTATTCTTTTCACACGTGTCAAAGGGGCTTCGGGTATTATAATATAGAATATAGATATGAAAATCATTATGAATCCTTTAAAAAATGGAAAATGCTATTATGAGCAGCTTCTCATGTGAGAAGGCGGGTTTTAACCGTTAGATGAGCATCTAGCCTTAAGATTCTCTCCAGATTCCTGGGAATCTTAAGGCTAGATGCTCATCCTACGGTTAAAACCCGCCTTCTCATGTGAGAAGCTTCTCACAATAGCATTGCCCTTAAAAAATTTCCTAATATTGCTTCTGGTGACTTGAAATTAAAAATCCAATAAAATTAAGATAGAAAGTACTCCCTCCGTCCCTTTTTTTGAGTCCATCTTTGGGAACTCAACTTATTAAGGGGACAAAAAGAATCTACACCTACTTTCCACAATTGCCCCTAATCATTACAATAACTTTTTTAGTTAAGTCTTGGTGTAGATTTCATGGAAGGGTAGTTTTGGAAAGTAAACAAAAATTGTATACTAATTAAAGAAAGTGGACACTAATTTTGGGACATCCCAAAATGGGATATAGGACTCAAAAAAAGGGACGGAGGGAGTAACAAAGAAAAAAGTTGTATTAATTGTTGTTCAATATTACATAACTAGCTTTTTAACCCGTGCATCTTGTTGGGATTCTACACTATTAACCCTCAATAATACAGTTATATATATAAATATATTATTTTAATTTATTAATTTAATTTTTATCATGTATGTGTATATATTTGGAGAAATATGTATATATATTTATACACATATTAGATAGATTATATTTTAATGAGATTTGATATGGTTTAAAAAGAGATAAGGAAAAAGAAAGATTGTACATGTCTATCTGTATTAATTCTAAAGATAGGAAAAATATGGAGGAAAAAAAAAATAAATAAGTGGAAAAAATTACAGAGCCGCCACGTGGTAGGTGTATGATTCGACTTTATAATATATACATATGAGTAATATTTGAGACACAACCTTCATACAATTTTCATACAACCTCTCCAAAGGATGTGTCTATCTCTCTCTTGTGATGTCACTGGACCCCACAGTGACACAGGAAAGAGATAGACACATCTTTTGGGGAGGTTGTATGAAAGTTGTATGAAGGTTGTGTCCCAAGTATTACCCTATACATATATATATGATTTCAATTTAAAGTTGCTGCCAAACATCGTATGATTGATATATATTTTAGTGTATATATACGGTTTCAGTGTATCACAAATTAGTGGGAGTGATCTATGGTTTCAGTGTACGTATTTGTGAGAGTGGGGAGTGATCGGTGGAGTATTTTGGGGGATATTTTTGGAGAGAATATTCAAATTCAAAAAAATCTTAACCATCTAATTAAATTTATTCCCGACAATTAATCCCACTCTTTGTCACACAATAAATGGGGCCCACAATGTCCTCCCTTATTATATAGATTTAGAGTAATAACTAGCTTTTAAACCCGTGCAATGCACGAGATAAATTATTGAGATGAATTAAAAAATTTAAAAATGCTTAAGATAGATGGAGAGTGCTATAATAAAGAAAATAAAGAATTAAATTATAGAAATCGCTATCTATATGTGTGTCTCTGTATAAATGTATGAATTTTATTACAAAAAAATTGATCAACGATTTGATTGGATTTACGCATATAGTGAGATGAAAAAAATGATAGTTAATTGTTTTCTTATTATCTAGCTGTCAATTATCTAGCTTTTAAACCCGTGCAATACACGGGTTTAATTATTGAAATGAATTAAAAAAAAAATTAAAAACCTTAATTGGATAGATGGATGCTAATAAAGAAAAGAGTTCTAATAAAGAATTCAATTATACAAATCACTATCTACATGTGTATATGTATAAATGTGTGAATTTTAGTACGAAAAATTGATCAACGATTTGATGGGATTTACACATAGTGAGGTGAAAAAAATGATAATTAATTGTTCCCTTTTTATCTAGCTGTCAATTAGATCTTAATGAATCATTTTAAAAAAGAAAGATAAAGATTTAAGAAAGTGATTTAAGGAGGTGCATGTTTTTTTAGGAGATAGGGATATCTTATTATATAGAGATTTAAGATAAAGAAATAAAAATAATAAATAATAATAAAATTGAGAAAAATCATAGAGCTGCCATGTGGCAGGCTTGTGATTCCACTTTATAATATATATATATATATATTAGATTAGATTAGATTAGGATAAGAATTTAGGGCACATTTGTTTCACGGATTTATTTTAGGTGGATTTTGATTACTAGGAATCAGAATCCATGCAAAAGTTTGGTTCACTTGTAGAATTCTAGCTGAATTTAGAATCCAGTGTTTGATTGGGACAAGAAAAATGAAATATGAATATTGTTAAATTCCTAGGATACCCTTGGAGACTAAAACAAATGATGAGCTAAAATTAAAATTTTCACCTATAAAGTTGGAGGTTGATTAAGAAAATAATACCTACAATCAAAAATTGGTTAGACATTATCAAAAAAGGAGATAAATATGGTAATTAAGACATAAACATGAGTCAAAGCTATTGAATGAACATAAATAACTTTAAATACTACTCCCTCTGTCCCATAATAAGTGTCCACATTTCCTTTTTTGGATGTCCCACAATAAGTGTCCACTTTCCTAAATTGACATATAGCTTTTACTTACTTTCCAAAACTACCCTTCTAATAAAGACAAATAATCATTTATTTGTGGTCCCAAAACAAGTAAAAAGTCAAACACCCATCACATCTAAGGGTAAAATTGGAAAGTGACTCTTTAATAAACCAAATAAATTAATATAATACAACTTTCTTAAACATTGTGCAAAAAGAAAGTGGACACTTATTATGGGACGGAGGGAGTATTAAAAGATTAAGGAAAAATTGGTGAAAAGGTCATTAAAATGAGTTTTATTGGGATTAAGGACGATTTAAAATACACATTGGGAATAAGTCCTCCCAATATTCATAGACCAAAATACCATTATCTTCAACCTCTAACCCTAACCAAACCCTAGCCACCATTACCACCACTCCACGCCACCTCCGACCACCACCCTCGCCATCTCCGGTGACCACCACTACCAACTTCGACGACCACCACTACCAGCTCTGGCGACCTCCGGCGACCACCAGTACCACCTCCGGCGACCTCCTCTCTCTCTCTCTCTACACCCATTGACATACTCTCTTCTCTCTCTTCACCATCGCGGCGATCACAGATCCGATCCAAATCCGATCCGGATATCACAGATCCGATCCAAATCCGATCCGTTTACAGGCCTACCATCGCCTATCCACCACCATCGTCTCCACCACCTCCAGCAACATCTCCTTCCTCGAGCGACACCACCATTACTGCCGGTCAGATCTGCAGATTTTTTTTCTCTTTTCTTCTCTCTCTTCCTCTTTCTCTTCCTCTATTCTCTCTCCTACTACCAAGCCACCTCTTGACCACCTTGTTTTCAACATCTTACCACCAACTAGCCTATAGATAGATAAGAGTTCCACGTGTTATAATATTTTTATCAAAAAATAAGATAAATATACTATTAAGTTTATTCTTTTTAAGTAGTCAGTTAGTTGGCTGACTTGGTCCAAAACAAATTCTACAATTAAAGTGGCAGAGAGTCTACTTTTTTCTCCACTTTAGTTAGTAGCCAACCGATAACAATAGGATTATTTTGGATATGTATACATATAGCATAGATGTTTACATAGCATATATATATATATACTCGGTTATATGAGAGATATATACTACTTTTCCTTTCATCAGATTAAGTTAGAAAACATGGTCGTTCCTCACAATTTGGGGACCCAAAGCAAGATTGAAAAAGAGGCCATAGCGAGGTTTGGGAGGCAGTGCCCCCAAAGAAATTTTTTAGGTCTTTTTACACATATTTGCAAGTAGATTTACATATTATAGTTTGATTTGTGAGCTTTTTGGCCATTTATAAGAAATCGAAAGTTAGGTGAATGTAATTCTTAGCACATGTAGTGAATTTTGAAAATTTAGGTCAAAAACCTATACGCTTGACATTAGAAAACAATTGAGATGCACATTAACAATAACCAAAATTAATAAAATATTGAGCAAAAATCAGCTCCAAATCATAAAAATCGCAACACAACAATTAAATAATCAAATGCACAAACCAACAAATGAAATCAAAGGAGATGAAACAATTTGACTGAAGAAAAAAAAATAGAGAGAACAATTGAAATAGAACAATGCAAAAGGTTTTCAAAATCATTATTTTTATTTTCTTACACTTGATCATATTGGATTTTGTGTTTGAACAAAGAAAGATTGAATTTTTGATTTTGTAATTGAATGTTTATTGAGTCAATCATCAAATATGATTAGACCTTTATACATATATTTACGTGGAGCTTATATATTTAGAGGCCCTTTGAAATTAGGGGCCCCAAACGACTGCTTATGTTATTTGAAGTCAGGACCGGCCCTGACTTGGATGAATCTCTTCAAGAAGAGGAAAGCCTCGTTTGCCATAGTGCTTTGGAGCGTCTACTTAAGACTAAAGAGCTTGACTACATGAGTTATCTTGTGTTGAGGATGTTTGAAAATGTAGAGGTTGGTGTTTCTAATAATCTCCTTTAAAAGAGCAGCTTACTCAGATTATTCTTCTCCTTATTAATCTTTTTCTTCAATACGATTGATTGTTTTTGGTTGCTGTAAGCTCTTTTTTACACTATGTCCTATCAAAGTCAAATATCATTATTCTGTTTATGTTGATGTGGGCTCGGAGAAATGAAACTCTTATAGAAAGCCTTTTTTTTTATTATTATTTATTATTAGGGTAAATATCATTGACCTCCCTTGAGGTATGACCTAATATCAGAGACCTCCCCTGAGTTTTGAATAATATCATTGACCTTCCTTATTTTCAAAACCTTATATCACTGACTTGCCCTTCACTAACTTCCAACTTCCATGGTTAAATCTAAGTCTTGTTTGACAAACAAGCTTCTGCTTGTACGTTTGATGTTCTATAGTTATGTCACAAACAAACAGAGCTTTTACTTTTGTTTTATTTAGTTTAATTAATAATTGTAATGTTTTGGTTTTAGTTGTTTTAAAAATAATTTTTGATATATATTTAATTGTTTAAAATTATGTAAAATTGTAAAATAATATGTCCAATTTCTAGTATTATTTCTAGATTTATTTAAATGCCTTGATAAGTATTTTAATTAAATAAAAAAAACTAATTGACTGAAAATAACAACCTTCAATACTGATGGTACCACTTCAATATCTTCCAATCGAAAAAATCTAGCTAGGAGGCTCACTAGAACATGTTTTTTGAATTCAAAATTTGGGAAAATAGCACTACAATTGCCATCTTTAATGGGGTAAGCACATGACTTAGAAACTAAGTCTTAAATGGTTCTCAAACTAGTAAGCAAATAAAAAGAAATAAAAAAGAAATGAGGTAAGGAGAGAGGAACATTTATATAGACAAGCAAATAAACAATCAATAGATGATATTCAATGATGTATTGGACTTGTAGCTTGGTGTTTCACTCATATGTGGTGACATTGGACATGGAAGAAGCTTCCTATCTCACAAATGCTCACAAAAATGGTGGTTGGGTGTATTGAATGTGAAGTAAATAGGAGTAATGAAGTAGAAAACAAAGTTTAGAACTCACTTTTTAGTTGAAAATCAAAGAAAGAAGCTCACTTTCACTCTCCTAACCTTATCTTCTACAACTTTTCTCTCTATAACTTCTCTAAGCTTGTATTTGCCACCCCTAAATGAGAAGTCAAGGGGGGTTTATATAGGCCAATTTGGGGTGGTTTCGGGGTTTAAAAAGTGTTCCCATTGGTTCCAAACATCTGTCAACATAGAACTACGTCGTTTGGGCTTCTAATTAATCAAAATGGACCCCCAAAATAAACTACAAAAATGGACCATTCTAGGGGAGAGTGCCGCAGTGGCACTGGGCCTGTGCCGCGGCAGCACTGCTCCTCTGATATCCAGATAATTCCATTTAGGCCCCCAGAGGTTCTGGTATTCTCGAAAAGGCCCTATTTCTTTCAAAATTCACAGAAAATGCGTATGAACTCCAAACTAAGGTTGTGATATACCATTGGAAAGGTAATGGAGTCTAATTTACATTAAAAAAATAGCTCAAAGATAGGTCACTTTGAAAAGTTTTACGGTATTCGCGATAAAAGCCAATTTGATCGCCTTTTTCACTTTCGGAAATTCATAATAAATTCGCTTTAAATCCAGGAGTTATGTGCGATATACCTTTGGAAAGCTATTGACCTCTAGTATTCATGAAAAATGTTTGAAAAATGATACGGTGCTCTGGCTTCAAAGTCAACTTTTAGGTCAAATCGGTCAAACCTGGGATTTCCGGGAAGTTTCGGGAACCTCCGGGAGCTCCTAGGAGCTGACGTTTTCATCCGATTTTCTTTTAAAACTCATTTTAGTAGTTTCCACATGATCTTGAATAATTCTGGAACTTTTCGGAGAATTTGGACAATTTCAGTCAAACTTGGTTAAACCTTGGTCAAACTGATCAACAGGGACTTTCCAGGAACTTCCGGAACTTCTGGGGGTCTCTGGGAGTCGATGATTTCTTCTGATTTTTCTTGAAAACTTATTTTTAGTACTTTTCTTATAACGTAGTATGTTTCCAGAGCTTTTGGTCCAAGTCTGGGAGTTTTTGGGCTTTCGGGGGCATTTTGGTCATTCTGAGCATTTTTTTGGGAGATAGAACTATCTTCTAAAAGTCCTTTTTGAGACATTTTCGATCATTGTGAAATACTAAGCTATGGGTCTCCTAAATCTCATAGCTGACAAAATGGGGTGTCTACAGTTTGCCCCTCTTTGGCATGAACTTGCAAGGCAACGCATGCCGCAAGCGAGTGCCAAAGGTCTTTTTGGAGGCTATAGATTTAGGATAAAAGCGTTGCAAAAGATGCAAGGATGATGCTGAGGCTAGTGCTGGTCATGCTCTGCGAGAGCTGCCTACGTATCCCAAGGGGAATCAGACCAGGACGTAAAACAGGACACAAAAGAACAAATCATAACAAGACAGGAGGATACTATGCTATGAGGATGCAATGCACGGATGTGTACATGTCTAGTGTTTTGATCCTAGCATGAGCTAATGTTGTGGGGTGTGTGCCGCTCCGAGTACACTTTACGTTGTGCTAGTGTTTACGACTGTGATGTGGTGGCTGACTTGGATAAGGACATCAAGGCTTGGGAGACTCTGGGTCTCGAGGCAAACTTCTTGAATTTTGGGAAATTTGCTGGCAAGTGGATCAAACACAGGGCCCGTGAGGATAACAGTTGAGAGAGGGCTCACAAAGATCGATAATTGGGGAAATTTATGATAACCGAAGTGAGGATGCTCACAACAAATGAGAAAGCTCACAGTGACCGATTTGGTGAGAAAGTTCATGGTAAGTGAGGAGGCTCACTGACAGGTGAGATAAACGGAGTAAGGAAGCTCTCGATAAGTGAGGAAGCTCATGACAACCGATAGGTGAGGAAGTTCACGGTAGTTGATAAGTGAGGAAGCTCACGGCGACATGATAGATGATGAAGCTTATCAACGGGCATAGGGTCGTAAAACTTGGTTCTGGTTTGTTGTTTTATTTTCTGCTGGGGATATTGGGGAATCCTTTCTGAGAACCCCTCACGACTTCTGACCGAGAACCAGGATCCATCTCTGAATCTCTCATGGTTGATCAAATTTTGCTATATTTAGTCCAAAAGAGCTGGTTAGAGCTTTCGGGAGCCGATTTCTGTCTGTATCTGTCCACTAGGGGTGGTTTCAGACTCTTCGAGAATCTTTTTTGACTATCGACCAAGATCCATGATCCATCTCTGAATCTCTCACAGTTGATCGAATTTTTGGCAATGCTCAATCCAAGAGAGCCAGTTAGGGCCTCCGGGAGCTGATATGTTTTTTATTTTGGGGATAGTGTTGGATTCTCTGAGAACCTCTCTTCGACTACTTCTCGATTAGGGACCAGGACCCATCTCTGAATCTCACACGGTTAATTGAACCTTCCAGGGCTCAATTCGAAAGAGACGGTTAGGGTCTTCGAGAGCTGATTTCTTTCTGTAATTGTCCTCTGGGGATAATGGGGGGCTTTTCTGAGAGTCTTTCTTAACTTTCGATCAAAAATCAGGACTCAGATCTGAATCTCTCACGGTTGATCAACTTTTGCGATGGTTATTCTGAAAAAGCCTATTCGGGCCTCCGAGAGCCATTTTTTCTCTATAACTGTCCTTCAGGGATAAGTTGGATCTATTGGGGATAAAACCTTGTAAACCTTAACTGAAATGGGCCACTGGGGCTGATCGGGGCCAAAAATGGGCTGGAAAATGTCAAAACGAGCTGAAACGGAGTAAAATGCAGTGAAGTGGGGCCCACGGGAAGAAGTGCTGCAGCGGCACTGGGCCACTGCAGCGGTGGCAGTTGGCCAGTGCCACAGCGGCACTGCGTGGCCGGACTCCATGTTTGTATATCTTGAGTTTTTGAGCTCCAAATGTTCATTTTTGGCCATTTTGGGTTGTTTTTGGAGCTGAAATCCGTCAAAATGCAGCTTGTGCACGCTCAGGTGAGTAATCTTTCCCCATGATTGGAATTTTAGAGAGAGAGAGAGAGAAGGAAGTTGACCGAGAGTGAGATTTTCCAGCTACTGGAGTGGTGGTCGACAAAGGAGTGGTGGTCGGCAGGTGGTCGGAGGGGGAGTGGTGGTCGGCAGGGAGATAAAATCTCCGAGAGTCTCTCTCTACATTAGGGTAAGAAATATAGGGGAAAATTTTGGTGTTCTATTTATTTACAGAATTGACATAATGTATTTGTGTAGGATAGGTACATTTTCATCACGAATATATAGTATTTGTGTCGGATAGGTTCATTTTCAACGTGAATAAAAGTTTATTTGTGTCAGATACATTTTCGTCACACAATCCATCACAAAAAGTTGATTGTGATGAATTTTGATCCGTCACAAAAGGCCAGTTTTCTTATAGTACATGAACACTTCCCAGAGAGGCTAAGGTTTGTGGGAACCCAATAGAGAGGTGAGGGAGGCTAATAAAAACCCTAAAATAACTTCTGAAGGAGCAAGAGTAGTAAAACGACATACAACTTCATTATGCACGCAGCTCTCCTATTTATAGGTTTTCAAACTAACGTTTGGGTTTCAATTGATTAAAACACCTTCAATCGATTAAACTTTCAATCGATTGAAGCATTCAATCGATTGAAAGAGACCAGTCTTCAATTGATTGAACTACCTTCAATCGATCGAACTACCTCTTCCTGCCTTTCCAAGTATTCTTAGCTAAGAGTGGGACCTCCTAGGTTCTTCATTGTTGGCTTAGATCAGTTATTAATCCCCATGATTAAACTCCTTGATTAGCAATTTAACTAACTGATCAGTTAACGTTTACTCCACTGTAAAACAATAACTGTACTCCAACGCATAAGAACATATCCGAAGCGATAACTAAACTTGTATGGTGTACTAATGTCGGATAAATGTTACTGTCAACCTAAATATTGATTACCTCTTCCATTCCTTAAGTTCCATTCACCTCTCATGATTACCAAAGACATTGACAACTATTTATCAACAAGACTGCGGTTCTCAGTAACCAACTTGGTGACATTATCAAGGGAATGCTTACTCGTTATCAGAGGGTAGATTTTATCTTGACAATATATGTTCACAACCCTATAAACATGACTTACCCAAGATACCCAGGTGTTGATCTTGAAGACCTCACTGATTTGTAAGTCAAAGTAGTCATATCCATAGTCTGTGTCCATAATCGTCTCAAGATTAAGAACATGTACCTTATACGGGTTATGAGTTCCTATTGACTATTGATAGTTTTAGATGTTGTAATACCCTGTATTTTTGTAATATATTATATAACTAGACATTGTATGTTTCTTTTAATACTTGTATGAGCTTGGCCTTACCCTTGGTATATTTTGGATACCAATCGATTGGCAAGTATATCAATCGATTGCTTATACCAATCGATTGAACTTTGTCTCAATCGCTTGATTGTTTCAATCGATTGACACTATGTCAATCGATTGGAGGCAGCTGGGCAGATTCTTTTCTGGCTGGGGAGAAGCCACGTGAACACTCCCTCTCTATATAAACCAGCCCTCTTCCTGCGTTTTTCTCTTTAGAAAAATCAGAGAGAGTGAGAGGGAGGGTTTTGTGTGTGTTATATATATATACACTCATATATATATATACTCACATATATACATATACTTACACACACACACAGATATGGACTGAGACAAGAAGAAAGAAGAAGAAGAAGAAGACCAGAAAGAAGAAGAGAAGAAGGAGAAAGAGAAGACAGAAGACAGAGAGCAGAGGAAGGAGAGGGAGGAGCCACTATTGAAGCTCCAAGCTTCAACACACATTCCCAAACACACCCTTAACGCCTAGGTGAGTTCTAAACTCACTTGGTAGCCTTACATTGATGTTATGACATGTTTTGAATGAAGAAATGGAGAAGAAACCATGTATTTCCCATTTATATGTGCTGGGCAGTCTTCTCTGTGAAGAAGACGAAGTGTCAATCGATTGACACTATATCAATCGATTGACATCTTTCATGTCTCAATCGATTGACATTTTATGCAATCGATTGACATGGATTGTGATCCAATCGATTGAACTTTCTTCCAATCGATTGACACTACTTTTATACCAATCGATTGACATCTATATCAATCGATTGGAAGTTACAGTTTACTGTTTTACTTGCTTAGTTGATGTAATAACTGTTTAGTTGTTTATTTACTGTTCAGTACTTCCCAGCATGCTTCATTATTGTAATACAGACATGATAATGAATTAATGCAGTGTAGGGTCGTAGTAACAACAAGACTAACGGAGAATGTTTATAATGTTAGATAACGGAATAGTCGTGAATCCTTTGGAGTTAACGTTCATTTCATTCAGAGTAGTCGGGCCACATTGGGATTGTCATGTATCGGTAATAGAGTTGAACTTAAGTAGGTTTGCTAAGATTCGGGAACCTTGCGTGGGCGGGCTTTGGTCGATCATATGTTCTTAAAAGCGGTAGACAGACGAAGGTGTCTATGACTTGCGGTGAACCGGACCATTTGCCCTAAGATAGCCAGATGATCTAATCATATGTTCTTAAAAGCGGTAGACAGACGAAGGTGTCTATGACATGCGGTGGACCGTGATCACTGGTAGACGTCGCTAAGTCGTGGCATAGAATGATGTACTGTTGTTTAAAGCGTTATATCCCTGACATGCGGTGGACTGTGCATATGTTCTTAAAAGCGGGGGATGGACTAACGTGGTATCCATGACATGCGGTGAACTATGCATATGTTCTTAAAAGCGGTGGATGAGCAATGGTGCGTTATAGAGTTGAACTACTGTCGAGTCTGTTCCCCTATCAAGACGCGTTATCGGTCTTATAATGAGTAAAACGTCAGTAATCGGATCATTGGTTTGATTAAAGGAGTTACCCTTACTGAATTCTAATTTGATTACAGTTTATAACTTGTAATAATATCAATAGTCGATACCCTGTTAGTATCTAACTCACTCGGCTTTCATTAAGCTGACGGCGTTTATGCCGCTGGACATTTCTACGTTCCAGCGCATCCTGGTTATGACTATACAGGTGAAGGGCCTGCAGAAGAAGACTACTATGCCGGTGACGGAGTTCCTGTGGAGAATTTCCCCGACGGAGGTCAGACCGAAGGAGACTACTACGCCGAGGACTACCCTTATGCCAACTGAAGACTAGACTAGAATTGTAGCTAATTGCCTTTACCGTTTTAGAACTTTTTTGTAGTCAGGCATATGTTGCCTTGGCATTTGTACTTCCGCTGCTTTATATTTAATTCGAGACTCTGATATGTAATAGTTAGTAACTTCTGTTGACTTTATGTTACGTTGTGATCAGAACCTAGACTTCATTCCTGCTACACTATTACTTTTGTTGCTTAGTACTGCGTGGTGTGGACAATCATGTGACTTCACCCGTCATTCCCTATGGGCCCATAAAGGAAATTTATTTTTCTCTATTTATGCCGTTCCGGGGCGTGACAGATGTCAATAGGAACGCTCATGGTCCGTCAATGCACTATAAGCACTAGCATATTAACTAAGAGTCATACTCTAGTGATTAAGATTCATCACTCCATCCAATGGTAGTTAATCATACTACAGTGTATACCTGATGAGATATCCAGTCTCATCATCCACTATGAAAAGTTCTAAGTATCAAAGATTAGTAATTCGTATCTCAACTGTATGTATCTCATACATACACGAATTACTACTATGATACTTAAGGATTAACAAACAATCATCTCATGATATATACATAATAAAACCTATAAATGATATCCATATATAAAATGCCAATTATCATATACATACAGACTGGGTTTGAGGGCACAATCCCAACTGATGGTGGGTGGTGGGTGGTAGTGGCAGAGGGTGGCAACAGGGTGAGGCTAGAGAGAGAACCTGTCATGGTAGCGGTATGAGGAGAGAGAGAGAGATGAGATGAGAGAGAATGAGTAAAATAGAGAGTGTGAGAGTGGTGGGGGAAATCACAACGGTGTTGAGAAGTTTTAGGTATTTTCCTTTTTTGAATGTTTATATCTATAAGGATAAATCAGTCTATGAAATGTGCATTAAGACTTTTCAGTGGAAATGTTTTCACGAGGGACCTATGGCCATAAAAAGTCCTCTAAAAGGGCTTATTACTAAATACCAAAAAAAATTATATTTCAGTATTTATATAAAAAGTAGTACATTAAATCATTTATTGAACTATTTAAGTAGTTAATAATTAAATCCTTTACATTTTTTTTATAATAATTCCTTTACAATTAGAAAAATGCTAATGTGGCATATTGCTAAAGGGCACAATTGACTTTGTACATTTAAGACCATATTCTACGAACCCTAAACACATTCATGAAATGTTCTTACAACATAAGCAGTTGCACAACATACCAACCAAACACCGAAACTACAATAAGCAGTTCTATTTTTAAGGAGTTATCCTACTCCCACATCCACTTCACGAGTAAAACATTGAATGCATCGGGATACCACGTCACTATCTAACCCCTTTCACATATTTGAAAATTATGCTGATGTGGAATGGTGATTCCCCTAGAAATAGAGGGCTAAATGGACAATGCAAGTAATCCTATTGGGTTGTGATACCATGTCATCAAATACAACTGTTGCACATCTAATATCTACACCCACTTCATTACCAAATATCCACAGCCTTATATGGCATCCTAGGTAGAGGGTGGGATCCACAGAAATTTAACTCATAAACTCTAACCTGAGTAGGTTAACCCCAACCCCCCAAATCTGTTGCCCTCTCTTCTTGAGTCGTTTCCAAGAAAATGGCATTTTTATTACTTATTTATTAAACAAGAGTGTATTTTAACTTAAAGACATTTCCAGTGTTAGTCGAGAGTCGTTTTTACTAAAATTGACTCAATAGAGTCGTTTTTACTAAAATTGAGTCTATTTTTAAAATCGGTTTTACTAACTCCGATTTTAATGTTGAATTTTTATTTTACCAAAATATTTTCTAAAAAATGATTTTGGGAAAAAAGAAAAAAAGAAAATTAATTAGTAGATTTTAGTAAAAACCGACGTTATAGAGTCGTTCTTACTAAAAACGACTTTAAGGTAAAGTTGGTTTTACAATAAACGACTGTAAAGTCATTTTTACTAATGACCAAGTTAAGTTAAAGTCATTTTGTGTAAGAACGACTTTAAAGTCGGTTTTACTAAGGACGACTTTAAACTCGGTTAAAATGTTATCAGTTTCGTTTTGAGAGCTCCTCCATCTCTCTCTTTATTTTCTGTACGTCACATACTCTCTCTCTCCCTCCTCTCTCTCTCTCTCTCTCTCTCTCTCTCTCTCTCTCTAACGCCCCAAATCCCAAAATGGGGGATCAGGGTGGTTAAATAACTAAACAGTCCAATTAATACATTTTAAAATAGGAAATTTTGAAAGTCTGAAGATCCAGTCGATTGATCGGGACATCGGTTGACTGGTTCTACAAGATACTGAGAGCATTTTTTTTTTTTTGCACAACCCAACCCAGTCGACTAACAAAAGGTCCGATCGACTGGCTTTCAAATAGACAGTTTAAAAAACAACTAACCCAGTCAACTGGGATAAGTCCAGTCGACTGGGGCATGACAAGTTCAGTCGACTGGGGACACCCAATCGACTGTCTTTATAATTACAGAGAGTCCAAACCCATTGAGTACAGAATCCAGTCGACTGGACGCCCGATCGGTAGACTAGATTGTAGCAGCAGAATACCCTGCAGCACAACAATCCCTATGTTCACCCCACTTCACTCCCTAACAAATGGCTTTAACTCAATAAAAAGAGAAGTAAAAGCTATGGGACACCCTCCCAAATCAAGCATACTATAGGTGGCATTTTAAAGTTTAAACAATAATAGTAAAACATGTAAACTTGTGCGAATATAGTGACTTATGCCAAGATTACATGCCGATACAAATATAATAAGTTATAACAGGTTTTGAGGAGTTCAAATATAAAATTTTAGAGGAAAGCGGACTAACAAGCGTCTGATAACAAAACTACAACATGAATACATAACTTGCAATATCAACACATGTAATTATTACAATTTAAACCAAAGCATGATGGCCTCAAATTGAGCTAAATTATACTAGATGAGCTATGTATTACATTAGAACAAAACTTCCCACACATGGGGTCTTTACTAAGCCTATGGCACATGATCATTCAAGGGCCTTACCCTTGTGCATTTCACTTGAAAATTATTTAAACATAGTTCATGAGCACGACGGCCCGTAGTCATATAATTCAAATGTTACAATGAATTTTATGCAGGAACGCGTGAATGCAATGGTTTATTGCCGAAGCAAAAAAAGATGTTGCCCGTAGGCCTTTTCATGTATTTTCCAAACACTCACTCTCAATACATCACCCGATCTATGGGCCACCACGCTATGGGGGCCTTTAACCACCTCATACGGGTCTTTAGCTTACGATTCCTATGATTTGCAAGACCAGGAGATCGCGTTCCTAATGGATCCAAACCTCACATTTCACACTCACAACTGGGATTATCTAAACTTCAAATCACAATCCTCTCGCGGAGGCTTTTCATGATCTTTAAAATCCGGAAGTCCCTCGCATGGATCTTTCCCTTTTTAAATCGAAAGCCCCACACATGGAGGTCTTTCACCCAAAATCCTTTCGTACAATTTCATGTATGCATGTGTTATGCTCACAACCATAGTCATACTAACCTCATGCTATGAAATGTTAATAAGAAATAATATGCTAACGAAACAAGCATAATAAAAATATTTCATAGCTTCAAATGTAACCAAAGGTATGAAGTGTAGTCTAAGCATATTTATCAAAACTTAAATAAAGCTCATATACATGGTTCAACTTCCATTTAAGCACATACGAACACTTTATCGTGAAGGAAGAAAACTCATAAACACCAAGAACACATAGCACTTAATCAAATTTTCAAGAAAGATATGTTTGGATTAATGGTAGGCCAAACGTGCTCCAAACTTCGTAGTATTCTATATTCAGTTTAGTTTTCATATAATACACTATATTAGAGAGATATGAACTACCTTGGATTCTTAGAATTTTTCCTAACCGAGAAAAGTAGTCGGATGAGAGAAACTTTGGTGTCAATGCGTGCTCCTTGTCGCAAGGAGTAACTTTAATGCATGGAGATTTGTCCGGAGATCGTCGGATATAGACGATACCAAGGGTTTTATCCCTAAGCTTATAAGGTTTCAAGGGTTTGAGGCCTTAAAGAGAGAGGAGAGAGAAAAGAGATGACAACTTATGAAGATAAAACCTAACATGTTCTATTTATAGTAAGTGATTAGGTACAACTCTTAAAGCACGTGGTACTACTCGCATAAGCTGCTAAATCTCACTAACCGTACCAGTTATAACAAAATTTAAAACATAGATAGTGAATCATTTGAGCACACGCTCCTTTCAGTCCAAAAATCTCATTTTTGAATTTCAGGTCAAGTTTAACATCACAAGTACAATGAACAATATACCCTTGTGACTAATTTTTCAAAAAAGTTTCAAATTAATCTCCATTTTCATACCAAGTATTAAGTGCTTAATTAAGGTAAACTAACATTTAACCACAAATAAAATGCAGGTTATTACAATCTACCCACCTTAAAAGAATTTCACCCACAAAATTCGTATCGTACCTCAATCTTGAAACAAGTGAGGATACCTCTCGCGAATCTCCTTCTCATTTTCCCATCTAGTCTCCTTGGTCCCAGGGTGTTGCCACAAGACCCGTACTAGGGATATAGTTCTCCCTCAAAGAATGTGTTCGTTAGCCTCCAAAATTTTAATAGGTTGTTTTCATAGGATGCATCATCTTGTAAAGGTAACTCCTTCCAATCCAAGACATGTGACCTATCTGGTTCGTACTTATGAAGCATTGAGAGATGAAAGACATTATGAACATTGGATAATTGAGGAGGCAAAGCCAATTGGTAGAAAACTTCTCTAATTCGTTCAAGGAACTCAAAAGGCCTAATGAAACGAGGAGACAACTTCTTGTCTTACCCAAAATGTAGAACTCCATGTCGAGGAGAGACTTAGAGAAAAATGCGGTCGCCAACCTTGAATACTAAGGGTCTTCTATGTTTGTCCATGTAGCTTTTCTGTCGACTTTGAGCGGTGAGTAGATGCTTTCGAATAATCTTAATTTTCTCGGTGGTTTCACAAAATAAGTCAAGTCCTAGCAAGGATGCTTCCCCAACATCCGTCCAACACACCGGCGAACGACAAGGTCAGCCATACAAGGCCTCAAAAGGTGCCATCTGGATACTCTCTTGGTAACTATTATTGTAAGCAAACTCAACTAGCGATAAGTGATCTTCCCAACTACCCTTGAAGTCTATAACACACTCGTAACATATCTTCCAAAATCTAAATAGTACTCTCTGATTAGCCACCGTTTGAGGATGAAAAGTTGTATTCAAAATTAGTTGTGTCCCCAAAGCCCTTTGGAGACCTTCCCAAAGCAAGGAAGTAAAACGCAGATCAAGATCAGAAACAACAGAAAGTAGAACCCCATGGAGAAGAACAATCTCCTGAATATACAATCGACTAAGAACTTCCACTGAGTCAGTTAATTGCATAGGCAAGAAATGAACAATTTTGTTAAACGATCAACAACTACCTAAACGACATCATGACCACAAGGTAATCTAGGGAGTGTGGTAACAAAGTCCATGGTCACATGCTCCCATTTCCACTCTAGAATATGTAAAGGTTGCAACAAACCCGGAGGTCATCGATGTTCGGCTTTAACCTGTTGATAAGTCAAACAATGAGAAACGAAACTAGCGACATCCAGCTTCAAACCCTTCCACCAAAACTGACGACGAATGTCATGGTACATCTTGGTTCTACCCGGATGAACTGCTAAAGGCGAGTGATGAAATTCCCTTAGGAAAAGATCGCGAATTGGCAAAGGAACAAATATATGGCTTTGGAACTTCAATCCACGATCGGAATCAAAAGTCCACCCCTCTAAAACCTCACCACTAGACAGATGGGTACTAAAAGATAAGGCCTTATCGCAAGACCTTAGCATACCGATAACTTGATGCACAATAGTGGGTTGTATAATCACGGCACACAAAGAGGTGTGATTCTCAAAATCATTCAAATCTAAGCGAAAGTCACCATGACTTCCCATCATCTTCCATTCACAAATGGCTAAAATAGCCAAAGAAGTCTAAGTCTTACGGCTAAGGGCATCGACTACAACTTTAGCCTTCCCCGGATGATATTGTAAATCAAAGTCATAGTCTTCGAGGTATTCCATCCATCTTCATTGACGGAGATTCAGATTGCGCTGAGTAAAGATATAGTTAAGACTCTTATGATCAGAGAAAACTTCAAAATGTTCTCCATACAAATAATGTCACCAACTCTTTAATGCAAAAACTACAACAGCGAGTTCTAGATCGTGAGTCGGATAATTCTGTTCATGGGGTTTCAATTGCCTTGAACCATAGGCGACAACTTTGCCTTCTTGCATAAGGACACAACCCAAACCACTTAGAGAAGCGTCATAATAAATGGCATAATCAATACCCCTCTCAGGAATGATAAGAATGAGTGCTAAAGTCAAACAAGTTTTTAGAAGCTGGAAAGTTTTCTCGGATGCCTTGCTCCATACAAACTTCACCCCTTGCAAGTAAGCTTTGTCAAAGAAGAGGCAACATGAGAGAAGTCTTTCACGAAGCGGCGATAATAACCCGCTAGACCCAAGAAACTACGAATCTTAAACATATTCTGTGGGGACTGCTAAACTAACATAGCTTCGATCTTAGAGGAGTCCACCGTTAAAAAACTTCTTGAAACAACATGCCCAAGAAATTTAACTTTCGATATCCAAAACTCACACTTAGAAAGTTTGCCGAAAAGGCGATGTTCTCGTTAAGTTTGTAAAGTAATATGCAAATGCTCCCCATGGAGCTCCTGAGTAGGTGAGTAGATGAGGATATCATCAATAAACACAATGATAAACTTGTCAAATATAAGTGAAAAACTCGTTGCATTAAGTCCATAAATGCAACCGGGTCATTGGTCAGCCCAAAAGGTATAGCCAATAATTTAAAGTGGCCATAATGAGACCAGAAAGCTGTTTTAGAGATATCAGAATCTCTAACCCGAAGTTGATGATAACTCAATCGGAGATTGGTCTTGGAGAAATACCTTGACCCTCGAAGTTGGTCAAGCAAATCGTCAATCCTAGGAAGAGGATACTTATTCTTCACGGTAACACGGTTTAGTTTATGATAGTCGATACACATACGGAGCACTCCATCCTTCTTCTTCACAAAAAGGACCGGAGCTCCCTATAGCGATACACTAGGATGAATGAAACCCTTGTGTTGGAAGTCTTCTAACTGAAGCTTTAACTCCTTTAATTCGACTAGTGCCATGCGATATGTAGGAATAGTAATAGGTGAAGTGTCGGGTACTAAGTCAATTGAAAACTCAATAGAGCGAACCGGTGGTAAACCTGACAGATCCTTTGGAAATACATGCGGATACTCGCAAACTACTTTAGGTAACTCCATGAAAGAAACCATACTTTCAATGGCCACTAAGCTAGCCAGAAACCCCAAAAAGAACTCCTTTCCCCCATGAAAAGACGAAGAGGGTAAAGAAAGATCTATGTGATCACCCTTGAATCGAAGGCGTTCTCCTTCAAGAGTAAAAAGAGTGACTTGCCTCTTGAAACAATCAATAGAAGCATGATATACCAATAGCCAATCCATTCCAAGAATGACGTCAAATCCTAAATTGGGTATAAGAATTAAGTCTACACTCAAACTCCTATTGGCTATATTAAGCACACACCCACGACACACTTGGTCCAAACATATAGTACCCCCGATAGGAGTATCTACACTTGAAGGAAAATTTAAACTATCTACCTTTAAACCTAAATTCATAGCAAAAGAGGATGATATAAATGAGTGAGACACACTCGTGTTAAATAAGTTGGATGCCTAAGAATTAAACAACAGAATGGTACCTCGAATAACTGAAGATCCCACTACTTCTAGCAGAATCAGATCAAGAGCAAGAAGTGCATAGTTACGGCCCTGAGCCTGAGATTGATGACCCCCATGGTTACCCTGATTATGTTGTGCCCCCTTACCAAAGTTCTGCTGGACACTCTAAGAAGATTAGGCCGGAGATTCTGGTGGTGGAGGTGATCGGAACACTGATTATCCCACAGAATTTTTTGGATTAGGAGGATGGGAACAATTTCAAATTAAGTGGCTTGGATCCCTACAATGGTGGTATGTCTTCGCATTGGAAGAAGTTCCTCTGCGAAACTTTCTCAGATACTGAGAACCTCCAAAGGAAGTCTTCTATCTAGACTGAAAGGACCTTTGTTGAGGTTGGGGTGCCAGAGTAATAGAATGATCCTGTCTATGTTTCTTCCAAGGCAGATTGGAGAAATCGGGCTTATTGCTCTTTATCGGAGGAATCATTTCACGACTCTTCTTCAGTTGCGTGTCTTTGCTCTCAACAGATAAGGCTCGGATCAAAGCTTCTATTAAGCTTATAATATCAAAGGTCGCTAAGCCCCTCTGAATGTAAGGCTTCAAACCACCTTCAAACTATGCCACCTTGAACTTATCATCGGTGAGTTGAGCTGAGGCAAATCATGCTAAGGCAAAGAAACAAGTCTCATACTCTGATACCATCATCTTCCCTTGAATGAGTTGGAAGAATTCAGTCCTCTTCGCATACGGAAAGGTTTAGGGAAATACTTGTCTAGGAAAAGACGTTTAAAACTGACCCAAGTCATTCTAGCCAATGGATTGGGCGAAACAGTGGTGTCACACCAATGAATAGCTTCTTTGATGACATGAAGGAAGCGGCATTAATGTGTGTGGCATCCTCCCGTAGATTGATATAGATGAAGATACGGTTTATCCTTTGGAACCAATCTTCAGCTACCATTGGATTGGATCCTCCTACGTAGGTAGGTGGATTTCAACGCTCGAAATCCCTCATCACCAGTCAGTGACGGGACTCAAGAGTATCGGGGACCACAGGTGGATTTGCACCTCTCCTCGGAGAACGGGGTGGAAGAGGCAGCAGAATCATCTGAACACCTCCTGTAACGTCCCTCATGGAATCTACCATAGCTTGGAGTAATTGGGTCCCACGGGAGCTTCCATATGCCCTGAAGAATTGGCATAATCTTCTTCCACTGCACCTCGATCTCCATGGACTCTACCTTGACCTCTTTTTCATGACAGTACAGATGCAACTGATGCTGAGTCACTAGCCTCTCATCGGCCACCTATCCCTTGGCCACGAGCACGAGCTCTAGT
Source organism: Hydrangea macrophylla (assembly GCA_033977485.1). Classification (NCBI taxonomy): domain Eukaryota; kingdom Viridiplantae; phylum Streptophyta; class Magnoliopsida; order Cornales; family Hydrangeaceae; genus Hydrangea; species Hydrangea macrophylla. The sequence goes on from CM066999.1 coordinate 27,900,886, forward strand.
ACGCGGCGGCATAACTAATGCCACAAGAAAATTAGGAGAGGGATGATTTAATAAAATGCTAAATGACCAGAAAGACAGTTAAATGCAAATAAGATGTCTCCTAGCACATATACAACGCTCAATGAATACCCTTCGTCCCAAAGTATTCAAACTCGATTAAGGTCTAATACCATTCTATAATGCCCCAAATCCCAGAAATTAGGGATTAGGGTGGTTAAATAACTAAACAGCCCAATTAAAACATTTTAAAATAGGAAAATTTGAAAGTCTGAAGATCCAGTCGATTGATCGAGACATCAGTCGACTGGTTCTGCAAGATACTGAGAGCATTTTTTTTGTTTTTTAACAGGCCGACCCAGTCGACTGACAAAAGGTCCGCTTAACTGGTTTTCAAACAGAGAGTTTAAAAAACATCTGACCCAGTCGATTGGGATAAGTCAGATCAACTGGGGCATGAAAAGTTCAATTGACTGGGGATACCCGAACGACTGCTTTTATAAGCACAGAGAGTCAAAATCCATTGAGTATAGAATCCAGTCAACTGGATGCCCGATCGTCGACTGGATTGTAGCAGCAGAATACTCTACAGCACAACAATCCCTATGTTCACCCCACTTCCCTCCCTAACGAATGGTTTTAACTCAATAAAAAGAGAAGTAAAAGCTATGGGACACCCTCCCTAATCAAGCATACTATAGGTGGCATTTTAAAGTTTAAACAACAATAGTAAAACATGTAAACTTGTGTGAATATAGTGACTTATGCCAAGATTACATGCCAACACGAATATAATAAGTTCTAACAGGTTTTGAGGAGTTCAAATATACAATTTTAGAGGAAAGCGGACTAACAAGCGTCTGATAACAAAACGACAACATGAATACATAACTTGCAATATCAACACATGTAATTACTACAATTTGAACCTAGGCATGAGGCCTCAAATTACGCTAAATTACACTAGATGAGCTATGTATTACATTAGAACAAAACTTCCTACACGTGGGGTCATTACTAAGCATGTGGCACACGATCATTCAAAGGCCTTACCCTTGTCCATTTCACCTGAAAATCATTTAAACATAGTTCATGAGCACGACGACCCATAGTCATATAATTCAAATGTAATAATGAATTTTATGCAGGAACGCGTGAATGCAATGGTTCATTGCCGAAGCAAAAAAAGATGTTGCCCGTAGGCCTTTTTGTGTATTTTCCAAACACTCACTCTCAATACATCACCCGGTCTATGGGCCACCATGCTATGGGGGGGCTTTAACCACCTCATACTGGTCTTTAGCTTATGATACCTATGGTTTGCAAGACCAGGAGATCGCATTCCTAATGGATCCAAACCTCACATTTCACACCCACAATCGGGATTATCTAAACTTCAAATCAAAATCCTCTCGCAAAGGTTTTTCATGATTTTTAAAATCTGGAAGTCCCTCGCATGGAGATCTTTCCCTTTTTAAATCGAAAGCCCCACAATGGAGGTCTTTCACCCAAAATCCTTTTCGTATATTTTCATGTTTATGCACGTGTTATGCTCACAACCATAGTCATACTAACCTCATGATATGAAATGTCAATAAGCATAATAACAATATTTCATAACATCAAATATAACCAAAGGTATGAAGTGTAGTCTGAGCATATTTATCAAAAATTAAATAAAGATCATAGACATGGCTTCAATTTCTATTTAAGCACATACGAACACTTAATCATGAAGGAAGAAAACACATAAACACCAAGAACACATAGCACTTAAGTAAATTTTCAAGAAAGATAGGTTTGGATTAATGACAAGTCAAACGTGCTCCAAACTTTGTAATATTCTAGTTTAAGTTTAGTTTTCATATAATACACTATATTAGAGAGTTATATGAACTATCTTTGATTCTTAGAATTTTTCCAAACCAAGAAAAGTAGTCGGATAAGAAAAACTTTGGTGTCCACGCGTGCTCCTTGTCGCAAGGAGTAACTTTAATGCATGGAGATTTGTCCGGAGATCGTCAGATCTAGATGATACCAAGGGTTTTATCCCTAAGCTTCGAGGGTTTCAAGGGTTTGAGGCCTTAGAGAGAAAGGAGAGAGAGATATAAAGAGAAAAAGTTGACAACTTATGAAAATAAAACATAACATGTTCTATTTATAGTAAGTGATTAGGTACAACTCTTAAAGCACATGGTACCACTCACATAAGCTGCTACATCTCACTAACTGTACCAGTTATGACAAAATTTAAAACACAGATAGTGAATCATTTGAGCACATGCTCCTTTCAGTCCAAAAATCTCATTTTCGAATTTCAGGTCAAGTCTAACATCACAGGTACAATGACCAAAATACTCATGTGACTAATTTTCTGAAAAATTTCAAATTAGTCTCCATTTTCATACCAAGTATTTAAATGCTCAATTAAGGTAAACTAACATTTAAGCATAAATAAAAATGCAAGTAATTACACACACACACACACACTCTCTCTCTCTCTCTCTATCCCTGTGTGTGTGTGTCCGTCCCCCACCACCACCATACCACCATCTCCGACGAGGTGTCCGACAAGGCCCACCAGTACCATTAATGCCACCAGGAGATCTCCATCGCTGGCCACTGTTTCAGGTATGTATATTTATGTATGTATTTATACGTATGTATATTTTAGAGTATATTTATATGTATTTATATGTATGTATAGTTAGAGTGTGTATATAGGTATATTGTCTATTGTTTGTTTTGTTGTTAATTAAATTTTACCCCCTATGATTATGCCCAGTTTTAATTTACTTTAATATTGCATCAGTAAGAATGAGAAGAAGAATGATGATATGGTTTTAGACAATTGATAGATTTAATTTAATTGAGGTTAATTTATGTCAATAGATTAAAAAAAAATTAGATGTAAATCCCTTGTTAGGGAATTCTAGTCGTTAAAAAGCAACTAAATATTTACAATTTTATTTAAGTCCTTCATTAGGGTAATTGTGTTTACTAAGATTCATTAGTTGTATATTATTCATACATTATGACCATTGTACCCATGTTCAAAGTGGTGAAATTTAACCAAGTTTTGAAAAGTGTAGAAATTTCACCAAGTTTTGAAATTTTTATCAGTAATTTTGTTTATGACGATTACACCATGTTCAAAGTGGTGAAATTTCACCAAGTTTTTAAGAGTGGTGAAATTTCATCAAGTTTTAAAAATTTTTAAATAATGATTTTTTTGCTTATAACGATTAAACCCTTGTTTAGAGTGGTGAAATTTCGCCATGTTTTGAAGAGTGGTGAAATTTCACCAAGTGTTGAAATTTTTATCAGTAATGATTTTTTTTTTCATTTATGACGATTATACTCCTATTCAAAGTGGTGAAATTTTTACCAAGTTTTGAAGAGTTGTGAAATTTCACCAAGTTTTGAAATTTTTATTAGTAATGATTTTTTTTTCATTTATGACTATTATACCCCCTGCTCAAAGTGGTAAAATTTCACCAAATTTTTAAGAGGGGTGAAATTTCACCAAATTTTGAAGTTTTTATCAATAATGAATTTTCGGTTATGACAATTATACCCTTGTTCAAAGTGGTGAAATTTCACCAAATTTTGAAGAGTGGTGAAATTTTACCAAGTTCTGAAATTTTTACCAGTAATGATTTTTTTCGTTTGTGACGATTATTACCCTAGTTAAAAATGGTGAAATTGCACCAAGTTTTAAGAGTGGTGAAATTTCACCAAGTTTGATATTTTTATCAACAATGATTTTTTTTTCTTATGACGATTATACGCTTGTCCAAAGTGGTGAAATTTCACCAAGTTTTAAAAATTTTATCAGTAATGATTTTTTTCATTTATGACGATTATACCCATGTTCAAACTGGTGAAATTTCACCTAGTTTTGAAAAGTGTAGAAATTTCACCAAGTTTTGAATTTTCTATCAGTGAATGAATTTTTTTTGTTTATAATTATTATACCCCGGTTCAAAGTGGTGAAATTTCACCAAGTTTTAAGAGTAGTGAAATTTCACCTAGTTTTGAATTTTTTTTCAATAATGATTTTTTTGATTATGACGATTAAACCCTTGTTTAGAGAGGTGAAATTTCACCATGTTTTGAAGAGTGGTGAAATTTTACCAAGTTTTGAAATTTTTACCAGTAATGATTTTTTTTCGTTTATGACAATTACACCCCTATTCAAAGTGGTGAAATTTCACCAAGTTTTGAAGAGTGGTGAAATTTCACCAAGTTTCGAAATTTTTATCAGTAATGATTTTTTTTCATTTATGATGATTAAACCCTTGTTTAGAGTGGTGAAATTTCACCATGTTTTGAAGAGTGGTGAAATTTCACCAAGTTTTGAAATTTTTATCAGTAATGATTTTTTTTCGTTTATGACGATTATACCCCTGTTCGAAGTGGTAAAATTTCACCAAGTTTTGAAGAGTGGTGAAATTTCACCAAATTTTGAAAATTTTATCAATAATTATTTTTTTTCATTTATGACGATTATACCCCTGTTCATAGTGCTGAAATTTCACCAAGTTTTAAGAGTAGTGAAATATCACCAAGTTTGATATTTTTATCAATATTGATTTTTTTTTTCTTATGACGATTATACCATGTCCAAAGTGGTGAAATTTCACCAAGTTTTAAAAATTTTATCAGTAATGATTTTTTTTCATTTATGATGATTATACCCATGTTCAAATTGGTGAAATTTCACCTACGTTTGAAAAGTGAGAAATTTCACCAAGTTTTGAAATTTTTATCAGTATATGATTTTTTTTTGTTTATGACGATTATACCCCTGTTCAAAGTGGTGAAATTTCACCAAGTGTTTAAGAGTGGTGAAATTTCACTAAGTTTTGAAATTTTTTCAATAATGATTTTTTTCCTTATGACGATTAAACCCTTGTTTAGAGTGGCGAAATTTCACCATGTTTTGAAGAGTGAAGAAATTTCACCAAGTTTTGAAATTTTTATCAGTAATGATTTTTTTTTTCGTTTATGATGATTATACCCCTGTTGATTTTTTTGCTTATGACGATTAAACCCTTGTTTAGAGTGGTGAAATTTCACCATGTTTTGAAGAGTGATGAAATTTCACCAAGTTTTGAAATTTTTATCAGTAATGATTTTTTTTTCATTTATGATGATTATACCCCTGTTCAAAGTGGTGAAATTTCACCAAGTTTTGAAATTTTTATTAATAATGATTTTTTTTCATTTATGACGATTATACCCATGTTCATAGTGGTAAAATTTCACCATATTTTTAAGAGGGGTGAAATTTAACAAAATTTTGAATTTTTATCAATAATAATTTTTTTCGCTTTTGACGATTATACCCTTGTTCAAAGTGGTGAAATTTCACCAAGTTTTGAAGAGTGGTGAAATTTCACTAAGTTCTGAAATTTTTACCAGTAATGATTTTTTTCGTTTGTGACGATTATAACCCTAGTTAAAAGTGGTGAAATTTCACCAAGTTTTAAGAGTGGTGAAATTTCACCAAATTTGATATTTTTATCAACACTAATTTTTTTTTCTTATGACGATTATACTTGTCCAAAGTGGTGAAATTTCACCAAGTTTTGAAGAGTGGTTGATGTTGTCAGAATCAAGATATAAAAAGTGTACTTTACTTTTCTAAGGATTTGTAGTAGTGAAAGCAAAGGTCGAACCCACAGAGATTGAATTACTACGACTCTTAATTTTAAAACCTAAATCTAATTAATTATGAAAACGAGATTTTGATTTGAATTTTAATTAAATTAATGAAACTAATGAAATTAAATTTAAATTATGAAAGCAATTAAATATTATTTTTATCCACCACTAGCTTCATAATAGGAATATTTATGCATTCAATTAGATTATTAAGTTGGATGATAATGGGGAATTGTAGCTACAAGCCCAATTCCTCCTTCAAGAAAATAACTATGGTTCAAGCACCAACATAATCCATCTTCGGTTAGCACGAATTATACCACACTAAACTAGGGTTGTGACATAATCCGTCTAACCTAGGCATGGACTATTCGGATACTTGATAGCACAATTCAATAAAGCACCATTACATGTAAATAATCTAAACAAGCACAGCAAGCATAGATCATTGAGCACATCACAGTCAAAATAGATCTAAGACAAGAATAAATTTTGAAAGTAATGATTTAATCAATAGAAGTACGATTTATTTATAAAAATTCTCGGAACATGTAATCATCATCCATGCATAATAAAGCTATAATAAAAACATAAATAAAACCCTATTACTTGGCTAGGGTTTCATTGAAACCCTAGATCTTGAGTTTAGTTGTCCATAGAAGTGGTAGATGGCAAGTAGTTGATGGAGGAGGCCATGGAAATCCTTGGACTTCTTCTTCTTCTCCTTGCTTCCCTCCCTTCAATGGCTGAAAGTGTGGTTGTATATATTGTGTGTATAATAATTGGCAACCCTTTAATTGAAGTAAAATAGGGTATATATAGATTTACAACAAGTTTTGGAAGCTTTCCTAACCCGAAACGCACTAAAACTGCTATATTTTGCAATCTGGACGTAATTAGGCAGTTTCGTTCGCATAGGAATCATCAGTATACTGAAATACGCAAGTTCCATTTTTACACATGTCGCGCGAGCGGGCCGCGCGAGCGCGATATTGGGAAGTCGCGCGCGCGGATCGCGCGAGCGATATTCTGGTTTTCGCGCGAGCGGGCCGCGCGCGCGATGTGGTTTTTTCAGCTTCTTTCAGGTTGTTTTTCTCCCTATTTAGCCTGGATTAGTGTTTTCTTTCAAAACCTGCTCTAAAACAGAAAAGGAAATAAAAATACATAAAAACATGATAAAATATGCTAACAAATGTGAATTAAGGCATGTAATTAGGATCTGTTCTCTCCCGATCAGTGGTGAAATTTCACCAAGTTTTAAGATTTTTACAGTTTTAAAACTTTTACCAGTAATGATTTTTTTCGTTTATACCCTTGTCCACTGTTTTGACATCCATAAATAGAAGTAGGGAAATTTCTCCACTGTTTTAAAAATTGGTCAAAACAGTGGTGAAATTTCATACCTTTTTAGGTCCCAAAATATTCTTCATAATAATATGAGCTCTGAAGCTATAACAACGTTCAATTCTAATTTTAATCTTGACAAGTTATGATATTTTGAAGTTTCAAAGGTAAAATAGTCATTTTGTAAATATTTTTCAAGCCAAATGGACACCGCTATTGTGTCCAGAACGTCGATGAACATTGGGGTAGGTCACCCTGTGTTATTTGAAAACTTTATTTATAGTAACTTATTAAAAGTAAGCCACAAGGACAATTTGATCATTTTATGATAAGTGTACTTTGTTAGGTGTCAAAATATTCGTCATAATAATATGATCTCATAAGCTTTAACGACGTTCAATTCTGATTTAATCTTAACAAGTTATGGTCTTTTAATGTTCAAGGGCAAAATTGTTATTTTATAAATATTTTAAAGCCAAATGGACCTCGTCATTTTGTCCAGAACGTCGATGAATCTTGGGATAGGTCACCTCATGTTATTTAAAGACTTTATGTATTTTCACTTATTAATAGTACGCTCCAAGGGCAATTTGGTCATTTTACAGTATGTGTACTTTTTAGGAGTCAAAATATTCTTCATAATAATGTGAGCTCACAAAATCTGACGACGTTCAAGTCTGGTTTAATCTTAACAAGTTATGGCATTTTAAATTTTCAAGGGCAAAATAGTCATTTTGCAAATATTTTCAAGCCAAATGGACCCTGCCATTGTGTCCAGAATGTCGATAAACCTTAAGGTATGTCATCCCGTGTTGTTTGAAGACTCTATTTATATTAACTTATTAAAAGTAAGCCCCAAGGGTAATTTGGTCATTTTATGGTATGTGTACTGTTTAGGTGTCAAAATATTTTTCACAATAATGTGAGATCACATGCCCTGATGACGTTCAATTATAGGTTAATCTTAACAAGTTATGACATTTTACAGCTTTAGGGGTAAAATAGTCATTTTATAAATATTTTCAGGCCAAATGGACCCCGCCATTATGTCCAGAACGTCGATGAACCTTGGGGCAAGTCACACCGTGTTATTTTGAAGACTTTATTTGTATTAACTTATTAAAAATAGGCTACAAGGGTAATTTGGTTATTTTACGGTATGAGGGACTTATTGATACACATTTTTTTAGTTGTCCTTAAATCAATACAATTACAATAAACTGTCCTTATATCTAATTGACCTAACAAAAATAGAGGACAAGGTTATCCAGTTAAAGATTGATTAAATAAAAAATAATCTATAAGCTGGAAAAACACCTCTAACCCTGTCAGGTTATCCAGTTCATATGCCATATTGACTCCATGTTAAATTACAGAAGGACTACTGGATTTTTATTGATAATTGTTTTAGGTGGTCCTATAGTCATGTTAGTTGAGAATAATATTTGGGATACAAAATTTAAGAACCATAGCATAATTCTTGTAAAATTCTATAATTCCCATATATAGCTCTCTTTTTTTTTTTTTGGAATAATTCTCATATTTAGTTTACAATGAATACAGACTCGCTACAACGGGATATAAGATCAAAAACTGTGGCATTATTCCATGAGCAACATACTAAGGACCAAATGTTATAAAATAAAAAAATTTCCAAACTTTCTATTCCTTTTTTTTTTCTTTATTTCTCTTTGTAACTAAGCTTGTCCATGGATTTGAAAGAGATTCACAAGTTGTAAAGCATTTTAATATTAAAGCTGATTAATTAACTTGAATTTTTTCAGTCTGAAAAATGGAAAAGGAATTTCTGCATGTTTCTTCACAAGCGATCATTCTTAAAAAAAAATTTAATGATATAATTGATGTGTTTTAGTATTGCTTCTAGCATAACCACCACGTCTACCAGTATACAAAATGACCTAATTGAAAATGATGGATTTACACATTGAAATGACTAATAAATTATTTCATTCAAATTTATGGACACGCAAATATGCCCTAAGTGCTTCTTTATTTTCTATCACTAAATTGATGAACCAAATAAAGAGTAAGGAAAACAAAAAAAAAAAAAAAAAAAACCAAAAAAAACCAACAAAAAAAAAATCAAAAAAAAAAAAAAAAAGACGATGAAAGAGAGTATAAGAATAGTAGCATGCCTATGCTATTAGTTGAAATAGTTGAACTCAACATAAGAATAATAGGAAACCAAGTACATTATTTTCATTAAACGAAAACACAAGTACAACTAGTACATAGAGAGACTTGTAATAAAATGTTAGTAAAACAACAAGCCATAATGACATTAGTTCGAACACAAACGGCCTCTGAAACTTCACTCCCTATCCATTTCAATTACATCCTGAAGATTTTTCAAAGTTATATTAAGATATGTAGAGTTACGAGTTGGCCTGAATATGACTATACTAGTTAGAATCAATGCGACGCTTGGAACGATCTTACCTTGCCATTTTGAATCGTTAAAGATCTTGTAGTTGATATTACCACTAATCTTTCCAGTGTGATCATTAACAACACAAAAGAAACAGCCGAGGCCATCCCGGGTAGGGGTCATGCTTTCCAAAATTCCTACGACAAGAGACTAACGACTAGGGCCGCTGTGGGGAATCGTGTCATGATGAGATTCCACTCTTCCATGTCTAAATATCCATAGTTGATGACTTGCAACTAAGGGTTTTTTCCCTTTCTAGAGGCCTCGTCCTCAGTGGACTCTGCTAAGACCCTTTGAACATACTCTTGGGTGTTAGCAACCCATTCATCCTCTGGTGACTTTTGTCACGACCCATCCTGCTACGCACAGAAATAGGACACGTGCCACGCCATCAAGGCTTATCCAGTTCTATTAAAGTCAAATAGCAGCAGAAAACATTATTAAAATCCATTAAAATCAGAGTTATAAAAAGTTTTGTTCAATTGAAACCTGTCCAAAGGAACACAGTTTTGGAAAACAGAGGTCCAGTCGACTGTGATAAAGTCTAGTCGACTGTGCCTGGCAGAAACCAAAACCCACAATTCTCATTAGGTGTCCAGTCGACTGATCAGGGAACCCAGTCGACTGCATTGGTCACTATTTGGATCAGTAGCTAAAATCTACAGTGGTCCAGTCGACTGAAGGATGGTCCAGTTGACTGATCTTGACACTATTCACTTTCAGTGTCTAAACCCCACGGGATCCAGTCGACTGATTCATGGTCCAGTCGACTGCTCCCCTGCTGGGCAGCCCTGTGTGAAATATTACAACTCATGCTTTTCCACATCAACAATAATCACAACCACCATACCTTGCAACGTTTTAAAACACAACTACAGGAGTTCAATTACAAGATTACCATACTACGGAACTAATCCATAATCCTATTACAACATTTTACGATTTACCAATCCTTACACAAGTTTAGGATTTAAAACGAAAACATATACAATTGTGGTTCCCCGGCGTTCTTCGGCCTCACTCATCACGCTTCTTCTTGTCTTTCTTCTTACCTGCAATGGAGTAAATCTCCACTGCTCAGCTATATGCTGAGTGCACAAGTCTAACATATGCAATATATAACAAAACATGCTTTAATCTCATAAATCATATCAATAGTCTCTAGGGAGAAAAATACGCCTTCATCCGGTAGCGGCAAGTCCAAGCCTTAAACCGCGATGTCAATGGCTAGTCCAAGCCTACAACCATTACATCCCCCAAGTGCCCTGGCAAGTCCAAGCCTTAAACCATGCACTGTAGTCGTCGCTACTAAAATTCTCAAACAACGAGAAGCTTACTCCGGCATGAATTTATATAAGACCCCCCTTTGACCCACATAGATAACTCAACGTGCTCACGTAAATTTGGACATGCTTTTCACAATTTAGCGTGTGCATAATTAACGGGCCTATAATTAACACATGAATTTTGCCCGGATCTCATTTTCGTCGTCGAAATATAAAACATGTATTTCTCTATATTTCACAAGTTAGAACTTCATATCTCGTGCGATTTCCCCCAAACTTTGAAGGATCGACCAGGAGGCTAATTAATCATCGGATTTCGAATTTGAAACAATTCCTACAAGTTTATACCTGTTTTTTGCAAATTCCTAGAAATTAGCTTTTTATAAACATTTGCCAAACATGGTCTAAGTAGTATCAAAACGTAGATCTTACCTCCATGAGTTCAAATCTTGAATTTGGTGAAAAACTGACGGACGAAAGGTCGCCGATCGTCGTCGCAAAGCCCGTGGCAACAATCTCCCTTTTCTCTCTCCTCTCTCTAGATATTTTCCAACTTTTGTAGAAATGAAATCTTATCCTCCACTATTTATAGAAAATCTTCTCGATAATCATGTTTACCTCCCCGCAGGTTTCTCAACTATCTAATAAATTCCGGAAACTTCACCTACGTCCATTTTATGCCTTTACGAGTGAAAATTATAAATTTCAAAAGTTTTCGACTAAGCCTCGTTTGGGTCCAAAAATAATGTCCGAAAACTAAATTATGTGGAATCTCTACACAACCTACCTTTTTATTTAACGTGTCGCTGACGTTCTCACCACAGTGCTCAAAATGATATATAAAAATATCGAGATTACCAGAAATTATACTACACAGTATAATTCACTATTCACGAAATAACAGATATCTCAAATAACATTTAATTCATGTAAATGTCATTTAACCATGCCAATGCAACATGAAACACCATGTTCCTGTGTCCTCTTTGACACCTCACCGTTGACCCACAGTCAACCTCATTCAAATTTTTAAATGACATTGAAAACCCTTGAAATTAAATTTATGCATTAAAACCCAATGATTTTCCGGAACGGGTGTGACAACTCTCCCCTCCAAAAAGAAAGTTTGTCCCCAAACTTATACCTCATACGTCGAACAGGTACGGATACTCATTCCTCATGTCTTCCTCATTTTCCCATGTAGCTTCTTCCACCGTGTGACTACGCCATAATACTTTTACCATCGAAATTGTCTTAGTTCTCAAGACTTGTTCCTTTCGATCTAGAATCTCTACCGGTTGTTCTACATAAGTCAAGTCTCCCTGAATTTGCAATGGTTCTGGCACTATGATCTTATTCACATCTGTCATACATCGTCTCAACATTGATACGTGAAATACATTGTGTACATGTTCAAATTCTGACGACAATGCCAATCGGTAAGCTACTGGACCTACCCTCTCTAGAATCTCAAAAGGTCCTATGAATCTTGGATTGAGCTTCCCCCTCTTTCCAAATCGTACAATGCCTTTCGAAGGCGATGCTCGCAAGTATACGAAATCTCCAACTTCAAAATTCATCGGTCGTCGTTTAGAGTCCGCATAGCTCTTATAACGGCTCTGAGCTACCTTAAGTCGCTCCTGAATCAACTTCACCTTCTCAGTAGTCACCTGTATTAACTCAGGTCCTAGTAACTTCCTTTCTCCAACCTCAGTCCAACAAACCGGTGATCGACATTTACGCCCATACAAAGCTTTATATGGTGCCATACCAATACTTGACTGAAATTCGTTGTTATACGCAAATTCAATCAATGGTAGGTGTTTTTCCCAATCACTCCCAAAATCCAATACACACGATCGTAACATATCTTCTAATGTCTGAATCATACGCTCCGACTGTCCATCGGTCTGAGGATGAAATGCAGTACTGAAACTCAACTTCGTACCCATAGCTGTCTGTAGACTTCCCCAAAACCTTGACGTAAAACTACTATCACGGTCCGATATGATCACGGCAGGTACCCCATGCAGTCTTACAATCTCTCTCACATACAATTATGCTAACTTGGACGGTTTAGTCGTCTTGATCGGTAGAAAATGAGCTGACTTGGTTAATCGGTCAACTATAACCCAAATCTTATCATTCTTATTGAATGATCGTGGAAATCCTGAAACAAAGTCCATTGTAATCTCAGCCCATTTACATTCTGACACTGGTAATGGTTGTAATAATCACGTAGGTACTTGTCTCTCTGCTTTGATCTGTTGACATGCCGAACATTCAGATACAAATTTAGCGACTTCACGCTTCATACCCTTCCACCTGAAGATTTCTCTTAAGTTTCGATACATTTTGTTGATTCCCGGATGTACTGAATATCGAGTACTATGTGATTCTTCTAAAATTCTCTCTTTCAAGCCTTCACATTCGGTACACATAATCGATTTTCCAGTTTCAACGTTCCTTGTTCTAATACGAAACCAGGTCACTTTCCTAAAGGTATCTCGTCTCTCATTTTGCATAAGTAGACATCGTTAAACTGTTCTTTCTTGATCTCATCAATAATATCTGGGTGTGCTATGATCGCCATCATTAAACCACTACTAGTCTCTGGAATTACATCCAATTCTAATCGTTCCATCTCCTTTACCAATTCTTTTTGTTGAGTTAGTTCGTCAGCTAAGTTCCTTGTCATTTTCCGGCTTAGGGCGTCGGCCACCACATTAGCCTTCCCAAGGTGATACTCTATCGAAAGATCGTAATCCTTCATCAATTCTAACCATCTTCTTTGTCTCATATTCAAATACCGTTGGGTGAAAATGTATTCAAACTCTTGTGGTCTGTGAATATCTCACACTTCTCCCCGTACAAGTAATGTCTCCAAATTTTCAAAGCATGAATTACTACGGCCAATTCAAGATCATGAGTCAGATAATTTACCTCATGTGTCTTTAGCTGCCTAGAAGCGTAAGCAATCACCTTGCCACCTTGCATAAGCACACATCCCAAACCTTGATGCGAAGCGTCACTATAGATTACAAATCCTTCGATTCCGGATGGTATTGTCAAAATAGGTGCCCTTGTCAACCTTGACTTCAACTCCTGAAAACTGTCTTCACATTCTTGGCTCCATTCAAAGGTAATCCCTTTCCTCATCAACTTGGTCATAGGTAAAGAAATCTTTGAGAAGTGCTCAATAAAACGGCGGTAATATCCTACTAATTCCAAGAAACTTTGAATTTCAGGTGCAGATGTCGGTCTTTGCCAATTTGATACAGCTTCTACTTTTGTGAGGATCAACTGCAACCCCATTCTTGTCAATCACGTGACCAAGAAAAGTAATACTAGATAACCAAAATTCACATTTCTTAAGTTTTCCAAATAGTTATTTCTCTCGCAATCTCTGAAGTATCAACCTCAAGTGGTTCTCGTGTTCTATCTCACTCGGTGAATAGATAAGAATGTCGTCGATGAACACTATCACAAAGTCATCAAGATAGTCATTAAAGACTCGATTCATAAGATCCATGAACGCGGCTGGTGCATTTGTAACTCCAAACGGCATGACTAAGAACTCATAATGTCGGTAGCGCGTTCTGAAGGCAGTTTTCTCGACGTCTTCAGCCTTCACTTTTAACTGATGGTAACCCGATCTCAAATCTATCTTCGAAAATACTTGAGCCCTACAAAGTTGATCAAATAGATCATCAATTCTCGGCAGTGGATACTTGTTCTTAATTGTCAACTTGTTCAACTCTCGGTAGTCGATGCACATATGCATTGAACCATCTTTCTTCCTTACAAACAACACTGGAGCTCCCCACGACGAAATACTTGGTCGAATGAAACCCTTGTCAAGTAGCTCTTGTAGTTGGATTTTCAGCTATTTCAATTCTATGGGTGCCATTCTATACGGTGCCTTTGATACTGGTCTTGAGTCTGGCATAACCTCAATAGTGAACTCAACCTCTCTCTCAATAAGAACATCTGGTAGGTCATCAGGAAATACATCTGGATATTCTCGCACTATCGGAATGTCTTCTAGTTTTAATTCGGTCGCTGAGACATCAGTCACTGAACATAGGAATCCTTGACATCCCTTTTTCAATAACCTTCCTACTCGGATAGCTGAAATCAAATACGGCAGCGGTATAACCCCACTCCCTTGGGAAACAAAAGTTCCCATGTACCGGTGATCAAAAATTAACCTCTTTTCGTTCACAGTCTATTGTGGCTTGGTTAAGAGCTAACCAATCCATTCCCTGTATCACATCGAAATGGTTCACCATAATCGATATAAGGTCTACGGTCATCAACTTCTCGTCTAGTTTGATCTCACAGTTCTTATATATAGTAGACGTCATTATTGATTTACTAAGTGGCACAGTAATAGACAATTCATATCCTAACGGTGCCGAATCAACATTCAAATGTTCAACAAAAGCATGCAATACAAATGAATGCGTAGATCCCGAGTATACAAGTATGCGTGCTAAGTGTGAACATATAAGCACCATACATGAGACTACTGTCTCTGAAGCAGTCATATCCCCTGGGTTCATCTGATATGCTCTTCCTTGAAGTTGTTCCGTCCTTTGTCCCCCGTCATTGGATTGTCTAGGCTTCGACCCACTAGAAGCCATAGAACTAACTCCTTGCTGAGGATACTTCCTCGGGCAATCCTTGGCTTGGTGCCCAAATACTCCACAATCATAACACTTGCCTCTCATATCGGGTGTTGAATTAGTACTACCCCCGCCTTGGTTCCTGTTCTGGGGTTTGGTCATGAAACATCGGCCTAAGTGTGGTCGGTTGCAAAGTGAACACAACGGTATGTTACTTGGCATTCTCCTGAAATCACTGAAACTAGAACCAGAGCCTCTTAGAAACGGCCTCTTGAAAGATCCGCCTTAGTTCCTATCACCACCCTCATTGCTTCGTTTATCGTGCTGGTTCTGCCTCGACCTTTCCATTCCGCCCTCGGCCACTAGCGCCGTTTATTCTACTGCTGCCACAGTCGAATGTTCATAGGTTTCCACCCTTAGACGAATATTTTCCCTTAAACCCTCTTCGAATTTCCTTGCCCTATCTTCCTCCTTTGGTACGGAACCCTTTCTAAATCTCAATAATGCATTGTACTTGGAAGTATATTCGGTTACAGTCATATCTCCCAGCTTCAAGTTATCAAATTCTCTCTTCTTTGCATTATAGGCGGCTCGCGGAAAGAACCGGCGATTGAATTCTGCCCTGAACCCCTCCCAAGTAATTGGTGCCCCTTGATCTAGAACATTTACCCACCAGTTCTGGGCTTCACCCTTCAGCACATCACTTGCATTTTCCATTTTCTCCCTGTCGTTCATCGGAATAGATCGGAAAATCCTCTCCATGTCCATGATCCAATGTTCTGCGAGCGTTGGATCGGGTGTCCCATAAAATTCCATTGGTTTCTTTCGAGCGAATTGTTCGGATACAGATCTTATGCCTCTAGTTTCGGGTGCATGCACTACAGTTATTGGTTCCACTTCGATTTGGGGCGTGGGAGGCAGTCGCTCCACTATATTTCGTATCATTTCTCCCATATTCCCCATCATTTCTGCCATTTCATTCATACGTCGAGTGTGTGGCGATAGATCTCGCTCTTCGTCACTTATGATTACAATCCTGTAGTTCTCAATGCATAAACACTATGCATGTACAACAATAACAATATCATGTATGTAAAACAACACACATATGCATCAAACATCTCTAATATGTATGGATGCAATCCAGAACATGTGCTAAATCACTAAACATTCCACTCGTCGTCGAACGTTCCCAAAGTTTTGTTACCTATAGCTCTGATACCACTAAATGTCACGACCCATCCCGCTACACGCGAAAATAGAACACGTGGCACGCCATCAAGGCTTATCCAGTTCTATTAAATTCAAATAGCAGCGGAAAATATTATTAAAATCCATTAAAATCAGAGTTATAAAAAGTTTTGTTCAATTGAAACCTGTCCAAAGGAACACAGTTTTGGAAAACAGAGGTCCAGTCGACTGTGATAGAGTCCAATCGACTGTGCCTGACAGAAACCAAAACCCACAATTCTCATCAGGTGTCCAGTCGACTGATCAGGGAACCTAGTCGACTGCATTGGTCACTATTTGGATCAATAGCTAATATCTACAGTGGTCCAGTCGATTGAAGGATGGTCCAGTCGACTGATCTTGACACTATTCACTTTCAGTGTCTAAACCCCACGGGATCCAATCGACTGATCCCCCAAGTGCCCTGGCAAGTCTAAGCCTTAAACCATGCACTGTAGTCGTCGCTACTAAAATTCTCAAACAACGAGAAGCTTACTCTGGCATGATTTTGTATAAGACCCCCCTTTGATCCACATAGATAACTCAACGTGCTCGCGTAAATTTAGACATGCTTTTCACAATTTAGCGCGTGCATAATTAACGGGCCTATAATTAACACATGAATTTTGCCCGGATCTCAATTTCATCGTCGAAATATAAAACATGTATTTCTCTATATTTCACAAGTTATAACTTCATACCTCGTGCGATTTCCCCCAAACTTTGAAGGATCGACTAGGAGGCTAATTAATCGTCGGATTTCGAATTTGAGACAATTCCTACAAGTTTATACCTGTTTTTCCCAAATTCTTAGAAATTAGCTTTTTATAAACATTTTCCAAACATGGCCTAAGTAGTATCAAAACGTAGATCTTACCTCCACGAGTTCAAATCTTGAATTTGGTGAAAAACTGGCGGACGAAAGGTCGCCGATCGTCGTCGCAAAGCCCGTGGCAACAATTCCCTTTTCTCTCTCCTCTCTCTAAATATTTTCCAACTTTTGTAGAAATGAAATCTTATCCTCCACTATTTATAGAAAATCTTCTCGGTAATCGTGTTTACCTCCCCGCAAGTTTCCCAACTATCTAATAAATTCCTGAAACTTCACCTACGTCCATTTTATGCCTTTATGAGTGAAAATTATAAATTTCAAACGTTTTCAACTAAGCCTCGTTTGGGTCCAAAAATAACGTCCGAAAACTAAAGTATGTGGAATCTCTACACAACCTACCTTTTTATTTAACCTGTCGCTCACGTTTTCACCACAGTGCTCAAAATGATATATAAAAATATCGAGATTACCAGAAATTATACTACACAGTATAATTCACTATTCACAAAATAACAGATATCTCAAATAGCATTTAATTCATGTAAATGTCATTTAACCATGCCAATGCAACATGAAACACCATGTTCCTGTGTCCTCTCTGACACCTCACCGTTAACCCACAGTCAACCTCATTCAAATTTTCAAATGACATTTAAAAGCCTTGAAATTAAATTTATGCATTAAAACCCAATGATTTTTCGAAACGGGTGTGACAACTCTCCCCTCCAAAAAGGAAGTTTGTCCCCAAACTTATACCTCATACGTCGAACAGGTACGGATACTCATTCTTTATGTCTTCCTCATTTTCCCATGTAGCTTCTTCCACCGTGTGACTACGCCATAATACTTTTACCATCGAAATTATCTTAGTTCTCAAGACTTGTTCCTTTCGATCTAGAATCTCTACTGGTTGTTCCACATAAGTCAAGTCTCCCTGAATTTGCAATGGTTCTGGCACTATGATCTTATTCACATCTGTTATACATCGTCTCAACATTGATACGTGAAATACATTGTGTACATGTTCCAATTCTGACGACAATGCCAATCGGTAAGCTATTGGGCCTACCCTCTCTAGAATCTCAAAAGGTCCTATGAATCTTGGATTGAGCTTTCCCCTCTTTCCAAATCGTGCAATGCCTTTTGAAGGCGATGCTCGCAAGTATACGAAATCCTCCAAGTCCAACCAGCCAACACCCTACCTAGCCGATATCCTAACTTTCTCTTCCGATGATGTCCGGGACTTACATTACCCCCATGATGATCCACTGGTGATAACGCTCTATATAGCCAATTACATGGTGAAGATGGTGCTTGTAGACACGGGAAGTTCCTCAGATATACTATTCACCTCAGTATTCAATCAGTTCGGGATATCAAGGGACCAGCTCTGACCAGTGGCCACTCCCTTGGTAGGATTCAATGGATCTAGAATACAACCACTCGGGATGATCGAGCTCCTAGTTTTGTTGGGGACCTACCTATAGCAAATTTCTGTGCTCATGAACTTCGCTATGGTGAAGGTCCTGTCTGCTTACAATGTCATCCTGAGAAAATAGACACTTAACAAAGCCAGAGCGGTTGTGTCTACCTATAGCCTGATAGTCAAGTTCCTGACTCCGTAAGGTCCAAGAAGTCTGAGGGGAGATCAAGCAATAGCCCAGAGCTGCTACGTCAATTCCTTGCGCAAGGAGGCTATTTTAGAAGATTGAACATCCAGGATCCAAGGGACGCTAGGGATAGAGTTAGCGCAGTTAAAGAACTCGGCCAAGTAGTACTGAATCCTTAGTTTCCCAACCGAACTGTTAGCATTGGAACTCTCCTCGAACCAGATCTCAGAGAAAAGCTCATCTAGTTCTTAGACAGAACCAGGATGTCTTCTCCTGGAGCCACGAGGACATACCCGGGATCAATCCCCGAGTCATGTCTCACCGATTTAATGTTGATACCAGCAACCACCCAGTTAAACAAAAGAGGAAGGGAATGGCACCCGAGAGACATGAAGTAGCACAGGAGGAGGTTGAAAAGCTCCTTAAAGCAAAATCAATCAGAGAAGTGCAATACCCCGACTGGTTGGCCAAAGTGGTACTAGTCAAGAAGAGCAATGAAAAATAAAGAATGTGTATGGACTTTACTGACCTCAATAAGGCATGTCTTAAGGATTGCTACCCGCTACCTCGGATTGATCTACTGGTGGATGCAACAGTAGGCCACTCACTCCTCTCCTTCATGGACGCATACTCTGGATATAACCAGATCCGTATGTTCCCCGGTGACGAGGAGAAGACTTCATTCATGATCGATCAGGGAATGTACTGCCACAAAGTGATGCCCTTCGGCCTGAAAAATGCCAGGGCAACCTATCAGCGCCTAGTGAATCATATTTAATTGAAAAAATGATGGAGGTTTACGTTGACGACCTCCTGGTCAAGAGTCGTGACGAGTCTGACCATCTCGGGCATTTAGCCGGGGCCTTTAGCATCTTAAAAAAATTCTGGATAAGATTGAACCTGGCTAAATGAGCACTTGAAGTCCGGTATAGGAAGTTCTTGGGGCACCTATTCAGTCGAAGGAGAATTAAAGCCAATCCCGCGAAGATGCAAGCCATTATCAACATGCGGTCACCCAAGTCAACAAAGGAGGTACAGAGCCTAACAAGTCGGGTGGCAGCATTGAACAGATTCGTATCCCGGGCGACTAACTGGTATCTGTCGTTCTTCAAGATCCTCCGTAAAGCCTTTGAGTGGACAGAGGAGTGTGAAGAGGCATTTTAAGCACTCAAGTAGTACCTGATATTGCCTCCCCTACTCTCAACCCCCGTACCAAAGGAGAATTGTTTCTTTACCTGGCGGTATCACCTTCGGCAGTAAGCTCGGCACTGATCAAAGAAAAACACAGGATATAGTACCCGGTCCATTACACAAGTCGGGCACTCTAAGGCGTGAAAGGCGATTCTTCGGAATAGAGAAGCTTGCCTTTGTGCTCATCACCTCGGCTTGAAGGCTATGTCCGTATTTCCAGGCCTGTATCATAGTGGTTCTCACTGATCAGCCTCTACGCATAATTTTGTCCTAGCCAAAAACTTCCAGGAGACTCATAAAGTGGGCATTGGAATTAGAAGAGTTCGAGGTAATCTACAGAACCTGAACAGCAATTAAGGGGTAGGCAGTGGCAGACTTCCTTGTAGAATTCACCTACCCAGAGGATCCAGTTGAAGAGTCCTACCAACCCGAACTACTGCCCGAGCTATAGTACGACATCCCGACCTGGACACTTTATGTGGACGGGTCCTCCAACTAGCAGGGCAGCGGGGCAGGGGTCATCCTGACCACACCCGATGGAATCCAGCTCGAATATGCCCTAAGGTTCAGATTTTAGGCTTCTAATAATGAAGCCGAGTATAAGGCCTTGTTGGTCGGGCTGCAGTTGGCTACCTCAATGGGCACACGGCAAATTCAAGGGTAAAGTGACTCCCAGTTGGTTGTCAAGCAAGTCTGCTAGTAGCATGAAGCCCGGGAATATCACATGGTGGCCTACCTGGCCCTTATTCGAATAGTTACAAAGAATCTCAAAGGGTTCTCCATTAAACAGATCCCAAGGGAAGAAAATACAAGGGCCGATCAATTAGCACGGTTAGTATCATCTTCAGAGTCAGATCTCCCCGGGATAAGAGTAGAGTACTTAATTACCCAAACCCAATGTGTCCAACTCGAAAGGCATAGACGTCAACCCGGTTGATTTAGGACCCAGCTAGATGGACCCCATTGTAACTTTCCTCAACACTGGGAGCCTAACGGTCGGGAAGGATGAAGCCCAACACGTCAAATACTTGATGATGGGCTGTATAAAATGGGATTTTCTATCCCCTACCTCTGATGCATCCACCCTGCCCAGGTCCAAGCAATCTTGTACGAGATCCAAGAAGGAGTATGTGGAAGCCACATTAGAGGCCGGGCGCTATCCCGTAGGGCTCTGTTACAAGGTTACTACTGGCCTACAATGGTCCGAAACTCCCAAGATTATGTCAGGTGGTGTGACAAGTGTCAAAGATATACAAGCATGATTAACCGCCTGGGAGAAATACAAACTCCAATCCTCATTCCCTGGTATCGTCGGTCCGCTTCCCATGGCAAAAGGCTAGGTTAAGTTTGCGATCATCGTAGTAGACTACTTTACCAAGTAGGTAGAGGCCGAGCCCTTGGCAACTATAACTAAGAAGAAGATGGAGAGTTTTATTGAGAAGAACATCCTAAGCAGGTTCGGCGTGCCCCGGGTACTGACCAGTGATAACGGAAGACAGTTTGACACCCCGGTATTCAGGTAATTTTGCTCAGGCTATGGGATATCCAATCACTACTCTTCTCATGAGCATCCTCAAGCCAATGGATAAGCGGAGGTAACAAACCAGGCAATTCTGTAGTACATCATGTCCAGACTTGAAAAAACCAAAGGCCTCTAGGCAGAAGAACTACCGACCCTTCTATGGGCCTACTGTACTACTCCCCGAGTGGCAAAAGGAGAAAAACCTTTCTCGCTCACCTATGGCATTGAGGCAGTAGTACCCATAGAGCTCAGACTACCAACTTACTAGGTGGCAAATTTCAGCGAGCAAGGCAACGAAGAAGCCCTTAGAGGAAACTCGACCTAATAAAAGAAAAAAAAAAAAGATCGGGCATACCTAAAGGTGGCAGCATACAAGCAGAGGGTCTCACAGTACTTCAATAGCAAGGTAAGGCATCGTAATTTTTAAGTCAAGGACCTCGTTCTCAAAGCAATCAAATAGTCCACCAAAATCCCGAGTCATTGGAAGTTGGGACCAAACTGGGAAGGCCCTTATACGGTGACCTGGGTCAACTGACCGGGAACCTATTGGTTGCAAACACTGGGCAGACAGGACCTATCATACCCCTGGAATGTGGGGCACCTACGGAAGTACCTTCAGTAAAATAGGGATCAATGTTGGTTAGGGTTTTCTTTATACAAGTTGTAGCTCCTTTCCGAGCATTTTTCAAAATGAATAAAATATTTCTCATGCAATGAATGTTCTTTACCAGTATTCTACTGCCCCTAAAAGATCTCAGGGTCATACCCGAGGCACTAAAAAGACTTCGGAGGCACACCCGAGGCACCAAAAAGACCTCGGGGTCACACCTGAGGCACTAAAAAGACCTCGGGGTCATACCCGAGGCACCAGAAAGACCTCAGGATCATGCTCGAGGCATTGGTTTTGCTTAGGTCCATAACCTATGATGGGGGCTGATTCCCCTAGCTGGCTGATGATAGCAAACTTAAAAAGACCCTGGACTACCAACGTTCTAGGTCGGTTCCCTACAGTCACTTTCTCTGCACATACCTACCTTAGCAAAAGCTTGGGGGGCAGGGGAAATATCGAACTAATATAGGAAATCACACTGGGAATTAACAAGACTTGGAATTAATTAAGTATAAACCGTAAACATTTCTAAGTACCTATAGGGGTGGGCACACTTCGGGTCAACCCGAAGTTTCGAACCAAACCCGAAATTTAATTACAATACGGATCGGTTATTTTGGGTTGTCCAAAATTTTGGATCGAAACTGAACCATTCTCACAAGATTCAGTTCGGATTTCGAAAGGAGTTTCCCAAACTTTGGTCAACCCGAATATTCGAAATATAAAAAGAGTATATAATACATCCTCCTACTGACCAAGTAATGTCCCACATATATATATATTATATGCAATATCCCTCTGTCCAATGCATATAAAAAGATTATCATATGTATTAATTTAATCCCCTCACACACCCCAATGCCCTTTCACACTGCCCAACCCAAAACCCACATGCCTCCTTTAGTCCTTGCCTTGTTTTGAACTAACAAGTAACACCCACCCTATCTCAGTTTCTCTCACTCATTCTATTAGCATTTAGTAACACACACTCTCTCTCTCTGCTTGTTTTTCAGAAAACATCTCTCTCTCTCTTCAGCTCAACTCCTCTCTCTCTCTCTCTCTCTCTCTCTCTCTCTCACTCCACCAGGCACTCGCACCATCGCCCGCCATCGCCCACCACCAGATCCCCATGTCTTCTCTTTCTCTTTCTCTCATTAGTGGACATACTCATCTCTGGCGATGGCTCTCTAGGGACTCTCTCTCTCTCCGGCAACTCTCTATTCTCCGACAACTCTGGTTGTTTTTTTGTCGTTGAAGAAGTTAGAACTGAAGTTTCGAACCGAACCCAAATTTCTATTTGGAAACCGAACTGTAGTTTCAATCTTTAGTATCGTTCGGTTATCGGTACCATTCTTGCCAACCCGAACCCAATCAACCCGACCCGAACTTTACAGTTCGAACCCAAATCGACTGATTGCCCACCCCTAAGTACCTACAATGCCTGAGTTAACTGACCGGACAGTAATAGGATTACTATCCCGAACGGGACCCACAAACCTCCTAGCCATCAACGGCTCGGGACATTTAAGGGCATCACAGGTCCCTAAAAAACTAAGTGCTCCCTACCGGTCACAGTCCTAAACCTTTTGCTAAGGCAGGGTCACGAGAGGCTAACAACCGGTTGGGCACAAGCAATTATAACAAACACATGCATACAAGTAAAAGAACAAAAATATTGCTACAAAAGGTGACCTCGAAGAGCCTTTTGTCATTACTAGTTGCAATAGGTACACTGCCTAGGGGGCAATTATAGTAGCCTCCCAAAAAAAAAAGAAAATAATTACAGGTACAGGTCGGGGACTAAGAATCATCAACCACCACCACTTCATCCCCGGTCTCCCCGACCTCTTCGCTAGTAGTGTCCTCGGTTGGCGTGTCTTCAATGACGGCTCCTTCAGTAGCATCGGGTCCCATCTCCCAGTAGGTAGAGTTCGACCCCGTGTAACCAGTAAGGTCTAGCTCGGGATGGTCCAGAGCCAGCCTTCTTTTCAGGTCCGCGTACCCCTGAAAAAGCCGTCGTCGTTAGACCTTGGTGCCTCCTCCTAGACAGTTTCAGCCTCATCCAGGGCCTTCTTTGCAGATTCTTAACCCTTTCGGGCTATCCCCAGCACCGTCAGAACGGTCTCTAACTCCTCCTGAGCCACTCCAAGCTCAAGAGCCAGCCCCTTCACTTTGTCCTTCTCCAGAGCTAAGGCAATTTCCTTAGCCTCCAAGGCTGCCCTCTCGTTTGAAAGAGCGGCCTCAGCAGTGGTCGCTTTCTCAGCCAAGGCAGGAAAGAAAGATTCAGCCCCAGTAGCCATGCAGCCAACCTACAAAGAACAAGGTAGAAACTGATCGGCCTCACCCAACAACTGGTTAACAAAAAATAAAAATGAAGGAAACAGGGCAAGTTACTTACAAAGTGAGAGAGACTATAAAGCCATCACTAGAACGCCTGCGGAAACATCCTGGCGCACATCTCCAACTGGCTCAGGAGAAGGCCTGGCCTGATCCTCTCCCGAATCTTTAAGGACTCTCCCAGCGCCATCCCAGTCGGTACGTTCACCCCGGGAGTGGTGTCTTGTACAACCACCCGCGGAGTCGATGTCTTGACCGACTCTAGGCAAATCCGCCTTAGCGGCTGACTACCAGCAGCAGGCTCAGCAGCTGGTCTCTTCCTCCTCTTAACTGCCCGAGCAGTAGTAGTGGCCTCTCTTGTCCTCAATGCTTCGGGATCACGCCTTGGGCCCATTTCTGCAAAAGAGAAAAAGTAGGCGATAAGCGATCAGGAGAGCGATAAATAATAACTAGGGGTAGTAAAGATAACTCCAAAGGAAAGAACTTACCAGGAATGATTGGAGGGAGACAGGTGCCCTAAAGGGCTAACTGGGCTCGTAACTGATTTTCTGAACTCCCGCCCGGGTCAAAATGTCCACAATGTTGGTTGGGTCCTCAGCCAAGGCCCGGATCTTGTCTTGGCGGGTTAGATGCTCCCACTACAAAAAGAACATCCTGGTCAATCCAATAGAAAGATAAAAAATGAAAAGTAGATGCAAGATGGGGCTTACTCCTCAACCTCCCCGCACAGGATTATTTCCCACGTGCTTATTGCTTATTTACGTAGACAAAAGCTCCTAACTACTAGTTTTTGAGCAAAAGACTATAGAAAGACAAAGAAAAGAAAAATCAAACATAAAGGAAAAAATCAACCATGCATTTAATGCCATGACAATGACATACATGCATATACGTAGGAAATATGGAAACTTTCTTCTTCTTCTTCTTCTTCTTCTTCTTCTCTCTCTCTCTCTCTCTCTCTATCTCTCTCTCTCTCTCTCTCTGTGTCATTTAAAGCCAGTGTCAAAAGAAGAAAATATTGTGCAAAAAGTTAATGAAATTGGGAAAGCTTCCTTTTCATCCCTGTTTAATGACGAATTCTCTCAGCCTTAAATTAGCAAAACTAATCAACTTCACTATAAATAGACAGCCAAGAGACAGAGAGTAGGGGACATACAATCATAGCCATGGAGACAGACTCACGCACAACACAACACAAAACCAAAGAGAGAGAGAAGTCTAGGAAGGTTACCATGTGATCACTTCATAGTGTCTTTAGGAGTAGAAACTTAAGTTTTCTTTATTTTTTCTAGTTCTAAAAGTTGTAAAGATTTTCTTTTATGTAATTGATGATTTCATGTTAAAAAATATGCAACAAAACTGTGTACTATATTTTTCAAATTAGTTCTTACATATTTGTTTTCTTGCAGGTCCTTTGTTAATTTGTAATAGAAAAATGTTTCTATTAAAATTTTGATTTCAAGTCCAAAGTATTTGTAATTATTTTAATCTATTGTATGAAAAATTAGTTTTTAGATTTTAGTTTTATTAATGTTTTTTAGTATTGTTAGTAGTTGTAGATTTTCCCCAAAATAGTTTGAAATCCCAACTTTCCAGTTCTTGTAACCAAAATTTCATTCACTGTAAGACACAATTTGCAAGTAAATGTCAGATTTCTTTGTTACATAGTTGTTATAATCACCTATTAAAGCCACAAGCATACCATATCCACATTCCACTATAAGCCTTGCATGTGTTCTTGGAGTTCACCCACTGTGAACCAGCAAGAAATCAAAGGCAAAGGTTTAGTATTTTATTTTTAGTTCAGTATTTGAATTTATATATGTTTTATTAGCTTAGTTGTACTAAACTTTGTTATTTTGCAGATTCCACTAATTCAATCCCAGCTTATGTTAAGAGAAGAAAAATTATCTTAATATTAGTTTTCAATCTTACCTTGGTGTTATGACCTTTATCCTAATTGGAAAGTAATTGTGTACACCTATTTAATTTATCTTTAGAAGATTATTTAGAAGACAATTTCAATTCTAAAAATGGTAGGCTAAAACTTTGATTGGAGATATGGAATAAAAACTCAGAAATTACAACTTCAGTGCACTAATCTTAAATGGGCAAATTTATCTAAATGGTTGTTTTTCCATTCATGGCCAAAAATATCTATTGTTTATGACTATTTAACATATTTATTGACTATGGTTATATTGGACCTCAAAAGATTACGTATGTGAAATAAGAATTTAATTATATGAATTGTCAAATTATGCCTTTTGTCATAAAAAACACCTAGCATACAAAATAATTTATTTAATAAAGTTAATATTTCAAATATGTGTATATATATATTTCTATCAATTGATGGACAAGCAATTGTGTAGTGGCAGAATGGTGGGAATTGGGCGTTGAATAACCCACGTCCGCGGCGAGTCATAGTTCGAACATGGCTACTGCTCGATTGCATCTTTATTTTTCTTTAAACTAAATGACGTCGCTTCATATCAAACCTGACATACTTGATATGACTTCAACTGATATAAGTTTTTTTTCAAATAAAGAATTACTCTGCAGTCTAAAATGCCAAATCCTTTTCAAAAGCATAGAAGGAGTGTGATCTAGTGTTGATTTGCATATTCTCAATCCCTTTAAATCATTTCTCCCAAATTAATTAATACTTCATGTTTTTCAATAACTTAGATTAAATGTATGTATTATTTCCATCTTTCGCTATAAGAAAATCCAAAAAGTTCATTTCATATAAATCTAGTTTTTATTCTTTTTCTTCATTTTTCTTACTAGTATCTTACTTAATTTATTGTGTACTATTAAAACCTTTACCGTAAACTACTAAAAAAAATATAGCTTTTAATTAAGTTTTACTGCAAACAAATAAGAACTTGTAGTGTAGAAAAAGCCCCAAAATTCCATCATCTTTTATTTTCTTTTTAGGGACAAAATTATTATTTCTTATCTTTAAAATCTTTTTACCGTTCCCTATGGTTTGATCTGGTCTTACCAAAACTTTATTACTTGTACGATCACTTACACTTGGGTGTTAATAAGAAAACGCATTAATAGGACGTTGTCAAGTTTTTGGCGATGTTGCCTGGGAACGGTTAAAAATTAAAAAAAAAAAAAAAAAAAAAAAAAGTTAGGTCTAAAACTATTTCTCCCACTTTATATATATATATATATATATATTCTACCTTATAAATAATCTAGTTTTCTTTTTAAGAAAATAATAATAATAATAATAATATACAAATAAAAAAGGGTGATGCTATTTCCACTCCATCATTGAACTAAGGCACTCCATGGTACCATTTTTAAAGCATGTGGTACATGCATGTCATGCATTACATACATGGTACAACATGCTCTAATAGTGGTACTATGGAGTGCATTGGTTCAATGATGGAGTGGAAATAACAATTCCCATAAAAAACTGTAGATAATTTTTCTTTGATAAATATATAAATATATATTTATAAGTATGTACGTGTCCATCTTCTAAAAAAAAAGACATACATATATACATATATAAACCTATCTTCTAAAAAATAAATAAATAAATAAAAGGTTTTTTTTTTACTTAGTTATAAATAATAATAATAATATTTTCAAAACTTAGTTTTTTTTTACTTCATATGTCCTTAGATACTACTAAGACTTTATATCAAGTACCGCATAATTCTAATAATTTTAGTGATTCATCTAGTATACAATTTCTTAGAATAATGGCTAAAATTGAAGGCATAGAAGGAATAGTTGATGACGCTCATAGTGAACATGGGGATAATATACCACAATTTATTTTACCAAAACGTGAACAACACTCTTTACGTAATCTATTTACCCCAGAACGAAACATCACTCCTTTTTCCATCACTCTACCTAGACATACGAGAAATTTTCACTTTAGATAAGACATGATTCCACTCTTACCAACTTTCCATGGAATGGGGTTAGAACGTGCTTATTTACATATTCGTGAATTTGAAGAAGCTTGTAGTACGTTCTCTGATCAAAGTTGTCCCCTTGAGATTATCCGTCTCAAGCTTTTTCCTTTTTCTTTAAAAGAGAAAGCTAAAGCTTGGCTTTTATCTCTCCGTCCTGGATCTATAACTTCATGGCAGGATATGAATGAAGCCTTTCTAAATGAATTCTACATGATGCAACAAATTAAACTTTTCACTCAAAAAGAGAAGGAACCATGCCCTGAAGACTGGGAATGTTTTGAAGATCTCCTACTTGCTTGTCCACATCATGGATTTAAAAAATGGCGCATAATTAATTTCTTTTATGAAGGATTAGATCCAGAGTCAAAGAAATTAATTGAAGCCATGTGTCAAGGGGAATTTTTTAAAAATGTTGACGAAGTTGAATCATACTTTGATTGGCTTGGCGAAAATGCTCCACAATGGGAAAAAGAAGAAATTACTAGGAAATAAAAGGCTAAAAGTTCACAGCATTCTCAATCAGAAGATGAAAAATTGAAGAATTAACTCGTAAGTTAGAAACTTTTAAATTGGAGAAAGCTAATCCTCCTCTATCTAAGAAGAAACTAGAACTTTGCAGTACATGTCATATGATGGGGTACTCTACAGAAAAATACCTTAATACTCCTGTTTATCAAAGATTTACCCCCACGCAAAAAGTTCTATTATATAACTCAAAATTACATCTTCTTAGAAGAAAGATGAAATCTAGATGGACTAGTCCGTATATAGTTAAAAATGTTTATCCTTATGGAACTGTCAAGATTGAGGACCCTAAAGATGGAAATATATTTAAAGTTAATAGGCATAGATTAAAGCCATTTTTAGAAAGATTTGAACCTGAGTTGGAGTCCATTCCTTTGGAGGACCACAACTATAATGTTCCTTAATATCTTAAATCATAATTAGTATAGGATATAGTGTATCAATGTATTTATGTTTTCATAGTCCTATACTCTTATTTTGATCACTTTGTATACATATATATATATATACAATAATGCTATGTGCACCGAAAATTGCACATAGTAGGACTCATGTATATATATGTTAAATTCTTTAATGTCATTATTATTCTATCTTTTTCTTTGTTTGTTTCTTTTTATTACAGGTGTTATCTTTAACTTCTCCTTACTTTTTCTCATCTCACTCATTGAGAACAATGTCAGACTCAGTTGGGGGGGGTGGGGGGGTGGGGACGGTTTCACGATTAACACTTGTTTGCTTGTTTTATCTTTATTTAAAATTATTTAGCTAAAAAAAATTAAAATTTAAAAAATATGATAAGTTTTTTTTTTTATGGAGAGCTACACTGAAAAAGAGAAAATGGTTATAAATAGGGCTTTAAACACTAAAAACTTTATCCATCTCTCTTTTTCCTTTCTTTTTCTTCTTCCTTTCTCTTTCCTCTTTCAACCACGGCGATCTCTCCCTCTCTCGCGGTGACTTTCTGTCTCTCTCGGACTCTAGCCTTGATCTCTCTCAATCTCCCATTTTTTTTTTATTTCTACGATCCAAAATCAAGATCCACTCTATCGATCACTAAAGGTAAGATCTAAAATCTAGCAAAAAGCTTGATTTTGATTTTATTTTCTATTTATTCCGATTTTGCTTAAATTTTTATTTTAGATTTTTATTTCTCTCTTTTCCATTATATAACAAAAAAATGAAATCCATAAGTTGCAGGTACTCGTCAAAGAAGCTTGGAAATACCACTCAATCCACGGCCCTACCAAGTTCTCAGATCTCTGTGTGACAGGTGATATTTTTCCATTTCAGATTTAAACTACAAAAATGGACGATGCGCTAATTACCGGTCTTATGTATTTTGAACTTTACCTTGTTATTTTCCTAATTGTTGTTATTATAATGCTGCATTGCCCTTGTTAAAAAATAAAAAAATAATAAATAATAAATAATAAATAATAAATAATAAATAATAAAAAATAATAATAATAATAAAAAGAGAAAGAGAGAAAAATGTAGTTTTGTTTTTTAAGTAGTTTTTAGAATTTGAAAAAAATAATAATTAATTAATTAATTTTTTTTTAGTTTCTGAAAAAATATATATTTCTTAATATAAACATAATTTTTAAATAATTTTCCCACCCACCCCCTCTAAGCTCTCTTTAATTAGATCTTAGTTGACAGTTGGAAGGAGCGGAGGGTAGAGTCTAGCCTCTCTTGTTGGCTGAGAGTATAAAAAATGAATCCGACAGTCGATGACCAGACATTAATGGGTCGCTCACTTGTCTCTGAGCAGAAGAAACCCTTTGCTGGCACTAGCCTTTATGCCATCAAAAGGAAAGCTAAAATGTTACGATGTTGTTTGAATTGTTATAGCGGGAAAATTAAAATTTTTAAATTTGAGTTAAACTGAAATGAAGATAGTACGTATTTGCCTATGAGGCTTAGAGGCATAATACGGATCAAATTTTTTGTTTTTGTTTTCTCTTTACAATTTCATTTTCCCCTTGTTTTCTCACAAACCAAACGAAGGTATAAATATAATGGCATGTTCAGGAAAGTCTAACTGAAACAGAATCAGTTCATGTCTAACATTTATCCAGTGTTTGTGAGAATCAAGTTTAGTGAGTATTTGTTTCTTGCAAAAGAATCTGATCCAGTCTAATAAATTTCTTAAAGCTTGTTTAATATGACAAAACCTTCACTCTCGCAAGAATCGAATAAAAAGTCAGACTTTGATTGAACTAGATTCTAGTTTAAATATTCATAATAGGCCCTAAGGTTTTAGCACAATCGATGATTAGATTAACCATTTTTTTTTTTTTTGTAAGCTGTGTTTTGGATGCTGAGAAAATGTAGCGGGAAAATCAACTTCAATTGAGTTAACAGAACGGAAAGAGCCTAGTTAAAAATATAAAAAAATAAAAAATAAAAATAAAAGAGGCTAAGATTTATGTTTTCTCTTTACAAATTCATTTTCCATCGTTTTCTCACCAACCAAACGAAGGTATAGATTTCCCTCTCAAAAAAAAACCTAAGGTATAGGTTTTAGGCTTTTAGCACTATCATTGAATAGATTAATGGATCGAAATGGAGAGACGAGTTGAAGTGATAATTTCTACAGATTTGTTGCAGCTGCAAATTCTATAGTGGCTGTGTATTCGACATTTGAAATGGGAGCTTCAGTTTGGGAAATTACAAGAGGAGCCACTTTGTTTCCTGAGGTTTTACAGGTCTGGTTCGACTTCGGCCATGATCAGGTTCTCTTTCTCTCCGTCACTGTAGTTCAAATTCTTACTAATCTCCTTCCCCACTCTCTCTCTCTCTCTCGCGATAATATTTGTATATATGTATCGTGCCTTTTCTATTCGAATTTGTTAAAATTAGGGCACTATATGAATTGAGCCGCTGAACAAACCCTCCTGAACATGCGCGATAAGGCTTGGTTTGACTCGTTTAATAAACCAACACTGTTACAGGCACTGAAATGGTGCACCGAATGATCAGTGCCCTCCATTTCGGTGGACCTCACGCCCTGTATGTATGGGTTCCACCGAAATGGAGGACACCGATCATTCGGTGCCCCAAGACTTACTCTTAATAAACAAGTCGAGCTCAAATGCACGCAAGCTCGGCTAAATAGATGTTTTCCATACTCTCATAAATATGATCTAGCCTGACGACTTCTCCAACTGTGGTTCTAGAAAACCACATATCCAGTATTTCAAAGCAATGGCCAACCAGTCTTTTACTTTAAAGATCCGATTACTGATCGTAAGTTCTTTAATTCCTGTGATTGTGATTACTTTTATCAAGATGCATTCTATGGTGATGATGATCCTCCCAAAAAAGGGTAAATTCTTCTCAGCATGTTCTCCAAGAATGCTATGATGTTGGGGACCCTACTGTCTTGTGAACACATTTGGAAAAAACTATTAGTAGAGTTGATATATACACCTATATAATAAAACTATTTACTCCGTACTTTTTGAGAAAATAGAGCTCTGACACGTATATTCACTCGAGTCTCGATATAGATACATATATTATAAAACTATGCAATTTTAGAGGGTAAATGAGCAGGGTCGATGTCGATCTTGAGTCCTTGACCCCAAGCGGCACAAGCAAGTCGCTTTGGGCCCCCAATTTTAAAGCCCCCACTAAAACTATACTTTATTAAAAATAAGCTCATGCATGTATGTAATTGGTGATTTTGTATCTAAAAATAAGCACGAAAGGAAATATTTAAGGCCCAATCTTCGAAATTCGCTTAAAGCCCCCCAAAAGTTTGGACCGACACTGTAAATGAGCTCAAGCCAAGGCCAAGCGTGCATAAAAGATTATTGAACTGACTATAATTTATACAAATCAAAATCAAGCCTCAATTTAAAGTTCATTTGATAAACAAACTTAGCTAAAAAAAAATACATTGAACTCGGCTCAGATCGGAAACCCCTTGTTAAAATTACTATGCCTCCGTAGACCAATTTTGTAGCTCCTCTCTCTCTCTCTCTCTCTCTCTCTCTCTCTTAAATTATGGGAATGATTGTTCATCTGCAATGGAGGTAGGTGTTCGCGTACCTGTTACTGTCGGGGAACTCGGCGGGGACGGCGTTGGCTCGGACTCTAAAAGCGGCGAACACGTGTACGGCCAGCGAAGCGTTCTGCGTGCAGGCGTACATCTCCATAGCCTTGGGATTTGCTGGATTTGTGTTCTTAGGGCTGTCTTCGCTGCTCTCGGGATTTCGAGTTGTCTGTTTCATAATCAATGGCTCTCGTTTTCATCTCTAGGGGGGAATGTCTGCGAGCTAGTTCAATGTTTTTAGCAGCCATGTTGGTGTCCTTAACGCGCATATGAGATCTTTTTAATTTTTTTTTTTTTTTTTTTTATATACAAGATCTTTTTAATTCCTTGTTGCTTCGTACATTGGTTCTTACTGTAACTAAGGATGTAATTTACTCAGAGAGAAGTAAGACATTTGTTTCCCTTGGTAATTTACTATTGGATTTATTCTTCAAATGTTGTGCATCCTTTTGGTATAATCAGAAGGGCCCCATTTATGAGCATTAAATTTTATAATTCTAAAATCGAAAACTAATTTTTATTTTTTATAGGACAAATTACACTTTAGTCCATTAAACTATACACTTATTTTTAATTGAGTCCATAATTTTTTTTTTTTTTGCAATTAGGTCCTTCAACTTCAAAAATTCATTCAATCAGATCCAAATTCTGATACTGTTAGCTTAAATTATTAAAACTTGTCACGTACATTGCGCGTAATACTTACCTGTCGCATGTTAGGTTAAGACAAACACGAGAGACTGTGAATCGCTAAAAAATGATGTGATTTTGGGTATGATTGAATGCAATTTTGGATCTAATCGAATGTGTTTTCAAATTTGATTGAACTCGATTTCGAATCTAATTGAATGCAATTTTTTGCACTATTCACAATCTCTCGTGTTTGTCTTAACTTAACATGTGACAAGTAAGCATTACGCGAAATATACGTGACAATTTCTAATAGTTTAAGCTAATAATGTCAGATTTGGGTCTGATTGAATGAATTTTTAAAATTCAAGGACCCAATTACCAAAAAAAAAAAAAAGTTAATGGACCCAATTAAAAAGTTATAGTTTAATGAACTAAAGTGTAATTTGGCCCTTTTTTATTTATTTATAAATATACAAAAGAAAATGGTAATTCTATCCACACCCACCTTATTTACTCTCTTCACCCACTTACTCCCTACATCCTCCACTCACATTAAAATTAAAATATTTTACTATCTACGCCCACCATCATTTCAAAATCACCCTTGACATTCTAAACTCTCCAACTATTTTATTACTTACTATACCCACTTTCCTCTCACCTTCTCTCTCTCTCTCTCTCTTCTCTTCATCATCCTCTCAAATCAACAAGACACATTTCTATTTTTATGCAGTTTATGTTGTGGTATAAGATATTTTTTACGCTACCATTTTGTGGTGAATATTTTTGCGCATTTTGACAAGATCTTCTGCCCCTGGAAAAAAAAAACACAGAATTGTTCATTTGCATTTACTAGATCCATACGACTTCCCTCCCCCTCCATCTCTCCCTATATAAATACATACAAATATATTTATATGAATATATATATATATATATATAGAGAGAGAGAGAGAGAGAGAGAGAGAGGATTGAAGATCAACAAAAAAATAAACTAATTGAACAAATTGCAAGATGCCATGGAGATTTAAGTCATAACAGACCAGGAATGTTCTAACATATATGTGTTTGTATATATATGTGTGTAAATAAGTTATAGATTTTGTTAATGATAAGGAAGGGTAATGCTACGTGCACATAAAATGTGCACATAAAGTGTGCACATAAAGATCTGAGCCATTCATTTTGGTGGGGTCCATCCCTGCACACATAGGACCCACCAAAATGAATGGCCTAGATCTTTATGTGCACACTTTATGTGCACATTTTATGTGCACGAATCATTACTCGATAAGGAAAGAGGTAGAAGATTTTGTAAAAGTAGATGTAGAGAGTAACTTTTGTAAAGTATTTTCTATTCAAGTGTCCTTTTTTGTAATTTAGTACATGGGCATATATGAAGGGGGGCATTTATATTAAAAGGTGAATATAGAGAGCAATTGAGGTGGTTGCGGATAAAATTCCACAAAACAAAAAGTAAACTGTTTTTCTTGGTCTTCATATTTTGGGCCAATTCCATTGTTGATTTTTGGGACTAGAGGGGCCATAGCCACTCCAAGAAATTTACAAATTTTAAGTTTTACTTATAAGTTTTTAAACATTGCAGATATTACATATATGCCCCTACAAATTTTTTTAAAATAAATTGACTAACTTTTTAGAATTTTTTTAAATATTTACCCTTCAAAATTTTGACTTTTACAAATGGTTAATGCCAATATACATATTGCTCCTAAACCACCAGTGAAGTCAGGGATTCTAAATAAAAAAACAAACTAATATTCGCCCAATTGTAACCCAACTCTTCCTCAATATTTTGTACAAAACATTTTATTCTCACTTCTCAATTTAGTCGAATCCAAATTATTTCAACTCTAGTCCAAACTTTTACAAATAGCAATTCACGAGCGAACTTTTAGTTAAGAAAAAAAGCAATTATATGAAGCGCAACTATTAAGGCACAAGGAAAAAGTCCGCTCGCGAATTGTAATTTGTAAAAGTTTGTATCAGAAAAATTGCAGTTTTTCTCTGTAAATGCAATAATATGAAGCGCAACTATTCGTCCAAATCCCCGTTTGGACCCTTTTACCATCGGACCAGCATTTGTAAACTCAGCCCACTTTGTGCAAATGGGTAATGCGACACCCACACCCTGATGTGGACTAATGAGGAGAGGAGAGATTGTAAAGTGCTGTGGATCCCAGTGGACCCCACAGTCTCTCTCCTCTCCCCATTGGTCCACATCAGGATGTGGATGGATGAGTGTGGGTCTAGCATTACTCTCTGCAAATTCCTAGCTCCACCTCTGCCAAACATGTTTTCGGTATTTGTTTTCCACAAAAAGAAAAAAGCGCCTCTATCAAACTCCTACTTTCCGTTATCGTTTTCAAAGAAATAGAAATCCAAACAGAAAATCGAAAACTGCTACCTTTCCAAATAGTCCCTTCCATTTTTTGCAGAAACAAAAAGTGAAGCGTGTATGAAAGCTCTTCAACTCAGTTGAATAAGATAATGCCAACAAGAATTAAAACCACCATGTAATGCTATAGAAACACAGTTCTTCATCCACAACCATAAAAAAGGGAGGTTCATAGCGTTTAGGTACCTCTGGAATTGTTCGGCATTGTTGGCCATGTCTCAGAGTGAAAGAGAAGTCATAGACGGAATTGGTGATGATTGCCCTTTTCGCAGGAGAGCCATGTAGCTTCCTCCGTTCCTTTTTATCAAAGATATTTTGAATCTAAGTCGACTGATACGCCCTTCGTTATCATAGTAATATAGGGCAGAGAAGTATAAGGTACAAAACTCTACTTGGTGGATTCAAAGATTTGAGCTATCCCTCCTCTAAAAATATCTGTAACCACTCTCCTAAAGGTGCTTGATTAATGAGCTTTACAAGCCGAAAACCCAAGCCTATTATTTACTAGAAGGGTGGCACTCCATGAATGCATGTAGCAAAGGGAGACAGAAGTTTAAAAAGTAACCAATGTGGGGAGTGCATTAGTAGACAACCATGTAACTGTTAACTCCAAACATTCAGTGAGAGTGTGTGTGAGTTGTTTGTTATCAAGAGAGAATGGGAAAATGTGAAGTGAGTGGTTGGAGGCACTTGATAATTTTACTTTATTTAAGAGGACATTTCAATATAATTGTCAAACTTTGTTTTCAAAATTTTATAGATTTTATTATAATTATAGGCATTGGGAGGAAAAAAAAAATTGCACCCTTGCCTTTTCCTTTTTATTAGTATAGATAAAACATTTCTAAAATAGGAAAGAGAATAGAAACAGAAAATTCAAAAATACAAAAATTTTGGAAATGATCACAAATGCTTCATACAATTGATGGGATTCAATGATCAAACCTCCTTAACTGCAAAGAAAGTTCATTTTTCTTTGTAATTCAATGTTGACACTAAATACGTCTCCTCCTTCGATATTATAAAAGAGAACAAAAACTTATTCAATTTTCAGAATTAGGAAAAATTAAAACTGGAAATGACTTGTCCGCAAAGATTGTTACTCATATATTTGCGCAAACTATAAACAATGGAAGATTAATAACATTGACATTAACTTTGTGTATTAAAATGATACAATATCCGCAACAAACTGCTTTAAAAAAATGTGGACATGCCAAATTACATTCCAACCTCTTTTGGATAACCCGAAAAAATGGGATAGATCTATGAGAAATTTCAATCAGTTAGATTGATAAATCTCATTCAGTTAGATATGGTAGATTAAAATGGGACACCAAAAGAATTGACTGTTAAGCCGTATGAGGTAGGAAACTCTCAAGTACGGTTCTAAGGGAAGGAATTGACCTACCTATTCTGACCGGGGAGACCATGCGATTCGATAGGCGATTACAAGAACATCAACCTAGAATTCGTGTGCATAGCTAGGTGGGTTTTATTCATATAGAAGACCTTTCACTACAAGAATTGAACACATACCTTTCATCAGCAATATCTTGATTCTTGACATTGTCCAAGCTTGACAGCACAGGGCTCTACCCAGTAGCACAACTCTTGAAGCTGTGCACAAGTTCAATAAGTAGCAATATATACACAAATTCTATCTAAGAAGGTGGCATTCCACTCTTCAACCTTGTTATTGTTCCAAAACTCAGAAATTATTTTACTGTGTAGAAAAATGAAAATCTCAAAAGCACTTCTACCGCTGTTCGCCAAAGCTCTATCATTCATATCTGACAAATCTTGACATAGTTGGGCAGCAAAAACTTTAAGGATAATATTTCACCCACAACTTTCACACAATTTTTTGTTCACAAGCCACAAAAGTGTATCTATCTCTCTCCTATGTCACTGTGGAGTCCACTAACATCACAAGATCAGAAAGGATTAGGAGAAAGATAGACATACTTTTGTGGCTTGTGAACAAAAAGTTGTGTGAAAGTTATGGGTGAAGTCAGGGATGGATGTGTAGAAGAGTAAGGGGGGAATCAAGCCTCCCCTTGATTTTTGAAACATATCACATATGCCCTAAAAAAAGTATATTTTTATAATTAAAGCCCCCCTTCCAAATTCAAAAAAAAAAAAAAAAAAAAACTCTCTATTTTATGAGCCCCTCCCAAGTATGAAATATTCAACCTTTTGATCTCAATTTGTAGAAATAATGTGTTATTTTAGAGTACATTTGGTGTCAATCAATATTAAAATAATAATAATAATAATAATAAGTTTTCTAATTCCTTCATCTGTCCAAAAAAATATGTATATATAGACCCAAAAAAACCGCATCGAGGAAACCGGTAAACTCACTACCTTTTTTCACCCTACCAAGGCTTAGTTTGGCCCCCACATGGTGCTTCTCCTTTTTTAAAGCACAATTTAATGTTAATTCATATGGTAACTAATTTATGAGCTTTGCAAAAATTGAACTTAGGGATTTTTTGGAGGGAGCTTT
The DNA here is from genome assembly GCA_033977485.1 of Hydrangea macrophylla. Classification (NCBI taxonomy): domain Eukaryota; kingdom Viridiplantae; phylum Streptophyta; class Magnoliopsida; order Cornales; family Hydrangeaceae; genus Hydrangea; species Hydrangea macrophylla. Next base: position 27,939,700 of record CM066999.1, read on the forward strand.
TAAAAGCTCTAGAATGGAGCTTTTAAAAGCCCAAGGTTTCTTTTTGGTTTTATGATGTCTTTTTGAAAAGTAGTGTGTCACTTGTATAAAATTATCAAAGAACTTAGTAATAAATTTCATAAGCTCCTTTTAAAAAACCACATGGGGGCCAAACTAAGCCTAAGTCCCCCAACTCCAATTTCCTACGTCCGTCCCTGGGTGAAGCATTACTCAAACTTAAAATGAGGATATGCCAAATGTCGAGAACAAGAAAGCCATGTAAACACTCTCCCTAAATTGCCAGTTCTTTTATGAACATATTTTGTTGTGCCACAAACTTTTCCACACTCTTCTCCCTAAAATTCCACACACTTTTCCACATCCTCAACTTCAAATTAAGCCGAGTGCAGTTTCCATAACTATTATAGTTCATGCAATCAAAATGTTACAGCAATACAGCATATAAAAAAAGATGAATAGAGCCATCCGGCATGAACGAGGTCAAGAATTTCCCACAACCAATAGAGGGGACCACCCCAGAAGAAATAAATAAAAGAAGGGTAGTAGAAACAGGGGGGCCGATCGCAGTGGGATTCGAACCCACGACCTTTAGATTCGGAGTCTAACGCGATATCCACTCCGCTATGCGATCGTTTCAATATATTATTACCCCCCATTTCTACCCCATTTTAGAAGCTTTGTTCAACAAATGAAAGAGAGAGAGAGAGAGAGAGAGAGAGAGAGTGACAACAACAAACAAATCATACTGATACATTCTGAACAGGAAAAAGGCTTTCGAGACCGTTAATCGGCGGTTTTTTTTTTAATCCCTGTGTGTATGTATAGATATATATATATATATATATTGATACAAACATGTATGTATGTATGTATTTATATACAAAATGGAATATGTATACTCCAAAAAGAGATGGAGAAAGAAAGGAAGATCACATACATACATACCTTTTGCTAAGTAATCAAGTAGAGTCTAATTATGAAAAACCCCAGATCGGATCAGCTAACGAAAACAAATTGAGTTTATTTACTTTTTCTGATTTCTCTAAGCTTTGATCCAGATTTCGGCTTCACAGCTATGATCGCCGTCAAACAAAACATGACCTTGTGCGAGCACAAATGACAAAGTTTTTTTTGGATTACCTTGTGCCATGCGTACCCCCCAAATTCTCCGATTAATGATAGAGAGCCTTTTAGGTGTTGGTGGGATTCGTTTCTCTATATACATGGGTGTCACTTTTAGTGGTGGATTTTATTATTCGTGTGTCGCGTTATTATTGGGTACGGGTATCAAGTGGCACGCCACATGGTACCTTAGGAATACCCGAAAATTTCTCCACTTTTAGATAGGGTGTTGGTAAGTGCAAGTTCATTTTTAAATTTGGCCACTTTTTTTGGTTAAAAAATAATAATAAATTTATTACTTCTTTTAAAGGCACCTCTTACAAATTATATATATATATAAAATTTAGGTTTTATTTATTGATTTTTAAGCAAAGATTGTGTTTGTTATTCAACTGATATCTAGTAAGTCTAAATATCTCTTTCTTATTCCTCCCTAACTTTTGATCTTCTTGTTCTTGTTTTTTCATTCTATGTGAATCTGCAACCATGCACTATTCTAGGGTTTATTTATAAACAAGAGAAAACATATGACTTGAAACCCTCGCTAATCTGTAATTTGAACTCTCTGAAATTTTGGATTTGTGATTAATTTAGTTTGTACATATAACGGAGAACGAAACATACTACACGAGAAGTAGACTAACTCAACTGCTTGAGTATGTGTTTACATGAAACTGTGAAAGAACCATTGCAGCTACGTTTTGTTTTTATTGTTTTACAGTTTTATTTTATTTTATTTTATTTATTTATTGTAATAATTTCAATGAATTCATGAACATAGAGTCTGTTAGCATCTGATCTCCTTTTGTTTGTGTTAGAATCAGAGTTTGTCTCTTCTCGTTTTGGTAATGGGCATGTAACCTTTCATATTTGGTTCTGTTTGACTTCTAATTGCTTGTATGAGCATTTGAGATTGATCCAAAAAAAAGAAAATTCAATTCCGCCACGTTTTACTTTTATTGTTTTATACATATTGATGATGCCAAATTTTGGTAAAAGTAAAGTAGAGCAGTTTAAGAAGAGAGAGAGTGAGAGACTATTTTTTGTATGTGGTTCGGCCCTGTTAATGAAGGTACCTATGTCCACGGGTGTGTCTGAGCATGTTCACTAGCAGATCACCGGCAGGCCTGGTGAGCCAACAAAGATTGGCGGCACTCCCAGTAATACCGGTCGGGTGTATGCGTACAATGGTGAATTTTATAGAGGTGATGTGTAGACTATCAAATTGGCCCCTACAATGGGGGGGGGGGGGGGGGGGGGGGGGTGAGAGGTCTCTTTTATAGATGCAAGAGACCTACTCTTACATGGATAAGGAAATATAATCCAATTGATATAGATTGGCATTAATTGTGGGGGTTTCCTAATTGAATTAGGAAATAGTGGGCACTTTCCATTAGTCTTCTAGCTTGAGTAGGAAACTGCCCGTAATGCTCGGGATCACGATTGTGATGCTCGGGATCATGCCTGTGGGCCCGGATGGGCTGTTTCCCGCGGTGGGATGTTCGTGTGCGGTTTTCCCGACCTGTAGGCCGGGTCGTGGATGAACAGCTCGGGATGACTCGCTGCTGGATTGAACCGCTCAGTCATAGGATAGAGCCGGATTTGGGTGTATCAGCTGCCCCCCATTTCCAAGGTTGGCCAGATGCTATATCGGGGCAAGTTTAGAAATCAGTTTGATGTTACTTGCCACTGTCTAAGTGCTTGGAGAAGTTGCCTCGGGGCTTCTGAGCTTGGTGAGTCCTCAGGAACTGGTTGAGAGTTGAGAGTTGAGACCCAGCCTAGCTCGGGACCTTTAGGTGCTCGGGAACTGACCGGGAGTTGAGACTCGGCCTAATTCGGAGTCTTTGAATGCTCGGGAAGTGACCGAGAGTTGAGACTCGGCCTACTTCGGAGTCTTTTTTGCTCGAGTTAGCTCCCAGGATGGTTATCTTCTGCTCGTAGACCTTCGTCAAGGTTGTGGGTAGAAGAATTTGACCATGTTGGAAAAGCCGACCTAAAGTGTATTACTTCAGGGTCCTTTTATGTTAACTCCCCAGGATGGTTGTCTTCCGCCCAGTTAGCCTTCGTCAAGACTGTTAGGAGAAGAGCTTGACCATGTTGGTGGAGCCGACCTAAATCACGTCGCTTTAGGGTCTTTTTGCTCCTCTATCGTCGGCCAACCTAAGAGATTTTAGTCACCTCTATCGTCGGTTTGGACCTAAGTGGAGTTAATGCCTCTGAGTACTGTAGGTGCTCGGGTTGTCCAAGATTTTGACTTGGTTATCCGCGAGGCCTGTAGATACCCGGTGTGATTGCCTGTTTAGTTCACTACGCCGTCTTGCCCCCCAAGCTTTCGCTAAGACGAGGTTCTTACAGAGGCTATGAACTGTAGGTAACCGACCTGGAACATGGTGGTTGCAGGGTCTTTTGAAGCTTGCCATCATCAGCCACCTAGGAGGTTTGCCTCCATCGTCAGTTGGACCTAAGCGAAGCCGGTGCCTCGGGCGTGATCCCGAGGTCTTTGGTGCCTAGGTTCGGAGCCCGAGGTCTTTTTAGTGCCTGAGTTCGGAGCTCAAGGTCTTCTTCGTGCCTTGGGGTTAGGCCTGAGGTCTTTGGATGCCTCAGGGTTAGGCCCGAGGTTTTTGTATGAGTTCTCTGACAATCGGTGGAGCCTCATGTGGTGATCAAGCAAGTACCACTGTAGCCGGGCTCTTCTAGACCGATGGAGACAGGAGGTCTGATCAGGATCGTCGGGCTTTTGACTTCTCTGTGCTGGAGGCAAATTCGGAACTGCTTGATCCTGACCGGTGTGAACTGGAGATCAGGCCGGGGCTGTCGGACTCAGACCGCTGCGAACGGGAAGTCGGGTCGGGACTGCCGGACCCTGCCTGCTGTGAGCTGAAGGAACTGTCAGAACTCCCGGACTGATCTCGCTTTCGCTTACTTCTGGAAGACTTATTGCTTTCTTACCCGATGCCTTTGGTCTTCAAAAACTTTTCAGTGTCAATGTATTTTCCAACCCTCTCAGAGAGCTCAACCAAAGTTTCCGGTCGGTTTCTGTGGAACGACGCGGCGCACTTGGTGTGTTGAACTCCCGAGCAGAAGGTTATGATAGCGGCGGTTTCATCAAGATCGTAGACGCTGAGCTTCTCTTGATTAAATCGGCCGGTGAACTCCTTGAGGGTCTCATTATTCCTTTGTATGACCGTCAGTAGATGTATGTTAGGCTTTGGCCGTTCGTGCATACCGATGAACTGATTGATGAACTGTTTGCTGAGTTGCTTAAAACTACGGACCGATTGGGGCTCCAACGAGTAAAACCATTGGGCGGTCGGGCCTTTCAAAGTGCTAAGGAAGGCTTGGCAGTGTAGTTCATCGGAGTAGGTGGCTAGGGCCATCTGAGCCTTGTAGGTCTGGACGTGGTTGACCGGGCTTCCCGAGCCGTTATAGGGATCTATGCGAGGCTGCTTGAATTTGTGTAGGATGACAAACCCCGTGATCTAGTTAGAGAACGGTGACTCTGTCTCGGTATTGTCTGATTCTGAGCACGGTTTTGACCAAGCTTCTTGGTCACTCCGTTAATCTACTTCTTCAAGTCTTTGATTCGGGCTTCCACTCTTTCTCGGCCGGTATCGGTGGAAGAGGCTTTTTCCTTATGATGGTGCGCTGTCCTCTGGGATCGGGCTCGCCTATAGCTCCGAGTAACCGTTCGCCTAGGGACAACTCGGCTCTTGACCGAGTGACCCTGGACTGATTCCCGGGCCATATGCTCCTGCCTTTCCTTTCGGGCAGCACGCACACTGTTGATGTCTCTGGCATCCTCAACACGACACGGGTTGGCTCGGGCACGTTGTTTGGTCAAGATCGGTTCCCGACCGTACGCAATGTTCCCGGGTCGTTTCCTGGCCCCTAGAGGACTGCTTTGCTGGGCTAGCAGGGCTTCGATCTGTTGCTGGATTTGACGCTGGCCCTCCAAGAGTTGTGTGAGGGCGCGGTGATCTGCTCAGATGTCATGACTGCCGCAGTCGGTGCTGGGGCCGGAGGAACATCCCGGTTGGACTGATGACCAACCTTCTTACCCTTCTTCGGTGGCATAACGATCAGTCAAGAGATTTGTTGATGAGAAGACTTGTCGTTTCCCACAGACGGCGCCAAACTGATGATGTCAGAATTTGGTAAGAGTAAAGTAGAGCAGTTTAAGAAGAGAGAGAGTGGGAGACTATTTTTGTATGTGGTTCGGCCCTGTTAATGAAGGTACCTACGTCCATGGGTGTGTCTGAGCACGTTCACTAGCAGATCACCGGCAGGCCTGGTGAACCAACAAAGATGGGCGGCACTCCCAGTAATACCGGCCGGGTGTATGCGTACAATGGTGAATTTTATAGAGGTGCTGTGTAGACTACCGAATTGGCCCCTTCAATGGGGGGGTGAAAGGTCTCTTTTATAGATGCAAGAGACCTACTCTTACGTGGATAAGGAAATATAATCCAATTGATATAGATTGGCATTAATTGTGGGGGTTTCCTAATTGAATTAGGAAATAGTGGGCACTTTCCATTAGTCTTCTAGCTTGAGTAGGAAACTGCCCGTAATGCTCGGGATCACGCTTGTGATGCTCGAGATCATGCCCGTGGGCCCGGATGGGCTGTTCCCGCGGTGGGATGTTCGTGTGCGGTTTTCCCGACCTGTAGGCCGGGTCGTGGATGAACCGCTCGGGATGACTCGCTGCTGGTTTGAACCGCTCAGTCATAGGATAGAGCCAGATTTGGGTGTATCACATATATTTTTTTTCAACTATTTTACTCTGTTTCGCTTGTTAAGTATTATTCTACCATGTTTTAATTATTTTTCTTGACTTAATACACTGAATTTCTCAATAGATGATGTCCGTATATTTTTGTATTCAGTACATGTCGAAAAAAAAATTAAGAATAGAAAATGTTGAAATTATTTGGTACCTTTACTAAATATAATGGAAGACTAATGTGCATATATTAGGAAAATTGCGTTCCCAGAATCCGTTAACAGGGCGTATAAGTTGGTACTACAAAAATTTACGTGAAAGCTACAATAACCCTATAAAGGTGGAACTAGGGTTACCTTGAACTGCAAAACGGATTGCTGTAGTAGACGAATCGAGAATACGAGCTCGATAACAGCTCACGGTCTTCTACCGTATTCCTCTGCTGCCAGAATATCAAACTGAGTGTGGGCTCTATCGAAATCCTTTCTGTTTTCTTCTCTCCCTCTTTTACGCTCTCTTTTCTATTCCGAGTTATAATACTCTAGATGGAAAAATGCAAACTGAGAGGAGAGGCCAAGCAGCATATATATAAGCTACGATAGGGACCATAAGAAGTTAATAAGGAATAGGCTTCTTTATGGAATTAGGAAATCCCAATTCGAACTGAATCAAATTCCTATTTTCAAAAATTATAATCATACCACTAAAGAATTATAATTGCACTCCTACTCTTATCTCAAAAATATTTTTCGAGCTCCATATTATTAAATGCTTATTATCTCCCCATGTTAAGATTACAGATATCCATTAATTAAATATAATTAATGACAATCATATTTAATTAATCACTTAAAATTCCTTGAGATCCTCTGCTTAACTTATCTGATATGTCGGATACAAAATCCACCTGCAAGGTTTGACATAATCAAAACTTATAAGCTTTCTCAAGGGGATATCATCAATCCCAAAATTGAGACATGGATTCCATCATTAATTTATATCCACAACACAATCAATATTGTCACCCAATCCAATGAGCCCATTTAAGGATCTCACCCTTTTAGGGATCAAAGTGTAAATATCAAATGCACGTGTCTACAAATTAACTTAGGATTTAGAGCATAAGCACTCGTAATATCCATGATGTATTAATTATCTTATAAGTCAGTATAAAGATAATTACCCCAAGTCGGTCCCGTTTAATACACAAAGTGTACCAGCATGGTGAGTTGAAACTATATCATTTTCCGTAGTCAAGACAAACCTACTACAACACTATGTTGCAGTCCTACCGATGGTGTGTCCAATCTCATCTAAGACTATAAATCAAAATCTTACATTATACAATATCTGATGGTCTGATCTTCCGTGTGTAAGCCGAACTTTACACACCAAACCACTTATTATGTAGAATGAGTGACACACATGCATAATATTAAATAAATAATATAATACAAACATTGCCCACACAGATTCTCATTAAAATAGAATAATTGATTTTATTGAATGAATAATAAATCAACTACATAAAGCATGGCTTTTAGTAAATATCCCTAACAATTTTTCCATTCATGATAAGGTGAATATTTTACCATTTTTAATGCATTAATAATTAAATTTAAATTATTCTTGCATTGTCTTTTTTTATAAATATGTAGATATTTGACTCGCGATCAGAACTTATCTATTGGACTGAAGATGTTGGTATTAGATTAAATATGGTTGTCATAATTACAAACTTTGATGCAAGGCTTATATTAAAGAAGTCAAAGTTGAAACGATTAATTTCATATAGAAGTAGTTTCAACTAGGGTGGTTCAAATTTATTTTGCACTGATTTTTGTCAATTGGAATGATTTAAGTTTATTTGTAAGGGTTAAATACATTTTACACTCTTGTAATTTGTTACGTTACATGTGTCAGTTTGGTCCATGTAATTTAGAAAGTGTTACTTTAGTCCATGTAGTTTCATAAGTGTGACAAATAAGTCCAATAAGTCCTTTAATGACAAATAGTTTTATCACCGAAAGTAAAAAAAAAAAAAATTGTCACAAAAAAGTATTTTGAGTGACTAAAATGACACACTTATGAAACTACAGGGACTAAATGAAAATTTCTAAACTACAGGGACCAAATTAACACAAAAGGCAAACTAAGAGGGCATAAAATGTAGTTAAGCCTTATTTGTAAAATATAATATGTAGTACAATAAGTGAGGTGCCCTTACTAATTAAAGTAAAAGGTAAGAAATTAATTTTTTTTAAGTTAAAATTAGGTACCCTAATTAAAAAATGAATGTGCCATTACCAGCACTCTTTAAATATAGGACGTTTTATGATTGATTGGAGGGTACCACGTGATAGTTCTCTTTAAGGTATCTAGAAATTTCTCCAAACAAGAGGGTATTATAAGCAAGCTAAGAAGCGTAATGGGTTAATACTAGGGGTGTAACAAAACTAATCGAATCGATCAGTTCACTCGGTTTACAAAAATTTCACACAGTGTAAAAATTGAACCGAACTAAAATCAAAACCAAACATTGTTTACCTGTCCCATCAACAGTCAAATACCACAATATCCCTTCAGTCTACCATAATCACTCATACATCTATCTAATCATCATCAGAGTATATTGATTTGTGTGAGGGTAATTCTGTCATTTTAGATTCATAATTACATTCAGGTTAGCTTTTCAAGTTCTATTTAATATAATAATGAGGATTCAGTCAATAATATTATGTCTAATTATATTTAGATCAATAATTTCTGGGATATTTATCATTTGCTTCAACAACAAAGTAAAAAAAGATGACTATTTATGCATTGATCAACAATATTTGGGATATTTACTATTTGCTTCAAAACATAAGTCAACAATAGTTGGTATTTATGAATTGGTGACTAACAAAGGTGGCTATTTATGAATTGGTCAACAATATTTGGGATATTTTTGGTTCAAAACAAAAGTCAACAATAATGACTATTTATGAATTGGTCACTCATATTTACATTTAGGTCAAATTGTCCCCTAAAATGTAGAATTTAAATATTGTACTCTGTATAATTACATTACGTCAAGAATTTTATGTATATTTACCATTCGCTTAAAAAAAATCCCACAATAAAGGCTAAGTACGTATTGGTCCACAATAAAGGCTAATTACCTATTGCTCTGTAATTAATATACACGGCTATAAATTTAATTCACACATACACGGTTATAAATTTAATTCACACACATGCTTATAAAAATAAAATAAAAAAATTATTACGCACACATGCCTAATATGTGTCATTTACCTTTTCAACACTACTGTCCATTAACTAACTTTGAATAGATTGACATTAAATTAACTCATAGCAAAATATAGAGGTAATGACAATGTTGTCATTCATTAATTTATTACATTATTACACAATTGATAAGGAGATTTTAAATTGTCAAAATATAAAAGTAATGAAAAAAAATTTCTATTACCAATTAAAGATGCAACCAATACTAGCAAGAACGAAAATAGAAATAAAACCCATTAAAAGAAAGAAAGGGCGACAATTAAGTTTGGTTCAACTATCTCTAAAATGCTTTGTAATCCTACAACCAAATCCATACCAAATTCACTTTTACTCAAATCCCATACCAAATTGAAACAACACTACTCAAATCTTGTACTCAAATGCACAGAAATAATATAACTAATATCCTTAACCAAAAAAGTTGATACCAGTATGACAATTGCAAAGGTAAGACCAAATGAAGGTTTTACTTATTTTAACACATGCATATAATTTTATTTTACACACACATGCTTCTAAATTAAATTTTATTGCACACACATGCCTAATATTATTACTTAGTATGATATACATGTACTGACATTGTTGTCGTTCATTAATTTATGACATTATTACACAATTGATAAGGAGATTTAAAATTTCCAAAACATAAAAATAGTGAACAAAATTATCTATTAACAATTCAAAATGCAACCAATACTACAAGAGTGAAAAAAGAAATAAAAACCGTGAAAAGAAAGACAAAGTGTCAAAACTAAGTTTGGTTTGTCATCCTAATACTCAAATGCACAGAAATAATAAATCTATATCCTTAAAAAAAAATTGATATTAAAATTAGTTGATATTAGTATAGCTATTGCAGAGGTACAGTCCAAATGAATGTTTTACTTATTTTAATACATATATATATATATATATAAATTTATTTTACACACATATGTTTCTAATGTAATTTTATTGCACACACAGGCCTAATATTATTACTTAGTATGATATACCGATACTGACATTGTTATCGTTCATTAATTTATTAAATTATTACACAATTGATAAGAAAATTTTAAATTTCCAAAATCTAAAAGTAGTGAACAAAATTATTTAGTACCAATTCAAAATGTAACCAATACTACCAACAATGAGAACGGAAACAAAAATTGTGAAAAGAAAGAAAAAGCGTCAAAATTAAGTTTGGTTCAACAAACTGTGAAATGCTTTGTAATCCTAGAACAAAATCCATACCAAATTCACTTTTACTCAAATCTCATCCCAAATTGAAATAACACTATTCAAATCTTATACTTAAATGCATAGACATAATAAACATATCCTTCAAAAAATAACTTGATATTAGTATGACAATTGCATATGTACAGACCAAATGAAGGTTTTACTTAATTTAACACATGAATATAAATTTATTTTAAAAGTAAACAAAGAAGCTAATAAGAGGGGATAGGCACGTGCGAAATACGTGTTGATAACCTATTATATATATATATATATATATGAGCAAGAAGTCTGAAGAAGAAGATGTATAGTAGAAAGTAAAATGGGGATTGAGAAGGGTAGTTTTGGCATTAAATAATTTTTTAAATGGGGTCAACAAAAATCTAAAAATTTGTTAGTCAAACTAACGTAACTTTAACGAAGATGAGGTAGCTGATACTTCTAATCCCTGATAAGGGAGTTCAGTGTGATGTTCGAAACGTGAGGGGTGGCGAATGTGACCGGGTCAAATTCAAGGGAGGTAGATGATATTTACCCTATATTTTTTTACCGAGTTCTTATGAAGCAAACATCACTCTATAATGTTCCTATCTCCATATCTACTCTTTTTTTTAGCCTTTTTTATCTCTTATATATTTATCAAATCCTTATATATATATATATATATATAAGAGTCTAGCAGCTCAAATTCTGAGTTAGTTACATATCATATTGCTCTTCTGCATCTTCTCAATACCATAATGTCCTTTCACTATACCATAATTACGCATATATCGTGATACTCATCATAATGATATCTCGATTTGTGTGAGGGTAATTTTATCATTTCAGATTAATCATTACATTCAAGTCAGCTTTTAAAATTTTATTTAATATAATTATGAGATTTCAATCAATAATATTGTGTCTAATTACATTTGGGTCACCAAGTTCTAGGATATTTATACTTTCACTTCAAAAAAGTCAAATAAAGTGGTTATTTTAGTGGCTATTTATGAATTGATTACTAATATTTACATTCTAATCAATTTCTTCCCTCAAATTTAGGATTTACATATTGTAATATGTCTAATTATATTTTGGTCAGCAAGTTCTAGCATATTTATATTTCACTTGAAAAAAGGTCAAATAAAGTGGTTATTTTGTGGCTATTTATGAATTGGTCACTAATATTTACATTATGGTCAACTTCTTCCCTCAAATCTAGGATTTATATATTGTAATATGTATAATTACATTTACGTCAACATTCTGTTGCATATACATCATTCACTTGTTTTGTGGATTTTTTTTTTACACATACTGTAACTTTTCCCTTTTGTCGAAGTTTGAATATATGGAGATTAAATTAACTCATAAAAAATATAAATACATTTTTGCTTAGTAATCCTATAACCAAATTCCCACCAAATTTACTTTTACTCGAATCTCATTCCAAATTGAAACAATACAATTCAAATATTATACTCAAATGTTTTGATGTATATAAATAATGAACTTATATCCTTCGAAAATACCAAATGAAGCTTTTAGTTATTTTAACGCATAGATATAAATTCATTTCACACACACATGCTTCTAAATTTAATTTTATCACACACACATATTATCTACTATTTCAGAAATATTGTCTATTAAGGAACTGTAAATATATGGAGACGAAAATAAGTCCAAAAAACATTGTAGTGCTTTCGTCAAAGGAAAATAAAAAAATGCTTGAAAACGCAAAGATAGACACATACAATGAGACTACACAAGGTATTGTGGAAGCATATTTCAAAAGTGTGGGTTACTCATATTTCATTTTCCTGACCCTATGTTATTAGTTGCAACATTTGAATGCCATAGCACAATCCAAAGGGGAGAATATTCTAGGAAACTGCGTTCCCAGTTTTCGTTGACAGTGTATAAGTTGGTACTGCAAAAATTACGTGAAAACTACAATAACCCTATAAGGGCGGAACTAGGGTTACCTTAAACTGCTAAAATGGATTGCTGTAGTAAATGAATCGAGAACATTCGCTCGATAACAGCTCACAATCTTCTACCGTATTTCTTTGCTGCCAGAATATCGAACTGAGTGTGGGCTCCTTCGAAATCCTTTATGTTTCTGCTCTCTCTTTTTACGCTCTCTTTTCTATTCCGAGTTATAGTACTATTGATGGAAAAGCGCAAACTGAGGAGAGAGCCAAAACAGCATATATATATATATATAAGCTACGATAGGGACCATAAGAAGTCAATAAGGAATAGGCTTCCTTATGGAATTAGGAAACCCTAATTCGAACTGAATCAGATTCTTATTTTCATAAATTATAATTCATACCACTAAAGAATTATAATTGCACTCCTACCCTTATCTCAAAAATATATTTCGAGCACCATGTTATTAAATGCTTATTATCTCCCCATATTAAGATTACAGATATCCATTAATTAAATATAATTACTGACAATCATATTTAATTAATCTCTTAAAATTCCTTAAGATCCTCTACTTAACTTATCTGATATGTCGGATACAAAATTCACTTGCAGGGTTTGACATAATCAAAACTTATAAGCTTTCTCAAGAGGATATCATTAATCCCAAAATTGAGACATGGATTTCATCATCAATTAATATCCACCACACAATTAATATTGTCACCAAATCCAATGAGATATTGACCCATTTAAGGATCTTACCCTTTTAGGGATCAAAGTGTAAATATCAAATGTACGTGTCTATAAATTAACTTAGAATTTAGAGCATAAGCACTCATAATAGTCATGAGGTATTAATTATCTTATAAGTCAGTATAAAGATTATTACCCCAAGTCGGTCCCGTTTAATACACAAAGTGTACCAGCATGGTGGGTTGAAACTATACCATTTACCGTAGTACTAGTCAAGATAAACCTACTACAACACCATACTGCAGTCCTACCGATGGTGTGTCCAATCCATCTAAGACTGTAAATCAAAATCTTACATTCTACAAGATCTGATGGTCTGATCTTCCGTGTGTAAGCCGAACTCTACACACCAAACCACCTACTATGTAGAATGAAAGATACACATGCATAATATTAAATAAACAATATAATACAAATATCGCCCACACAGATTCTCATAAAAATGGATTAACTAATTTTATTAAATGAATAATAAATCAACTACATAAAGCATGGCTTTTAGTATATATCCCTTGTCGCACCGCGACGGGAAAAAATAGGGTTTTTAAATATATATATAAGAGTGTTTTTTTTAAAAAAAAATGGAAAAAGAGGAATGTGGGAGAAGTATTTTTTTATTTTGAAAAATAGGCCAAGTAGATTTTTCAGAGTCGCCACCTAACTTTGTACGGGTGTTAGGATCCCGATAAAGATACGGAAATATATCTTTATATTTTTAAAGTTTGGGAAAGTGGGCCTATGTTTTTGATAAGTAAACCAGAGATTTAGAAAGGGATTCGGGAACTCGGTTATGTCGAGGGAAGGTATTAAGCACCCTCGAACATCCATGACGAAGCATGGTTACCAAATTGGCGATTTTCATGATAACGGGGCATAAAGATAAAAGAATGAAAAAAAAGATAAAAAGATGAAAAAGTTATGGCCGCACCCTTTTGGGGTTGCATACGTATCTCGGGTTGAGAATCAGGCCAAACGTAGCTCTAACTTGTTATTTATTTTTTTGAAATTTTTTTGGTCGCGTTTGACCGTGCTCGTGTGTTATAGTGTTTTTGAAAAGTCGGTGTAGCTAGGACGTCGATCACCGTAATCGAGTCCTAGACTTTAACCTTGATTATGTGCCCGAAGTAAGGGTCGGTACCCATTTGAGTCTCGAACTTTCAAGTCGTTAACGTTATTGAACAACGTAACTAATCGAAATGTTCGGTTTTGAAAAGGTTGCCGGAAGTAAGGGTCGGTGCCCGTTTGAGTCTCGAACATTCAAGTCGTTAACATTATTGAACAACGTAACTAATCGAAATGTTCGATTTTAGAAAGGATTTGAACACCGGAAGTAAGGGTCGGTGCCCGTTTGAGTCTCGAACATTCAAGTCGTTAACATTATTGAACAACGTAACTAATCGAAATGTTCGGTTTTAGAAAGGATTTGAATACCGGAAGTAAGGGTCGGTGCCCGTTTTGAATTTGAACATTCATATTATCGGCGTTATTGAACAACGGGATAACTTGAAGTGTTCATTTTGAAAGAAAAGTTTTTGAAAGTTACCGGAAGTAAGGGTCGGCGCCCGTTTTGAATTAGGATTTTACAATGATTTATGTAAGTGTTAAGTGAGCAAGAAAAAATTGAGAGAGGACAAGTTATGAATGTACAAGAGTTAAAAATACCCGGCCTACCGGAAAGATCAAGTGAACTAGGATCTAGCCAGTTCACAATGGTGAGGGTCAAGTATTCAACGGCGAGGCCGGTCGTTATTTCAAGTATTCGACGGCGAGGCCAGTCGTTATTTTCAAGTATTCGACGGCGAGGCCGGTCGTTATTTTCAAGTATTCGACGGCGAGGCCGATCGTTATTTTCAAGTATTCGACGGCGAGGCCGATCGTTATTTTCAAGTATTCGACGGCGAGGCCGATCGTTATTTCAAGTATTCGACGGCGAGGCCGGTCGTAGAAAAGAAGGAAAGAAAGTAAAAAGGAATAAAATAAAAAGAGTCTTTCTTCGTCCTTTACTTATTTATTACATTTACATTGGATTCGGTGTCAAGAAAATAAGAGAAAACGGCCCTTTACCTTGAGAAAACGGCTCGGAAATAGCTAAACGGGGCCCAAGTTGAATTTCGGCTTGAAACGGGCCCAAACGGAGGTCACCGGTGAGTCTGGAACGGCCGAAAACCCCGAAAGTGGTATAAACCGGAGCAAAATCGGTTCGGGCAGATTTCGGGCGGGACCGGCCGGCGCCAAACTGGCCGGTTTGAGCAGAAATGAGCTTGAAAATGGAGAAACTGCTTCAAATGATGGAATTTTGCAATTCTGAGCACACGGGTGCGTCCGGAATGGCCAAATTAGCTAGGAACAAGTGTCCGTTCGTTGAAATCTGGATCCGGAGTGGAGAAAATTGGGAAAAACCAAAAGTGGGGCCCAAATGCCACGTCAGCAGGCCACGTGTCAGTCAGAGACACGTGGTGCCTTCTGATTGGCAGGTCAAAGCTGACGAGGCGCTGATTGGGTAGCTGACTGGATGTGCTGACTGGGCAATCAAGTGACGCGTGGCAGCGTCTGAGTGGCCAGTCAACATGCTGACGTGGCATAAATGCCACGTGTCAACCTCTGATTGGCGCCTGAGTGATGACGTGGCGGTGACGTGGCAAGGACACGTGGCAGATAGTGCCACGTGTTAGCCTGTGATTGGACGGTCAATTCTGACCTGGTGCTGACGTGGTAGATACGTGGAGGATGACTGGACTGCTGACTCAGCAATCGTGGACACGTGGCAGCTTCTGGTTGGTGGGTCAAAGCTGAATCAGCGCTGACAGGGTAGCTGCGCGTGGACGTAGCGGTACGGCGGCTGGTGGCGCGTGTGAGCGCGTGCGGCGGATTCCGGCGGCTTTTGGCGGTGTGGCCGGTGGGGTTTGAATCGTCCGGAGCAGACGAAGGTGGTGGTGGTGGTCCGGTGATCTTAATGTTGCCGTGGACGGAGGCGGAGGCGCCGGAGTGGTGCGGCGGCGCGTGGAAGTTTGTGGCGGCGCGTGTGGGCTTTTTGGACCTCCTTTGGTGGTTCTGAAAACACAGGTCGATGGGTTTTTTCGATACGAAGCCAATGGTATGGGTGGTGAGACACAGAAATGCAGTTTAAGGCTCCGTTTGGGTGTTTTTCAGAATCTGCAATTCCGGTGACTGGTTGGGTTGTTTGGGGCTGATTTCTGGTATTTTGGGGGGTCCTTAGGATCTGAAACTTTGGGTATTTGTGGGTAAATGATTTACAGAGGTGGTGGTGGTCTTGGTTTTGGGCTTGGAGTGATGGTGGAGATGGTGGTGGTGTTTGGAGGTTTTTAGAGCTTGGAGAGAGCTTCAATGGGGGAGAGAGAGAGAGAGAGAGCTTCCCTTTCTTTTTCTTTTTCTTTTTTTTTTTTTAAGTGCAGCACCCAAGGGTCCTATTTATAGAGGATATTGGGTTGGGGAGGATCCGGTGTGAACGGGACGCATTTCGGATCCTTACAACCCCCGATTTTGGCCGTTCGGTCTTCCGAAGCTTGTTTTTCCCATCCGGCCGTCCGATTTGAGCGATTCGAAAATATTTAGTCTTCATTTAGCTTTACCGACAAATCCCCACGGTCGGATCGGTGATTTCTACTCCCGGGTTTAAAATTGACCGTTTTGCCCCTCCCTATGTTGATCCTGGACTGCAAAATTAGGGTTGCCGATATCTCTTGATCCGACCGTCGGATCTGACCGATTCGAAGTTCTTTATGCTTGTATTGATATTCTCTTCAAATCTGTACGGTTGGATCAGTGATTTCTGCATCCGGGCTCAAAATCGACCGTTTCGCCCTTCTCTACACTGATCCCCGAATCTTGGTCGCTGATATCTCGTGATCCGACCGTCGGATCTGACCGATTCAAAGTCCTTTGCGTTTGTATTGACATTCTTTTCAAATCCGTGCGGTTGGATTAGTGATATCTGCGCCTGAGATCAAAATGACCATTTTGCCCTCTCCTATGCCGATTCTGGACTTGTAAAAACCAACAGGCCACCGCTTCTTCCTCTGATTGCCCGTCTGGACCCATTTTCCTTTCCCAGAAGTCATTTCCATGCTTTCTTTGACTTGCGGCCGCTTTGACCTGCCTTCGGTTGCCCCGGTCTTGATTCCGACTCATTTTCTGACCTCCCGATTAGCCGATTCGGGACCCGCGCTGAGCGACGACCGCTGTTTTGAACTTCCGTATGATTGATGACTCTGAATGACCTAGAATGGCCATTAAAACCCTTGTTGGCATCCCCGATGGATTTTTCGTCTTTTCCTCGATTTGCGTGCCCGGTGGGCCCCCTGCACGAGTCAGTTCTCTTTTTCTTTTTATTTTTTATTTTCTTCTTTTTTTGTATATATTTTTTTAAAGGACGGTAAAAATGGGGTGTCTACAGATGCCCCTCTTTGTCAAGTTTTGCGGAGCAAATCAGGACAAAGATTTCGAGAGACGACCCATTTTTGCCGAATCCTTTTGAAAACATGAGAAAATATGTACAATGGTGTGACCGATCTCGAAAAGTGTTCAAGATGCCTACGTATCCTCCGTTAGGAAGAATCAGGTCGGACGTAGTTCGAGTGCAAGTGCCGTAGGGCAAGAAGAGAACGTACCTTGGTGGACGAAAAAATGATCGGATGGTGTGGTCGGGCTTCGTAAAAGCTGCCTACGTATCTCCTGTCGGGAGAATCAGACCGGGCGTAGTTCGTAACGAACTTAGAATTTGAGTGTTTTGCCATTTTGAAGCAAAATGAGGGATGCCACGTTGGGCGAGAGAGGGGGAACACCAC
Organism: Hydrangea macrophylla; assembly: GCA_033977485.1. Taxonomy (NCBI): domain Eukaryota; kingdom Viridiplantae; phylum Streptophyta; class Magnoliopsida; order Cornales; family Hydrangeaceae; genus Hydrangea; species Hydrangea macrophylla. The sequence goes on from CM066999.1 coordinate 27,957,550, forward strand.
GTTCGGTGAACAAAAATTTGCCGTTTTGAAGCAAATGTGAGAGATGCCACGTTGGGCGAGATAGGGAACACCACGTTTGGTGAACAAAAATTTGCCGTTTTGAAGCAAAGGAGAAAGTTGGTGTAATCAAGAAGTGCGAAGCCGCGTAATCTTGAATTCTAACCGAAAATTGAGAAGTGTATTTTAAAAGTGTCGATTCGAAGGCATGCTAGTGGATGCCACGTCGAGCCGAGTTTTGAAAAGAGTTGGTTCGAAGGCATGCCAGTGGATGCCACGTCGAGTCGAGTTTTGAAAATTTGCCGATTCGAAGGCATGCTAGTGGACGCCACGTCGAGCCGGGTTTTGAAAAGAGTTGGTTCGAAGGCATGCCAGTGGATGCCACGTCGAGCCGAGTTTTGAAAATTTGCCGATTCGAAGGCATGCTAGTGGATGCCACGTCGAGCCGGGTTTTGAAAAGAGTTGGTTCGAAGGCATGCCAGCGGATGCCACGTCGAGCCGAGTTTTGAAAAGAGTTGGTTCGAAGGCATGCCAGTGGATGCCACGTCGAGCCGAGTTTTGAAAAGAGTGTCGATTCGAAGGCATGCCACGTCGAGTCGGAGAGTGAGAAGTGTACCTTTCTATCTGAGTTCTGGGATGAGGATGTGGTCCTCCCGACTGGAAGTTTTTTTTTTTTTTTTTGACTCTGAGAGATTTCTGATGATCCCGAGTCCTTGAAATGATGGATTTTCTTCTATCAAGAGCTCGTCCCTCCATCGCGTAGCTGGGACTTTCATGTAAAAGGAGGATATCCGTATGCTCTATCGATGTGTTAGTGAATGACATGCTAGTTTACTGACCTTAGAGGGCTTCGAAAATTTTCGTGGAAATCTGGACAGAACCCATCGTGCCAACTGGATATCACATTCTTCGACTTTGTCTAGAGCTTCGCTCGTGTTCGAACGGACCTTTGATCGTAAGTGTAGAGATTCGAATGCTGAAACCTTCGACATGAGGTCCCCTATTTTTTTTACTTTTATTTTTATTTTTATTTTTTATTTTTTATTATTTTTTTGAAGCGCGTTTTTACCCTTAGCGCCCTTTCAGGTTTTCGCCAAGTCCGGCTCTGTCATTGTTGCACGTCGGCGCCTTTTCAGGTTTTCACCGCGTCGACAGTTTTGTTTCTTGCCATAGCCTACGTTTTTACTCACGGCGCCCTCGCGGGTTTTCACCATGCCCTTCGGTCTATGCTCCTTTATTTTTGGTCTTTAAGTGCGAAGCTCTTTTGTGGAAATGGCAGACGTTGCCTTCCAGAGTTTTTGAAGGCTGACTGGTACTTTGATTTCGGCTTTTAGTCAACCGAGTGTGCTTAATATTTGATCAATCCGAGAGGACTTTGTCGGGTTGTAATGAGGGCCAAGGGTGATGGCTGAGAAGAAAAGATGGCATGAAGGCTCAAATTTGGATTCTTCTTTCTTTTCCTTGGGTTTTGGCTGTTACGACCATCTGATTTTTTTGTTTTTCCTTGGGGATTATTTTTCTCTTCTTTTTGTTTTTGAATTCTATGCACTTTGACTCACTCTTTTGTCCTCTTTTTTTCCTTATTTGGATTCGAGTGAGTTTCCCTTGTCGGGATTTTGTTGCATGTTCATCAACTTGTTTTTTCTTGCCCCAGTATTGAGATACAGTCGTTTTGAAAGTATTTGAAATGAACAAAAGGCTCAAAATGGCTGACAAATGGATTTTATTAATTTGTACAGATAGCAGAATTGAAGGCCTCTCTTCATTTTGATCAAAAATCAAGTACACTGGTTTGACATTAAGCATAGAATCTCTTGACCGAGTCAGAATTGATGGGCTCCGGAAACACATCGCCGTCCATTTCAATCAACATCAGAGCTCCTCCAGACAGTGCTTTCTTGACGATGTACGGGCCCTCCCAGTTGGGGGCGAATTTTCCTTGTGCTTCTTCTTGGAAGGGAAAGATTTTCTTTAGGACCAGGTCGCCCTCCTTGAAATGTCGAGGTCGGACTTTCTTGTTGTAGGCTCGGGCTATCCTCTTCTGGTAGCATTGACCGTGACACAAAGCGGTTAGGCGCTTTTCGTCGATCAAACATAATTGCTCATACCTTTCGCGTACCCATTCAGCTTCTTCCAGCTCGGACTCCATGAGAATCCTTAGTGATGGGATCTCGACTTCAACTGGGATGACGGCCTCCATTCCGTAGACCAGAGAGTAGGGAGTTGCCCCTGTTGATGTTCGGATCGATGTTCGATAGGCCATGAGAGCCAATGGTAGCATTTCGTGCCATGTCTTGTAGTTATCGGACATCTTTCGCATGATCGTCTTGATATTTTTGTTGGCTGCCTCAACTGCCCCATTCATCTTTGGACGGTAAGGTGCGGAATGCCTGTGAGTGATCTGGAATTGCTGACAGAGTTCTTTCATCATGTCATTGTTAAGATTTCTGGCATTATCCGAGATGATGGACTCCGGGAGACCGAATCGGCATATCAGAATGTTCTTGACGAATCTCGTGACGACCTCTTTTGTAACCCGTGCATAAGATTCTGCCTCGACCCACTTTGTGAAGTAATCGATAGCCACCAGTATGAAACGATGACCGTTGGACGATTTCGGAGTGATAGGACCGATGACGTCCATTCCCCACATGGAAAAGGGCCATGGAGTCGTCATAGGATGCAAGTCCCTTGGCGGTGCGTGGATCTGGTCGGCATGGATTTGACATTGACGACACTTCTTTACAAAATTGACGCAGTCGCGCTCTATGGTGAGCCAGAAGTGTCCTGTCCGCATTATCTTCTTGGCAAGCATGAGGCCGCTCATGTGTGGACCGCAAACTCCTCCGTGTACTTTCTCCATTAAGTGATCAGCGGTTGTGGCTGGCACGCATCTAAGTAAGCCCAGATGGTGGTTCCTCCGGTATAGAACGCCACCGCTGAGGAAGAATTGTGAGGCGAGCTTTTGGAGAGTACGGCGTTCCGCAATATTAGTATTTGGAGGGTACTCTTGCTTTTCCAGGAAGTTGACGATATCGAAATACCACGGCTTGTCGCTTGATCCTTCCCCAATTTGATAACAGTAAGCTGGCCTTGATCTTGCCTCGATGGTCAGAGGCGGAATTTCATCCGAGTTGGGGACTTTGATCATGGATGATAGAGTTGCAAGAGCATCGCCGAAATCATTCTGATCTCGAGGAATGTGGTTGAACTCGACGTAGTCGAATCCTTGACATAGATCGACTAAGCACCTCCTGTACGGGATGAGCTTGGTGTCTCGCGTGGCGTATTCCTCCGTAGATTGTTTGATGACAAGCTCAGAGTCTCCGAATACTGCCAACCTGTGAATATCCATGTCGAGGGCCAACCTCAAACCTAGGATGCATGCTTCGTATTCCGAGACATTGTTGGTCGCGTCGAAGTTCAGTTTACAACAGGCCGGAAAGTGCATTCCGTCTTTTGATATGACAACTGCCCCTGCCCCAGCTCCTTTACTGTTGGATGCTCCGTCGAAGTACATTCGCCGTCCATCGAAGTCCTCGCCTTCATTTTCACCGGTAGCAAAAAGGACAGCCTCGTCTGGGAAAGCCGTGTTCATTGGCTCGTAGTTGTCTGCCGGTGATTCTGCAAGTTGATCGGCGATCGCCTGTCCCTTGATGGCCTTTTGAGTGACATAGACGATGTCGAACTCGGTTAGAAGCATCTGCCATTTAGATATCTTCCCAGTCAAGACGGGCCTTTCGAAGATGTACTTGAGTGGATTCATTCGAGCGATCAGATATACCGTATGGCTGAGCAGATAATGACGGAGTCTTGTGGCGGCCCAAGCGAGGGCGCAACAAGTCCGTTCCAGTAGTGAGTATCTGGATTCGCTTTCAGTGAACCTCTTGCTCAAGTAGTAGATAGCATGTTCCTTTCGTCCGGTTTCGTCGTGCTGCCCCAGTACACATCCCATTGAATTATCAAGTACTGACAAGTACAGCAAAAGAGGACGTCCTGGCTCTGGTGGAACGAGGACCGGCGGATTCAGGAGATATTTCTTGATTGTTTCGAAAGCGCCCTGACAGTCCTCATTCCATTTTTTGTCGGAGCCTTTCCGGAGCAATTTGAAGATCGGCTCGCACTTGTTTGTGAGTTGTGAGATGAAACGGCTGATGAAATTGATCCGTCCTAGGAATCCCCGAATCTCCTTTTTCTTTGTGGGAGCAGGCATCTCGGTGATTGCTTTGATTTTTCCGGGGTCAATCTCGATGCCGTGTCGACTAACCATGAACCCTAGAAGCTTTCCTGAGGGGACGCCAAAGGCACACTTTGCTGGATTCAACTTGAGTTGGTACTTTCTGAGGCGATCGAAGAGTTTCTTGAGATCGGCCATGTGCTCAGAAGTTCTTTTAGACTTTATGATCATGTCATCGACGTAGACCTCAAGTTCTTGATGCATCATGTCATGGAAAAGCGCGGTCATGGCCCTCTGATAGGTTGCCCCAGCATTTTTAAGCCCGAACGGCATGACTCTATAGCAGAAAGTGCCCCAGGGAGTGATGAAGGCAGTCTTTTCCCTATCTTCCTCGTCCAGCAGGATTTGGTTGTAGCCAGAAAATCCATCCATGAAGGAATAGATCTCGTGCCTGGCTGTGTTGTCAACCAATATGTGGATGTTGGGCAGAGGGAAATCGTCCTTTGGGCTTGCCTTGTTAAGATCCCTGTAGTCTACGCAGACCCGAATGCGACCGTCTTTCTTCGGCACGGGCACCACGTTTGCAAGCCATGTTGGATAGCTCACAACCATGATGAAGCCGGCTTCGAACTGCTTGATTACCTCTTCTTTAACTTTGAGGCTGTAATAACCTGCATTTTCATTTAAAATCTAATATGACATTTTTCATAATTTTGGCATTTTCATATTTAATTCAATAGGTGTGGTATGCTGATATTTTAATTTTTTGTTTAAATTCACATTTAGAATTTCTTTTGGGGGCCAAACTGCAATTTTACAAAAGTTAGTAATACCTGTGTGGACTTCAAAATCTGTATTTCAAAACGGTGAAAGTAACTTCTATTGACTCAGTCAGTATTTTTATAAAACCAGAAAATCAATTCTTACGTTAAAATGAAATTCCTGTATTTTTGTGGTGACCACCGCGCCCCGAAAATACCAGTTTGTGTCCAAAACTGTCCGCGCTGTGCTAAATTTCCCCAGATATTGGAAGTGACCGATTTGGACACTTACTTTATTTCCATTTATGGCAACTAATGATTGCCTTGCACTTGTTTGGGAATGTCTAGCTTATGTGTGTTATTTTTGTGCCAAAAGCTAGATTCCCAAACAACTCTAGCTTGAACCCCTATGAACCTAATTGACCCCTACTCTAATTCACAGCAATCCTATACGTATCTATATCTGTGATATTGTGGTCTTTAGCTTAATGAAGAACTAAACTCATTTGTAGAGTAATGTTCACCCAACTTAGAGCCCAAGTTCTTAAGCTCTATAACTAAGCTCTTCATCACACACACACACACTTTTGATTCTGCTCTTCACAAACACAAACACAGAGAGTTTAGAGAGAGTTCAGAGAATAGAATTTCAGATTTTAGTGAGAGAAGAGTTTGAACCTCCATAGCTAAAGCTTGAAGTTTCTTTTGGGATTGCCTATTTCTAATTTCTTTCTCAACAATTCCTTTGTTCTCAATATCAGTGAGTATTCTAAACTCACTAAGACTGTAATTTCATAATTATTTGCTGTGTAATTGTTAAGGTTGTATATCACCATTGATGCTTGTACGTTGAAGTTCATGGCTTGAAAAATGGAGGTTTCCCAAACTTAACCAAAATCGGTTTTGTGAATGAAATATGATAGATTGTAGTGAGTAGAGCATATGGTTGTAAAATTAGAGCTTAATTTGTTCACATAAGAAAGTATATTAGAAAATAAATTTTGACATGTTTTGGTTTCTCATAAAATTGGAGAGCTATGGTGAGAATCATGTTAAATTAACCAGGGATTCTTAATCCTTGTTGAAAAACAAAGAGATCCATATATAATAGGACATATATACTAACAGAACTGAAATGGGTCATTTTAGACCCTGTTTTGCTGAAACAGGGAAGTCTGGGGGAAGAAGACGAAGCCTCAGCTTCATCTCGCGCCACGATCGCGCGCGCGAGAATCGCGCGAGCGGCCCGCGCGAGCGACCCTTCGCGCGAGCGGCCGGCGCGCGCGAGGTAGCCTTCCCCAGGCAGACGTAAGAGTTTATATATATATAATGGAAAATTGGCTGGTCGCGCGAGCGAGGGTCGCGCGAGGACCTCTTCGCGCGAGCGATCCGCGCGCGCGACCCTGCTTTCCTCAGGCAGACAGAAAAGGTTATTAATAAAGGAAAGATGGGTTTATCGCGCGAGCGGCCCGCGCGAGCGACCCTTCGCGCGAGCGGCCCGCGCGCGCGAGGTAGTGCAGTTCCTGTTTTTGTCTGTCTTTCTGTTAAGGGACTGTTTGGATGAAATTTATAAACTGTTAAGGCTCTGTTTGGGAATTTAGTTGATCAGAACTCTAATTGGTTATGTTTAAGAGATTTAAATCTTGTAGTATAACTCATTAATTCCCGTACGTGTGTTGTTTCTTGATTTTGCATTTTTGTTTAAGTGCATACCATTCATGTGAGTCAGTGGTACATGCATTGGGGTGTCAGTCTGTGTGGAAAAGAGTAATGGTAGTGTGGAAAGAGTATGAGATTGTGTTCGTGGTTGTGGTCGAGGTTGTGGTTGAGTATGAGTTTGTGGTCGTGGTTGTGGTTGTGGTTGTGGTAGAGTTTGTGGAAGAGGGTATCTTTGAAATGCGACGGTGGCAAATAAGGACACTCCCTGACGCCCATGGAAGCGTTAAAGTGTGTGAAGCCGAACTCGGACATTCCCTGGCGCCCATGGTAGTGCTAAAGTGTGGCCTACGGACACTCCCTGATAACTCAAGTCTGGATACTGTGTGAGGGGTTGCCCCGGTATTTGCATGGCGGTTAGGGTATTCAAAGTGTGAGGCATTGGACACTCCCTGGTACCCCGGACCAAAGTGTGAGGCAAACTGGACACTCCCTGGCGCCCCGTTGCTAAAGTGTGGCTATCGGAGTGTTTTAAAGATACCAGGAGTAGGATAGTGGGTTGTTGTGGATGTCGAGAGAAAAGAGTCGGCGAGGTGAGTGTGGTGCATTGTCTCATTTCACGAGTATCTGTATTTATGAACGAACAACTTTTATTATATTCCTTGTTGTTTTATAAAATAAATCCTTTCAGTATTTAATAATGGAAAAAGGTAAATGGGTATGATTTACATTCAAAGTCATGTTTTTAATACTCACCAGCTTCTTGAAGCTGACGACGTTGATGCGTCCTGGACATTCGTGTTCAGGCTTTTCAGGTTACAATTAGGAGGAATCATACGACTATGCTAATTGAGAATGGCTGCATCTGGAATAAAGAAACTGTTCATTTTATGCATTAAATTTAGTTGTTTGAGTTTTAAACTGTTTTGCTGTTAAGGATGACTGTAATAGACTTTAAGATATTATTTTATTTTCAAGGCGGTCTGTGCCTTAGTTGACCCCGGTTTATAAGATGTAATAAGATAGAAAATTTTTGTAAGCCTTGATTGCTTTACTCTGATTATTATGTTTTATTGTTTGACGTTTGGGACGGAATCGATCCTTCAAACTGTCGCGACCTACGGGTCCATAAAGGAAATTAAACGCTTTCCTTATTTATGCTACGTCGGGGCGTGACAGAGGCTCCACTCTGGCTTTAGTTTCCGCAACTTCTGCTTGATCGGCGTGAATTCCGACTTGACTGCGAGTTTGTGTGTGACGATGTCAGTGGCTAGGCCCGGCATGTCCTGGTATGACCAAGCAAACACATCCTGATATTCTTTCAAGAATTGAAAGAGTTCGTGCTTGTGCTCCGGTGTGAGTTGATGGCCGATTTTCAGTTCTCGAGGATTCTCGATTGTACCAACATTGATGGTGTCGGCCTCTTCTAAGTTAGGCTTTGGTTTGTCCTCAAGTTCTGATACCATTTTTTCAAGTTCAGAGGGGGTCTCGTCGTCGGAATCAGATTCCTCCTCCATACCCAAATGATTAAAGTCCATTTCCGTTTTCGAGTGATTCTTGACTTGTTCAATTTGTGTGATATCCAGGTGATTAATGAGTTTAGTCACAGATTCCCTGAAATCGATTTTGCAAGAAAAGAAAGAAAAAAAAAAAAAAAAAAAGATTCAGAAACAGAGCTTTAAAACAAGGTCAGTAAACTTGAATTTCATTCATTAAACAAAAAGATAGAAGCCTTTTACAAAGATTGTTATTTCTCACTCGGCCGGCTTAAGTCAAGTGAGAACTTTTACAGATATCCCTTTTTTTTTACCCAGATGCCCTTTTACACAGCAGAGGGCGGATCTCCCAGTTGTTCAGAGTTTCCTCTGGCTCTAACCGGCGGACCGTTGGCTTGGTGGAGGCTCCTGGCCCAGTGATCGTGGCGACATTTTCCTCGAATAGGTCTCGGATACTGCCTGTCGGGACCATGGACGTCCAGTCGATCGTCAGAGTGGGCTGACCTGCCTGGTCAGGGAATATTGTCTCGGCTGGGTGGGGGAAGGTCTCCCGAATGTGTGGAATTGGCCTTCCGATTTTGCGACCGGATCTCTTGTCCTTTCCCCGTCTCTTCTTATATCCAAGACCGCAGGTGTCCTTCTGATTTGGCAGATCGATCGGCTGTATCTGCCCTTGGTTTGACCTCCCAAGCCCCTTTCCGGGCTTATATCCGAACGTCTTCAATTGCCTGGCCATGTTCAGATGAGCCTGCGAGTATGCAGGCTTTCTTGTTGGTTTCCCTTCCGGAGCGAAGGTGGCAGAGACCAATTCAAAGACTTGGTATGAGGCAGGTTCAGTCTCCTTGCCTGCGTTAATATGCGGTAGTGATGGCTTTCCGGATGTGGCAAACTCTCGTTCGCCATGGACGACGACTAGAAGCCCATCGATTGCATATTTAACATTTTGATGCAGGGTGGAGGGAACCGCCCCGGCTGGATGGATCCATGGCCTTCCGAGGAGCATACTGTAGGCTGCCGGGATGTCTAGGACCTGGAAGGTGATTTGAAATTCATACGGCCCGATCTCGACTGGCAAGTGGATCATTCCGATTGTCTCCTTTCGAGATCCATCAAATGCCCGGATCACTGTGTTTGACCGTTGTACCTTCTCTGGGTCAATACCCATCCTCTTGATTGTGCTCAGGGGATAAACATTGACTGCTGACCCGTTGTCGATGAGAACCTGACTGAGGATCATTCCGTTGCTTTTTACTGTCAAGTGCAGGGCTTTGTTATGTCCGGTGCCCTCTGGTCCCATCTCCTCATCAGAAAAGGAGATGATGTTGAAGGTGGAGACATTCCCCACAATATCGGCAAACTTGTCGGCCGAGATGCCGTCAGCCACATGGGACTCGTTAAGGACTTTGAGAAAGGCATCTCGGTGAGTCTCGGAGGTCAAAATCAGTGACAGCATGGAAGAGTGGTCTGGAGCCTTCCGTAGTTGCTCGATAATCTGATATTCACCGCGTTTGAGCAGCGTCAAGAATTTCTCCGCCTCTTCGGCCGAAACCGGCAGTTTTGGCGGGCAATCTGTGCGGGCAACTTCGGTCTGGCCTAAGAACCCTTCTGTATTAGAGACCTCCCCCTGGTTGTCTTGGCCTTGGGCCTGATATACCCACGGGATGGCGTGAGCATCAGTCACCGGTGGTTGGATGACAAGTAGAGGAGAGTGGAGAATTATCGGGTCAGCAGGAGTGGTGAAGACCTCTAGCAAGGGCTTTACCGGAGCCGGAATGGCTTGAATGCTTTTTTGGATTGTTGGGTCGGGAGCAGAAAGGACTTCCAACAAAGGTCTTATTGGAGTTGGGGTGATCTGGATTCCCCTTTGGATTGTTGGATCGGGAGTGAAGAGGGATTTCGTACCCTTTTGGATCTTCTTCGCGGGAGCGGTGTGAACTTCTTTATCTTCTTGAGTCACCGAGCTGGGAATGATCGGCTCCGGTGCAATGAGCACAACAAGCGGCGTAGCAGGAGTGGTATGGAGAGCAAGGCAGGAGAGATTCCTCCTGATAGATTCTGATGGAGAGTGGCCGACCCACCTGGGCCGAGGATGCTGATTGATGGTCATTACGGTCCCTTCTTCCTCTACGATCACAGCATTGATCGACCCCCCGGCTTCATGTTGCGGGAGAGGGTTATGGGCGATATTGGCCTGTTGCTCAATTGGTTTTACGGCGATTCTCCCGTCGTCTATCAAATCTTGGATTTTATGCTTGAGGGAGAAACAGTCGTCCGTGGAATGCCCCACCATTCCCGAGTGATACTCGCAGCGTCGGCTATGATCATAGGATTTCGGGAGTGGATCGGGCGTCTTCCCAGCTGGGATTAGAGTAATGGCTCCTTGGGCCAGCAGCTTGCTCATGATAGAACTTTGCGATTCAGCCAGTGGCGCAAAGACCCGAGCTCGGTTGAGCTTCTTCTGCTGGAAATTTTCAGTTTTGGCTGGTTGCTGCGGATTCTGACGGTAGCCCTGTGGTTGAGGCGTGAATGGCTGAGGCTGTGCCATTGGTTGTTGGTACACGGACACGGCTTGCTGATATCTCGGAGGAGGCGGAGCCGGCTGCTGGATGAAGTTTACAGGGGCATACTGTCCGGCGTCGGGGTAGACCACAGCCATTTCATTCTCTTTCTTGGGCTTTTTGTAAGAAGACCCTGCCTAACCCTGCTCCGACCCGATCTTGATTTTTCCAGTCTGTATCCCTTCCTCGATTAATTCACCGTGCTTGATTATCTCGGCGAATGATCGGCCTGTCCCGTTGATGAGTCGGTCATAATAGGGATGCTGCTGGGCAAGTATGAATGCCTCTGTCATCTCAGAGTCGTCCATCGGTGGATGTACTTGGGACCCAACCTCCCTCCAGCGGTGAGCGTACTCACGGAATGACTCGCTCGGCTTTTTGCGAATTTTCTCCAGTGATTGCCGTGTTGGAGCGATGTCAGTATTGTACCGGTAATGCTGGTAGAAAGTCTTGGTAAGGTCATCCCATGTAGCGATTTTGGTTTTATCCAAACGGACAAACCACCGTAGAGTTGCCCCAGTCAGGCCTTTAGAGAAGAGATGGACCCTCAGCTTCTCGTCGGTCGTACATGGTCCAAGTTCATCGATGTAAACTCTCAGATGGACGTATGGATCCCCTGATCCATCATATTTTGTCGTTAAGTCTGGCATCTTGAACTTGTCCGGAAATATCTTGCCTGGAGCAACTGCGAGATCAGGGAATGACATCCCTCCGTATGTGTTGGCCCCTTGAATGCTCTGAATTGAGCTTTCTAGTCGCTTCACTTGCTGTGTCAGCGAGCTCATCTCTCCTTCCTTTCTTAACCTTTCTTCCTCGAGGTAGTGATCAACTCCCTCGTTGACCATTATCGCTGGCGGAACGGCAGCAGTTTTGGGAGTCGTTGGTTGATTGCCTGCCTGAGGGTCTACGGTGTACACAGATCCTTGGGGGTCTACGGCGTACACACGTCCTGGGGGGACCTGATCATGGACGTCTAAAAGCGGTGAAATTGGTGGAGCAGCACCATTAGGAGCGGGGGTGTTGGTGGCTCCGACAGAGAGCAAAGCTATGATGGTGGCCATTTGTTTCGACATGTCATTGACTTGTTGTTGCAGGACCTGGAATTCGGGGCTCTGAGGAAGTTGTGAGCTTTCTTCGGAGGCGGATGGAGGATCGTCCTGAGCCATCTGTATCCGTCGAAGGTATCCTCTAGTCCAAATAGGGCTGCGGGCCCAATCTTCTGATGCCCCCGGAATTTTGATTTTTTAACCCCCTTGAGAAAACGGCTCGGAAATAGCTAAACGGGGCCCAAGTTGAATTTTGGCTTGAAACGGGCCCAAACGGAGGTCACCGGTGAGTCTGGAACGGCCGAAAACCCCGAAAGTGGTATAAACCGGAGCAAAATCGGTTCGGGCAGATTTCGGGCGGGACCGGCCGGCGCCAAACTGGCCGGTTTGAGCAGAAATGAGCTTGAAAATGGAGAAACTGCTTCAAATGATGGAATTTTGCAATTCTGAGCACACGGGTGCGTCCGGAATGGCCAAATTAGCTAGGAACAAGTGTCCGTTCGTTGAAATCTGGATCCGGAGTGGAGAAAATTGGGAAAAACCAAAAGTGGGGCCCAAATGCCACGTCAGCAGGCCACGTGTCAGTCAGAGACACGTGGCGCCTTCTGATTGGCAGACAAAGCTGACGAGGCGCTGATTGTGTAGCTGACTGGATGTGCTGACTGGGCAATCAAGTGACGCGTGGCAGCGTCTGAGTGGCCAGTCAACATGCTGACGTGGCAGAAATGCCACGTGTCAACCTCTGATTGGCGCCTGAGTGATGATGTGGCGGTGACGTGGCAAGGACACGTGGCAGATAGTGCCACGTGTTAGCCTGTGATTGGACGGTCAATTCTGACCTGGTGCTGACGTGGTAGATACGTGGAGGATGACTGGACTGCTGACTCAGCAACCGTGGACACGTGGCAGCTTCTGGTTGGTGGGTCAAAGCTGAGTCAGCGCTGACAGGGTAGCTGCGCGTGGACGTAGCGGTACGGCGGCTGGTGGCGCGTGTGGGCGCGTGCGGCGGATTCCGGCGGCTTTTGGCGGTGTGGCCGGTGGGGTTTGAATCGTCCGGAGCAGACGAAGGTGGTGGTGGTGGTCCGGTGATCTTAATGTTGCCGTGGACGGCGGCGGAGGCGCCGGAGTGGTGCGGCGGCGCGTGGAAGTTTGTGGCGACGCGTGTGGGCTTTCTGGACCTCCTTTGGTGGTTCTGAAAACACAGGTCGATGGGTTTTTTCGATACGAAGCCAATGGTATGGGTGGTGAGACACAGAAATGCAGTTTAAGGCTCCGTTTGGGTGTTTTTCAGAATCTGCAATTCCGGTGACCGGTTGGGTTGTTTGGGGCTGATTTCTGGTATTTTGGGGGGTCCTTAGGATCTGAAACTTTGGGTATTTGTTGGTAAATGATTTACAGAGGTGGTGGTGGTCTTGGTTTTGGGCTTGGAGTGATGGTGGAGATGGTGGTGGTGTTTGGAGGTTTTTAGAGCTTGGAGAGAGCTTCAATGGGGGAGAGAGAGAGAGAGAGAGCTTCCCTTTCTTTTTCTTTTTCTTTTTTTTTTTTTTAAGTGCAGCACCCAAGGGTCCTATTTATAGAGGATTTTGGGTTGGGGAGGATCCGGTGTGAACGGGACGCATTTCGGATCCTTACAACCCCCGATCTTGGCCGTTCGGTCTTCCGAAGCTTGTTTTTCCCATCCGGCCGTCCGATTTGAGCGATTCGAAAATATTTAGTCTTCATTTAGCTTTACCGACAAATCCCCACAGTCGGATCGGTGATTTCTACTCCCGGGTTCAAAATTGACCGTTTTGCCCCTCCCTATGCTGATCCTGGACTGCAAAATTAGGGTTGCCGATATCTCTTGATCCGACCGTCGGATCTGACCGATTCGAAGTTCTTTATGCTTGTATTGATATTCTCTTCAAATCTGTACGGTTGGATCAGTGATTTCTGCATCCGGGCTCAAAATCGACCGTTTCGCCCTTCTCTACATTGATCCCCGAATCTTGGTCGCTGATATCTCGTGATCCGACCGTCGGATCTGACCGATTCAAAGTCCTTTGCGTTTGTATTGACATTCTTTTCAAATCCGTGCGGTTGGATTAGTGATATCTGCGCCTGAGATCAAAATGACCATTTTGCCCTCTCCTATGCCGATTCTAGACTTGTAAAAACCAACAGGCCACCGCTTCTTCCTCTGATTGCCCGTCTGGACCCATTTTCCTTTCCCAGAAGTCATTTCCATGCTTTCTTTGACTTGCGGCCGCTTTGACCTGCCTTCGGTTGCCCCGGTCTTGATTCCGACTCATTTTCTGACCTCCCGGTTAGCCGATTCGGGACCCGCGCTGAGCGACGACCGCCGTTTTGAACTTCCGTATGATTGATGACTCTGAATGACCTAGAATGGCCATTAAAACCCTTGTTGGCATCCCCGATGGATTTTTCGTCTTTTCCTCGATTTGCGTGCCCGGTGGGCCCCCTGCACGAGTCAGTTCTCTTTTTCTTTTTATTTTTTATTTTCTTCTTTTTTTGTATATATTTTTTTAAAGGACGGTAAAAATGGGGTGTCTACATTCCTAATAAATATGTCCATAATATAGAAGTAATCACACTGTAAACTTGAAGGAAGATAATATTTTTCATTAATTTATTAAATATTATATAATTGGCAACAAGATTGTATAAATATCATTTCAGATTAATTATTACATTCAAGTCAACTTTTGAAATTTTATTTAATATAATTATGAGGTTTCAATCAACAATATTGTGTCTAATTACATTTGGGTCACCAAGTTCTAGGATATTTATACTTTCACTTCAAAAAAGTCAAATAAAGTGGTTATTTTAGTGGCTAATTATGAATTGATTACTAATGTTTACATTCTGATCAACTTCTTCCCTCAAATTTAGGATTTACATATTATAATATGTCTAATTATATTTGGGTCAGCAAGTTCTAGCATATTTATATTTCACTTGAAAAAAGGTCAAATAAAGCGGTTATTTTGTGGCTATTTATGAATTGGTCACTAATATTTACATTATGGTCAACTTCTTCCCTCAAATCTATTTACATTATGGTCAATTTCTTCCCTCAAATCTAGGATTTATATATTGTAATATGTATAATTACATTTACGTCAACAATCTGTTGCATATTTATCATTCACTTGTTTTGTGAATTTTTTTGTTTTACACATACTGTGACTTTTCCCCTTTGTCGAACTTTGAATATATGGATATTAAATTAACTCATAAAAAATATGAATAGATTTTTGCTTAGTAATCCTAGAACCAAATCCCCACCAAATTTACTTTTACTCAAATCTCATTCCAAATTGAAACAATACAATTCAAATCTTATACTCAAATGTTTTGATGTATATAAATAATGAACTTATATCCTTTGAAAATACCAAATGAAGCTTTTAGTTATTTTAACGCATAGATGTAAATTCATTTCACATACACATGCTTCTAAATTTAATTTTATCGCACACACATATTATCTACTATTTCAGAAACATTGTCTATTAAGGAACTGTAAATATATGGAGTCGAAAATAAGTCCAAAAAATATTGTAGTGCTTTCTTCAAAGGAAAATAAAAAATGCTTGAAAACGCAAAGATAGACACATACAATGGGACTACGCAAGGTATTGTGGAAACATATTTCAAAAGTGTGGGTTACTCATATTTCATTTTCCTGACCCTATGTTATTAGTTGCAACATTTAAATGCCATAACACAATCCAAAGGGGAGAATATATCAATAATATAGAAGTAATCACATAGTAAATTTGAAAGAAGATAATTCGACAGAGAAGATATTATTTTTCATTTATTTATTAAAATATTATATAATTGGCAACAAGATTGTATAAGGCTACCCATAATGCCAGAGCAATTTCCTTTATTGCCAGAGCAGCCCACCATTTTTCTAACAAATTTTTGACATTACTAACGGATCTTTTCCGTTACAAATAAAAAAAAGTGTTAAGAGTCTACTCTGACAATAAAGGAAATTGCTCTGACATTATGATTTCCATTGTTAAAAAAACAAAGGGTAGGGGAAGTCTATAACACAACTCAACGGAGAAAAAATACTAATAATCTAAAAATACTCACATTTTAAAGGTCAATAAATATAATTTGAGAGAATATAATATCTTTTATTAGTTTATTAAAATTTTACACTATTGAAATCAAGATTTAATATAAATAAAATAAATATAAATATAAATAAAATAAAAAAGAGCTAATAAGAGGGGATGGTACCCTAGTATTTATAAAAGTGAATCAACAGTTACAAATGTACAACGAGAGGGTAAAAATAAAAATAAAAATAAAAAAAGAAGAAGAAGAAGAGTCGGATGCATTCTCATAAATCTCAATCTAGAATGTTTATATTCCATCTCTGCTCTTTCTGGTTTTCACTCTCTAAATAAAATAAAAAAAAATATCAATATTGCTACATGTATTACAAAATAGAAGTCACTTTCACATGTCGGCTAAAAATTGTTAAGTATCTTAAGACTGCGAAGCTCCTTTATGTGCCAAACACGCAATGAGGGAACTATAGAAATATGCTTTCTTTTGAGGCAGTGCTCTCCCAACCTATATCCTCTGGTCTCCTATAAACATAAATCTCAACAGAAAAGTAATTGAATTGTTTTGGCAACAAAAATGCGTTTTAGTGAGAGAAAGTTGTATATGTCAATAGGATATAATGTGTTTAGGTCGCAATAAAAGAAATATATATATATATATATATATCTAGGCTCCTGCAACCCCTTGACTCTGTGCTATTCTTTCCTTCTTCTTACTGATCTTCTTAGCTGCTTCAACCCCACCATCTTCTCCCCCTGTTTCGGTTTCAATTCGCGCAAAGATGGGCTTTGGTTGAGCCATGACCTGACCACCCTTTAGCCCACCCCATTCGGTCTCACTCTGCAGTGAAATAGCCAGGCATTAAGTACAAGGTATTTAGATACTCAGGTCTCTGTGTGTGTGTGTGTGTGTGTGTGTGTGTGTGTGTGTGTGTGTGTGTGTGTGAGAGAGAGAGAGAGAGAGAGAGACCCAGGTAACAGCTTTGAATTGGTCCTCCGAGTAGCCGAGCTGAGCATATATTCTCAAACATAAGTTTGGTGCAACTGGGGATAAGGCGATTGCTATAATCCTCATGGTTTCAAGTATAATTACGAGATCCTGGTCGAAAACAATTAAAAATTATAACAAGAAATAGAAACAATAATATTGACGGCAAGAACTATACAAAAGCAACAACGCAAAGTGGGCGGTGCTGATAATTTAAAAATAAAATAAATAAAAATAAAAATCCTTGAAGCAAACATACTACATCAACTCTTCTCAAAATTATACAGAGTTCAAACAAACAAAAAATCCTTGTTAGTGTGTGTGGGTGTCTGATTATCTACCCAGTTGCTGGCTTAATTTTGTCGAGCAATAATGATTTCTAAGATGTGGTTGCTAGCAGTATATAACGATAATTACGCTGAGATTCCTTGTGGTAAGGTCAAAATACGAGGATCATTGTGGTATGCAAAATTACACTTGAACTCCTTTTTCAGAGATGGAACCTAAACAATGTTGATGTTGCATTACCAATATAGCCCCAAAAGAAAATATAATTTCTTAATTTTTAAAAATTACATAATAGCAAAATATTACATGGAGAGGGGGGATGTCTGTGACTGTAATTTTTCATACCACGAGGGAAAATAATAATGAGGGATAATTACACTGTTATTAATTTCAGCACCATAAAATTACGAAAAATAAATAAAGTATAAACAAAAGGAAACCTTTGCAGCAGCTTCTGAAGCAGCATCCCCTTGCTTAAAAAGAGACCATGGTGCACGTTCATCCATGTACAGATTTCCGGCATTACCAATTTCTTGCACCGCTTCACAAGCTGAAGACAGTGAGAGGTCTTCGTAATGCAGCCGAGCCTTCTCAACCTACCAAAATCAAAGCAGTGAAAAGTTAGGCCCAGCTTGGAAAAAAGGTTATAACTTTATAAGCTATAGAAACAAGGTGATCACTGAGGTTTTTTAACTCAATCTGACTGGACTTTAAAGCATTAAAAGCCAATTTCTAAGAAAGGAAAAAATGTGTTCATTACCTTTACAACACGTTTGGTATGAGGGAAAATAGAAGGGATGAGAATTAGTTGTTGGATACGATGGAAGCAAGGGGGGAATGGAAGAGGGGAGCAATGTCTATTCCCTCCCGGGCCCAAAATTTCAATCCGTCCAAATGTAGTCAGATTGGGGAAGTAGGAGGGAATTTGACAAGATGACTCTCTTACTCTTAAGTCTCTGTTTGGTTCATGGATTAGTGAAGGAAAAGAAAGGAAAACACGAAGGAGAGGGGGCTTTCCTTTGGTTGGTTTCCGGGCAATGTAGGAAGGAAAATATAGCAAGAAATAAATTACAAATTTTGATGTCTATGAGTCACTTACCTTACTATTTCTTAAGTTAAAAAAAATATTTTGCAAAATAGTTTACCATTAATGTTATTTAAGCATGGAGGAGAGCACAAGAGAAACCACAAGGAACTTGTTTCTCTTCTTGTTCTCCTTTCTCTTTTCTTTTCCTTCAATGAATTCGCAAACCAAACAAAACCTAAACAAATACGAGAAACAAAATAGCAAAAATCAAACCTTACCAAGTTCTTTACTGTGTCCTTGAATGCATTTCCTTCAGCTGCAATTGTCGAATCCACTGCCAAAGTTGATTGGCAATTTTTTTTCAGAAGTCCGAGCGTACGATTCAGAAGATTCCCTGCATTAATTTTAAGGTCAAACTTGTATCACTTCCTCGATTTTAGAATCCACCAACAATAAACTTGCTGAGTAACACTAATACTCGGTGGGAAAATTACCTATCGTATTGGCAATATGGGCATTGACAATATTGATGAACCGGTCCTCCGAGTAGTCGCCATCATTACCAAATTCCACCTCTCTGAGGAAGAAGTACCTGACTGCATCAGAGCCGAATCTATGCACCAAATCATTTGGTTCAAGCGTATTCCCCAGTGACTTCCCCATCTTCATGCCATCCTAAAATTTTACAAATAAAAAGCATAGCTGCATGAAATAAAAAAATATGTATATGAGACAAAACGTCAAACTACTCGTAGTCACTTGCACAGCTATTATGGACATAAGCAGAACAAATATGTAACTTACTTTTATCAAATGGGCAAAGATCTGCCCATGTCCAACAATAAATTGACAGACTCATGGTCCATACAATTAAAAGAAAATGAGAGGACGACTGAAGATTATCCACCCTTGTCAATAATTGTTTATTTGAAGACATCAATTAAGAATAGTATTATGTTTGGTGACACGGAAACACCACAGTGATACAGAAAAAATTATAAATAGGACACAATGCGACAATATTAAAAGATGTACTGAAAAATAACATTATATTTAGACAAACTAAGAAATAGAAAAAGCTACAAATCATAGTAACTGATAAATAAAATAACTAAGTTCGTTTCTTTATTTTACTTTTTTTTAAAGGAAACTAAGTTCATTTCTAACATATGACCATCCACTGCAATAAACCAACTACAGAGTAACAATAAAACCTGAGAGATATCACAATCAGACAGCAATACCAATAACACCATTAAAGTATCATTCAATGCATTCCTCATAAAAGATTTCATTTTTCTCTACACGATGAAATGTAGTTGGATTATGGAAGTTTCATAGAGACATGATGATGATCCAGAATTCTATCATCATTCATTCATTGGGATGAGTCATTATCAATGAGTTTGTGAGCCTAAAGTTGCTTTCGATTATGCAGTCACGTTTTGCTTTCGTAATTGTGATGCTTAAAGATTCAAGCTCGTAACGCCTGGTCTTCAAGCTAAGTGTGAAGGGATAAATTTTGTTATATGGACGATGACGTTGGAAAGGCCAGATAAAGTGTTACTTCATCTTAAGGCGGCGTTTATATGACATACTAAGGGCTTGTGATGAGCATAAGCTTATACCTTTGCCAAGTATAGGACATGTGGGACATGATGATTAAAAAAGTGAGGATGGCAATTCACAAGCAACAACTCGTGGCATCCACCTTTTATAATGTTTTGCATGGAAAACTTCTTGATCATTGGAAAAAAAAAACTCCCCATTTAATTGTTCAGCTCATTCCTTGAATCAAAGGTAACTCCTAAGCTTTGAGTTATTAGCTTTCTTAATGTCAACTTTAGAAAATATTTCGGTCATATATTGGTTATATATTCGCTATATCGAGAATTTCAACTACTACTCTGACCATGGTTTTTATGAGGAAATCAAGTTCCTTTAGACAAGGATTTGAAGGTTTCTCAAGAGAAAGAACAAGGTGCCTAAAGAAATACCTCAATAACATAGAAATGCTTAGCTAAACAACCAAGGACTCTTAGGCCAGAAAATGCTACTTGCGAAGTGGAATAAATGCAATAAATTTCTAAATCAGGTTTGTTTACCTTTGTCAAGAATCCATGGCCAAACACCATCTTAGGAAGGCTTATTCCGGCAGACATTAACATAGCTGGCCAGTAAACGGCATGAAAACGCAAGATATCCTGCATAAGAAGTCGACAACACATGAAAACAAATAAAGCAAACAATAATACCATGTTGCTCATCTCAGTAATGTAAACGATGGAAGTGGATAAATGAGAAGATTGAAAAAAGGAACGTTATTAAACTATTTGAAGTCCCTCAAATATTACAAAAGAACGAGATGATCATAAATCTTAAAATGAGGATAGTGGATC
The DNA here is from genome assembly GCA_033977485.1 of Hydrangea macrophylla. NCBI lineage: Eukaryota > Viridiplantae > Streptophyta > Magnoliopsida > Cornales > Hydrangeaceae > Hydrangea > Hydrangea macrophylla. The sequence goes on from CM066999.1 coordinate 27,978,037, forward strand.
GTTACAGAGCTACACCACCATATTACACTCCCTCCCAACTTTCAGGAATATGAAGTTGGGTGAAGAATCTTATCAACGGATCCCTCCAAGTCCACAAAGCGAAAAAATATTTACACATTTTGCCTGTGGAAAATCAATGTTCGCATCTGATTGAATTGATACTATATATCCTGGGCAGAAAGGTTTGACGGCTTTTGTGGACTGAATGATGTGCATATATCATACATACTAAATGCATTGCATGCAAACACACAGACATGCAGACCAACCACCCACAACCCTCCTATAAAACATTTCAATCTATTTGTAAATGCATATGTCTACACACTCTAGAATTGAGAAGAACTGCCTCTAGCATAGAAATGGGCCCTAGTAAACTCTTCACATATGTAACGCATAGTAGCATATATGCAAAACACAAATATACAAACGCAGACAATCAATCAGAAATTGACAGAAACGAAACATCACTCAAGGATAACTACAAAACTACTCGGATTCTATAACAATATGCGATGACTTATAGCAAGAGCTTTCATTTTCTATTGTTACTTCAGTATCAGTTATGAAGCTATCTTCCAAAATCCAGGTTTCTATTTAAGTCCTTGCATGAGCAAGCTCTAAATGATAAACGGACTATCAAATCCTTTGGTTTGATACAACTACAAGTGGTATTTTGTTGCTTCTCTCTTTACGGAAGCCCCAACGTGGGTCTATTACAAAAGGTGGAAGAAACCTCATGGAATTAATAGTTGGACTGTTCGATCGTATTAGTTTTCTCATTGCTATGTCGCCTGTTTTTAAAAGGAAGCGGGAAATTGAAGATTACAAAGAATGTGCTGTCTGAAATGCAGGTAAAGAAGATTCTGTACCTTGCCAATTAAGTGCAGTGAGGCAGGCCAACCTGATGAAAGTAATGTTTGTAAATTAGGTTGCCCTTCATCCTCCTCAGCCAAAGCGGTAATATAACTGCTTAGAGAGAGAGAGAGAGAGAGAGGAAATAATTAATAAATCTACAGAAGGCCCATGACAAGTATATTTCCAAGCTAAATAATGAGTTGCTAACAGATAATGAATGATGCAATCAACAATCAATTCAAACAAACATATGCTACACAATAAGTATTTGAACAGGAACTTGGTTGCATCAACTTCACTGTTGATCAATTTTACACCTTGGATCTAGAAAAAGAGATACACGTTAAAGGATTATGACTCTGCAGATGCTTGGGTATATAGAAACAGTGAGCAGCTTGGACTTGGCTGAGTCAAAACAATTATAGAGCAGTACATGCAGATTTGACACGTGTCAAGGAGGGTCCATCGTGTGTTGATGTCTGACAAGTGTCAAACATTAGACACATGACCTTTCCAGTAGTGTCTAAGCCTCGTAGTGTGAACACAAAAATCAAGACATCAGTAGAACAGCATAAAAAATTGACAGTCACATAATGACTCAATGCACTTGTGAAGAATATACAATTTAAACATGAAAAAGAACCCGCGCCCCCCACCGCCCCCCCAAAAAAAAAAAAAAAAAAAAAGGAATTGTTACCCAGGTATTGCAGCAAGTACAGCAAAAGAAAATTGACAAACGAAAAATACAAAAATACCCCATGAATTCTAAAAATTGGCATGAGCCGGTCAGATGTCAGTCTGAAGTACTAAATGAAGGAGTAACTTTACCCCAGCAAAGCATCAAACCATACGTATATCGTTTGCTTGGTGTCATTCGGAACTTGAATACCCCAGTTCACTGATGCTCGAGAAATAGAGAAATCTCTCAGGCCACTTCTGATCCAACCTTGCACCTAACAGTTGTTCTTGTAAGAGAGATGATTCCTTTGGAATAAAGTAGAAATATACAGTAAACTTTATAGCTAAATCATTGATGGGATTGCTATTTGGTTTGAATTAAATAATGAACTAGAAGGGACAATATATTCAAAAAGCCGAGATGGAGTTCAACAGTGCATTGCCTCTAATAAGATGATTGATAATAGGACAAATTCCAAAACAGTATACCACAAAGAAAAGACGAGAGCAAGATTTTGATATAGTGAGATGAAAGTTTGTAAAAGCGGAAGTACTTATAAATACCAGAGTGAACTCCTTTCAAATTTCAACCATTGTTGAGTCTAATCTTGGAGTGAAATGTGCTTTTAGAATTTTTTTCTCAAAGTGGACATCGGTAATAGGACGATAAATTACAATATGATTTTAAAATAAAAGTTCAAGACAACAAATCAAGTTTTGAAGAAAAATGACTTTTATTCAAAAGCCTATCTAACAAAGCCTGGTTCAGAAACATATTGTCATATAAAAATAAGGGTAAATTACACTGACCTCCCAGAGGTTTGGTCTAATTACACGAACCTCCCTGTATATTGAAAAATTACACTAACCTCCCCTGTCAATGTTTGTCCCAAAACGGACCTAACAGAAGTAGTGAAAAGTCTATAATACCCTTTGCAAAACAACTCACTTTGGCCTTAAAAAAAGAACTTATTCTTCCCCAATCTCTATCTATATACAAATACACATATATATTTATATAATAATGTATATGGAGTGGGCAAAGATGAGAGTATTCGGGCTGATCGATTGAGGGATTACAAGCTTGTTCAGGTTTGTTTGTTGCAGAAACCCATTGTGAAAATCAAAGTGAATGATTACGTGCAACCACTAATCATTTTGATTCTGCTAACAATTTCATTACTACATAAACATTCGAATCTAATTATATTATTGTGGAGTATAACTAAATTCATTGAAGAGATGTACCATATAGTACTGGCATTTGTTGGTTGATATATGTATTTCACTATTAGGTAGAGAGAGAAACATGGAGCTAGAGAGAGAGAGAGAGAGAGAGAGAGTTTTGAGGGAGTATTCCCCCCCCCCTCTCTCTCTCTCTCTCTCTCTCTCTCTCTCTCTGTATTTATATATCTATGTATATATGTCTGCATCTATATCAATATCTCTCTACAAATCTCTCACTCGTCACAAATATCTCAATACAGTATGCATTTCTTGTGGACGATGATTTTGATGTCACGGATTATAGATTTCTGGGTGGCATTAGGTAATTAAAAATTGGAATTTGATGTGCCAATGAATTCAATTTCTTTAAGGTAGAGACAGAATTCAAGAAGTTATGAACAAAAAACATTGAACCCTGAATATATACATGTACATAGTTGTCAAATCGGGATTCGTATCGTGAATCGAATCGGGATTCGTGAATTGTGAATCGTAAGATTCGATAACAAACTAAAAAAACCTTATAAACATATCCTTTTCTTTTCTAGGCTTGTATAAACATATCCTTTTTTTTTCTAGGCTTGTATAAATATATCCTAAGTGGTTTAAAGAGGTTTAGAATAAATTGAAAAAAAAAATTTGAAAAAATTAAGTTTTGTGCTTAGCAGTCAAGTGAATCGTAAGAATCACGAATCGAATCGTAAGATTCACCTTTGATTCTTGTACATGTTTGATTCATGCATCAATACGTATCGTTTTCATGATGAATTGTATCGAATCGTACGATTTTGACAACAGAGTACATATATAAATCTATATGGCCGGAGATAGCAAAGTTGAATTCAATTGTTTAGGTTGAGTAGGGAGCACAGTTAGATAATAGAACATGAATGGAGGTCTACAAAGTCAGTTAAAATAAATAAATAAAAAAAGAGCAGGCTCTGCAAAGTTAGATAAAATTCATTGGTCCGTATATTATTCATGGCTAATGCACATGAAATGTGTCTCATTTATGCTGGTTTCTCTCTGGGTGAGCAGTGATGAAATAGGTTTGTGCAATCTTTGGTAAGTGAAAATAAACATAATTTACCCCAAAAATAAACATAACTAATCTGCAAGAAAGTGAAAAAGATGTGAACATACTCCAATGACTAGAAAGGTTTCTCAGTCTCTCACCTCATTTAAACGAAAACAAGGTTGCACAAAATCTGGATTTTGTGTTAAGGTCTCTTCCAACCGTTTTTGATATTTGGACAGGGCAAAGAAGTAATTGACCTCTTTCCTCGCGACACATGGCTTTAGGTGCATAGGGCAACAATTGTTATCAAGCAGTTCGTTATCGTCCTGCAGATTTATACAAAAGTTATCACAATCACATACAAGCCACATGTCCATGCCAGCAATGTACAATGCATTCAATCACGTACAACATATATATACATGCTAGCAATTGTGTATAGGCACAAAGAAGGGAGAGAAGACAAGCAAAACATGGCACTCAACAAACTCTTACTTGACCATAAGCAATCTATCTACCAAGGGTACAAAAGATAGTGAACGTAACTTAGATAATGTTAATGGCGTATAAAGGAGACGCGTGTAATGCAATACCAGTATCACAGTGCTATTAAGGGTGTGACCCTATATTCTGAAGGCCAATCTGGAGTTGACCCAGTCAAAGTGGTGGCTCGAGTCAATTAAGATGACCAGCTTTGATGTCAATAACTGACATATAGTTCTGGTACAAATAAGTGAGAGATATACTGAAGACAGAGTAGCTACAACAATAATAAGAAAAACAGAATTAGGAAGTCAGCAAACAATAAAACCAGAGTTTATTACACGAGTTACTCAGAAATGTAGAACATACTTAGTAAAGCGAGTTTGACCTTTTCGAAATTACATTTTTCATTTAGGCAAAAAAAAGGGTCCATCTTTCAAGACCTTATTAAATATCTTACCAATTTTGTTAACATGAAAAATCTCTAGAAAAAATTTGCATAAGGATGATAAAATTCTAACATCCTACGTTCAATGCTGGTGTACTAACGGGTTAATCTTTTATCTAGTTTAATCAACTTAAGCAATAGTATTTCCAAATTTTAAAGGTTTTGGATTTTTTTTTTTAAGAGCAATGAATCTCAGCCAAACCAATTCTGCTGCCAGGGTTGAATCAAGTTTCAAAACATCTGCATGAGCCACAAAATAACACCAATCCCGCCTGGGCGATCTACCTAATGATATTCATATACTTCTGTTCCATTAGTTCATCAATAAAAATTTCACCAATAGCAAGGACAGGGATGCCACTATTTTCACCAAAGACTCCACGACTAAACACTCACATTGTGGGCCCTTCCCACGTGCCAACGTATGTTTACAAGCAGGACCACTAGCTTAGGTGATTAGAATTAATCAAAATTGATAATAGGGTTAAAACCACTTTGAACCCCTAACGTTTACCTCGTTTTGCACTTTGCACCCTGATATTTCAATTTTCTCAAATTTGGCCCCTAATGTATGTAGTGAGTTGCAATGTGGCCCTTCCGTCAGAATTTCTGTCAAAAACTAATGGAAACTCGCCCATATGCAAGTCATATGACTTATTTAAGGGTATTTTAGCATTCATAATAAATTAAAAGCATTTTGCACCCTTGATGTTTGCTTCATTTGGCGATTTTGCACCCTTAATGTTTGGGTCATTTGGACATATTTATTTTTATTTTAATAAAAAAAAAAGGCGTTTTGACATAATTTTTGGGTGCAAAGTGCTAATCCAGATAATAACAGTAAGATTCCTAATCCAGATAAAATGAAACAAATCTAAAGTTATCCAACCTATCCTAATTGGAATTTCAAATAAACTCTAATTCTAAAATTCAAGGAAATAAAATGAAGGGAATAAAAAACAAACAAAATACAATAAAATATTTCCAAACTGAGTTCATTATTGACTTTTACCCTATATGATGATACCGAATTTTGTTAAACGGGTGATGAAACAAATGCATAAGGAAAAGAGACAGGATTTGCATGTGGTTTGGCGTTGTTAATGAAGTAGCCTACGTCCACATGTGCTGGATGAGGAATTGATCCGAGCACTTTATCCCGACTTCAAAGTCGGGTAGGTGGTCGATCGGGAGTAACGGATACTTTGAACATTCTGGGATGTATCACTATATATTTTAGACTATATGTATTTGTGTCTCCCTCAATTTTTGAATTTTTTTTACCCTATATGTACACATTATATGTATTAATGCCCCTCCCGATTTTTGTAATTTATCCCTTTAATTTATAATAAAAAGATGAGTTATGAAGAGATTTATTTGTCTTTGGGTAATTCTAAAGCTCACGGGATAATCATACAATTTTTAAAGCCTAAAGGTACAATATTCCAAAAAAAGAAAAAAGAAAAATAGGTCACGGCAATGCCCCCACTAAGTGTGCGCCCCACTAGGCTCAAATCGTGACTTCGTCACTGGTTGTAACGCTTCTTTGAATCAACACTAATTCCCATAGCGATTAAAAAAAATAATATATGTATATATATACACACACACACACACATATATATATAGGGAAAAAGAAAAAAAAAAAAAAAAAAAAAAACAAAAGTTAACGGGACACAAATACGTATAACCTAAAATATATAAGGTAAAAGTAAGGATCCGTTTGATAAAACTGAAAATTAAGTACTGAAAATGAAAAGCTGAATTTTAAGTACTAAAAATTTTAAGCGATTGAATTTGCAATACTGAAACAATGCTTCAAGTACTGAAATCAGTGATTATTTTCAGTAGAATTTTTTCACTAAAAGTTTTTTGTGATTTTTTAGCTGATTTTTCAATTAAGTGATACATTATTAAATGCACTAAAATTAATAAATGCCGAAAATTTTATTTTTCACCACTTAATTAGGTTATCAAACACACCCTAAATAATGTCACAAGGTGGTGAATTTAGCAAAATAAAATATATATATATATATATAAAATAAAAAGAGTGGTGGATTTAGCCCCACCCTCTTAGAATTAGAGTTTATTTAAAATTCCAATTAGAATAGGTTGGAGAACTCTAGATTTGTTTCATTGTATATGGATTAGTCCTCTTATTTCATTTTATATGGATTAGTCCTCTTACTATTATTAATCTGTAGCGGTAGAGGCACCCAAAAATTACGTCGGAACACCTTTTTTATATAAAAATAAAAATAAAATATGTCCAAACGACCCAAACATTAAGGGTGCAAATTGCCAAATGAACCAAACATTGGGGGTGCAAAATGCTTTTAATTTATAGTGAATGACTAAAATACCCTTAAATAAGTCACATGACTCGCACATGGGCAAGTTTCCGTTAGTTTTTGACAGAAATTCTGAGGGAAGGACCACATTGCAACTCGCTATACACATTAGGGACCAGATGGAGAAGAAACATTAGGGTGTAAACTGCAAAGTGCTTTTAACCCATGATAATAATCAGTTTTTCTAGTTTTTTTTTTTTTTTTTTTAAGAAAACACTGTACCCAGAATTGCTGCTTTTAATGCAAAGAACTACCTTGTACTCCTCACAGTTAACACAATAAAGTCCCTCATAGTCATCCTGGTAAATGTCGCCATTGGCAAGGACCCTAGAATAAAATTCTTTCACAATAGCTTCATGATTGGGATCAGTAGTTCGGATGAACTTGTCATAAGTTATGTCCAACTGCAAACAACAAGTGAATCAAAAGAGTCAAGAAATAAGATGGTAACACAACAATTCAAGCACTCGAGAGAAAATAAAGTATTGCCTAATGAGACAGAACCACTGTAGCAGAAGAAAGTACCTCTTTCCAAAGTGCCTTATATGCTTGTGAAATTACGTCACAGTGTTCCCTTGGGCTGGAACCACGAGCAGCAGCGGCGTTAGCAATCTTCTCGCCATGCTCATCCGTTCCTGTAATAAATATTACTTTCTTTCCTAACAGCCTCTGTCATTAAGAACAATAATTAGCCCTCTACATTAAAACCCATATGAGGAATTTCCCCTATCTCAGCATCAGTAAGACACGAACCCATAGAAGAAAAATCCAAAACTAGGCTACGTCCACGGGGCTAATAGGATTTTACTAATTCTCATAGGCAGAAAAATAAGAAGATTATAGAGCTCATTGATAGCCCCGAGAGTAGGGCAAGGTGTACATTATTACCAGGCTCCGCACTATCCAACAAATCAAGACCGGAAATCCCTCAAATGTTTTTTCAACAAATTAGATGTGTTCAGTTTGCTAATATGAGAGTAGCCGAGGCATATTTAAATCTGTTTTGTCCAAACTATATTTCGGAAGTAACATAATATCTTAATATGATATTGTCACCCAAGCTCATATGGCAAAATTTGAGTTCAAATATAACAAACACTCTCATGGTTATGTAAATTTTAGTAATTTCTAAAATAGTGAAACACAAACTACTAACACTCCAACTAGTCCCTAAGTTAATCTCAGAGAGAAAATAAGTAAATTCTCAAAATTACAGATACTCTGATAACTTATAATCAGAGAAGCTTACAATGTTCCCAAGAAATGAAAAAGTTGAGGGACGTTGGCCTTGTTTGAGAGAAATGGAGAGAAGAGAAAAGAAAGTTGAGTTTTCTCCACCATGTTTGGATAAACAATACAAAAGAAAAGAGAAGAGAAACTTAACTTTCTCACGTTTAGTTAGCTTTTCATAAGAGAAAAGACATTTAAAAAAAAAAAAAAAAACCAAAAAAAAAAAAGTATTTTGTACTAATTTACTTTTTTTATCCTCCATTGGGATATACGTTGAAATAAACAAGAATAACTTGGGACATATTAGTCTTTTAGAAAGTCTTTTATTTTGTTTCTCTTCTTGTCTCCCGGAATCTATCCGATTTGGATAGAAACAAAAGTGGGCTCGTTTCTCTCCATTTATCTTCTCTTCTCTCCCTGCCCAGGCACTGTTTGGTTCATGAATTTCGTGATGAAAAAGAAAAGAGAAAGGAAAACTAGTGCCTTCATGTTTTTCCTTTTGTTTTCTTTCATGCTTGAATATCATTAAAAATTAAAACTGTCTAAAATGTAATTATAATATATGAATAATGGAATAAAATTGACTCAAAACTTTCAAAAAGTTTAATTTTTTTTCTCTTAACTGATTCTCTTTTCTTTCCTATTTTCCGTACCGTTTTCCTTATTAAACAAACAAAAGAAAATGATTTCCTCTATGTCTTTCTTTCCCCACACTAAATCCAAGCAAAGCCTTAAGTTACCAACCGGGAGAAATGAAGAGAAAATTGCCCCCTTTCTCTTCTCTTTCTCCTCAATTTCTCTCAATCCAAACATCAAAGATTGTAAAAGTTCATTATTAGCAATACCATGAGATTGTAATAACTAACCTAAAAATTCTACGAACAGGGATACACATTTTAGGTCACAGAGTTTCAAAACATTACAGAACAGAACAGAACAGAACAAACGATGAATACCTGAAATCTGGCAATGGCGTCGGCGGCTATGGTAGTGTAGGCACTTCCCATGTGAGGAGGGGCATTCACGTAATAAAGAGGAGTTGTGAGGACAAAAGGCTGTTCTCTCTCTACATTTGGGAGATTACTGGTTTTACAGGTACAGTACATAGCTCCTCTGGACGACGAAAAGAGAGTTTTTTGACGAAAATGGACTCGATTGTTCTTGAAATTGTGTAGACGACCTCTGGAATTGATTGAGTAGAGAGGTGATTTTGATGATGAGAAGTACCAAACACTGCTTTGTATGGAGGATTGTACTCTCGCCGCCATTTTTAGTCTTCAATGGTGGTCGGCCGCTTTGCGCTCTCTCTCTCTCTCTCTTTAGAAAAAGGGGTTTTATCAGATGAGGAGTAAAGAGTTCACCCTGGGAGCGGAGGTCTGAGCTTTGTGGTTTTATCAGATTTCAGTGGTTTAGCTACAAGTGATTAGGGGCTGTTCGGGAATGCCTCAAAATAAGTCACAAGTTGTCTAGGAGGAGGCTTTAAGAAACATCGAAAAAGAAAAAATAAAATTTATAAATATATATATATATATATATATCTCGAAAATCGACCGAAATCAAATCGATCAAATATTGATTGGTCGGTTTTTTAAGCAATGCACAAGTTAAAATTGACCAAAAATCGATCAACACCGCCTAAAACTAACCTACCAAAATAGAATGGTCGATTTTCAAATTGCCAAAAAAAAAATTGACCGCAAACACCCTTGGCTTTGGCCTTACCATGTAGCCATCTTGACCACAAAACCAACAGCCTAGATCAATCCAACCTGTTAAAAGCTAACAAAAGGATAGCAAAAGATACAGCGTTTAATGCGCGTGTTACCGGTTGGATAATTGTTGTTCCTGTGTGTAGATACCGCAATTTTGACCGAACTGTCAAACTTAGGGGATAACTACCTTTGGATGCAGTGATGATACTGTCCAGAAAAATTCGACGATCTTCAAAAGACGCTTCATAAATTTCTGAAAGCTCTACAACCTATTTTTCACACATTTTGAGCCAAAAAAACTTAAAGGCCCCGGGGATGATAGTTTCGTGACCTTCGAGTGGAAAATGCGCAATAAGGAAATAACAACGCTCGGGATAATTCCAAGATCCAAAGGAAAAGGGTTCAATAAATTATTCAAAAATTCAGTTTTAATGCTTTTAAAAGAACAAGTCAATGGAATTTCAGGAAAAAAAAATAGCTTTTAAAACACTTTGAAATATATTTGATTTATCCTAGACTTCAACACCTTCCTAAGGATATATTACAGTTAGGCTCTAAAGAGGACGTCATCTCTTTATTAAAGAGAGGGCATCTGTTTTGGCCGTCGGATCGTGTTTTCATAAATGGCAGTTTTGTCATTTCACAGATTTTAAATACAATCCGACGACCAAAACAGAAGCCCTCTCTTAGAGCCCTCTTGAGAAATCTTCGTAGATATACTATTTGTAATTTTAGGAGCTAGAATGAATTAGATAAGGATTTTCAAATGATAAAATATATATTAAAAAAATGAAAAAAAAAATCAAGAAAATAAATAAAAAGACAAGAGCCGGCACTGAGTTGAGTGCCAATGCGGCACTTGTTGAGATGTCGTAGCGTTTGATACAACTTACTGAACAAATGCATATAACTTACCAAACAAAAGCATACTGGAAACCGTTCGTCATACTAGCAGGCGTCAATAATAATTTTCAAACTACAATTTTTGGTTACGCATTATTGGTCAACGAAACCATAGATACCTACATTTGGGTTTTACAAACCTTACTTGGAGTAATGAAAGGTAAGGCTCCGACTTCTGTATTAACTAATGGAGATAAAGTGATTCGCCAAGCGATTCTTCGCATTCTTCCTAACTCATCACATTAGTTGTGCCAATGGCATATCCAACGGAATGTTGTCACCAACATCCGTGTTGCAAGGTTTGGTAAAGAGTTTGACAAATGTACGAAGAGAAATTGCATGATAGAATAGTTTGAAGCATCATGCCAAGCGTTAGTTGACAAGTATGGGCTACACGGTAACAAATGGATGACAAAGATGTATGAAAAGCGTTCGATTTAGGCTAAGGCATACTTGAAAGGCTAATTATTTGCTGATCTGAAGAGCACACAAAGGTACGAAAGAATTAATTCATTTTTGAAAGGCTTTCTTAAGATCCGTATGTGGCTTTACGAGTTTGTTAAAAATAACGACAGAGCACTTAGACGGCTTCGCCACAACAAAGCTAAGGCGCACAATGATATGGAACAAACATATCCAGTTATATCCACAACTTTGGTTACCATTGAGGAGCATGCTGCCAACATATTCACTAGATTTATATGTAACATGTTTCACGGTGAAATTAAGCGTGAGGCTAAGTACTTTGTCGTGGAAAGGGTGCGTGGGCCAATGTACTTCAATTTTTACTTGTCCAAATATTCACTAACCAGTTCGCGATGGAATGTTATTTTCAATCACTGTGACCAGACAATTAAGTGTTCCTGCATACGGTTTGAATTTGAGGGAATGCCTTGTTGTTATATGATATGTATAATGAAAATAAACACATGGAGGATATCCCTCTTAGTTGCATCACACCAAGATGGTTGAAAAGCGGGCCGGAATTAGCGACAACGGAAACTACACATCTCTTTAAGGCAATAATTTTTATGACACTGAAAGGCATACTGCACGTCTTGACTTATTCATTTCGAGGTGCAAAGACATGGCACACTATGTTATCTGAACAGATGAAGGATGGACCGATGCGAATGATACAGTCACAAACCTCAACATACCATTTGAAGGACCTATGGAAGAAGAAGAATGGGACCTATGGAAGAAGATGAATGGGACCAAATAGGTTACAATCTATTTTAGTGTAAATGACCCAGCCCCAATCAAAACAAAAGCAAGTAAAGGGGCCGACAACATCAAACAAAATTTAAAACGTTGTGGTTATTACATGCATAGAGTATTCAACAACTTCTATTTACCTAAAATTTACAAGTATATCAGAGGCACAAAATAGGGTACAACATTTATTATTTTATTATAAGTGGCACAGAAAAGGTACAACTTTTCTTAACAGTGACACAAAAAGGATAAAACATTTTGTCACGGCCCATCCCGCTATGCGCGAAAATAGGACGCGTGGCATGCCACTAAGGCTCATCCAATTTTCATTAAAGTAGAAATAGCAGCGAAAAAACATATGTAAGAGTCATTAAAATCAGAGTTATAAAAAGTTTTGTCCAATTGCAAACATTTCCAAAGAATTCAGTTTTGAAAACAGATGTCCAGTCAACTGAATCGGGGCTCCGGTCGACTGGAGATCAAAAGTAGTAAGTTTAAAAAGTCCAAAGACCTCGTCCAGTCTATTGTATCGGGGACTCAGTCGACCGGTGCCTCAATTTCTCAGTCAATTGGTACTCGTCCGATCGACTGGATACTATGCATGCAGAATGTGGTATTTTTGTGCAGAAACCAGTCGACCGATACCTCTCCTTTAGTCGATTGAAGTCTGTGAAAACTGAAGGAAAAAACTCTGGAACTCGTGGGGTCCACTCGATTGGTCAGAAATCCAGTCGAATGATCTCCCCCAGAACTGCCCAATTCTACAGCAACTCAAGATCGAGGTTCTCCAATCAATTCTCACATTAACTCAACTATATTCCAATGAATCAAAACATAATACACACGAGTTCTATTAGAGATTATAAGATCTCAAACCCACGCCAAGATTCTACTTCTTATTACAAGTTTGAAATAAAACAAATTAAAGTATGGACAAGTAGTGATTTCCTCGGCATTCCTTGGCCTCACTCTTCACACTTCTTTCCTCGCTTCTTATCACCTGTAATGGAATAAAGCTCGACTACTCAGCTATATGCTGATTGTACAATTCTAAATGTTTGCTTATATGACAATTCATGGTTTAAACATCTAAAACACATCAAAATAGTCTCTAGAGTGAGTGGTACGCATTCATCCGGTAAATGGAATCGATGTCGTGGAAGGCACACCTCTCCCACGCATCCCGTACACTGGTTGGGCCTTCCTCCATACCAGGTACCGTGTCCTGGTTGGGCCTTATTTAACACGCAGCGGAATAACCAAGTTGAAAACTTTTATTGGTAGCCCGGATCTACTACTCGTTAACGCTATAGATGCGTAGAACAAGAGGGAGAAGATTTTTACCTTTAGGTCTTGAACCTAAGTCTGATTTTGTCCTTCTCCTTTAGCGTGCAGTAGTAACCTCTAAGAGATCTTCACCCTTATGTCTCCTTGAATGCTCCCGGATAGACTAGGGTTGGTGGGAACCCCAATATAGAGGATAAGAAGGCTTTGGGAAACCCTTAAATAGTTTTTGTAGCAGTGGAATAGTAAAAATGACGTTCACCTTTTTCTGTACGAAAGCTGCTCTATTTATAGATTCTTAAATCGACTTTAGGTTTCAATCGATCGAAGCTTGTTCGATCGATCGATCGAACAGAACCAGAGTTCAATCGATCGAAAACTTTCGATCGATCAAATATAATTGAATCTCTTTCAATCCATAGTTTTGTCATCCTCGTTTGGCTTTCCAAGCATTCTGGCGGAGTTAAGATGGGACCTTCTAGGTTCTTAATTACTAGCTCCGATCAATTATTATTCCATCTAGTCAATACTCCTTAACTAAGAAATCAATAATTAATCAATTATCATTAACGCCACTATAAAATGATAATTGCACTCCAGTGCATAAGAACAAAATCACACATACATAAGTGATTACTAGACTTGTGTAATATGATACGGATGTCCCTCTACCAAGCAGTATTCGTATTTATCATTGGGATGTATATTTTAATATACTATCGATCCAATACATAAATACATCTTATATTCCTCGAGTATCATTCACTATGCTTGGATTACCAACATGTCAACAATACACTTTGTTAACAAGGCTGGTCAGCTCTCAGTAATCACTCCTAGTGACAATCTCGTGGGAATACTTACTCTTCATTTTATAGAGGAAGGTAGAATTCCATCTTAACAATATATGTTTCCAACATTGCATACATGATTACCCAAGATACCCAGGTGTTGATCTTACAAAACCTCACTGATTGGTAAGTCAAAGCAACCAAGCACACAACTTGTGTCCATAATTGTCTCGGGATTAAGGACATGTATCCCTATACAAGTTTTGAGTTCCTATTGACTGTGACAGTGTTTAGGTGTCAATAGGTTTAACTCAGGTTCGTCAATGCACCAAGTGCACTAGCATATTAACCAAGAGTCAAAGACTCTTATGAATGAGATTCATCATTCTACCCCGTAGACGTTGATCATGCTACAGGGTACACCTGATAAGTTATCCATACTTATAATCCACTGTGACTTATTTGAAACAACAAGGATTTGTGATTCATGTCTCACATGTATAATCACATACATAAATGAACCACATACAATGATGTTTAAGGATTTCAGTCTAATATTCATCTCATAAACTAACATACACATCTAGTTTGAGGGCATATTCCCAACACCTTCCTCCATACCAGACATAACCACATTCAATATCACAATCCTGAAGGTTCGAGGAGGTTACCCCCGGATGAAATTGCACCAAACTCCCCTTTAACCCAAGTAGACATATAGCATGCTCACATAAACAATTATACATGCTTTTCTAACATTTTCGCGTTCATAATTAACGGGCCTAATTAACACATGAATTTCGCCCGGATCCAAAATATCAAAGTCGATATTCAAAACATGCAAATCGCATATATTTCATAGATCTAGAATTCATACATCATGCGATCTCTCTCAAACTTTGAAGGATCGACTAGAGGCCCGAATAATCGTCGGATCTCAAATTATACTCGATTCCTACAAGTTTTACTAGGTTTTCTCCAAATTTCTAGGAATTAGATTTTCAAAAAAAGTTTGCAAAACGCGACCTAAGAGGTATCAAATCGAAGCTCTTACCTCGAGGAGTTCAAACCTAGAATCAGGAGAAAAACTGACGATCAGAAGTTCGTCGTTTGGCGTCGTGAAGCTCGTAGCCACAAAATCTCCCTTTTCTCTCTCCTCCAATGATATGTTTAGAAAGTTATAACTAACAAAATCTCATGCTTATCTATTTATAGGTATCATTTCCAGAAATTATGTTTACCTCCCCGTGAGTTTCTCAAAACTTCTAATTATCTGCCGAAACGTCTTAAACGTCTACTTTATTAATTTACGAGTGAAAACTAAAAATTATAAAAGTTTTCGACTAAGTTCCGTTTGGGTTAAAAAATAAGCATCCAAAAACTAATATCTATGGAATCTCTAAACCACCTACCGTTTATACACGTATCACTCACGTTCTCACCATAGTGTTCAAATTGATCTAAAACAATATTCAAACTACCAGAAATTACACAAAACAGCTAAATTTACTATTCACAGAATACCAAATAAGTCAAATAACATTTAAATCACATAAATGCCATTTACTTATGTCAATGAAACATGCCTCTCTGATTACTATGTCCTCAAACGACACCTCATCGTTGACCCACGTCAACCCATCTCAAATATTAATAATTTCACGTGATACCACAATGTCATATTAAAATGCATGTAAATTCTGGAACGGATGTGACACATTTCTTATCATTGAAACAAAAATGGTACCATAGTTTCTTCTAAATGGCCCAAAAAGGGTACAACACTTTTTCATCAATGGAACAAAAAGGATACAATAGTTTTAATTAGTAGCACAAAACGGTTACAACACAATTTTACCAGTCAAATTGTAGCATTACACAACTGATAACCAAATCACATCACATTGTAGCATTACACAATTACAGTATTCACTTCACATTCTACCATTACACAGCCCCAAAACCAATTCACTTTACATTTTAGCATTGCACAACCCGAAACCAATTTCATAGAGTGATGAGGCTCGAGCATTCGAATGAGGCTCGTCACCAAAGGTTCCTGAAGGTTTCATACAAGGAGATTCAAAATAACATCAAATATATATATACATCTATATTCAAGGGTAAGATCACCAAATACATACATATCTGTGTGTATATATATATATATTCATATAAGAGGTTAAATAATAGACGGATGATCCGTACTACCCCTCATTGACAAAAACCATTGCCCATTTAACACCTTGGAAGATTCTTCCTAAAATTGTGCAAAGCAAGAGTTAACAAGTACATACAATAAAGTCTCCTGATTTAACTACTGCTGCGCATTTATTGGGTTTGGCCAACTTCTCTTCCAAAAAGCAATCTAATAAGTTATTCTATAAACTAGTCACATAACGTGATCAAGTTGATGTGGTGTGACGCCCCAATTACATCGGGTCATGTGGTCACTAAATTTAGGAGCTTATGACAAGTAGGGATGAATGTGTCGTTGCAAATAGGGGGACATGACTTATTATCATTCCACTTCATCTTAATGACCACATGGCCCCATGTTATTAGGTTGTCACACCATGTCAACTTGATGACGTGGTGGGATGGGCTCACTCAATAATTCTTGTGTAATCCTACGTTTAATTTGTAGCCATTTATATCCGTGAGTCCCATTGCTTCCCGTTTATCTCTTGGTTTTAATTTAATAAATTTATCGTAGTAGTAGGACACTAAGGACAATATGACTTTCTAATCCATATAACACACACACACACACACAAAACTGTGAAATCTCCATTAAGTGACGCCACAGACGATGAGGGCGAAGGTTTTATGATCCAAATTCCAAAGGGTATTTTTATAGGCATCAATGAGAGCTTGTAAATACTATACTTTTATCTCTCCAAGTATTTACACATATTAATGTAGATATATTTTATACATATAAATGTATGGCATGTATTACACGCCTATATATGCATGCATTTATATGTGTGAATGTGTTTTCCAATTTAAGGGTGAGTTTGAACTCAATTAAGTCATCAAAATATGAAAATTTTAGCACTTATTTATTTTCAGTGCGTTTCCTTATACCTTAATAAAAGAATCTAAGGCGAAAAACATTGTTCCTAACACTATAATACAATCGGTTGTGCCTTGTTTGGCACAACAGATTTCGGGCTTTTTTGGTTTTTTTTCCCTTCTTCCCAAACACGACACTAACACAATTATACAAATATTTTATGCCAATATATTGAATTACACAAACATATATAAATTTAAATTACACACATACCTATTTAATTTACACACACACAAGCTTATAAATTTAATTTTTTTACACACACATGCCTATAAATTTAATTTCATATTTTATAAATTTAATTCATTTTTTGAAAACTAATTTCATGGAATTTCGTAATTTAATATTCAAAATACATATATAAATATATATTAAAGTTTAATCTTTTTACTCTGCGCCTTGCGCGGGCCTCTCCATAGTGATGATATACTTCTTATTTGCAAAAGTGACCAAAAACCCACTAAAAACTTTAAGTGAAAAAATTCTACTGAAAATAATCATTGAATATATGCAGTTAATTTAAGTACTTGAAATATTGTTTTCAGTATAACAAATTCAATCGCTTAAAATTTTTATTACTTAAAATTCAACACTTAATTTTTAGTTTTATTAAACAGAGCCTAAGTATAATAGTTGTATTACAATTCCATTAGGGGGCGTTTAGTTGCAGGAATTGTTCAATTTTATAAGTTATTCAATTTTTATTTAATTGATTCCAATTTGTAAATCTGTGTATCACTTCATACAAATTCATGTGTCTATGATACTAGGTTACTTACTTGTATTTTAATATCATTTTATCATAGCTTTGAAAATCATTAATTTTGTGTCGTAGAACCACTATGTCGATTGCATCTGATGAAATACCTGAAATGGTACTATTTGATAATCAAGTAGAAGAAGAACATGTTGTTCAACCAATAGTGGTAATGTATGATTTGAATCGTGCAAATTTTCTAAATAAAGATGTGCAATAGGATGTCGTCAAACGATGTGCATATAGTGGACCTTCTGAACCATGTGAAGGGATGACTTTTGATGAACTTGAAGATGCTGAGACATGCTATAATGCATATGCATTAAGAAAATGTTTCAGCATTAAGAAAAGCCATACACGTTTATCACGCAAAGATAAGTCATTAATTGGAGTGGATTATGCTTGTTGAAGGGAAGAACATCGTCGTGAATGTTATCAAAAGATGGACAGTATCACTCAGATTGGATGTAAAGCAATGAAGGGTTTGCAAAGAGATAAAACAAAATGGATTGTAATAGGACACAATCATGACTTATGTTCTCTAAGAAGTACACGTTTGCTTCGTTGACATAGAGGTATAACATCAGCTCAGAAGAGTCTTATAAATTTGCTTAATGAGGCTGGCGTGCCTACTAGAAAGATAATGTTAGTGCTAAGTCAAGAATCTAGTAGTGATTATAATGTCGGTTGTGTAGCAGTTGATCTTCAAAACTACATAGAAATCAAAAGGAGAAACTTTTAGAATGTAGAGATGCTCAAAGAATGTACAATTACTTTAAGAAGAGTCAAGCTAAAAATCCAGGCTTCATTTATGCAATTCAAATAGAAGAAAATAGATCAATGGGGAATTGTCTATGGGCATATGCAAGGTCAAGATTGGTATATCAATACTTTGGAGATGTTGTTTCATTTGATGTTACGTACTTGACTAATTGTTACAACATGCCTTTTGTTCCATTTACTGGGGTCAACTACCACCACTAGTCAATCATGTTTGAATGTGCTTTACTAGTGAATGAAACAATAGAGTCCTACAAATGGTTATTACAAACTTGCCTTGAGGCCATGCTTGGAAAAGCTCCATCTACAACCATTACAGATGATGACAAAGCCATGGCAAAGGCTATTACCCAAGTGTTACCTAACATAACTCATTGTTTGTGTATGTGGCATATTTTACAGAAGAGTTTAGAACACTTGGCTCATGTGTACAACACATACCCTTCTTTTCGAGGAAAATTTCACCAATGCATTCATGACACTATCACAGTTGAAGAATTGGAAATGGCATATAATGAATTAATTTTAAAATGTGAGCTAGGGAAAAATAGTTGGTTACAAGATCTACGTGCAAGGAGTGAGAAATGGATTCCCGCTTACTTACGCACAACATTTTGCGCTGGGATGTCAACAACACAAAGAAGTGAGAGTATGAACAAGTTTTTAAAGGATTTCGTACGTTCTAGTACATTAGTAAATGACTTTGTCTTTCAATATAAGAAAACAATGAATTCCAGATATCTTAAAGAGAAAGAAAAAGATGTAAAAACAAAGAATTCTTGTGCAATTTTGAAGACGTGTTATAGAGTAGAAGTAGAGGCGGCAGAAGTTTACACGAGAAAGATATTTAAATTGTTTCAAAAAGAACTATTCTCAAGTCAGAAATTTAAAGCATGCAAGGAGCGTGAAGATGGGCTAACAAAGACATATAAAGTGGTGTCGTATGAGAATCATGGTCCAGTATATGAGGTTTCACTTCATATTATTGAGAACTAAGCCAGTTGTACACGTCATATGTTCGAGTTCATTGGAATCCTTTGCAGACACATACTCACTATTTTCAACCAAAAAAAAAGTCGATTGTTAAATCTCTTCCCCAACATTATGTTTTAGAAAGGTGGACAATGAATGCCAAGCGACGGGTTATACATGAAATATCTAGTGATGTGATACAAGAAGATCTACAAATTTGTTCCACTATAAGAACAAACAGTCTTATGATACATTTTTTACAAGTTGTTGAAGAAGGGATACAGTCACAAAAAAAATACAAACACCTTGGAGTCGCTTTAGAAAAGGTGCATAACGAGCTTTTGTTAATGGATGATGAGAGGGGGGCAAATGGAAATAAAGGTGATCTAGGAAGTAAACCAATACATGAGAGTACTAACCAAGTACTTTCGAATTTGGAGTTTACTTTGGCAAACCCTCCTCATGTTCCTTCACGGGAACGTCCAAAATCACTAAGACTAAAACATCCGATAGAAAAGCAGGCTAAAAAAAAGTGTGCAAGTGTAGCATTTGCAGGGAAACAGGACACTTCAAAAGCAATTGCCCATCAGAGAAAAAAATAAGGTAACTAAATTCACTTTTCACTTTAGCAATATTTTCATTTTTTATTAGTGCTATTCTCACATCTAACACTTCTCTCTCTCTCTCTCTCTCTCTCTCTCTCTCTCTCTCTCTCTCTCGAATTCAGACATAATGCTAGTACAAGTTTTTCACCTATAAACTTAGATGGATCTTACCATCCTAATTTTGATGAGGTAACGAATTTTCATTTTCTCTTTATATATTGCATGCGTATTGTTTTAGAGGTAATGCAAATTACTTTTCTAAAATAGAGGGATATTATGTGTAAACTTTAAACCACCATAACTTTCTCAATACTTGGACTTCTTGGAAGAGTTTTATTTGAGGGGGCTATGACCGAAGCTCCCTAAAACATATTAGGTTACTTAGATTGTGTTAATTTTTTTTGTATTGTTTATTCTAGGTCTCTTCACCAACAACGCATTATCCTTCATCTCCTACGTTTTCTATGTCAGAAGATCCTAATTGTTCAACTTTTATGGTATGTGATTTTATTACCTTTTTGATTAGCATGTGATTTTATTACTTAAGTAATATGATCTGTCTTTCTCTAATAGGATGTGATGTTGTGGGCTACGAAGGGGCGACCTTCGGGGTTTAAGTATGCAAAGACTGTCGAAAAACTGCAACCGGTTAAAAATACTACTCAATGAAGACAGTATTGAAAGATTTAACTGAAGAGGATTTTATTGAACAAGTTTTAGCTCTCTATAATCCAAAAATTATTGAGCATGTTGTGTATAAATTGGAAGATGTTGCACCTAATGGTCATTGTGGATTCAGAACTTGCGCTGAATTATTGGGTAAGAGTAAGAATGACGGGTGGAAGGATGTTCAGAGGTCTATGTTGGATGAACTAAGAAAGCATGGAGAATCTTACACTTATAAGTTGGGTGGTGAAAAAAACTACAAGATGGTAGAGAAATGGTTAGATTATTTTTCTGAATATGGATGTGGAAAAAAGCATTGGATGCAATTTCCTGAAATGGGACCGCTATTTGCTAGCACGTGCAACTGTGTTTTTTGTGTTCTCTCGCCCTTACAATCTTACACGTAATTACCTTTAAGAACGGGGCCAACAGCTAATTTTCAGATTATTCCTATTATTTTGTATGATGATTCCCACTTCATGAAGATTTTTCTAAAACAAGGTGCACCAATTTCAAAGGTTGTGCCATGGTGGTATAATATTCGATTTGTAGATGCATCTAATTGGGAAGTTTTGGTAAATCCAATGGTTAACGATTGGGAAGATCGTGCCACTTGTCCATAGTATAATTTAGTTTAATTTTGTTAACTTAAAGTCGCGCACTTTTTTTATTTATGAATAAATATAATGAATGATTTTGGGGTGTTTGTGAAAAATAATAAAATAAGCTTGAGTATGTCATACTTACTTTAAATCTTTTTTTATTATTATATTTGCACGCTCTTACCAATATGAGTGTACTTTATTTTTTTTCTAAAACATTATGGGTGTACTTACGAAATTTAACAAAAAAAAAAAAAAACAACCTTGGTACCTAAAGATGACTTAACAATTTGTAGGTGTCCGAACACACCCAAAGATTTCGACACCCATTTTTGGTCACCCATTGCTCAACATCCAATGGGCTTATTGCCAATTATTTGGGAAGTATGTCATTACTCTAGTCCACTTTATTTTATAGTTGGTCGTCCATCTGACATAGGGCTATTAGTCCCTTTTGATTAAATAAACTTTATGTTAGGAATTACTTAAATTCAAGGAAATATGTTATAAATAGTCCAAAAATACTCAATTAAAATAGAGTGTCCGTTTGATATAACTGAAAATTAAGTGCTGAATTTTAAGTATTGAAAATTTTAAGTGCTTGAGCTTGTAGTACTGAAAATAGTATTTCAAGTACTGAAATAAAGTTTTGCATTTAGTGATTATTTTCAATAAAAAATTTTGACTTAAAGTTTTTCAGTGGGTTTTGGCAGCTTTTTTATTTATTTATGTGGTACATTGTCAAATGCATTGAACTAAAATAAGTGCTGAAATGTTTTATTTTTAGCATTTAAAATTTGGGTATCAAACAAACCCCAATTGTCCAATCCAAAGCAAAAATCCAAATGTGACAATGAGACCCACCCGTGTAAAGTGGTTACTTGGATTACACGAGAAATTATTGAGCGAGTCCTTCCCACTACGTCATCAAGTTGACGTTGTATGACAACCTACTAACATGGGGTCATATGGCCATTAAGATAAAATGGAATGATAATAAGTCATGTCCCCCTATTTGCAAGGGCACAATCATCTCTACTTGTCATAAGCTCCTAAAATTTAGTGACCACATGACCCGATGTAATTGGTGCATCACACAACATCAATTTGATGACGTTGTGTGACTAGTTCATAGAATAACTTATCAGATTGGACAAGAAGTTGGGACAAATCCAATAAATGCGCAGCAATAGTTAAATCAGGAGACTTTATTGTATATACTTGTTAACTCTTGGTTTGCACAATTTTAGGAAGAATCTTCCAAGGTATTAAATGGGCATTGGTTTTCGTCAATGAGGGATAGTACGGATCATCTTTCTATTATTTAATCTCTTTCATATAATCATCATGGCAATTACAAGGAAATATATATATATATATATATATATATATAAATACAAGAAATTGATTGGTGTTACATCTCTCACCACTCAACTAAAGATTTCATCCCCGAAATCTAAATTAACTCGCTCTAAGCAATTCCGGATAAGGGTGGGCAAATAGTTCGGTTAATCGAAAATTGAACCAATTTAAACTAAATTTCAAATTTTAGTTTGGTTATTTCAGTTAAAAATTTCAGTTCGGTTTTCCGTATCCTATAGGCAAACCGAACCGAACCGAAAAACAAAATTTTTTTTGTCATATTTTATTTATTTTTTATTTTCTATATTTTTAATATAAGTATTTTTACAACTGAAAACATAGAAAAAACATTCAAAAAAAGTTGTGAAAAATGAAAAAAATAATAAAAAAAAATAATAATTGTTTGGATTTTTTACAATTCGGTTAACCGAATTACCAAACCGAATTAACCTGAAATTTCGGTTAACCTAACTGAAATAGCCGAATTATATTTCGGTCGGTTTTTAGTTTGTTAGTTCCCAAACTGAACCGAACAAAATCAAACCAAATTAGCCAAAAATCGAATCAAATGAATCGAACCAACCAACCGAATGCCCCTAATTCCGGATACTTTTCTCGCATCTCTGATTCCAACTCTCATGATACTTCCCCTTCATCGGGGTGCTTTCGCTGAACCTTCACTAATGGGATCTCTTTGTTTCTCAGCTTCTTGACCTCACAATTAGAGACTTTTGACAAACATTGAAAATGAATTGTCCTTTAAACTCAAATAATATAATTTAAAGGATTTTTCTCCGAAAACTCTATTACTCGTATTTCATGCCACAAACAGACTCGAAAGTGACCAAAAAACAGTTAAACAAACACAACATGCACTATACTATTTACAATAGTGTATTTGATTCTTATATTATCCAAACACCCCCTCGTAAATTTACATCTTTTCTAAACATCCGAGTAGTTCTTCATATGTTTTTTTTTCTTATAAAGAAAATTTGTTCCTCTAGTAGCCGAATCATGCAGTTTTATCTAGTTACTAAGAGTCTGTTTTTGTATATAAAAAATGGAGCAATCTTATTGTTGCACCGAGACTCAGCAACGAATATTGTTTGAATACAATGTAAATTCCTATGTGACTTTTAGAATTCCTATTAAATGTGGCCCACTAGCCTTTGATGTTAGTTGAACTTCATTAACTATTTAGCTAATAGAAGATTGCCCCAATTAATATATATATATATGTATGTATATATATATATAAGATATACGTTATTAATTGTTGAGAGAACCAATGATTGAATGGTTCATCTTTCAACAGTTATTAAATAAGGGACTTTTTATATTTCAAGAAAATATTTATGAAAGTCATTACGTATTCCAAGACCGTCTTTATGATAGTCATTAATAGGCCCTCTTCTCTCCTCTATAAAAGGTACACCCTACCCCTTGAAAGTTAACCTCAATCAATTACAGAAATAAGGGTGTGCATAATTGAGAGACAGAGAGAAGAAGAAGCCTAGAGTAAAGTTTAATCTAAGGGGTTCCAATTTCTTCTCTACCAATTTCAATGGCGAATAACGGTATGTGAAATTACATTTTAATTCTTAAGGTGTATTATATTCAAGATCTTGGCATATAAAATTATTTCTGCATGATAGTTTCTATCAATTAAATTCTAACAGTTGGTATCAGAGCTATGTTTTGAATATACTCATCTTAGATTAAAATATTTAATCAAATAAGTTCATATATATGATCGTATATATGTTTGTACATATATGTATATATCCGTGCATGTACAATCATAAAAAGCAGTGAATGATTCACTTGTATGTACATGAAATGTTTGTTATATGTGTTAAACACATGATATTGGCATAATGGATACCCAGTACATAATTTGAATTCTGTTGGATTGCATTACATATAGTTAGACTATTGTGATCTGTTCTTGGGATACATATGTATATGATAGTCGGTATACATATCATAACATGCCGATGATGTTTGTCAATTTGTGTTTTTCAATAATGGATGATCTGTACAAGTATAATGTCAATTCTTTTATGGGTATTGATGACCTACTGCAATTGACTTGACATTCTAGTACTCTGGATAATAATGTATAGTTAACTGTTGGTATTAGATACTGAATGTTCAAACTCAGTTTACTAGTATGTTGTGGTACTATGCAAAATTGAATGGTTAAATTTTGTGATTAAATTATATTGTTAAAATAAATTTATGTTTTATTTATTTTATGGAAAAATATAGAGTTATTGCTAATTCTTTGTCATTGAATAGTTTTTAATCACATAAAAGAAAAATAAAATTTATTATTTTTATTAAGGAAGTGATTAAGAAAATAAATGACAATTTTAGTAATTAAATAATAACTCTAATAAAAGTGATAGAAAATGTATAATTTTAGAGTTATTGCTCAAAGTAGTCATTGAACAGAAGATTCAATTACATAAAAGAAAAATTAGAAAATTATTATTATTTTCATTATATTAGTAATTGAATTTGTAAATGATGACTTTAGCAATTAAATAAATAACTCTAATAAAAGGTTAGAGAATATTATTGGTTAGTTTTATTTTCATAGGGTTTATTAACTTGGTAGTTGCCAAAGTGACCTAAGTTAGTGAGCCTTATGAATATAAAACTACATTAAAGATTAGTCAAATAAGGGTGACATAAAATACAATAATATTCTCAATGGCAGTCATAGTTAGGAGATTGGGGCTAGCCCAAAGGAGAGTCACTTTCAACTAACTATGAACTGAATAGGGTAATGTAATTTGTGTTGCTGAGTAGTTTAGAATTGGATACCCAAAGGTAACATGACTAACTATTAGGAGACATAAATTACATTAGACCTATATAGGTGACAATATTTTGCACCTATAGAGTGGACACTAGATATGCTATGGTTTCGCCCAAAGGAGAAATTGTAGTGATGTCAATAGTTCATCTGTTTAGAATTTATAATTCTATATTAAAGATAGACTCAAGGCCTTAACGTGAGAGCATTGTCCTATTTCAGTGACTGTTCCTACTTCGTTGCACTCTCATGTATCTAGCATTCCAACTCTTAATGGGTCAAATTTTTCGGAATGGTATGAACAAGTCCAATTTATACTAGGTGTGTTAGATCTTGACATGGCACTGTTGGTTGACAAACCTGAGGAAGTTACTGCTGACAGTACTGCAGTACAGGTTGACATTATGAAAGCCTGGGAAAGATCGAACAGACTTAGTCTTATGTTTCTGAGGATGGCCATAGCTAATAACATTAAGACTTCTTTTCCTCAAACTAATAGCGCATTTGAACTGTTGACTGTTGTTAAAGAACGTTTTAAATCAGCAGATAAGTCACTAGCAGGCACACTTATGGCAGAATTAACTACTGTCAAATATGATGGTAATAGAGGAGTTCAGGAACATATCCTCTATATGACTGACAAAGCTGCAAAATTAGGAGCACTAGGAATGCAAGTGGATGAATCCTTCTTAGTACAGTTTATTCTCAACTCACTCCCTTCTCAGTTCGGCCCATTCAAAATTCACTATAATACTCATAAAGACAAATGGAATTTGAATGAGCTGACTAGTATGTGTATTCAAGAGGAAGTGAGATTAAGGCAAGAAGGACCCCACTCTGTGCTAGTTGTAACTCATGAAGCTAAAAAGAAAGGAAAGTTTGTGAAAGGAAAGAGGATTCCACCAAAGAAAGGAGATAGACATGCGAAAAGAAACCAGGGCCATGGAAAGTTTATTGTCATGTGTTATTTTTGTGGCAAGAAAGGTCATGTGAAGAAGGACTGCAGCAAGCGTAAAGCTTGGTTCGAAAAGAGAGGTATCAATCTTTCTTTTGTATGTTATGAATCAAATCTTGCTGAAGTTCCTTCTAATACTTGGTGGATTGACTTTGGGGCCTCAACTCACATAACAAATTCAATGCAGGGATTTCTTACAACCCGAAACCCGAAAGAAAGTGAACGATTCATCTATATGGGGAACCGTCTCAAAGCAGAAGTGGTATTTGTTGGAACCTACCGCCTACTCTTGGAGACGGGTCATCAGATGGATCTTATGGACACTTTTTATGTACCTTCAATTTCTAGGAATTTGGTTTCTCTATCCAGATTAGATGTTACTGGATATTCTTTTGGTTATGCGAAACTTAGTTTAATGTATAACTCTATTATGGTTGGTTCTGGTATTTTATATGACGGTCTTTATAAAATTTCCTTGAATCATAAGTTTGCACAATCTTTAATAGCCCTGCATTCGAATGTTGGTTCAAAACGAGGTCTAATTAATGAAAACTCTTCAATCTTGTGGCATAAGAGACTGGGGCATATCTCCAAGGATAGAATTGAGAGATTAGTGAAAACTGGGATTTTGGATAACCTAGACTTCACTGATTTTCAAGTGTGTGTGGAATGCATTAAGGGAAAGCAAACCAAAAACACTAAGAAAG
Source organism: Hydrangea macrophylla (assembly GCA_033977485.1). Lineage (NCBI taxonomy): Eukaryota > Viridiplantae > Streptophyta > Magnoliopsida > Cornales > Hydrangeaceae > Hydrangea > Hydrangea macrophylla. The sequence continues at coordinate 28,005,556 of CM066999.1, forward strand.
GTGCCACAAGAAGTACTAAGCTTCTTGAGATAATTCATACAGATATTTATGGACCACTCTCCATTCCATGTTTTGCTGGAGAAAAGTACTTTGTCACCTTTATAGATGATTTTTCTCGCTATGGTTATGTATATCTAATACATGAAAAGTCTCAGGTCGTTGACATCCTTGAGGTATTCATTACTGAGGTCGAGAGGCAGTTAGATAGAAAGGTTAAAATAGTGAGATCTGATCGAGGTGGTGAGTTCTGTGGTAGATATGATGAGACAGGTCAAAATCCTGGCCCATTTGCCAAATTTCGTGAACAATGCCCGGTATGCCACAGCAGAATGGAGTTGCTGAAAGGCGTAATTGTACACTTTTGGATATAGTTAGGAGTATGATGAGTTTTTCAACTGTACCTGATTCATTGTGGGGTGAAGCATTAAAGACTGCAATGTATATCTTGAATAGGGTTCCTAGTAAGGCTGCCCCAACAACTCCTTTTGAGTTGTGGACTGGTAGGAAGCCTAGTTTGAGACATTTACATGTTTGGGGTTGTCCAGCAGAAGCAAGGATCTTCAACTCACATGAGAAAAAGTTAGATTTAAGGACCATATGGATATTTCATTGGTTATCTAGATAAGTCCAAAGGGTACAAATTTTATTGTCCTAACCATAGTACGAGGATTGTGGAAACCGGTAATTCCAGATTCTTAGAGAATGGCGAAGTTATTGGGAGTAATGAATCAAGAAAAGTTAATCTTGAGGAACTAAGAGTGGATATCCCACCACCCTTTCCTCCTCGAGAAATTGTTGTTCCTCAAGATATTCAACCAGTTGAGGGAAATGAACAACATAATGGAAATGATTCACCACTTCATAAGGATGTTGCATTGAAAATAATGTAGTATCACCACAACCGGCAGTTCTGAGGAAATCTCAGAGGGAAAGAAAACCTGCCATTTCAGATGATTATGTGGTGTATCTACAAGAATCTGATTTTGATATTGGGATTAATAAGGATCCGGTTTCATTTTCACAAGCCATGGAAAGTGATAATTCTAGTAAATGGATTGAAGCTATGATTGAAGAGTTGAAATCAATGGACCAGAATGGTGTTTGGGATCTCGTTGAATTGCCTAATAATTGTAAGAAAGTCGGCTATAAATGGGTCTTTAAGACCAAGTGCGACGCTAAAGGCAATATCGAGAGATATAAGGCCAGACTTGTGGCTAAAGGTTTCACTCAGAAAGAAGGCATTGATTATAGAGAGACCTTCTCTCTGGTATCTAAGAAGGACTCATTTAGAATTATCATGACACTTGTAGCTCATTATGATCTAGAGTTACATCAGATGGATGTGAAAACTGCCTTTTTAAATGAAAATTTGGATGAGGATATCTACATGGAACAACCTGAAGGGTTCACAAAGAAAGGAAAAGAACATTTGGCTTGCAAATTAAAGAAATCCATTTATGGTTTTAAACAAGCTTCCAGGCAATGGTATATAAAGTTTAATGATACCATTACTAATTTTGGATTTAAGGAAAACACTGTTGATCAGTGTATTTATCTAAAGATCAGTGGGAGCAAGTTTATCTTTTTGGTCTTATATGTGGATGCTATTTTGTTAGCCAGTAGTGATATTGGTTTGTTACACGAAACCAAGGAGTATCTTTCTAAGTGCTTTAAGATGGTTGATATGGGTGAGGCATCCTATGTCATTGGCATAGAGATCTTTAGGGATCGATCTCGAGAATTGCTAGGACTGTCTCAAAAAGGCTATATCAATCGAGTCTTGGAAAGATTTCATATGCAGCTATGTTCAGTCAGTGATGCACCAATCATGAAAGGTGACAAGTTAAATGAAAGTCAGTGCCCTAGGAATGACTTAGAAAAGGAACAAATGAATAAAGTTCCATATGCATCAGCTGTGGGGAGCTTAATGTATGCTCAGACTTATACCAGACCGGATATTAGCTTTACAGTTGGAATGTTAGGTAGATATCAAAGTAATCCAGGAATGGAACACTGGAAAGCAGCAAAGAAAGTTATGCGATATCTTCAAGGGACGAAGGATTATATGCTCACATATAGGAGATCAGATCAGTTAGAAGTGATCGGGTACTCAGACTCGGATTTTGGTGGTTACTTAGATAGCAGAAAGTCCACATCAGGCTTTGTGTTTCTGCTAGCTGGTGGAGCAATCTAGTGGAAAAGTGTGAAGCAGTCCATTGTTGCTTCATCCACAATGGAGGCCGAGTTTGTGGCATGTTTTGAGGCTACGAGTCATGCTTTATGGTTGCGGAATTACATTTCAGGACTTGGTGTTGTTGAACCTATTGCCAAGCCGCTGAAAATTTATTATGACAATACCGCAGCAGTTTTCTTCTCTAAGAATGGAAAGTATTCTATTGGTTCCAAGCACATGGAACTTAAGTACTTGGTTGTTAGAGAAAGAGTCCAGAAACAGCAAGTGTCAATTGAAAATCTGAGCACTACTCTTATGATTGCTGATCCATTGACTAAGGGATTACCTCCAAAGACATATAAGGAACATGTTGTAAGGATGGGTCTTTTGAATAATCAATGATGAAAATGATGGATATTTCAGTTGTAGTGTAATTGACACTTATGCGCAATTAAAGTTTGTTTCTGTTATTTCCTGTTTTCAATTATGTGTGCACAATTTATGTTTTATTGTTTGATAAACAGGAAATGTTTTAACAAGACACATTACATGGGCATTACAGAATAATAGACTAAGGTTAGTACAGGTTATTAATGGCGTGGTGCATGGAAGGGAATACGACATAAATGTTGTACAACCGCTATGACTCACATTGATAGTCTATACTAATCTTAGTATAACAGTAAATGACAGTTTGGGTGTATTGGCTAATTATGGAAATTTGTGATCACATTAAAGTTTTATATGTGGAATCCAACTAAGTCAAGTATCATAATCGGTCTAGTGGACCAAGTGGGAGAATGTAAATTCCTATGTGACTTTTAGAAGTCCTATTAAATGTGGCCCACTAGCCTTTGATGTTAGTTGAACTCCATTAACTATTTAGCCAATAGAAGATTGCCCCAATTAATATATATATATATATATATATGTGTGTATATATATAAAAAAGATATACGTTATTAATTGCTGAGAGAACCAATGATTGAATGGTTCATCTTTCAACAGTTATTAAATAAGGGACTTTTCATATTTCAAGGAAATATTTATGAAAGTCATTACGTATTCTAAGACCGTCTTTATGATAGTCATTAATAGGCCCTCTTCTCTCCTCTATAAAAGGTACACCCTACCCCTTGAAAGTTAACCTCAATCGATTACAGAAATAAGGGTGTGCATAATTGAGAGACAGAGAGAAGAAGAAGAAGTCTAGAGTAAAGTTTAATCTAAGGGGTTCCAATTTCTTCTCTACCAATTTCAATGGCGAATAATGGTATGTGAAATTACATTTTAATTCTTAAGGTGTATTATATTCAAGATCTTGGCATATAAAATTATTTCCGCATGATAGTTTCTATCAATTAAATTCTAACATACAATACTACCACAACATGCTAAGAAACTATTTAGCGGAGAGAAACTTTGGCAGGTTCTAGGACACCTAGTTAATCAAGTTCATATGTTCTTCTCTCAGAATTTCACGGCCACAACTTGGATAGAGGTGGAATTAAGGAGACTTAATGGCGTGATTATAAAGCACAAAATAAGACCAATTTGAAGAAAATCGACATTACTTTGGTTTGATTAACAACACGTTTAAAGAGTAATTTTAGGTTGAACACATTCTTTCCATCAAAATAAAATGGTCACGACAAACACTTGAAATTGTAGAACCAGCTAATTCGCTTGTGAACCAATGTACCGTTTCACCTAAAACAATATTAGCAATACAAGTTTTGCTTGCATCTTCTCAAATAGTCTCTTGTATAGTTAGTGAATTGAAACCTGGGGTTTTCATATATCTGAGCCTCTCTTTTCCTTTCCTTCTTCATTTTCCCTCTATATAAAATGTAAATTAGTTTTTAAAAGTTAAAAACAGGAACAATTGAACTAATGTTCAGTGCCACTTTTTCTACTCAGATGGGTTTATTTGATCAGCACTTAACATGGATCAAAAGGAAATCCTTGATTACCAAGTATAAGAAGGAAAATGAAAATGAAAAAAAAAGGAAAAAGAATTCACAGCATTGGCATAAAAAGATCATGAATTAGAAGCAATGCCTGATTTCGTATCAGAAAAAGAAGCAATTGCTTGCTTGTATTACCTGAAACTCAAATTTGATTTATTACAATTGTTTGGTTGGAAAATTTATATAAGTGTGCGAGCGTGCCAGGCAAGCAAATTGCCAATGTGTGTGACCCAAACTGCGCCTCACCAGGGAGATTGTGGTGACGTTCGATGCCTTAACAAGGACTTCAAACATGTGAGATGAAATACAAAAAATAAGAAGAAGAAGAAGAAGAAGAGAAATGGGAGTTCGAAGGATACCTTCGAAGTGGTTGAACTATTCTATAACTACTCATACGAATTGCATTAAAGGAAAGTAAAGTATTGATGGAATACTAAACTAAAACTAAACTAATGTAAAATAAAGTAATAGCCATGGTGGCCAAATGAAAAAGATTACATAATGTTGAAATGTTTGTTGGTCAAGGACCCTTACAAAGGAGTACACAACATCTATTTATAGATGCATTACATAACTACTTTGTATTTGAATTACATTTCCCTCCAACAATAATAACTAATAATTCAAATTCATACAACTACCAATTAGTGGGAGATGCTCCTACGATGACAAGTGTCTTCAAGCAACTTCCATCTTCATCCTCACCATTGATCTTCAAGTAACCAATCTTGATCTCTCCTTGTAATGCCAAGTGTCCTTCAAGTAAAGCTACTAAATGGCTTCCATGACAAGCCAAATAGTTTATAATAACTATACTATATAATAATATAGTAATATCATAATAATATATTATAATTATATTTATGGTACAAACATACCCATCGCGGCTCTTTAAGAACAAAGTTCTTGAAGAGTCGGAATATTTTAGCACCAAAACAGATTTTCAAACAGGATTCGAAGCCAATATAGTAACTTCGAATACAAAAAAGATTAGTTTTAAACCAATTTGAGGCCAATGAGATAGTTTCAAACATACAGTGAACTACTTTAAACTGACTTCGGGGCCAATATAATGCTTTCAAATACAAAACGATGGCTTTAAACTTGCTTCAAAGTATACCCAATAGCTTCAAGCGCCAAAGCAATGGCTTTAAACTTACTTTAAAGCCAATCTAGTTGTTTCGAACACAAGATAATGGTTTTAAACTCGCATCGAAGGCTGCATAATTGCTTCGAACACAAAATTAATGGCTTAACACTTGCTTCGAAACCGATGTAATAGCTTCGAACACAAAAGAGTGGCTTTAAACTTGATTCGAAGCCAATACAATAGCCTTGAATACAAAAAAATGACTTTTAACTTACTTAGAAGACAATAAAAAATATTTGAACACAAAACAATGGCTTCAAAGTTGTTTCAAAGCCAATGAAAAGGATTTGATCATAAAATGATGGCTTAACATTGTATTCGAAATAAATATAGGAGGTTCGAAAATAAAGGACTTTAATTTTGCTTCGAAGCCAAAATAAAAGCCTTAAACACATTATAAATTGTTTTTAAATTGGTTCAAAACCAATAGATTAACTTTGAATAACAAAAAATGGCTTTAAAGTTAATTCAAAGCCAATATAGTTGCTTCGAACACTAGATAGGTTGCCTTTAAACTAATTTGAAGTCAATGTAATAGCCTTTAAAATAAATTGTTTCAAAGCCAATATGATAACTTTGAACACAAATAAACCACTTTAAACTGGCTTCGAAGCCAATAAGAAAACTTCGAACAAAATGAATTTGTTTTAAAATGGCTTTGAAGCCAATAAAGGTGTTTTTGAAAATACTTCTATTTAACCAACTGATATTGGTATATCATCAATCGAATAAACTTTTGGTTTGAACATGTAACCAATCGAAGAACTAATCATACACCAACACCAAGCCAAAATTACTACCAAACATGGTTGTGGCTAACTTGTTGGAATGGAAAATGATATCCATACTTTATTTGGACTTTAGGAACTTCTATGCCACTGATTAACTGTAGACAGTTAACAAGCATTCGAATGGGTCCCACAATTTACACCTTCCCCATAGTCATGTGTCATGTACTTCGAATCTTCAACACTGGCTTCTACATCATCAAATGTGACTTGTACTTAGGCCCATTTCCTTTATATACACTATTGTGTGTATAGTGTATATAACTTCAATATCTACAACACAATCTAGAATTTGTTGCATGTAAATTCGGCTCGAGCAAATTTCAACAAAGCCAACTCTGTGCTTACTTCTGTCTGTTAGTTCGAGCCAGGCATGAACAACAGTCTTGGTCCTATTAGACCAATTAAAGCAGTGATCAACTAATTCGATGACCGAATTAGTATTTATATTGGTGTCAATAATCTTTTCCATTTGATAATAATCTTGCCATAGAATAATCCACATAGTCATAACCCATTTTTGATGAGATCCACAAAGCCAAAATGGGTATTGACCAATTAAAGCCATAAGTGGCTTCAATAATTCACAAGTTTCAATGCTTTGCATAATATTGATATACTCAAATCTATGAACAAGAGTTTGTTCATGATTCTCAACCATACTTGGTTGAAAAATACACCCCCGAGTATATTTTCATCACAATTACTAGGTTGATTAACCAATATGGGTGAAGAGGGTGATTGTGAATTTTTGTTTCCACCATTAAAGGACTTCGAAAATTCTTCACAATCAATTTGTTTTCATTAATTGGCTCGTAATTTTGAAGAATAGTTGACACCCCTCGAGCCATTTTGTGAAATTCATTTTCTAAAATAAACAATTGGTCCTTTACTTGTTCCAATAATGGAATAAAATCAGTGAACCATTTTTGATCACCATAATATGGTGTTGGTGGTAAAACATACAACCATTCAAAATTGTTATTACCAAAATATGGTGTTGAAAAGGGTAAAACATTCACCCGTTCAAAATTCATCTTGACACTTGAGTCCCACTGGGCGTGCCAAAAATGTTTGGTTGGAAAATTTATAAATGTGCGCAAGCGTGCCAGGCAAGCAAATTGCCAATGTGTGTGACCCAAACTGCACCTCACCAGGGAGATTGTGGTGACGTTCGATGCCTTAACAAGGACTTCAAACGTGTGAGATGAAATACAAAGAAGAAGAAGAAGAAGAAGAGAAATGGGAGTTCGAAGGATACCTTCGAAGTGGTTGAACTATTCTATAACTACTCCTACGAATTGCATTAAAGGAAAGTAAAGTATTGATGGAAACTGTACACAAAGTGTACCAGCATAGTGAGTTAAAACTATACCGTTTTCCGCAGTCAAGACAAACCTACTACAACACCATGCTGCAGTCCTACCGATGGTGTGTCCAATCACATCTAAGACTGTAAACCAAAATCTTACATTCTATAATATCTGATGGCCTGATCTTCCGTGTGTAAGCCGAACTCTACACACCAAACCACCTACTATATAGAATGAGAGACACACATGCATAATATTAAACAAATAATATAATACAAACATTGCCCACACGGATTCTTATAAAAAATGGATTAACTGATTTTATTAAATGAATAATAAATCAACTACATAAAGCATGGCTTTTAGTATATATCCCTAACATTTGGGTGGGGCAATGGTAGTCATGGCCGGCCCAAAGGGGGGGGCAAAAGGGTCAACCGCCCTCGGCCACCAAAGTTCTAAAATTTTTGAGGGCCTATATGAAATTTTCATAATTACATTTTTATCTTGAAATATTTTAGTATTTTACATTTAGGCCTCCCCATGACCCAATTTAGTGCTGTCAACTACATATATATTGATATAGATGTATGTAAAACTCAAAAGTAAAGACCCCTAGAATTTTGAAAATTACACGTTTAGTGTAAGAATTTTTTGAGTTTTAGAAATAGGCCCCTTTAGAATTTTAAAAGATACCATGCAATGTTTAAGTTTCACGAACAGACTCATATTAAAAGTAGACCCCCAAAAAATCGTCAATTATGTATAAATAGACCTCCCAAAAAATCACCATAAGGGCCTCCCTTTTAATAATTCGTCCCGCACCTCCAAATACTCGGGACCGGCCCTGATGGTAGTGAATAAATGGTGTGGTGGCTATTGGATGGTAATTGGTGGTTTCCGGTGGTGGTTGGTGGTTGTCGTGGTGGTGTGGAGGCAAGGGAATGAGAGAGAGAGAGAGAGAGAGAGAGAGAGAGAGGGAGGGAGATGGGAGAGTGAGAAATCAGGGTAGATAGAGAGATCAAACTCATTTTGGGCACAAAAGGGTAAAAATGTCCATTTGTGCTCTCACATGATGGGCATATGCCCATTTTCTTTTACAAACAAACGGAGGTGATCAACTTGTCGAATAAAACAAACAGAGGGGGTCAATTTGTCGGAAAAATAGTTCAGGGGAGCGAATTGAAAACAGGTCATAATTGAGGGGGTGTTTTTGGAATTAACCCAAAAGTTAATGACTTAATATTAAAAAATTAAATCTGTAAACTATTGTAAATTAGACTAAAGATTATAAAATCTAAATTTAAAATTTTTGTATATTTTTTTTCGAGCTGCAAACTTTTATAAAGTTAGAGCTAAATACTATAAATCTAAATATGTAAAATTTGCTAATGTATATATAATTTTATCTAATGCGCTCGTGCACATACACTCACACAATCACATACACACACATACGTACATTCATATATATATATGTATATATATAATGAGATAATGGATAAATTGATAACCTTATACTCAAAAAGTAGGTAAAAGGAATGTGAGTGTTATTTTCAAAACTAGAAAGGAGGTTCATGTAGGGAGGTCAGTGTAATTTGTCCAACAAAATAAGGAAGGCATTCCACCTCAGCAATCCGTGTCCCTAAGGAACAATTCTTACCGTTGATTTCCACTTTATCAACGTCCCAAAATCACTTAAACCTCACCACACGGATTGACCCCAAAACACAAAAAAAAAACTTCAAAAAACGAGCCGAACAAATTCAAACCAGACCAAATAAACGCCCCCTATATAGTACCGCACACTCACCTCCTCTCTCTCTCTGTCTCTGAAAAAGCCACTGCAAATCTCATTCTCTTCTCTCTCCACACTTTCTCTCTCTCTCTCTCTTCAAAAATGTCAGGCCGCGGAAAGGGCGGAAAGGGGTTGGGAAAGGGCGGAGCAAAGAGGCACCGTAAGGTCCTCCGAGACAACATTCAGGGGATCACAAAACCAGCGATTCGGAGGCTCGCGAGACGAGGAGGGGTCAAACGAATCAGCGGTCTGATCTACGAAGAAACCAGAGGAGTTCTGAAGATTTTCTTGGAGAACGTGATTCGAGACGCAGTGACGTACACAGAGCACGCGAGGAGGAAGACGGTGACCGCCATGGATGTGGTCTATGCTCTGAAGAGGCAGGGGAGGACTCTGTATGGTTTTGGAGGTTGAATATTCCGGGTCGGGTCGGTTTGTTTGTTTTGCGGATTAATTGTATGATTGATTTGCTTTAGTAATAGCAAGTGATGATTTTCTGATCAAATGCCAAATTTATGGAAATATATGTTTTGGATGTCAAATGCATTTTGTGTTCGTGTTCAATTGGGTTTTTTTTTTTTTTTTTTGTGAGGTTGATTGATTAATTAATTAATTAATTCTGATTTAAATAGTTTTTGGTTTTGATTTTTAAATTGTTGTTGATGTTGATTGCTGTGTTGAAGAACTGAATTTCTTTTTATATTTATTTTTAGGTGAGCTTCTACGTTTAGATAAGTAAATTTGTGAATGGGTCAGATTTAATATTTGAAATCGATTTGAATTGCATAATGTTACATTCACTTTGCACATAAAAACTCACAAATAGAAGTGATTGTGAGTGTTTTGGTGTAAATGGGTGCGAATGTAGCATTACTCGTTTGAATTTGTTGCATGTTGGTAGGTTTGGGCAGCGTTTCTTTATATTTGGGTCTTTGTGGTGTGTATGGTAGGGTTTAGAGGTTGGTTGTGCAACAGTTGGAGTTTAAAGGGGGTGGTTATGGAACTCAAAAATTGTAAAAAAAAAAAAAAAAAAGTGTTCGGCCAGAGAAATCAATTTTTTGGTAATTGAATTGCAAAAATAGAAGATATATATCAAACACCGCTTGGATACTATCAATTTGGGTATAGATATACTTTTCATACTTCCAATTTGGCTCTGTATATCTCTGACTTTAAAATTATTTTGAAATCTCTACTCACGAATCTTAACTCTTAAGCATAAAAAATTGAGAGGAGACAGTGTAGTAGGACAATATTGTAGTACAGAAAATGGACATTTGGGGTTTTATATAGGAGGCTCATTGGGTTGTAAAAGGAGTTGTAAAATGCTCTACTAATTCCAGATCATGGGGATGCAAATTTACAATCTTTGGGAAGAGAGATGAGGGTTGTAAAATTTGGAGGGAGTACGTTAACTATTGGATATCCAACAAAAATGCATCAATAGTTGTAATTGTATAAAATAATTACATTACTAAAAAGTAATCCAAAATGCCATCTTTTGTTGAAGTGCACTTGTGAATTGTGATAGAGAGGATTATAAACACTATTCAAGAGAGGTCAAAACTCTAGTTTGGCACCTCAAAATACCATTTTCTCTAAGAGATGCTCTAAGAGGCTATTTAAAAAAAAAAAAAGGGGTGTATTATGTAATACTCTAGTTTGGCACCTCAAAATACCATTTTCTCTAGGAGATGCTCTAAGAGGCTATTTAAAAAAAAAAAAGGGTATTATGTAATTATGTATGTATGTATATACAGTATTTTATATGCAGTCGTTCCTAAATTTTGAGACAAATTTTATTTAAGGAGGGTAGAATGTAACAATTTTAAAATTTTAATTATTGTTTTTAGTTAGCAATATTATATAAGTGTGCCTAGGTAAGACATGTGTTTTAACAATTTTAAAAAATTTGGAGGACACATAAATCAAATTGTTAGTGAGCCTGTTTAATTAGAGTGTTACATTGTATTAATTTATATTTGTTAAAGAAAGTAAAGAGTTGATATGTATTTTTTTTATAGTCATATAGTGTACTCCCTCTGTCCCATATTTAGAGTATCTTTTGAGAATTCCAACTATTTAAGGAACATCATTGTTTATGGTGAAATTTTCAATTTTCCAATATTGTCCCTCTTTGAATCTAAAAATTCTAGTGTCATGTCAAAGAAATAGAGGGAATTATTGTATATAATTAAGGGCAAACTTGGAAAATGTGCATTAAAGCATATTGACTTTTCAAAGAGGACTCTTAAAACGGAATTTGAAAAAATGGAATCACGAACTCTTAATATGAGACGGACGGAGTATGTTATATGAACATTATGTACTCTAGACATGAGTACCATTATTTGGGCTAACCATTTTAGTGGTTTGGATTGCATTCTGGACTCATATGAGTCTCTTTTGTGAGCCCACAAGTAGAAAAACGAGATTTATATGTATGTACTCCCACCGTCCCATTTTGTGAGTCCATCTTTGGGAACTCAACTTATTAAGGGGACAAAAAGAATCTGCACTTTCCACAATTTTCCCTAATCATTATAATAACTTTTTTAGTTTTGTCTTGGTGTAGATTTCAAGGAGGGATAATTTTGAAAACTAAGTAAAAATTGTACATCAATTTAAGGAAAGTGGACACTATTTTGGGACATCCCAAAATGGAATATTGGACTCTCAAAATGGGACGGAAGGAGTATGTGTTATTTATACTCCTTCCATCCCATTTTATGAGTCCATCTTTCTTTTTTGGGATGTCCCAAAATTGTTGTCCACTTTCCTAAATTAGTATGCAAACTTTACTTAGTTTCCCAAACTACCATTCCTTGCAATCAACACCAAAACAAAACAAAAAAAGAAAGTGCAATGATTATGACAATTGTGGAAAGTAGGGGTAGATTCTTTTTGTCACTTTAAATAGTTGGATTCCCCAACACATAAAATGAGACGGAGAGAGTATGTCTTTTGTGTGTATATAGTATATTATGGGTGTAGTACATATATACTTACATAAAACCTAGCCTCCATATAAAAAGAAAAGAAAGGAAAAGGAAAAGAGAGAACATACGTTAGAAGAAAAGAAGAAAAGAAGGAAAAGAGTTGAAGAAAAGAGGAACCCCGGCCTTTGCTTTGCGTATTCATCAACCCTAAAGTTCTAATTAGGTGAGTGTCACACCCCAACCCGTCCCGACACGTTAGGACACGTGTAACAATGCCACAAGCGAACATTTATACTAATTAGCGAAGAAAACAAGTGAATTACTAAGAAACACATGGTTTAAATGACATAAAAGAACCTTACTGTGACAAAAATAGACCCAAGGGTAAAATGGTAATTAATAAGATATATCAAATTTTATACCAAAAGATAGGTCTTTGAGTCTCGGTTCCAACGCAAAAAACAGCGCGCGAATCCGAATTTTCTGGAGAGAGTTATGCCAGTTTCCGTAAAAGCCGACGGGCTGAAAATGGAAAAGCGGATCGATCCGCCCCAAAACCGGATCGATCCGGATTTAGCAGAACTTCATTTTCTGCTCCCTTGGATGCCCCGGATCGATCCGCACGAGACCCGGATCGATCCGGATTCTACAGAAGTGTTAATTACTGCTAAAAAATCCCCTGTTTTCAAGTCTAAACTTACCAAAACTCAAACCAAACATCTTGAAACTTTGGAAACACATTTCAAACACCTACTAAAACTCTTCCAACATTAACCAAATATGGGAAAACATCATTAACATCTTATAGATTATAAACTCAACCTCATTTGGACAAACCAAGCAACTAAATTCTTACTTTTGTCAAAAACTAGTATGAGCATAAAAACTAGTTAGAAATGAGTTCAAAACCTTTTCAAAACACTTGTTCAAACCAACCTAAAACTCTTTAGCAACTCAAGTTGAAAACAAGTCCCATTTTACAAGCACAACATTTCCCAACATGACTCCCAACTCAATCTCAAGTTCATATCATGCAATATGAGTTCAAGAGCTCAACACTTACACTCAATGAAAGAACACCCAACATATTAACAAGTTTCCAACCACATTCTAAAGCATTACAAGTTGGTGCTTGACATTTTTACAACTTACAAAAGAAGTTTAAACTCAAGTACAACTTGTTCTTCCAACAAAACCATTTACAACTACAACCTACAACATGAGTCCATTACCACCAAGACTAACATATTTACATGCCTATAAACATATAAACAAGATGATGCTCTGCCCGGATTCCCGATCACTTCCTTTCCTCGCCACGATCCGTACATGCGGTGGTTATTCAATAACCACATAGAAAACAGTTTTGGTTTTTAAGCTTACGCTTAGTGAATACTATAACCGTGCCATGGAGTATGAAATGTGGCATATGCAATGTTAAGCAACACAACAATATAAGTAGTCGCCGGTATGTCAAATAATTAATCACCATCGCATTGGACCCAATATTCCGGGCCTTTTCTCACTTCAACGTCGCATATAGCGAAAACACACACACTCACGTGACCGTAGTCAATCGTTGTGGTCGTCACCACCGTCCCCTTTTTCTTGAGGAAAACATCGTCCCGTTACTACGGGCTAAATAATGGTGATTAACACTTGACATCCATTGACCCAATTAAGCACATAAGCACATCAACACATCATATAGAAATTTTCATAAAATTGACATGTTAAGCACAAATTTAACATATGCTTTAACTACAACTTCAAGAACTAAGCATTTTAATCATACTCAATATCACATAAGCACCATTTAACACCCAAGTTAGGATTAGAGTACTCACCTCTCAAATTGCTCCAATTAAAGCCTAGAATCCCAAATTCCTTGCTAATTTTAGCTCTAATTAACCCCAATGATATTCCTACATATCAAGTTCACATATATATATATATCGGCACGTCAAAAACGGTCGCGGAAAAATGTTAACGAAACTGAAAATAAAAGGTATAGAGACGATCCTCTCACCTCCACGAGTCCGAATACGGTCTCGGTTCGCGAAACGGTGTACCGACGGCGACGAAACGGCGAAGAAACGGCGAAGACGACGAAAACGGTGGAGCTTCTCTAATGGCCGAAATTTCTCCTGGATTGTGTTTCTTGGTTGAGTATAATGAAGGAGAAGATGAGTCATATGAAGAGGTGTCAACCTCTTGGCTTCCTAGCCAAATTTTAGTTCATTTATGTTTGCACCCCCAACATTTCTTTGAACTTTATTATGAAATCCCCTAAGCAATTGTATTAACTACCCAATATCTAAGTGGGTGTTTGTCTATGTCACGCGTGGGTCCCAAACGTGATCTCACATATTTTGTAAAAGTTGCTAGTTAACCTACTAGTTATGAATTTGATTCCTATTTATTCTCACACGGGTACTCAAACTAGCACCATAAAAATTACAGATAACAACAAGATATTAAAGCAATTAAACAAATATTCATATCATCATATAAATGCAACTAAATGTAATTTAGTTAATCCGGACCTCCCGTGGGTCCCACTTCATATTCGTCCAACTGTGCCCTTTTATTAAGCACTTAACACGTCGGGGTAACTGGTACTTACCCAAATTATCACATGCTATTAAAATACTAATTAATGCATGCTAAGCAGATATTAACTCATTTATCCGGGTGCGGGTATTACATTTCTCCCTCCTTTTTTGAAGTTTGTTCTAAAACTTTTCTTACCTCAAGAATCGAACAAGTGAGGATACTTCTCTCGGATCTCGTCTTCACGGTCCCAAGTCGCTTCTTCTACCGAATGATTACGCCATAGTACCATAACAAGAGGAATGACTTTGGTTCTCAACACCTGATCTTTTCTATCTAGGATTCGAACTGGATGTTCAACATAGGTCAAGTCTTCTCGTATCATTAACGGTTCTGGAGTAATACAGTGACTAGAATCTGATAAGCAACGTCGTAACATAGAAACGTGGAATACGTTATGAACGTTAGCCAAATCTTGTGGATATTCCAACCCATATGCAACAGGACCAACTCTATCCAAAATCAAATAAGGTCCTACAAACCTCGAATTCAATTTGCCCCGCTTTCCAAATCGTGTTATGCCCTTCGAAGGCGATACTTTCAAGAAAACATAATCACCTACCTCGAATTCCAACGGTCTTCTACCAGTATCCGCGTAACTTTTATATCGACTCTGAGCTACTTGTAGCCTTTGTTTCACTAACTTGATTTTGTCGTTAATGATTTGCACGATCTCGGGTCCTAAAAGTTGTTTTTTCCCAACTTCTGTCCAACACACCGGTGATCTACATTTCCGACCATACAATGCCTCATAAGGCGCCATCCCAATACTCGTTTGGAAGCTATTATTATAAGAAAACTCCACCAATGGTAAATGGGTTTCCCAATCTAACTTGAAATCCATTACACATCCTCGAAGCATATCTTCCAGATTCTGAATAACGCGTTCGGATTGACCGTCTGTCTGAGGATGGAAAGCTGTGCTAAAGTGCAAGGCTGTCCCCATTGCCTTTTGCAAACTTTCCCAAAATCTAGATACAAATCGTGTATCCCGATCTGACACAATGGATACCGGTGCCCCATGTAATCTGATAATTTCTCTGACATAAAGGTCTGCCAACTTTGTCGGATCACGAGTTTTGATTGGCAAGAAATGGGCTGACTTCGTCAACCGGTCAACGATCACCCAAATACTATCATTAGACTTAGGAAATCGCGGCAAACCTGTTATAAAATCCATAGTGATATGCTCCCATTTCCATTCCGGTATCTCTAACGGTTGTACTTCTCCGGCGGGTCGTTGATGTTCTATTTTCACTCGTTGACAAGTTATACACTTAGCTACAAACTCGGCAACTTCTCGCTTCATACCACTCCACCAATACACTTCCCACAAATCTCTATACATTTTGGTACTACCCGGGTGCACGGAATACCTCGTATTGTGAGCTTCTTCCATAATCTTATCTTTCAACTCTTGAATATTAGGAACACATAAACGATTAATATACCTCAACACATTATTCTGGAAACTGAACTCTGGTCGTCTACCCTCAGGTAACTCTTCAACTATTTTCTTGAAATTTGGATCCACAAGCTGATTTACCTTGATTTCATCAATTAAACTCGGTTGTGCTATGATAGCCGCCATTAATCCATCTTGAATTCTAGGAATCACTTCAAGTTCTAATCGCTCAAATTCTTGTACTAACTTTGCTTGAGCTGTTAAAGAATATACCAAATTTTCTAACGACTTTCGACTCAGAGCATCGGCAACCACGTTAGCTTTACCTGGATGGTACTGAATCTTCAAATCATAATCCTTCATTAATTCAAGCCATTTTCTCTGTCTCATGTTTAACTCCCTTTGGGTAAACAAATATTTCAAACTCTTGTGATCGGTAAATATTTCACATGTTTCCCCGTACAAGTAGTGACGCTAAATTTTGAATGCGAAGATCACTGCTGCCAACTCCAAGTCATGGGTTGGATAATTCTTCTCGTGTGTCCTCAACTGCCTTGAAGCATAAGCTATAACCTTACCCTCTTGCATTAGAACACATCCTAGGCCCTGATGAGAAGCATCATTGTATAAACTAAAACCTCCAGTACTTGACGGAATAGCCAATATCGGTGCTGAAGTCAACTTGTCCTTCAACTTTTGGAAACATTCTTCACATTCTTTATTCCACACAAAGGCCATATCCTTTTTCATCAACTGGGTCATTGGAGTCGCGATTCTAGAAAAATCTTGAACGAACTTTCTATAGTAATCGGCTAACCCCAACTCGTTTGGAAGCTATTATTATAAGAAAACTCCACCAATGGTAAATGGGTTTCCCAATCTAACTTGAAATCCATTACACATCCTCGAAGCATATCTTCCAGAATCTGAATAACGCGTTCGGATTGACCGTCTGTCTGAGGATGGAAAGCTGTGCTAAAGTGCAAGGCTGTCCCCATTGCCTTTTGCAAACTTTCCCAAAATCTATAAATCTTATAATCTTGGGGGATCAAGAATCCTTGTTTTGATTAGAGTAAGAAAGTATGGCAGCCTCTTTCTTAGAATCAGAATGGGCATGGCTTCTTGAGCAACTTCGAGATTTGATATCGCAGAAGATAGTCTCTCTCTCTGACTATCTCTCTTTCAGCTCTATCTGCAAGCCATTGCGTCTCACCGCACTCGAATTTCACAATCGCAAGTGCCAACTTCCCCTACTTTTGGTGCCCACAGACACGGGACGACGACTATCTATGGCTATCACAATACTTTTTACAGTCTTTACCAGAAAAAATTATCAAACTTGTACTTTCGCATGCCTAGAATAATTAGTACTACTCTAAATAACGAATTATGTGGTTCGTCGCATGGATGGCTAATAATGTTTTATCGCGATAGGATGATCATTGTTAGATATATAAGAGAGAAGGAGAGAGAGTGAGACAATACTATGAATTATGTATTGAATGGTGTGATGAAACCTTACAATGAGTAGCCTTTATATAGGCCAAGAGAGAATCCTAAAAGGGAAAGAAAAGTATCTAGGCTAGTAGTACAACTGGTAGTACAATGTATCTAGACAGTAAGTATAGTAAGATACAATAGGTACAAGAATGTAGACAAATATTCTAATATTATTCTAACAGCCCCCCTCAAACTCAAGGTGGTAGAATGGAAACCAACTTGAGTTTGGAAACTAAATCCTGTAGAGGTCCCGGTGTATGAGCTTTGGTGAATACGTCAGCAGTCTGATCGATGGAGGAGACTGAGTTAAGTCGAATGGTACCACAAGAAATATGATGACGAATAAAATGACAATCGATCTCAATGTGTTTTGTACGTTCATGGAAGACATCATTGTGAGCAATTTGAATGGCACTTTGGTTGTCACAACTGATGGTTGTAGCTGTTGGATGATTGACCCCTATGTCCTCAAGTAACCAGCGTAGCCAGAGAAGTTCTTGAGTGATATCAGCAAGGGCACGATATTCAGCTTCTGTACTAGATCGGGCAACAACAGTTTGCTTCTTACTACGTCAGGAGATGAGAGAGTCACCCAAGAAGAAGCAATACCCAGTGGTGGAACGACGATCAGTAGGATCTCCTGCCCAGTCTGCATCTGAGTAGGCACGTAGCTCAAGAGAGGAGTGAGCAAAGAAGTGGAGGCTGTGAAATAAGGTCCCTTTGATGTACCTGAGAATGCGGAGAACTGCTGCATAATGAGGAGAACGAGGAGCAGATAGAAATTGGCTTACAATATGGACAGCATAGGAGATATCAGGTCTAGTAACTGTCAGATAAACGAGACTCCCAACAAGCTGACGATATAGAGTAGGATCATCCAAGGGTATACTGTCACGCCCCGGATTCACACATGTAAATATGGGATACGTGGCACGCCACCAAGGCTCATCCCAAGTCATTAAAGTTTCAAAAATCACCATAATAAAAGTTTTGACCAATGAACTCGACACATTATTTTATTTTATTTTTACAAGATTTGAACACTCTCAAATATCCAAACACACCTTTACAAAATTCGTATTCAAAGGTAACATTTTAAAACATTGCATACATTTCGAAAACATGTAAAAGCACTTTCAGGTCATAGCCCCAATCTTCATGAGTTTTTAACTCAGTTTAAATACTCTAGGAAAAATATTATTTATAATCAATTCATATCAACTCAACGAGTAGAGACTCTGAGTTTGTCGCCCCAATCCAACTATGCAATGTACAAAAATACAACCAAAATAACACGTCCCCTTTACTAAAAAAAACTAAGTCAATATCCTTTTATTACACAATTTCCAATAAACAACTAATTACAATATTCCACTATTTACATTTATTAAGCATAAGCCTATTAAACCAGAATTTATTTACAATCCCACGCCCACGAATACTCTCCAAGTCCTTTCCTTTTCTTCCGAGCTCCACCTTGAATACCTACGATGGTTATTCAATAACCACTACAATATATAAGCTATATGCTTGTGAATAACACTAATTATGCATATGAATAATAAACATGCTCAATTTCACTTTATTACAACAAACTATAGTCTCCGAAAATTACTAGTTCACCTCCACCACTATCAACTAGTCCGCGGCTCCACTCCCTAAGCCCACGTGACCTAGTTATGACCCACGCCTCACGTGCGGTCCCATAGGCCTCTGGCGGCCGTGGTCGTCACCACAAAGATTACCTCATGGTGGTATAGAACTAGCAATTTCCATTGACCCAAATAAGCAACTCAGCATGCCCACATAATTCATTACACCGTGCTTTTACAATCAAATTGGGCCTAATTTAACCACATGAATTTTTCCCATTAATAAACTAATAAGCTTTATTAAGCTAATTTAACATGCTTTTACATCACAAATGAACCCAAACATGAAATCATCCATATATCATACTTAATGTCACTCACCTCTTGGAATCACTCATAAACTTGAGATTGGAGTCCTATTATGCTTCCAGTATAAATCCTACACAATTTTGGTAAACTAAATGTTACCAACCCATTTGGGTCACGAAAAAAATCTACCGATCAAACTTAAATTAAATTATACCATAAGGTTAGACTTACCCCCACGAGTCCAAATATGACTTCGTATCACGATTTGGACAACGTACGATGAAGATGTGGCGTCGTAAAAGTTGGCCGAAACCCACTCGCTCCCTAAGACCCTCGGCTCCCTCTCTATTCTTCTCTCCTTTTTTTTTTATTCTTTCCTTAACTTATCTTTTTGGTTTACTAACATAGATATATACATAAATATAGTATATATGTATATATACACACTATGCCACCGCCGCAGCCTACACCACACACACAATCACGTTTGTTGTTTTTAAACAAGGATGAGAATGGGAGATATTAGGGTGTATCTCAACATATGTAAATTTAATGTTATTCACACTTACACTCCTACAAGTTTTCTACACTTTTTTATAAACCCCCTAACATTAATATTAACTACTCCAACTAATTATATTACTATCCCAATATCCAAGTGGGTCTATATCTATGTTACGTATGAGCCCCAAATGTGATCCCAAATATTATATGAAGGCACTAATTAACCTACCAATTATACCATGTGTCCAATTACGCCCTCACAAGGGTACCTAAACTAGTCTCATAAATAAACATAAACAATAAAGAATATTAAAACACCCAACATTTTATCCATTAAATAATCACATGGCATCAATTTGTATTTTAATGTGCATATTTACATTTATATGTCTACCATTTAATCACATAAATACACTTAATGCAATTTATTCAATCTGGACCTCCCGTGGGTCCTGTTTCACATCTGTCCAATTATGCCCTTTTCCAAGCACTTATCACATCGGGATAACTGAAACTTACCCAAATAACCACATGCAATTAATTATAGTAATTAACACATGCCAAAATAAATATTAACACCATTTTTCCGGGTACGGGTATTACATATACCATCCATAGGAGTGAGCCTAGAGTTAGGCTCGAGAGGAGTGGTACTAGTTTTGCTGTCTGTAAGTCCCGCCCGTGTAAGCAAGTCTGAGGCATACTTGGCTTGAGAGAGATAATATCCGTCAGAACTGGAATTGATCTCAAGGCCCAGAAAATAGTTAAGTTTGCTGAGATCTTTCATTTCAACATGTTGACTGAGATGGGTTTTGAGATCCAAGATTCCAGATGTATTATCTCCTGTGATAATCATGTCATCCACATAGAGGAGAAGTAGAATAATGCCCCGGTCAGTTCTGCGGATGAAAAGAGCTGAATCATATGAGTTGCCTGTGAACCCAAAGCGCTCAACAATGGTGCTGAACTTTGCAAACCAAGCCCGATGAGCTTGCTTGAGACCATATAGAGCTCGACGGAGCTTGCAAACTTGATGAGGATGATGATGATAACCAGGAGGAGGACGCATATAAACTTTTTCAGTGAGGTCACCATTGAGGAAGGCATTTTTGACATCCATTTGGAATAAGTCCCAACGGCGAACTGCAGCAACTGCAATGAGGCTGAGAACAGAGGTGAGACGGGCAACAGGGGCAAATGTTTCCTCATAATCAATCCCATACTCCTGGGTAAAGCCTTTGGGTACTAGACGGGCTTTATAGCGATCAATGGATCCATCTGAGTGAGTTTTGATCTTGTAAACCCACTTACATCCCATAGCATTCTTGTCACTTGGCAAGTCCACCAAATCCCATGTGTGATTTTGTTCAAGTGCCCGCAATTCATCATCCATTGCTTTCTGCCAAAGAGGATTAGAATTGGCCTCATAGTAAGATTGAGGCTCATGGTGAGAGAGAATTGTAGAAAAATAGTGGTAATCCCGAAGATGAATTGGAGGAGCTTTTATTCGGTCGCTATGTCTAGGAAGAAGGTCAGGGTCTGATGCAGACCCATCAGATGGAGCAAGTAGTTCAGTAGAGACTGTGGTGGACAAATCAGATGAAGTGTCTGTAGATATGGATGTGGGTAGAGGGGCAGGTAAAGTTGCTGATTCAGAGTGAGAACTTATATCAGGGGTGTCAGGAAATAGATCTACTAAGGGGTCAGTGAAGTAGAAAGGAGTACTGGCAGGAGATAGATAAAACTGGGACATGGATGAGAACATTTTATGTTCCCAGAAGACAACATGACGAGACATACGAAGACGTTTGGAATAAGGGTCCCAACATCGATAGCCTTTGTGTTCAATACCATACCCCAAGAAACAACATAAGCGAGCTCAAGATTCTAGTTTTGTGCACTCATGTGGCTGTAGTAAGACAAAGCAGACAGAATCAAAGACTTTAAGGATAGTATAGTTAGGAGGATGGTTATATAGACGTTCATATGATGACTGATTTTTAGTAGTGGGAGAAGAGATACGGTTCATGGTGTAAATGGCAGTGAGGGCAGCGTCTCCCCAAAATTGTTCAGGACATGAAGCAGATGTGAGAAGAGCTCGAACAATATTAAGAATATGACGGTGTTTATGCTCGGCTCTCCCATTTTGTTGGGAGGTTCCTGGACAGGAACGATGAGGAAGAGTGTCATGCTGGCAAAGAAAATTTAGAACACCTTTTTCTTTGTATTCTTGGGCATTATCAGCTCGAAACACTTTGATATTGCAAGAAAATTGAGTTTTGATCATGTTAGCAAAATCAAAGTAAATCTGGGGTAATTCAGATCAATTTTTTATTAGATATAGCCAAGTGTATCGTGCAAAATCATCGACAAAGATTACATAATATCTAGATCCTCCCATTGTGACAGTTGGAGAGGGACCCCAAACATCAGAGTGAATTAAATCAAACGGTGCAGAGGAAACAGAATCACTGTTATTAAATTGTAAAGATGGTTGTTTGGCAAGTTGACAAGGTAAACAATCAACATTTTTGACTTAATTGAACCTAACTGACCACTTGACACTAAGGATTTTAACCGACTTAGCGAAATATAACCTAAACGAGAGTGCTAAAGGTGAAAAAGGTGAGGTGGATGATACTGACGCTGCAGCTTGAGTTGGTAAAATGAAGTGAGATGGAATATGGAGATTGTTCAGTTCAAATAATCGTCCTATTTTACGACCTGTCCCAAGAGTCTGGCCCGTTTTTGGGTCTTGTACTAGACATCCAGAATTAGAGAAAGAGACGGTAAGTCCGAGTTCACACAATTGACCAACAGATATGAGATTTAAAGTGAGTTTAGGAATAAGATAAGTGTCAGGGAGGGATGTGTGAGTGGTGGAGACTTGCCCTATATGACTGACGTTCATACGGGAACCATCAGCTGTGTGTATGGATGGTGCATTGAGAGTAGAATGTTTGGTAGAGAATGTAGTGGGAACAAAGGTCATATGGTTACAACAACCAGAGTCAAAGAACCAAGAAGATGTACCTGGGGCAACAGATAGAGCAGTATGAGACGTGTTATCAAAATGATCCAGAACTCGTTTGATGATGTCCGCGAGGAGAGAATCAGAGATGGATGAAGGGGTAGACGACTTAGAAGATAATGACCCCTTGGTAGAAATAGCAGTGGATGATGATGAACAACCTCGGGACCGATTATCCTGTGATTATCTGGTAGGATTCTCATTGCAATCATCAAGATAGTGCGGTCCACGCTTGTGATAGAAAGTACACACTCTGATAGGACAATGCAACAGAATATGTCCTAATTTATGACAGTATCTGCAGGAGGGATCTGTGAGAGGCTCCATGATGTGTAATATAAGTCTGAGAGTAGTAGAATTGATCTAGATGACAGTGGTCGGGTGGTGATATGACGGAGGAAGCCTGGATGAGGAAGTGGCAGCCGAGCAATGGAGGCAGTCGGGTGGTGGTGACCTGGCGACAGTGGTGGTGACCGAGCGACGAAGGCGGTGACAGCAGCAGAGCCCAAGTTGAGATGGCGAGGTGACCGGAAGGAGGACGTTGAGCAGGGTAGATGTGGATGGTAGTAGCCGGGCAGTGGAGGTGATCGGGCTAAGGTGGTACGATTACGAACTTGAGGCAACTACAAGAAGGATTTCTGATGTAGAGGATCCACTATTGTGGCAACCACAGAGCATACTTTCCTTTTAAGAAGTTACCAAGGGAAGGAAGAGGCCACCAGGAGCTTATAGCTCTGATAGCATGTTAGAATATATAAGAGAGAAGGAGAGAGAGTGAGACAATACTATGAATTATGTGTTGAATGGTGTGATGAAACCTTACAATGAGTAGTCTTTATATAGGCCAAGAGAGAATCCTAAAAGGGAAAGAAAAGTACCTAGGCTAGTAGTACAACTGGTAGTACAATGTATCTAGACAGTAAGTATAGTACAATAGGTACAAGAATGTAGACAAATATTCTAATATTATTCTAACAATCATAACTCTCTATATTCCTTTCTATGCACAACTCCGCGATGAATATTGTATCATCCAACTCCCCCAGATCACATTACCTATTGTGTCAAACGAACCCGATTTTCCATAAATAAGGTTGTGTTATCGGTAGACCCTGCTTTGGATCCAGATAATTACGTGGTTTTTGTAACAACCCTAAAATTCCTAAGTGAGTAAATAATTATTTTATTAATTGTTTTCAGTTAGTAATATTACATGGGTATGCCTTGGTAAGACACGTGTCTAAAAATTTTAAGTTTGGAGAACTCGTGAATTAAATTTGCTAGTAAGCATATTTAAATTATTAGTAATACCAGTAATATTTCCCCGGTTGTTTTTGTATTCAAATTTCTAATGTTTCATTGTTATCATGACAAGAGATTTCGAGCTTTAATTAAATTGTATGATAGATTATTTGTATGACCAAGTTACAATTTTTGTAGAATAATAGTTTTGTTTCAGGCACTGTTTTGAGGCCCATAAGTAAGTTAATTAGTAATTTAACATGAGAATTAAGTGCCCGGGGTATGGGTACCCTTTGGACTAGTTGTTTAAGTATTTTGAAATGCATTTCGGGGTCATATGTGTGTCTTTTGGGAACCCACAAGCCTAAACTCGGGAATTACTTTAATTATATCATTAAGAGTTATATGTATCCACCTTTAGAAGAAAAAAAATAAACCCTAGCCCCCAATACACTTCTAAACAGAGAGAGAGAGAGAGAGAGAGAGAGAGAGAGAGAGTGTGAGAGAGAAGAAGAAGAAGAAGAAGAAGGAAGAAAGAATGAAAAGGCGAAGAGAACAAGAGAGGACAATAGGGACTCCAAACCTTTGGCTTGCTTAACCATCATCAACCTTGAATCCATAAATTGGTGAGTTAATTTGTTATTTTCTTTCAATCTCGTTTGATTGAAAATTTAAATGTATAAAATATTAAATTAGTATGGTTATGGATTATGAGATTTAAGTTTTTTTTTTTTTACAATGATTGAAGTTGTGAATTGAGATTTATAGATGAGCATTGAATATATATTTGAGTAATTATTCAATTTTCGGATTTGGGGTTTTCACGGATCAGATTTGAGTAGAAAATTCATAATAAATCATACGTTAGAGTTTTCATGATTCTGTTTGCTTAGGCCTGTAGGAAACGCAATTCTGCACAATTTTCGTCTAATAGCGTTTTTCCCAATTCTGCACTGTTTGGGCAGAAAAATTATATTACAGTAGCAGTGAATGGTAACTCCGAATTTTGAATTTATGTTTATGAAAATTGTTAGAGATGTTTCTTTGTGCGGAATTATTATGAGGAATAATTTTAGTCCATGTTGGTTTTGGGACTGTTTAATGTAAGGGTGTTTGGGACTGTTTTAAATAGTATTGTTGAGTGTCGATTTTATATGCTATGTGTTAAGAAACCCCAACTTATTCTATGTGTGGTATTAAATAATTATTATGAAAATACTATGCCAGAGACTTGAATAGAATTTTGGCAAAAAAAAAAAAGGTCTTTTCGTGAATAATCGGATAGTGATATTCCATGGAATAAATGATAAATTCCCGAAGGGGTTAATGACGTGATTAAACCCTCATGAATGGGTACTTATGAGAATTAACGTAGATGGTAAGAAACTGGGAAAAGACCTTAGTGTTCACTACTCCCCGTTGTTGTGTTATTGTTTTTGGTAGCTCGCACTCTTTTGCCAGTGGCTTCGTGATCAAGCTGGCTGAAGACTTGTTGAGTGTACTTTTTGCCAGTGGCTTCGTGATCAAACTGGCCTAAGCCTTATGCTCGGCTTATATTGTATAGACGTCTTGATATATTGACCAACTGTCCGTTGTGTATACCTGGTTTGGTTGATACCCCAACCAAACTGGCACCGGAGTGGGTGTTGGTAGTATGTCCGGGCACACATGGGATATATGTGTGGGCTGTACCATGGAGGGTGGCCAAGTGGTGAACCTAAGGAACACAAAGATAATTAAAGGCTAATAAATAATGACAATGGAGTATTTCATAAGACTGATAAGTTTGGAATAATGAATGCGACGTTTAAGTTAGAATGTGGAAATGTTGTTTACAGACTTGTTTGCTTGGTTTGTGATAATTATATATTACAGGATGGTGGGTCCACTAACTTTTATGCAGGGCTGACTCACCATAGATATCCGACCGGTAAGTATTCATTTGTGTTTATTCGGGGTTGGAGGCACTGCCACCACATTGAAGGAAACTATCATTCTGTCCTGAATGTGCGTGGAACTACTGTTCTAACCCGACATGAATTATGTGTGATGACATTGTTTATTTTCTGTGCAACGATATTGTATGATGTGAGGTGGTTATGTTTTTCTTTGTGAGTACTTTTGGGAGTCTATGGGACACCGTTGTTCCCTAAGACTCGTTTCATATTTTTTTTTGTTAACTCATACCAGTATTTTATGTACTGACCCGGGTGCGTAATGCATTCGGGGCGTTTCTATATGAAACGTAGTCGAATGTATGTGCAGGTTTAGTATTTGAAGATTTTCTTTGGAGCTTCGTTTTGGGTGAAGAGATTGTCGCGGTGTTGTTTATTATTAGAGTTGTACTTCTTTTTTTGTTGTACTTTATTTTATTTCTGGCAGTGTGGGCCACATGTGTATAATTGTAATAAGGATTGTATATTGGGTATTGGGAACGTTGTAGTTGCGCTGACCAATGGATGTATGGATTTTATGCTTATTTATTTTCTTTCCGCTGAACTCTGTAAAGAGGGTTTTATTGAATGAACCTAATATTTCATTTGTAAATCGAAAAGATATAATATGTGGAATGGAGTTTAATTTATTTTATAATGAAAATGAATGTTTGTGACTTCAAGTTTAATAATAAAGAGTTTTTTTTAACACAAAATCACATGTCCTTATTTAATGAGTATAAAATACTGTTTTCAATAATTATCTACTAGCCTTTGTGTCGGTGTCACTCTTGATGTTTTGGAAATTGAATATTAGTCTGGATACATGCTCTGGATTAAATATTTGATTGTCCAAAAATCGGGGTGTGACAGTTTTCATCATATATTGTATGGGATATTTTGCTTATATTAAATCGGGTCAAGCTTGGACTCTGATGAATGTCGATGATTATTGTGGTTGTTACACTGATGTTATTTATTCGAAAGGTCTTTTTTATGCTATAAATCTAGGAGGATCGGTTATATCTTGCGATACCAACGCGAATTCAACCAAGTTGTTGACCATTGAACCTGTACCCTATTCTAGAGATTTTAACACGCTCATTAGCTATATTGTGGAAACAACATGTGGTCGTGATCTATTACAGGTACGTCGGTTGTGCTTCGATTTTGATCTTCGTAGTAAATCCATGTTTTCGATGTTGTTGACAAATGAATTCAAAGTTTATAAGCTAGTAGATGACGGTTCGAGTAGGTTCACTACACCAAAAGCCATGTTTTCTAACTTACCGATTTTGACATTTCTAACAAAAATTTACCGTTACATTTGTAACGGTAAATTTCAGTTAGAAATGTCATAATTCCGTTAGAAAAATAATTGAAAGTGAAAAGTTCTCAAAGAAATTAAAATTCAGTGGCATTTTTGTAAATATAAATCTAGTGGCATTTTTGTGAATATAAATCCAAAATTAAAATTGCGGTGACAACTTTGTAAATATAAATCCAAAATTGAAATTGTGGTGACAATTTCGTAAATAAACACAACACCAAAAATTTTCCTCAAATTATTTCCCCAAAATTCAATTTCCCTCTCTTTGCAATACAGTAATACCTAAACAAAGAATCTTTATTGCAATCCTAATTAGTCAAAGAGGAGAAGAGAAGAGAGAGGGAAAGGAATAGAAGAGAGACGGGGGAAAAGGGAGACTCCACCGCCGCCGCCGCTGCCGCTGCCCACCACCACTCGACTGTCGTCGTCCACCACCACTCCAAGCTTTGGAGCCATCGACACCATCGTCGGCTCCAGCTTTACCGATGGTGACACATATTTTTTCCTCTCTCTCTCTCTCTCTCTCTCTCTCTCCCTCTCTCTCTCTCTCATCCGAGCCACCACCGACCACTATCCTCTCCGACCTGGTGATGGCAATGACCTGGCGATGGTAGAAAGTGGGCACCAGCGGCTGCGTTGTCGTGTGAGGTTTGTCTTTTGATTTCTGTTTTAGATTTTTGTTTTGGATCTTAGATTTTGGTTGTGATTTTTGATTTGTTGATTTGGGTTCTCTTGACTCCTGTTTTAGATTTTAGATTTTTAATTTATGTCTTAGAACCTCAATGACTTTGTTTATCAACCCCCATTTTTGAGTTATCTGCCCTCATTCTCTTATTGATTTTTGTTTGATTGTCATAGTAAATAGGAATCTGCAACCTTAGGATTTTTGTTTGGTTATCAACTTTCTTCCCAATCCAAAATTACATTACCGATTTTTGTTGTGTGTGCAGATCCTTGTCGCTCGACCTCTCGGTAAGAGCTTCACATTCACACTGATGACTTGGAAAGAGGTAATTCACATTTTTTTTACTTGAGGTAGGTTTGTGATTAGTATTTTTTAGCACACTTTTTATGGTTTAAAACTTATATCATGAACATTACATAGTAATTAAGATGAGATTTAGGTTCACGTTTGTTGACTGGTATAAGTGATTTTTCATAAAAGCATTGGCCTTTCAGAAGCTTTGAATTTAGTTATGAGTTCCAAGCATGTGGACTGACTTCCACCAATCTGTCATGTGCTTGATGGATGTGAATCATGTGATATAATATATGTTGATCCTTGTACCAATTCCATGGTCAGCAATGCATTGAAACTCAAAAATGGGAGAATGACTTCATGGATTTCATGTTTTGGTGTCATGTTTTGTTCAAGGCAGAGTGAGTTACTGTCTCTGTTTTGGCTTCTTTTGTGAAATGGCTGATTTTGAGTTGGGTCTATTTAATTAGTTTAGTATATGTTTATGTATATGTGTATATGTGTATATGTATATGTATATTTATCACTCTTTTTCAATTTTTTTGGGGTGAGATTAAAGATCTTGCTACATTGTAGACACATGTTTTTTTTCCTATGCCAATGTCAGATTCAAAGATATTGTTACATTGTAATTTGAGAATATTCCCCCTGATGTTGATATCTATAGAATATTAACTCAATTACATATGAAAACAAGCTTTATTGTATGCTTAAAGCTTCAACAACATTCTTTAGCTTTTATGCTTTGACATCTTACAAATTTTAGTTTTTCTTTTGATTTTTTCCCCCTTTCACATATAATTTTTTTTTTGCTCTGTACTGATTAACCATATTTACATATATTTTCTCTGTTTGTCATGTGCTTGTTCTGTAAATAAAAGGAATTAGGTCCATTAAAGTAGCTTTAACAAAAAAAAAAGAAGTTTATTCTTATTCTTATTTTTTCTTTTTGTTTAAAAAATTTGTGGAAATAATCTGTTGCAATGCCATGTGAAGAAAACCAAAGCCAGAGGGTTCAATTCGTCTTTGGTTGTTTCGGCACAAATGATCATTGATGTTTAAACATGAAGTATGTCAAAATTTCCCTTAGAGATATGGCCAGCAACACCAAGGCTTTAGTAAAAGTTGAACTACACTTGGCAATGATGTAATGTAGCTTGTTTTGCTATGGATATGATATGCAGTTAAAAAAAATACATACGGATATGCTTAATCCTTTTACCTAGTTATATAGGCAGATACTTAGATGATGGATCATGATTGGGATTATGGCTTGGTAGTATGTGGGTTGCTAGTGCTATGAGTTTGATTATCTGCCTAGTTATGTATTATGTATATAAAACTTAAAAAGTATGTGATGACTTTGTTTGATTTGGTACATGTGATGAGAAACCAGCAGTCCCTGCATGATGTTTTTTTACATCTTGTGTAATCACTACAAGAAAAAAAGCTTTTTATGTCACTTTAAATATTGTATTTATGTCACTTTATTTTGAGTGACATAATTATTTCTTGTAGAATCTTTTAATGTCACTTTTTAAGTATTTATGTTGGTTTTTTAAAAAGTGACATAAATATTTTATTATTTATGTCATTTGTTTAAAAAAGTGACATAAATAATAACGTATTTATGTCACTTTTTTAAAACGTGACATAAAAAAAACGCAGTGCCAATTTTGTAAATAAAACACAATTTACGTTTATGTCACTTTTTTAAAAACCGACATAAATAAAAATGCGGTGGCATTTTTGTAAATAAAAGTTTTTTGCATTTATGTCATTTTGATATAAAATGACATAAAAAGTAGAGTATTTCAAGTGTTTATGTCACTTTTGGAGAAACCGACATAAATAAGTTAGTTTTCACTTTCTGATGCTCTCAAAGTTTTCAAAACCCCGAGCGATTGAATCTTTAGAAAATTATGTGGGTATAACCCTCATCCCTCTCCTCTCTCTCTCTCTCTCTCTCTCTCTCTCTCTCTCTCTCTCTCTTCATTCAAACCCTCGTCCCTCTCCCTCACCCTATCTCGTCTGTGTATAAACCCTCATCCCCCTACTGTCGCCGCAAAGTGCCGTTGCCGCCACACTACCACCGTTGCTGGTACTTTGTCTCTCTCTCTCTCTCTCTCTCTCTCTCTCTCTCTCTCTCTAACACATACACACACACACACACACACACACACACACACTCACGATGGCATGGATTGGGGATTTTGACATTTGAGTTTAATTTTCAGTGATTTGGTTTGGTCTTCTACATATTTTAGATTTGTGGCTTTTTCATTTTGCTTGTGAACCTGATATAGTTCAATTTTTGTTTTTCATTTGAGTTCATCCGACTCATATATATGGATGCTTGTGGCTTTTACGTTTTGCCTGATATAGTTTAATTTTTGTTTTTAATTTTCTGCTGTTCTCTATTTTCTACGAGGTTGACACATCACAAGATGTGGCCATGCTTAAGAGTAATAATTACTCAGAGTAGCCTAACATATGGATTGTAGTTCTGTGAGCTTAGTTACCTTGGGAAGTAGTTCTCTGCTATTTTGAGGACCAATATTATTAGGTCTATTCTAAAATCTACATATTGTGGATTGTGCTGATGGCGACATCACTGCTTGTAGTAGAGTAAGAGATTTTTGGTTATAGGAACTGCATGCACTAGCCTCTTTTATGCCAATTCAGCCTTTACATCCATATTATACATGCACCTTTCCTACAGACCATATAACTTTCATCTCAATCCTCTCTCAATTAGTTGGCGTCATAATTTCTTCGTTTCAACTAGATTGTTGTGATCGTAAGTGTATTTAATTCACTGAAATGTTCAAAAAGGATATTCCTGATAGTGTCTTGATACGACTTAAAACAATTATTAGTCAGTATCTGGTGGTAAAAATTGATCCGTCATTAACTATCTCATGTGGCACCATGATTTGACAGTGTAAGTACTTTCCTTCTTCTTGTACATTTTGTTGTAGTTGCTTCACGATATTATTGTTACTAATGCAACTAACCTTCACTATTCTGTCTTCTGGAATCTCTATTTGTTGATGAATCTACAAATCTGCAGAAGCTAATCGAGGAAATCCTCAGTATACAAGTTTTCATTAAAGGCAGTCATATCATATCATTTGATATTTCTTAATTATAATCACAATTCTCTATCTCAATAGGTCTAATTAAGGTCACCATAGGTTTCCTCATCCTCTTTTGAATTTGAATAACTACCATAGATATCTAGGATATATCTTTGGGGACTTTCAGCATGAATTGAATTAATAGGCATGTCAATAGGCCTTGGGTGCTGATGCAGATGCGGATGCGGATTTGGACTAGGTTCCCTTTTTTTTTTTCTCGGGTTTCAAGCCATTTTTGGGAAGCTGCCATGGCTATACCAGTGCAAAATCAGGAAGCCTTTTGGGTTAGGATGGCTTGTTGCAGTTTTTTGGGCATTGACTTGCTGCAATCTTTTTGGGTGCTACCTTGGGTTTTTTGCTGGTTTTTTTGGGCTGCTGTTATGTGAGGCTTAATTGTACAGTTTGTGGGGGATTGTACTGGTGCAATGTGTAGTGTTTCTAAGTTGTAATACCGATGCTTTATTGCATCCTTAAATCAATATAATATGCTGTTCAAAAAAAAAAAAAATAGGCCTTGGGTGGATCCTTGAGAGGTTAATGTAGATTGTGCAGTCCTTGTCGAGATTGAGATGTTTTGCATTATATCGAACACATGATTCATGGGTTGTTGCCTTTAATCGCTTCCTACAACCATTGACATTATCATTGATTTCGTCTATACTAGTTGTCACATGTCAAGCAAATCATCGCTCTGTAACCAATTGACGCAGCACGAAATGATAGAGTATGTCGTCGATATCCTTATGGAATAGATCTTCGAATCAAACAAATCCAACTTGGACAGAAATAATTTAAAATTCTCATTAATTGAAAACTAACTCTCATTATAAAGAAATGTCAACCCATACACTAGAAAAAGACTCATACTTCAAAAAAAAGTACATAAATGGAAGGAAACTCTTCTGAATCTACACTAATTTGTCAAAATGACGCAGACCTATAATTGATCACACTCAGGCAAGTTTCATTATGACATAAATTTCTCGATCCTGCTCGTACAAGATGCTGGCTTGCTCGGGAAAATACCTTTAGAACACTTATTT
This sequence comes from Hydrangea macrophylla, assembly GCA_033977485.1. Lineage (NCBI taxonomy): Eukaryota > Viridiplantae > Streptophyta > Magnoliopsida > Cornales > Hydrangeaceae > Hydrangea > Hydrangea macrophylla. The sequence continues at coordinate 28,038,309 of CM066999.1, forward strand.
TACGTATGTCTAATAAAGTCACTCGATCAACTATACGTACGAACATTAATCTCGCTTGGGTAAGACTAGAACTCGCTCGAGCAAGTTTGCTTCTAGTGACCCATTTGGCAATGAATTCCTCTGGTAAATAATTTACGTTATCAGTTTAAGGAATAAAATTACTATTAAAATAGAATTTTATGTGATCCTACATGTATCACTATTTCTACAAAAAATCACATGTAATAATTCTCCCATAAGTGAGACCTAGGTAGAGATGCGACTTGGCAGTTCTGGGAGAGGGACCCTTCAGTTAAGTTTTTTTTCCCTTCTCTAAAGCTTGTCTTAACGCTATAAAAAATGAGGTTGGTTTTTGTTGAATTTTGGAGCTGACCCTTTCCTCTCCCACTCCAAATGAGAGTTTTATTCTAAAACATGTCTCAACCCTGTCTAAATGGGGTCCGGACCGTCCGGTATAGACTGTATAGTCAGTTTTGTGTTGGGAGAAGTAACAAGATTCCAATTAGAGCTGAACCAATAAATATTATAAATAGTATAATCAATAATGTGATGCTACTGGCATGACCATAGGTTGCCATGTCACGGAATATGTCAACAATTTTTTTATTTTTATTTTTTTAATAATCAACTGTACTAATGACCTATTTTTCTACTTCGCATTTTTGTCATATGAAAACAGATAATTTTGTTTAAAATCAATGAAGAAGTACTGCTATGTGATTTGGGTTTTGGCTCACGCCTAGGTGAAATACATTTCCTGAACTTTTTTAGAACTCTTTGCCCCCAGATTCTTAAGTAGACCTCAACTTTTACCAGTTGATCCCCCTATAAACCTACTAGTATAGTTCCTGTAGTTATATCCTCATCCACTGCCCTCCTTATCTTACAGCTACATGCCTCTATGACCATGATAAAAAAGAAAAGAGATTGAGGACCTACATCCATAATTGGGATACAATGATTTTGGAGACTTTTACTATGTACATGGATTACTACCAGATGCATTAAAGAATTCCGTTCGTACTCGTGATTACTATACAACTTCAAAGCATATTATCCACATGTGTTTGAATGCAATATTGATCAGCATTGAGATGGGTCAGTTCACACATGTTGCAAGTTATGCTAGCAAAGCAGAGAAAAATCCAGAGGCCTTGGACCCTGTTACGATAGCAAAACTACGCTGTGCAGCGGGATTGGCCAACTTGGAAGCTAAAAAATACAAGCCTGCTGCTAGGAAGGTTAGTGATCTTAATATTCTTTCCACTATGGCATGCTGATTTTTATTAGGCTCTTTGGTTTGCAAATTTAGAGAAGGAAAACTATTTTCCTCGAGTTTTCCCTAGTATTTTGCTCCATGCTTAAATGACATTAGAATAAAATATTAGCAAAGCATTATAGGAACACAAGAAAAGGTGAAGACACTATATTCAGTCAGTGCCTGTAGGATTACTTATTGCAACATAACAACAATTATTTTTTTAATAAGTTGTTTGCATCCGAAGAAGAAATATTGGCTACAACAGAATGTTGAAACAAAAAATAAGCAATCAAATAGAAGGTTTGATATCTTGTTAAAAGAAACTATTGGATTCTGTTGGGGAAGTGAATAGCACTTAAAGAAAAATCCTTTCATCCTTTCTCCTTGGACCCAGTAGCTCAAGAGATGCCAGTACATATTGTATGACGACAACTATCAAATATACTTTGATCGTGGTATCTCTTGGTGATCCATATGAAATGTTTTGAAATGTTTGAAATGTTTCTTCATTTACCTTCTTCATTTATTGAGTTTCTAGAATCTTTTGAAATGCTTTTGTCACACCCCAAAACCGAAGCGCGAGAAAAGACGGAAAGGATACAAAAAAAATGATAAAGGACCATTTTGATAACTGCTGAATAAAAAAAATTTTGTAAATGATTATGCCTTTGGAATTTTCATATTTTGTCCGCAATGGTCCATGTAAAACACGATTCTGCACAACTTATGTCAAATGGCATTTTTCCAATTCCGCACCATTTGGGCAGAAAACTGAATTCACAGTAGCAAATTTTTTTTTTACAGCAATTTGACAGCATTGTGATAGCATTTTGAAGTGTCCAGACTAATATCTATAGTTTATGTATTCTTCATTCACCTTTATTTTTGATTTGATGGCCCCACTTTTACCTCTAGGGGGAGAAATATTTATGTTCAATAACAACCTTGCAGCAGGATGCTCAAGCACTAGTTGACGAGGTTAGTTCTCTGTAGCTGGTATTTTGATGTCCCAGAAGTGGCTGTTATTGGTTAAGTATTTAGAGAAACAGAAGCATATATAAAGTGCCACTCTTATGTGGTAAAGTAAGCAATTTCCCCATTTTCAATTGTAGAGGAGATGTGTTAAATTAGTTGTGGCCTCTTCTATGGTAGTCTCTGTGTTTCATAAACTCGAGCTTGAACACCGACAATGTATGTTCTTACACTTCCATTGTTTTCATGTACCTTTGAAGTAAAATTGTGTTTTCATGAAACAAGGAGTGTTCGAAAAAAGCACTTCGTTCATTTTAAAGCAATCATGTAGTAGCCGGAATAGAGTAAAAGACATTTTTGTACGATACACAGTAAACTTTAAGTAGTAGATGTGCTTATAGCTATAGGTGTGTGTCGACCAAATGTATTGGACACATCTTTCATACGCATGTTTACTTTTCATGTGTCCCGGTCTGGAACTTCAAGCATATGAAGCATTGTGTACTAGGAATCTGAATATATAACTCTTAGAATTGTTTTTCTTTTGTCTAAGAAACATATACATTAAGCCTTATGTAGTAAAAATATTAACATATGATGTTCAAGCTCTTTACGATACATGCTACAAAACTGTTTTTCTTCTTGTCATATAGTTCTATTTTTCTTCTTTTTTTATTTAGGAAATGATTTGTAGGATGGGTTTGCGATGTGAATTGTTGTCCTTTAGGATACATGCTACAAAACTGTTTAGAATATGTACATATGCATAATCACAAGGAAGCTGCATTTATGTCCAGTTTTGGATTTGAGTTGGAAAGCTTGGGAGAGATAAAGCCAAACGATTGAATACAAGGCTGCAATTGATCCTAACGGCTCTTATTCTTCTTATAATCTCTACTAGGTTGCTAATGTCAATTAACAAGGATCATCTATATTACTAGTGAAATAGTTTTCCTTCTCAATTTTTGCTTCCTTTTTCTTTTCCCTCTCTAAATCCTTATATGTCACATACATAGCCTTTTGTTTCAGTTAATATTAATGAAGAGCTTGCATTGTGCATAATTTCAATTTTCCAGAGAACAAAGGAGATGTAAAATCCTACATCTTATCTAATGAATATATCATCCTGCTTTCTATACTAGTACTATATAGAGTGATAGAGTTCGGTGGTTGTCTGGCCTCTTTACCATGAGGACCATGAATGTGTTGGGAAGGTTCGGCTCTCCATTGGCAGTACAATTACATGTGATGAGACCACTCAAATTAAAGGTTCGATTTCTCAATTCAACAAGCCTTCACTTTCCTATTGTAGTTTGAATTCCTTTCTTTTAAGATCTAATTTAGTAAATATAGAGATAGAAACAAAATATTTGACCTGAAAATATTAATTGGTTAAATTTCTGTGTTGGGCATCCTTGAGATATATGTTAATATTTCCACATTTACATGAAATATCTTTTTCTCCTCAAATAAGCGTTAGTCTCATAGGTGTTGCCTACTTGTAATTAGGTTCAGTGAAGATCTTTGCTTGATCTTGACTAGGTTGAAAACTAATGCATCCAAGTTTGATAGGGATTCATAAAGTCTGAGATCAAAGAAACTATTAAAATCTTGTTTCAAGATAGCAATAGTGCTCAACTTCTTATTCTAGTTCTTAAAAATGTAGGATATGTACACGTCTAGGATACTTTGACTAACGTAATGAAATTCTTGTTTGTTTCAGCTCAATTTTCTTGCTAAAAATTTCAGAATGGGTAAAGAAAAGGTTCACATCAATCTTGTGGTCATTGATCGAAGTCAACCACCACTGGTCATCTTATCTTCAAGCTTGGTGGTCATTGGACATATTGACTTTGTAAAATTTCCCATTTGTTTGTTTGTTAGTTTAGTTTAGGTTTGGATGGATGAACTCTTTAAATTTTAGACATGGTTTGTTAGTTTTGGTTTGGATGGAAAGACATTTTGGATTTTATTTGTTATGTTTATTATGGATTATTTTGTCATGTTTATTATAAATTGAGTTTGCTACATGTTACTTATAGATTAATTATTCTTGTAAATTCGATGTGATTGTGATGTTATTGGAGATCATTTGATGTGGTTGTGTTTATTAGGTGCAAATAGAAATTGAGGAGGGATGTGATGTGTTTAGATTACTAACAGATTTTTTAACGGATTATAATCGTTAGTAATATTTGTTTCTAATTGATATTACCGTTACAAATGATATTCCTAACAGCAATTTACCGTTAGTAATTTTTTGTTGCTAACGGATATTTTCCGTTAGTATTTTTACGGAAGTGTTACAAAATTGCTAGATGGCTAACATATTTAAATACGTTAGAAATGTTATTACTAACGGCAATTTACCGTTAGTAAATATAAAAAAGTGTTACAAAATTGTTGGATTACTAACCACATTTTACCGTTAGCAAGAATATTTGTAACGGTAATTTACCGTTAGTAAATATATTTTTCTAACGGTAATTTACCGTTAGAAAATGCGTTAGAAATATTCCCCACACTTTACTTCTAACGGTAAATTACCGTTAGAAATAATTTTCGCCTTTAGTATTATTATGAAAATACTACGCCAGAGACTTGAATAGAATTTTGGCAAAAAAAAAAAGGTCTTTTCGTGAATAATCGGATAATGATATTCCATGGAATAAATGATAAATTCCCGAAGGGGTTAATGACGTGATTAAACCCTCATGAATGGGTACTTATGAGAATTAACGTAGATGGTAAGAAACTGGGAAAAGACCTTAGTGTTCACTACTCTCCGTTGTTGTGTTATTGTTTTTGGTAGCTCGCACTCTTTTGCCAGTGGCTTCGTGATCAAACTGGCTGAAGACTTGTTGAGTGTACTTTTTGCCAGTGGCTTCGTGATCAAACTGGCCTAAGCCTTATGCTCGGCTTATATTGTATAGACGTCTTGACATATTGACCAACTGTCCGTTGTGTATACCTGGTTTGGTTGATACCCCAACCAAACTGGCACCGGAGTGGGTGTTGGTAGTATGTCCGGGCACACATGGGATATATGTGTGGGCTGTACCATGGAGGGTGGCCAAGTGGTGAACCTAAGGAACACAAAGATAATTAAAGGCTAATAAATAATGACAATGGAGTATTTCATAAGACTGATAAGTTTGGAATAATGAATGCGACGTTTAAGTTAGAATGTGGAAATGTTGTTTACAGACTTGTTTGCTTGGTTTGTGATAATTATATATTACAGGATGGTGGGTCCACTAACTTTTATGCAGGGCTGACTCACCATAGATATCCGACCAGTAAGTATTCATTTGTGTTTATTCGGGGTTGGAGGCATTGCCACCACATTGAAGGAAACTACCGTTCTGTCCTGAATGTGCGTGGAACTACTGTTCTAACCCGACATGAATTATGTGTGATGACATTGTTTATTTTCTGTGCAACGATATTGTATGATGTGAGGTGGTTATGTTTTTCTTTGTGAGTACTTTTGGGAGTCTATGGGACACCGTTGTTCCCTAAGACTCGTTTCATATTTTTTTTTTGTTAACTCATACCAGTATTTTATATACTGACCCGGGTGCGTAATGCATTTGGGGCGTTTCTATATGAAACATAGTCGAATGTATGTGCAGGTTTAGTATTTGGAGATTTTCTTTGGAGCTTCGTTTTGGGTGAAGAGATTGTCGCGGTGTTGTTTATTATTAGAGTTGTACTTCTTTTTTTTTGTTGTACTTTATTTTATTTCTGGCAGTGTGGGCCACATGTGTATAATTGTAATAAGGATTGTATATTGGGTATTGGGAACGTTGTAGTTGCGCTGACCAAAGGATGTATGGATTTTATGCTTATTTATTTTCTTTTCGCTGAACTCTGTAAAGAGGGTTTTATTGAATGAACCTAATATTTCATTTGTAAATCGAAAAGATATAATATGTGGAATGGAGTTTAATTTATTTTATAATGAAAATGAATGTTTGGGAATTCAAGTTTAATAATAAAGAGTTTTTTTTAACACAAAATCACATGTCCTTATTTAATGAGTATAAAATACTGTTTTCAATAATTATCTACTAGCCTTTGTGTCGGTGTCACTCTTGATGTTTTGGAAATTGAATATTAGCCTGGATACATGCTCTGGATTAAATATTTGATTGTCCAAAAATCGGGGTGTGACAGTTTTCATCATATATTGTATGGGATATTTTGCTTATATTAAATCGGGTCAAGCTTGGACTCTGATGAATGTCGATGATTATTGTGGTTGTTACACTGATGTTATTTATTCGAAAGGTCTTTTTTATGCTATAAATCTAGGAGGATCGGTTATATCTTGCGATACCAACGCGAATTCAACCCAGTTGTTGACCATTGAACCTGTACCCTATTCTAGAGATTTTAACACGCTCATTAGCTATATTGTGGAAACAACATGTGGTCGTGATCTATTACAGGTACGTCGGTTGTGCTTCGATTATGATCTTCGTAGTAAATCCATGTTTTCGATGTTGTTGACAAATGAATTCAAAGTTTATAAGCTAGTAGATGACGGTTCGAGTAGGTTGTCTAAGTGGGTTGAGATATGTAGTTTGGGTGATGGCGCTCTATTTGTGGGTAACAACAGTTCTATGCACGTTTTCAGCTGTAGAATTCCATGGATGTCGACCTAATTCCATATGCCGATTATCGCTATGGTGATGAAACATGTTTGGCTTTTGACATAGGTATTTTCAATTTGGAGGATGGAAGCATTCAACGAGATTGGCTTGTTCCGATGATTGGGAAAGTAACCAAGAGGTTGTATTAGATTAAGTATGATTTTTCTTTTTATTGTGATAAGAACGAAAATTTGATTTCAAAATTTTCTTTTAATCTTGATGACTAAGGATTTATTTTTGCTTCATGTTAAGTGCAAGTCATATGAAGCTCTAAGATATTTGCATGCTGATATTTTTGTTTTAGTTATGGGTTTTAACCTATTTATGGTGTTATTGTTATGTACTTCCCTAATGTAGAGCAGAGTAAACTTGTCCTAATGGTTTTCAGAAACAATTGTGATACTTCTATTCAACCTCCAGTCTAGGACATAGTTCTAAATTGTAATAAATGCTATATAACTAGGGGTGTTAAAAATAGGGACAGTTAGAGATATATCCCTTGTCAGCTAAAAATTTAACAAAAAGTACCTTCAATATCTGCATTTAATCAAAAGTCCTTGTTCTTTGACAAAATGACAAAATCTCCATAACTTTTGATATACAACTCTATTTTTCTCAAATTTTATACCGTTGGAATCGTATCGACGATAGCTACAAAATTAGTACCATTGTTGATATATTTTGAGCAAAAAAAAAAATCAAAATCTTACATGCCTTGTGTAACTGAAAATTTCACAAAACTACTTTTGTGAAGTTTCACAAAACTACTTTTGTGAAATTTCACAAAACTCTATTTTTTTCAAAATTTCTTTAAATTGAAAAAAAAAAAAATGCTCAAAACATATCAACAATGGTACTAGTTTTGTAGCTCTCGTCGACACGATTACAGCGGTATAAAATTTGTAAAAAATGGAGTTGTAGATCAAAAGTTATAGAAAGTTAAAGTTTTGAAATATTTTTTGAATTGAGGAATGCTATTGTACAGCCACTCACACGGTGTGAGTGGCTGGAATGCTTGGGGCAATGTTTGGCCACATGCTTGTGGGAGGGACTTTTGACAAATTCCCAAAAAAAAACGGCTCCTTTAGACTTTTGATTGCTTTAATTAAGGATTTGGTCATAATTAACCCTTAAAAATATCGATGAATCGAATGGACTGACTGAATCGAACGGTCTGTTTCTTCAAAGGAGAATGAGGCGTCTTTATTAATCAACAAACCTTTTGATTCTGTTTGGTTTGCAAATTTACTGAAGGAAAAGGAAAAAGAAAAAGAAAGCAAAATTAAAAAGAAAATCGTTACTCTCTCATTTTTTTTTAATCGTGTCTGTTTTTATTAATTTTTTTTATTTTTTTTCTCTCCTTTTTGTTCATCAAGTTTTCAAGAATGGTAAAATTTCACCAAGTTTTGAAATTATTTTCAATAATGATTTTTTTTTATTATGACGATTAAACCCTTGTTTGAAGTGGTGAAATTTCACCATGTTTTGAAGAGTGGTGAAATTTCATCAAGTTTTGAAATTTTTATCGGTAATGATTTTTTTTCGTTTACGACGATTATACCCTTGTTCAAAGTGGTGAAATATGACCAAGTTTTGAAGAGTGGTGAAATTTCACCAAGTTTTGAAATTTTTATCAGTAATAATTTTTTCATTTATGACGATTATACCCATGTTCAAAGTGGTGAAGTTTCACCAAGTTTTTTAGAGGTGAAATTTCACCAAATTTTGAAGTTTTTATCAATAATGATTTTTTTCGCTTATGACGATTATACCCTTGTTCAAAGTGGTGAAATTTCACCAAGTTTTGAAGAGTGGTGAAATTTCACCAAGTTCTTAAATTTTTACCAGTAATGATTTTTTTCATTTGTGACGATTATAACCCTAGTTAAAAGTGGTGAAATTTCACCAAGTTTGATATTTTTATCAATACTGATTTTTTTTCTTATGACGATTATGCCCTTATGACGACGTTCGATTCTGATTTAATCTTAACAAGTTATGACTTTTCAATGTTCAAAGGCAAAATTATCATTTTACAAATATTTTTAAACCAAATGGACCTTGTTATTTTGTCTAGAACGTCGATGAATCTTGGGATAGGTCACCTCGTGTTATTTGAAGACTTTAATTATTTTCACCTATTAAAAGTACGCTCCAAGGGCAATTTGGTCATTTTACAGTATATGTACTTTAGGAGTCAAAATATTCTTCATAATAATGTGAGCTCACAGACTCTAACGACGTTCAATTCTGGTTTAATCTTAACAAGTTATGGCATTTTGAAGTTTCAAGGGCAAAGTAGTCATTTTGTAAATATTTTCAAGCCAAATGGACCCTGCCATTGTGTCCAGAACGTCGATGAACCTTGAGATAGGTCACCCCGTGTTATTTGAAGACTCTATTTATATTACCTTATTAAAAGTAAGCCTTAAGGGCAATTTGGTCATTTTACAGTGTATGTACTTTTTAGGTGTCAAAATATTTTTCATAATAATATGAGCTCACAGGCTTTGATAGCGTTCAATTCTGGTTTAATCTTAACAAGTTATGTCATTTTGAAGTTTTAAGGGCAAAATAGTCATTTTGCAAATATTTACAAACCAAATGGACTCCGCCATTGTGTCTAGAATGTCGATAAGTAGGTCATCCCCCGTTATTTGAAGACTCTATTTATATTAACTTATTAAAAGTAAGCCCCAAGGGTAATTTGATCATTTTATGGTATGTGTACTTTTTAGGTGTCAAAATACTTTTTCACAATAATGTGAGATCACAGGCCCTGACAACGTTCAATTATAGTTGAATCTTAACAAGTTATGACATTTTGAAGCTTTAGGCGTAAAATAGTCATTTTGTAAATATTTTCAGGCAAAATGGACGCCGCCATTGTGTCCAGAACGTCGATGAACCTTGGGGCAGATCACACCGTGTTATTTTGAAGATTTTATTTGTATTAACTTATTAAAAGTAAGCTACAAAAGTAATTTGGTCATTTTACGGTATGAGAGACTTATTGATGCACATTTTTTTTAGTTGTCCTTAAATCAATACAATTACCATAAACTAGGAGAATGCTTCTGTGCTGTTAACTCAGCACAGTTCGTGCTGTGCAAGACACAGTTTTAACAATAAAACTGCTTTTCTAAAAGTAGTTTTTTAAAACTGGACAGTTTTACTGTTGAAATTGTGTCTTGCACAGCACGAACTGTGCTGAGTTAACATCACAGAAGCATTCTCCCATAAACTATATTTATATCTAATTAACCCTATTTATTAATTTAATTTTTGATTATTTATTTATTTATTTATTTATTATTTATTTATTTATGTATATATATTTTTATTATGTATGTTACTATTGAACGAGTCTGGTTTTTTTTCCTTAAAATACATATCCAGAGTTGTGGGTAAGGTAAGATGGGATGAAATAGATTTCTTCCAGTCAGAAGTTAGGGTTTAATTATTCACAATAGGATTTGAAAATTAAAGTTAAGAAAGAACAAATCTTAAGTAGTTGGATGAACTGTATCTAGAGTTTGGCGTGGTTTTGAAATCCACGGCCAACTTACTTCCCTAATTTATTTGGTGTATGTGTATGTGTTTTGTGGGGGCACGTACATGGGGTTTGCCCTCAATTTTATTTCAATAAAACTATATCGGCAACTACGTCTGAAAGTACAGTAAAATCTGGACCATGGAGAACAAGTGAATGTCTCCAAGTATTCACCAAGGCTGTGTTTGGATCATGAATTTTGTGAGGGAAAAGAAAAGATTCGGTGAGAGATTCAGTATCCCTTGTTTGGTTACTGTGGATTCTAAGGGGGAAAAGAAAAGATTTCCTTTTGCTTTCCCACACAACCAAAGGATTTTGTATCCCTCCATTTCCCTCCGTTTTTCTTTCCTTTTCCCTTCACTTTTCTTTTCCCTCACGAAATCCATAATCCAAGCACAGCCCAAGGCTTTCTAGGTGTCTCAGTTAGAGGGATAAAAAGAGTCTCACCGCAAGTTTATTAAAGAATATATCCAACCAAATTGTTGTTGACATAATGTTGTACTTCTCTAATGGAGCCTTGTTTATATTAAAGGTTAGTTAAACTGTGCGGAAATTTTGCATGTTATTGACTTTAGTAGCATAGAGAAAGTGATAGGCTAAGAATAATGCTATGGTTCTCAAATTTGCATTCCAAAATTTAGTTCTCAATACGCGACAGTGAGATCACATTAAATCCGTTTGGAACGACATTCGTAGAATGCATTTTGATTTGAAAATTCAAAAATTTGGGTGTGTTAATTCACTTAAAGGGGCGTTATTGTTTGAGTAATGCTATACTTCCCAAATGGTGGGTCCAATTGATTTTTCGTTGGAGAATGTTGAAGTGGTCTAACTATTATTAAAAAAATTAATTAGAATTGTGGTCTAATGATTAATTACTGTTTGGAATTTAGACTCATACGAGTTTGGGATAATTTGATTGTACAAATATTGTGCTTTTGGGTTCCAACTAAATGTTCATTCTTTTACATGTTCTCCTGATCCCCATTTATTTTTTTGAATTGTTTGCATTCTAATATTAGAGTAAAAACTAGTCGACAACCCGTGCTGCGCACGTGTTGTACTCTAAATGTACCAATTTTCAAATAGTGTAACAACTCTTGACTTAAGTACCTCCGCAAAGCAAACTCAATATACATTCATTTAAGATCAAACAATACAATCATTCCAAAAGAAAAACCACAAAAAACATCCGCATGAAGCACAACCTGACTATAACATGTCATACAAAAACCTGGTTAGTGGTAAGTAGCACAATACCTTTTGAGATGAATCTCAGCCCCTAAAAAACAATATTGAATTTTGAATAATATAGCACTTGGGAACTATCAGCAGTATAATTCAATCTGCCAAACTCCTAACCTTTGAGAAATTTGAACCTTCAACCCAAGAATAGCTTGAACTTTTCATCAAAGATGTTATACAAGATTCTAAATCCCAAGTGACCCAGAGTGCGTGGCATCTAAATTAGGCATCTTCTTGTTCTTGACCTAACTTGCTCCATTTGAATCTATTATGAAATCTGGCCATTGACCATGCTTTGCAAACTCAGAATTTCCAACAATGAGCTAATTTAAGAAAGAAAAAGAAAAAAAAAAACCGCTCTTAACGTATAAACATAGACCTCCTATTTATTTCAAGGAAAAAAAAAGGTCATACCTCCAGTTTTACGAAAGCCATAGTAATGAGTTTTGTTGGAATGTCTCACATCGCCCATTTATGGCCCCTTTGTACGGTTTATAAGGTTTTAACTCCTCTCTCCTTAACACCTGGGTTTTAAGGAGTTAATTGGGATGGGGCTTATAAGTGGTATTAGAGCTTGGTTAGTCTTGTCTTTCGGCGTGCTGAGTGTCCGGCTGCTGTGGTCCAAGGTATGCCGAGTGTCCGGCTCCTGTTGTTCAGGGAATGTGTTGGAATGTCCCACATTGTCCATTTATGGCCCCTCTGCACGGTTTATAAGACTTTAACTCCCCTCTCCTTAACACCTAGATTTTAAGGAGTTGCATGGGTTGGGCCTTACAAAAAGTTTAATAACACAATAAGAAAAGGACCCATACACCGATAGATATTCAAAAAGGATTACTTACTTGTTGTGTGTTGGGATGAAGAGACGCAAAGCCTCCCAAAACAAATCCAAACAAATGAAATAGAAGGTCGATAACCACTGCTCTTCGGCCAATAAGAATAAATAGACTAAATGCAATTCATAAATTGAAAATGATTATAGTGTAAAAATGGCCAAATCTATTTTTGAATATTATTGGTAGCATTTTGAATTTGGGCAACCACCATGTGTGTTGCAGGCTATTAGAATGAAATGGAAGGGCAGTTACCAAGTATCTTAAACGAATAAAATACATTTCACTAGCTTAATTTCATTTGTCATGTTGGTTTAATGTCGCAATTGAAAATTTTATCGTGTTCAAAACAAATTTTTACGTCAATGACTCAATCTTTTTTTATTATTTATTTTTTATTTTTTTATATATATAGAAATAGCACTCGACCAAAGGGGAACATAAGTAAAATCCTTAAAAGTGCTATTATGTAGCACTAAGGTACATTCTTAGAAAAATTAATTAAGATGTCTACTAAATAAAAAGAGTCATGGTACCCATATCAAGATAGTAATGGGTTTTTTTGGGAAAAAGCAAGATTTTACTCAGTTTTGGAGAAAAAGAACAATGCTATACTTCTCAAAATTTGAATCCCAGCTTGGTTCTCAAACACTTTGTTACAATATGTCATACCATCGATCACTATCACATCATGATGTACAATAAACAAAGCATTTGGAAACCAATATGGGGTTCAAAATTCTAGAAACATAAAGTTATTCTTTGCAGAAAATGTTTCTTCTCTATTAGCATTAGTAAAAGTTAATTATTGATACGCCCAAAATTATGGGCAGTTTCCTACTCAAGCTAGAAGACTAATGGAAAGTGCAACTATTTCCTAATCCAATTAGGAAACCCCCTCAATTAATGTCAATCAATCCTAATACAATTAGGAAACTTACTTGATTGGTGTCAATCTATATCAATAGGATTATATTTCCTTATCCATGTATGAGTAGGTCTCTTACATCTATAAAAGAGACCTCTCACCCCTCATGAAGGGGGCGACCAACTCTTGAGTCTACACAGCACACTCTATAAAATTCACCATTATATGCATACACCCGGCCGGTATTACTGGTAGTGCCGCCCCTCTTTGTTGGCTCACCAGACCCGCCGGTGATCTGCTAGTGAACGTGCTCAGACACACCCGTGGACGTAGGTACCTTCATTAACAGGGCCGAACCACATACAAAAAATAGTCTCTCACTCTCTCTCCCTCTCTCTTTAAATTGCTCTACTTTACTCTTACCAATTTTTGGCATCATCAGCTTGGCGCCGTCTGTGGGAACCGACAATTCTTCACATCAACAAATTCTTGACTGATCAATATGCCACCAAAGAAGGGTAAGAAGGCTGCGCAGCAGTCCGACCGGGATGTTCCTTCGGCCCCGGCGTCGACTGCAGCAGTCTCGACATATGAGCAAATCACCGCAACCCTCACACAACTCTTGGAGGGCCAGCGCCAAATCCAGCAACAGATCGAAGCACTGCTAGCCCAGCAAAGCAATCCTCCAACGGCCGGGAAGCGACCCGGGAACGTTGCGTACGGTCGGGAACCGATCTTGACCAGACAACGTGCCCGAGCCAACCCGTCCCGTGTTGAGGATGCCAGAGACATCAACAGCGGGCGTGGTGCCCGAAAGGAAAGGCAGGAGCATATGGCCCGGGAATCAGTCCGGGGTCACTCGGTCAAGAGCCGAGTTGTCCCTAGGCGAACGGTTACCCGAAGTCATAGCCGAGCCCGATCCCAGAGGACAGCACCCTGCCATGAAGAAGCCTCTTCCACCAACCCGACCAGCTCCTCAGATACCGGTCGGGAAGGAGTAGAAGTCTGAATCAAGTACTTACAGAAGCAGATCGACGGAGTGGCCAAAAAGCTTGGTCAAAATTATGTTCCAAATCAAGCCAATACCGAGACAAAGTCACCATTCTCCAGCCAGATCACGAGGTTCTCTATCCCGCGCGAATTTAAGCAGCCTCGGCTAGATTCATACAACGGCTCGGAAAGCCCGGTCGACCACGTCCGGACCTATAAGGCTCAGATGGCCCTAGCCACCAACTCCGATGAGCTACACTGCCTAGCCTTCCCCAGCACTTTGAAAGGCCCGGCCATGCAGTGGTTCTACTCCTTGGAGCCCCGATCGGTCTGCAGTTTCAAACAACTCAGCAAGCAGTTCATCAACCATTTCGCCGTTATGCATGAGCGGCCAAAGCCAGACATGCAGCTACTAACAGTCAGGCAACGGAATAATGAGTCCCTCAAGGAGTTCACCGACCGGTTCAACCAACAGAAGCTTCTGAACGAGACAATTGCCATCCTAGCCTTCTGCTCGGGAGTTCAACACACCAAGTGCGCCGCGTCGTTCCACAAAAACAGACCAGAAACTTTGGTTGAGCTCTCTGAGAGGGTTGGAAAATACATCAACACTGAAGAATTTCTGAAGACCAAATGCACCGGGCAAGAAAGTGACGGGTCTTCCAGAAGTAAGCGAAAGCGAGATCAGCCCGGGAGTTCTTACAGTTCTTCCAGTTCACAGGGATCTGAGTCCGGCAACCCCGACCCGACCACCGGTTCACAGCAGTCCGGGTCAGGCAGCCCCGGCCGGATTTCCAGCTCACAACAGGCATGGTTCGACAGTCCCGACCCGACCTCCAGTTCACATCGGTCAGGATCAAGCAGTTTCGGCTTTGCCTCCAGCACAGAGAGATCTGGAGCCTGACGATCCTGATCCGACCTCCTGTCTCCATCGGTCTAGATGAGCCCGACTACAGTGGTACTTGCCCGATCACCGCGTAAGGCTCCACCGATTGTCAGAGTTTATACAAAGTCCTCAGGCCTAACCCCGAGGCATACAGAGACCTCAGGCCTAACCCCGAGGCATCTACAAAGACCTCGGGCCTAACCCCGAGGCATCCAAAGACCTCGGGCCTAACCCCGAGGCATAAAAGACCTCGAGCTCCGAACTCAGGCACTAAAAAGACCTCAGGCTCCGAACCCAGGCACCAAAGACCTCGGGGTCACGCCCGAGGCACCGGCTTCGCTTAGGTCCAACCGACGATGGGGGCAAACCCCCTAGGTGGCTGATGATGGCAAGCTTCAAAAGACCCTACAACCACCATGTTCCAGGTCGGTTACCTACAGATCATAGCCTCTATAAGACCCTCGTCTTAGGGAAAGCTTGGGGGGCAAGACGGCGCAGTGAACTAAACAGGTAATCACACCGGGTATCTACAAGCCTCGCGGATAACCAAGTCAAAATCTTGGACAACCCGAGCACCTACAGTACTCAGAGGCATTAACTCCACTTAGGTCCAGATCGACGATAGAGGTGACTAAAATTCTTAGGCTGGCCGACGATAGAGGAGCAAAAGGACCCTAAAGCAACGTGATTTAGGTCGGCTCCGCCAACATGGTCAAGCTCTTCTCCCAACAGTCTTGACGAAGGCTAACTGGGCGGAAGACAACCATCCTGGGGAGCTAACAGTAAAAAGGACCCTAGAGCAATACGCTTTAGGTCGGCTTTTCCAACATGGTCAAATTCTGCTCCCACAACCTTCACGAAGGTTCACGGGCAGGAGATAACCATCATGGGAGCTAACTCAAGCAAAAAAGACTCCGAAGTAGGCCGAGTCTCAACTCTCGGTCACTTCCCGAGCATTCAAAGACTCCGAATTAGGCCGGGTCTCAACTCCCGGTCAGTTCCCGAGCACCTAAAGGTCCCGAGCTAGGCAGGGTCTCAACTCTCAGCCAATTCCCGAGGACTCACCAGGCTCAGAAGCCCCGAGGCAGCTTCCTCAAGCACTCAGACAGTGGCAAGTGGCATCAACTAATTTCCAAACTTGCCCCGATATAGCATCTGGCCAATCTTAGAAATAGGGGGCAGCTGATACGCCCAAAATTATGGGCAGTTTCCTACTCAAGCTAGAAGACTAATGGAAAGTGCAACTATTTCCTAATCCAATTAGGAAACCCCCTCAATTAATGTCAATCAATCCTAATACAATTAGGAAACTTACTTGATTGGTGTCAATCTATATCAATAGGATTATATTTCCTTATCCATGTATGAGTAGGTCTCTTACATCTATAAAAGAGACCTCTCACCCCTCATGAAGGGGGCGACCAACTCTTGAGTCTACACAGCACCTCTATAAAATTCACCATTATATGCATACACCCGGCCGGTATTACTGGTAGTGCCGCCCCTCTTTGTTGGCTCACCAGGCCCGCCGGTGATCTGCTAGTGAACGTGCTCAGACACACCCGTGGACGTAGGTACCTTCATTAACAGGGCCGAACCACATACAAAAAATAGTCTCTCACTCTCTCTCCCTCTCTCTTTAAATTGCTCTACTTTACTCTTACCAATTTTTGGCATCATCAATTATTAAACCGAGATCAAAAGCAAGAAATATCTTAAGATATAGAAAAGATAAGGACTTATAGAGTTGAAACACTTGGACATGTAAAAGGCATCAAATATACAAATTCATACAGAGTAAGAGCAAAATTACCTTTCCTCTTCTATGTACCCCTTAAAGGGCATCAAAACACATCTTTGACAGTGGGGCTATTGTAAAGTAATTGAGGTATTCGTCAAAGTCCCCTCTCTCTCTCTCTCTCTCTCTCTCTTTCTCTCTCTCTCTTCAACCTCATAGTTGTATTATCCAATTTGACCAACACCTGTAGATCTCTGGCCGCACCTTCAAATGTACGATCATTTGGATATAAATCATCAGTTAGAGAGGGAGCAATAAAGGTGAACCAGAGAGGAAGAAAAATCTTTACCACATAAGAATCAATTGGAATTTGGGTAGGGGACAGAGAACCTTAAATGGCATAGAAGAAGATAATATACATAATGTGTGGGAGACATATTGGTGGTTATTACTGATCTGAGATAGGAGAGTATTAATGTTTGCAAATGGATCAGAGATAGGATAGGAGGTGTCTTGCTTCTTCAAACGATGATGTGGAAAACGAGGAGGCCATATCCATATTAATATTAGAGAACGGTGTAGGTCCCATAAAAAATTTGATCCAACGTCCAATATTTGCCAATTTTTTCATCTTTGGATCTTAGCCCTTACGACACAACCATCTATTTACACCCTTAGATCTACTCAATCCAATGGTCACAAAACAATCACACACCAAACCGTGCATACCATATAATTCTCCTCCCTACCACTATTCCCTCAACCTCCTCACGTAACTTCCCCACGTTTTATCTTTTTTTTTTTCTTTTCCCTGATTAACTCCCTAACTTCATACTCTCTCTCTCACCCAGCAATCCCTCATCTCTGCCTCACGTTACTCCACACACCCCTCTCTCTCTCTCTCTACTCTTCACACCTTCTCTCAGTCTCCAATCACAATTGTGTTACAAGAGGTATGTTCAAATATTTATTGCTTTGTGTTACAATAGTATACAAATATATAAAATACTGAAGTGTCTTTTAACATTCTGATTAAAACCAATCCCATCAACTGCTATAAAACTGTCTCAAATTCTGAAAATTGAAAGAGGAAGGCATACACACGCAATAGGTACTGGATTAGAATTTAAAAAGGCATATTCAAACACAAGAGGCATGCATAAAACTGTATAGGCATAGTGTTCATGCATCGTCAATTTGTTCTTAATTCTTTGTTTCTTTTGTGCTAATTCTTGGCTTATCTTGAAGTTTTGAAACCAATTATATGTATTGTCAACGGTATCCAAATTTTAATCCCAAATTTAGTTATTAAATGCTTTAATAATTGTATTATATTTTGTTAAAGAAATAAATTGAATTCTAAATTTTAAGTCCCAATTGCCTTGAGAATTGCGCTTCCCAACATTTGGAATCATACCGTTACTCTTAAATATATATACTACGAAGCATTGAATTTTCATTTGTTCATATCGACTTGATACATTTTACAGTGAAAGATATTTAATTCATTACTTGGTTAACGAATCAATTGCGATGGAACAAATCATAAGATTTGTGCATATGTGTTGCTGCCTTTAGCTTTTTTGAATCCTGCATGGACCACAACCCAATCCCATTTCTAAGTCAGTAATATTTATCAAACCTTTTTTCTCAATTTTATTTTTAAAATCATTTCCTAATCAAAATGTTTTTGATTATGAAATGTTGTTGATTTTTTATTTTTAAAATGATTTGGTTTAATGATAGATACATGTCTGGCCGCGAAGGAGGAGAGGGCATGGGTACGAACTACAATTGCAAAACTCTTAATCCAATTAATTGACTAATGATAATAGTATAAACTGAAATGTTTGGTATCGTGAATCACATTTAAGATTATTAATCTATATTAATATTAGAGAACGGTGTAGTGTAGATTGTAAAATTACGCTGACCTAAATATTGTTTATCCAAATAGGTTTGAGCAAATTGTAAAGTTGCTAAAAATATACATTAGGAAAAAAGTACTATTATTTGCATTCTCATAAATTCCCTTGGCACACCTGGGTTTAAATTGCACCACAAAATCCATAAAGAGGTGTGACTTCTAAAATTCTTCTCAATTTAGTTGAAGGAATTACTTAGCTTTATATAGGACTTGGGATTTAGAAAATTGGCGACTTCAAGTCTTTTAACCCATATCATCTACTACCATGCATGCATAAAACAGACAACAATCCAATTTTAAACGATAAAAGACATGCCTATAGTCCAATAAATCCAGGATTCTAAATAACCCTTTGAGATCTATGATATAAAATTATAAAAGAACACTCAACTAACAACAGATTGATTTAAAGAAAGCATTAAAGTAGGACTTGGTTGAAACTAAACTTGGCTATGAAAGATCTCAGGTTGGTTTGTGCATTGAGATAGAATCAATTTTTAAAATATCACTCTGTTTTTTTGTTGTAGTGCTTGGTACTGTTTTTCAGACTATATAATTCGCAGAAAGTTTTTTCAAAGTATTTTTGTTTTCAATGTTGAGTTTGTTATGAGAGTTGGATCAATTAGTGCTTTTTTTTTTTTTTTTTGCAAATAATTAGTGCTTTATAATAAAGAGGAAAGTTAAACATGAAATAAAAAAAATTATCACAAGTTTAGGGGCTTCAACCAAAAGTCCTTAAATTATTTAGGGGCTTCAACCAAAAGCCCTTAGACCCTCTTAACACACACTTTATAAACTCATATGTGTGCGTGTTTGTGTGCATGTGTGTGAGCGTGTATTTGGCTATTCAGAGAGAGAGAGAGAGAGAGAGAGAGAGAGAGATGTGTGCGTGCATAGAGTGTATGTGTGACCCGCGTGTGTATTCGTGAAAAAAAGAAAAAAGAAAAAGGGTAAAGATTACAATCCCCTCTCAATGCGCAAAAAAAATAAAAAAAATAAAATAAGCAAATAATTTTTCTTAAGAAAAATGGTTCTTTTTTTCTTTTTTTTTTAAGTAGTGCTTTTAAAAAAAAGAAAAGGCAAAAAAAAAAAAAATTAAAAAAGAAGAAGAAAAAGTATACAGCAGTCTCTGATTTTTTTTTTCAATGGAAAAGGGGGTTTTTTTTTTTAAAAAGTTTTTGAAATTATAGCCCACAGAAAGAATAATAATACCCTTTCTTTTTTTGGGTTTTGTTTGGTTGCTTCTTCTTTTCAAAAGGCATGGGTGTGCTCACCCAAATGTGGTTTATTATTGCTCACTCATACTTTCACTATCTGACATATATTCCCTTTTATTTCCATTTTCATTTCCATTTCATTTATTCACCCTAATTCTGAAGAAGAATTCTCTAATTTTGTTGATTTTTTTTTGCGTTTTTCTTGATGATATTAGTGAGTCGTTGCACATAGCTATAGTCATTTATGTTAATTTTTTGTGATTTCAGGTTATTTTATCATGGATGACATGACTATCTACGGTCAAGTATGATTTTTCGATTTATAATGAACATAAAACAATTCTATTTTTTTAGCTGAGCTATCGGTATTGACTTTTTCAATATTTTGCAGATGGATGGAGACTTGAAGAAAACAGTGAGTGTATATATTTTTTTTTTCCTTTTACTTTATGTTTGCAGTAAATATTACTTACGATGCTTTATGCAACAGGTAAAATTTTTTAAAAAAAGAAATGTGGGCATTGTCATTTGAGAAGAATGTGAGTTAATAGAGAGATACTTGCTCAGGTAATGATATCAATAATTAGTTTATGTTTATTATTTTTCAATAACTCAATTTTCCTTATGATAGTGTTTAATTGCAGTATATTGACAATACTTTCTCTTATCAATATTGTTTAAGGCCAATGTCAATCGCTCCCACAAGGGAAAGGAGAAAGCAACAACCTCCAACAAAGGGAAGGAGAAAGTTACCAATGAAGGAATGGGGAAAGAAAATGTAAGTTTAGAATTTTAATTAATAAGATATTAATGTACGCTTTTATTTAATCGACTATCAATTTTGTATTAGTTTGTTAAGTTTATGCCCCATCATTGGTATGTGATTATTGGAGAATTTCCCAGCTCCAATTCGTAGATCTTGATAAACTCATGGGAGAAAAAAAAATAATATTTGTTAAAACTAATATGTGAATGTGTTATAGTTTGCATGAGTCTAGCAAAAAAAAAATCTATGTAAAATTACTTTAGATTTGTGCATCTCGCAAAAAAATACATTAAACAAAAAAAAAAAAATTAAAACAGACCAATAAAATACATTTATTGTCCTTTGTAATGGTGGACAAATTTGATAGCATAAGGGCCCATTTGGTCCCAAGACAGATGCTCTCTGTCTTCTAAGTTTGGTAAAACTGACATCCAAAGATGTGTATACCTCGAACAACTAATAAAAAAAATAAAAAAAACAAAGCAAAACAAAAGGACCAAATAAATAAGAAAGTTATGTTTATTTAAGTGGGCATGTATATTTCTAGACTTTCACAGTTTTGGAATACAATACTCTTTTAAGTTGGCATGTATGTTTCTTTAATTCATTGGGATAAAGGCTCAACACAAGGCTCCAAAATATATCGGTTTTTTTTTTCATGAATCTGCCAAAAAAGTATTCCTTTCCTTGAGATTGACATCTATATACATGTACATCTCGACCAAATATATGAAACTAAAAAATAAAAAATAAAAAAATTAAATGGCCAAATAAGGAAGCTATGGTTCTTTAATGATCGACGAGGTTGCAAAAAAATAAATTATAAACTAAGATGTGAATGTGTTAGAGAGTTTGCATTAGTCTTACAAACAAAAATATACGTTTAAAAAAAATAACATGTCGAAAGAGTGGGACTTCAATCATCTTCGGAGACGCAATGATGGTCATGTGTATACAGTTCGAGGGAAGAAAGTTGATAATAGGGATGTTGTGCCGTATAATGCGTATCTTTCAAGAAGGTTTCATTGCCACATTAATGTTGAAGTATGTGCGAGGATTAGATGCGTCAAGTACATTCATAAGTACATTTACAAAGGTCATGATCGTGCAACGATGGTGCTTGGAGGAGCCGATGAAATCCAACAATACCTTGATTCCAGGTACATTGGACCAGTAGAAGCTGCTTGGAGATTGTTTGGTTTTGGTATTCATGAAGAGTATCCTGCTGTGATTCGATTGGCACTTCATTTACCTGGAATGCATCAGGTGGTTTTTGATCCGAATGAACCAGTGGACAGGATTGCACCTAGAGCCGTGGGGCAGAAGTCGTCTTTGACTGGTTTCTTTGACTATTGTGCAAACAACGAATGGGCACGTGCGTACACTTATCAAGAGTTCCCATCTGTTGCAGTTTGGCACTCTACAAAGTGTATCTGGACACGGAGAAAAAGGGGAAATGCTATTGGGAGAATGTATTTTGCTAGCCCAAATTCAGGTGAGACGTTTTACTTACGTTTGTTGTTGATAAATGTGAGAGGCCCACAATCATATGACCATTTGGGCACTGTCAACAATGTAGTACACCCTACATTCAAATCAGCATGTGTTGCGCTAGGGCTGCTTGAAGATGATGAAGAGTGGATACAGTGTCTTCAAGAGGGTGCACTAATGAAAAGTGGACACCAATTGAGGAGATTGTTCAGCATAATTCTCACAGAATGCTCTCCGATGAATCCCTGTGAGTTGTGGATAAGATTTTCGGCAGATATATGTGACGATCTCCATTATCAGATTCATACATTCTATGGAATTCCAAACCCTTCTGTGTCAGAGGTAGAGGATTACGGCTTGCACCTTCTAAATCAGATGCTTCAGCAATCAGGGAAAAGTCTAGCTGACTTTTCGCCTATGCCTCACCCAAGTGGAGATTGGAGCAACACCATTGGAAATAGGCTACTATGTGAGCACAGACAGCTTCAGGTTGATGCTCAATGTCAAGATGTGCAGAGTCGAATTGATAATCTTAATGTTGGACAACGTAATGCCTTTAGTGCAATAACTTCTGCAGTTTTAGAAAATAAAGGGACCACATTCTTTCTTAGCGGGGGAGCTGGAACGGGGAAGACTTACACTTATAATACAGTTGCGCTACATATACGAAGTCTTGGTCATAATGTTATTACAGTAGCATCATCTGGTGTTAGTAGGAGGCAGAACTGCACACTCAACATTCTCCATTCCATTAGTTGTGCATGACAATTCAGTATGTGGGTTTAGTAAGCAGTCTGAGCAAGCAGAATTGGCCAGATCCGCTAGGTTAATTATATGGGATGAAGTTCCAATGCAGCACAGGAACTGTGTGGAGGCAGTAGACCGCACACTTTGCGATATTTGTGATATTGACAAGCCATTTGGGGGTATAACTGTCGTTCTTGGTGGAGATTTTTGCCAAATATTGCCAGTCATTCCCAAAGGAGTGCGTGAACAAATAGTAGCTGCATCCTTGAGGCGCTCTTCACTGTGGAACAATATTCAAGTTTTGAGTTTGGATTATAACATGCGGCTGAATAGTCTAGACCCAAGAAATGCAATTTTTGGGACATTTTTTATGGAGGTAAATTGTTCATCAACTATGCCTAAATACGTGCTTTTTTTCATAATTTTCTTTGTTTGATAAAAAAACCTATCTATATCTTATATATTCATTCATAATCAGATAGGGAGCAACACACAAGAAGTTATACAACTTCCTTCTGCAATACATAAGTGTCGTGATCTTGATGAGCTACTACGCACAATTTATCCACGGTTGGGTGTAGAAGGGACGGCGACACCTAGCTATCTCACTGAGCGGACAATTCTTTCGGCACGTAATGACGATGTGAATGCTATTAACAAAGTTGCATTAGATGTATTTCCGGGTGAGGCATGCACATATTTGGCTGCAGATAAGATATCTATCGACAATGGAGATGATCGTGCCATCAGTAATCGGTATCCTAATGAATACCTTAATTCATTGGACCCTTCCGATTTGCCTCCGTTCAACTTGCAATTAAAAAAGGGGTGCCCTATCATATTGCTAAGAAACATTGCACCTGCAGATGGACTCTGCAATGGCACTAGATTAATGGTTGTTAGAACCGCTTCGCGTGTTATTGAAGCGCAAATTTTGACTGGTGAAAAAGCTGGCAATTTAGTGTTCATTCCTAGGATATCCTTGGCACCATCAACAGCAGAACTGCCATTCAATATGACAAGACGTCAATTCCCTATACGGTTGGCCTATGCAATGACTATTAATAAAGCTCAGGATCAATCGGTACAACACGTTGGGATTGACTTGCGTAATCCTGTCTTTAGCCATGGACAATTATACGTTGCTCTATCCAGATGTACATCTTTCGATCGTATAAGTGTTCTTCTTGATGATTGTTCCTCTGATTCCACTATAAATATCGTTTACCCTGAGGTCCTGATATAATGGAATTGATAGATAAATTACACGTCATAAATGTAACACTCTGTATTTTATTTGTTTCATTTTGTCGACATGGAATATAATCTACATATATGCTAATTGTTGATGTAGCATGTTGTACATGTAACAGATCTTTAATGAGTTGACTTTACAGTGTTTGAATTGACCTAATGCCCATCGCCGAGCTATGAGTTTTTCACCTCCAGTGGGTGTATTTTTAAAAATTATCCAGTGCAAACAAATTTTAACTTACAACAGAAATTATAAAGATTATTGTGTACAGAAATTTTAAATGCCATTCAAACTTTTCATTGTTCCATTAAATTAGAGAAATTCATAGTAGTCATGTCTATTTCTTTATGCAGGTTGCTGTGAGGCCCCACATATTGAAATGTACATCTATTCGTTCGAGAAGAAGAAATAAAATTAATGACCTAAAAGATATAAAATTCGAAGAGGGCAATCCCATAAGGAAATTCGGTACACATATAATTGAAGAGCACCGCTATTGGGATGAAAGTAAAATATTTACAAAACCAGAGTCAGAAAGATGGAAAATGATACGGATAGCGCGTCAACTCCCACCATATTGGAATCATATTATAGAGGATATGTGGATTAATAACAGACCAACTACTGCAGTAAAATTCTTAAATTTGTTAGAGGATGCAGAACGTGATATACACCCATTATGGCTGAAACTTGAACATGAACCTATGAGTTTAGATTCCACTATAGGGGAGCATATTAAAGTAAAATATGAAACATACAAAGAGCTTAAGAGTCATGGCCAAAGGACGAAATGCACAAGTCTCTAAATAAAGAAATTAATGAATTGAGAGACTTAGAATATAAGTTAACGGAGATGGAATTTGATTTGCTCTGTGTACGAGCATTAACTGATGTGGAGAAGAGAGTGATGAATAATCCCAACAAAGAGATAAGTGATAAGTTCAATTGACAGGTAAATAATTTTTTTTTGTTAATTTTTAAATTTGATATTTGATTCTAACGGTGCTCCTGTATTTGACCCACAAACTACTATTTTGTAGAAATGGTTTAAAGAGGTAGCGTGGGAGTGGGAGTATGCAGTAAGGGATTATAAGATAATGGATTCCCGTAACTTGAAGAATTGGAAAGTCAATACGGTAATATTAGATAGATTTATAATTTTTTTCATATAATTTATCTTTTTAATAATTTATATTTGCATTAAACTAATGTAGTTTTTTTTTTTTTGTTAATTTCTAGATCTATGTGCACTCAGCGCATTGGAGAAGATACATTGAGATTGACACTCAAACGTTCTACAAAGTGATGCTGAGAATGCACAACTTGCCCATTAAAAGATAGATTTGTAGTCAATTTATTGTTTTATTAGTTAAAGGAGATTTTAGACAACACTTAATGTTTTTTTAAGAACCTTTATGTACTTAATGTTTGGCGATAACCCGTACTTCCCGTACTTGCTTTTCTTTTTTGTTATATTTATTTCATAATGATTTGAGTTTAAACAATTTTAACTGCACAATTACAATTTATATTTAATACTCTATCATCTTAATTCCAATCGACATGAAAGTTATTTAATTATTAAGTTGTTTGGTTAAATTTAACCCATTTACTCGATCATTGCATTTTTTCTTTATGAAATAGTTTTAACTAATCATATTGAGTTTAGCTATCAAACTTTCGTATAAACAATTTATTTTTTTAATTTTTATTTTTTCACTTCCACTCTTTTTCGCCCGTGCCCACGGGCACGGGTACGTACTAGTTTATTTACAGGAGGCGATGGGACGTTGAAAGGTTTTTGATTTTTGGGAGAGGAATCAGTTGTGCGATTCAATGAACAGAGACGATTGATTTTTTGGGAGTGTGGATATCGCATTTTATCCTACCCACAACTTTTGCATTTAAAATCTTTTGAAAATTCAAATTCAAATTCAAATTCAAAAATGAGTCGCCGCTTAATTTTTAAAAGGGAAAATTAAGAAACTATTTTTTTAAAAGCAAATTGATCTTTTGAAAATCAGAGATTAACTAGGTCCGGGGATTATGAAATGAGAGAGGAAGGAGCCCGGTGGAACACCCTCTCTCATCCTATCTCGTGATAGGCCTCTATTCAACATCCTTTTAATCAAATTATTAATCTAGACATGGCCTCAACTAAAACATAGATATATATATATATATATATTACAAAAGCATGTCAAAAGTGTGCAAAATTGCTAATGGGAAAAAATATCATTCAAAACTATATAGTTCAATTAGCAAGCGATATGACATACAATAGGGTACAAGAGAACTTACCCGAGATCCAGCTGCGATTTTGAAATATGCAATGCATACGAGAAGCAGAAATCCTAATAAAAGGTCCCTAATCACATATATACACATAAGGTGAATCTTAATTTTAAGGTGTCGTGCATGAAGTCGAAAATGAAATTAAGAAATAATTAATCCTAAGAAGGGTCGGCGCTACAAAATAAGGGTTAGTCAGCATGTTTTAAAAAGGATATATAATATCAAAGAACCACCCTTAAATATCTAGCTTAATTCTATCAAGTAGAAGGAGTGACACAATTATGAATTCTATTCCAATCTATATGGATGAATGTGTATCATTACATAGATATGAACAAGAATGAGCTATTGAATTATTCCTTGATTTGGATCATTTAGCCTCTGTACTTAAGCTAAAATAATCATTGTTAAAGCATGGTCTAAGCTCTAGGTCATGGAAAGATCATATGAGCCATTATTTGCAAAGTATACCAAATCTGTCCAGAGTTTCTGAAAATTACAGAGAACAAGTCAAGGCTTTGAAAATTTGAAAAGCAAAGTTCCCATGGTTTGATGTTAATGATTTTTGGACACAAGATCCCCCTGTGAGTCTAGTTTTTAACCCAAAAAGAAAAATCGAAGATCAACGGTTCAATCTCTGGGAATTGGACAAACACTAGACATCACTCAGGACTTCACAACTCGCTGTTCAGAGTTCTAGTATGATTTTCTACAAATAGTAAAAAAATCAGAAACGCTTTGATCTTTTTAGGATATCTTTCCAACACATTAAATTATCCAGAAAAAATTATTTGAGGCCAAGGAAACTTGATTAATGCTCTGATTCATTTATTTCAAAGAGGTGTTATTGTTCTGAAATTCTGGACAGATTGTTGTTGTTTCACAAAACTCATGACCAAACCACTTTAAACATGAAATCTCATTTAAAAAAAAATCTTAGTGGTAGAACTTTGAGTTATTGACACTTTCCAGTTGGTTTCATTCGATTCCAACAGCTCATCATTTAACTAAAAATCTTTTATTTGTTAACTTTAGCTATCAAGCCATTAAGTTTGGCTTAGCCTAAGTTACTTTTCCTCCCACTTGGTAGTTCTTGGAAACTAATGACACTTGTATTTATAGACCTCAATGAAGTATGAAAGAACTTCATGAAATCTCAAAATAATGAACCTAAACTGTGGTGGTAGGTTTATATCCATTGACCAAACATGATAATACTAACCTTAACTTCCTTATAAAACATGAGTTTACAAGGGGGTTAAAGGATTTAAAATCAATAGATTCAAGTAAGACATTGAAAGTCTTATGAATTCTAAGAAATGAATGCAACTTAAAAAGAAAAGGAAGAGGAAACCAAGACTCAAATGATATAAAAATTAACTTCAAGACTTGTTTAACCTTAATCCTAAGGTCATTTGATCCAAATCAATAAAATACAATTTCAATTACAACTATATGTTGCGATTGAACTTGAAATGGAGACTCAAACAAAAATACTTAGAGGTTACCACCAAACCCTCAACTTCTTGATTGTTTTAGGATTTTCCCAAAGCTAATCAAGCTCTCCTTCTAGCTCTTTCCTTTAAAAACTTGCTCCTAATTATGTTTAGAAAATTTTAAGAGGTTGAAAACAAAGAAGTTTAAGGATCTAAGCTAAGATACTTAACAAAATCAAGATCCTTTGTAATGGGATATTCATCCCCTATATTTAAGCAATTTTTGAAGGGGTATTTCAGTATTTTTACAGCAAAAATCCTAATTTTGGACGTCCTTTTGAAGGTACAAATGTACTACTGCAAAGCTGGCAGGTACAAAAACACGGCACTCGGTGGAGATGTAAGCGACACTCAATGAATGGCGGTACGGCACTCACTGCCAACCGTCGTGGCATTCACTGTGCGACATTCAATGAATGCCGCGGACAACTCCAGGGACTGTTGTCTTTTCTAAAATTTTGATTTTTGTGGCACTCGATTTATTTTAACGGCTTTCACTGTCTGCCATCGCGACACTTACTAACTGTCGTACGACATATAGAGAGTGCCGCACCAGCAACCCGAGAGTGCCGTAAAATGTTCCATGTACTATTTTTCTTCTATTTTTCCTTTTTCTCTCTTTTGTTCGAATTGAAGAGCCTTTTGTTCGAAGTCCTAGATAAGTCAGATATTGTCATCATCGGATCTTAGAGGTAACACTCCCCTAAATCTAACATCTGGTCAAAATTGGGGTGTCTATAGGGAGGTAAAGAGACATTCAGATGAGAAATAGAGAAAGGGTGAATAGATGACATGTACCACCATGACCATGAAAGAGTGTCACACCAGTCCCCGAATTCATTCATTTTAATACAACATTTTGGAATCATGTGAATTATTAATGTTGATTAATAATTGAGTTGAGTTGACGTAGGTCAACGGTGAGGTGTCAATTGAGGGCATGGTAATCAGAGGAGTCATGATGCATTGACATGTTAAATGACATTTATGTGATTTAAATGTTATTTGAATTATCTGGTATTTTGTGAATAGTATTTTTACCTGTGTAGAGTAAATTTCTGTTAGTTTTGATCTTGTTTTAGATCACATTGAATGTTACAATGTGAACATAGGTGATACGTTACATAAAAAGTAGGTTTTATAGAGATTCCATAGAAATAAGTTTCAGAATGTGATTTTTGGACCCAAACGGAACTTTGACGAAAACTTTTATAATTTTTAGTTTTCACTCGTGAGGTGATTAAATGGATGTTTAGGACTTTTCGGGAGATAACTAGAAGTTTGTGAACTCGTGGGGAGGTAAACATAATTTTCAAGAGTGTTGCCTATAAATAGAAATTTGTGATATTTTGGCATAAAAACTTCCCAAAATATCTAGAAAGAGAGATAAAAAAAAAGGGGATTTGTTGCCACGAGCTTCACAACACCGATCGACAAACTTCCAATCGTTAGTTTTTCTCCAGATTTCATATTCGAACTCCTCAAGGTAAGAGCTACGTTTTGATGTCTCTTAGGCCTTGTTTGGCTAACTTTTTACAAAAATCTAATTTCTAGAGATTTGGAAAAAACTAGGTATCTTTTTAGAATTGTGCACTCAGTATATAGCTGAGCAGTAGAGCTTTACTCCATTGCAAGTGATAAGAAGAGAGGGAAGAAGAAACGTGAGGAGTGAGGCCAATAGGACAACGGTAGGTATGTTCACGGTCAGTTTCGGTCAGTTTTTCTCAATTTTTCCACATAAAAAAAAACTGACCAATAGCCTTGGTTCGGTCGGGGTTTTGGGGTGTTTCGGTCGGTTAGTTCGATTTTCTTCTTGAACTATAAGTTTGAAAACCGACCGAATGCCCTGGGTTTGGTCGGTCGGCTTCGATCTCGGTTTTTCTTGTACACCCCTAGACAACAGGATTGCTCTTGTTTATATTTTTGCTTACGCTTTTGTTTCAATTTAAGTGTTGTAATAAAACTTTGAGGAGCTAACTATGTTTAGTCTAGAATCTTGGACGGATTGTTAGTTGGTGTAACCTATAGTAAAACTCTTGTAAGATGTTTAAATTGTTGAATGATATTAGCATATGTGTTGGATTTGAAGTTGGGCAGCTATAGATTGAAGCTGCAAAATGCTTTGCAATCTAAGATAAACCAGTCGACTGGTTTATGAAAACAGTCGATTGGAGGTTGTTTTGATCCAGCCACTGCTGTGTTTTACTAAAAATAGTCGACTGGGTCCCAGACACAGTCGACTGGATTATTGAGGGAATTGTTATATTGATTCTGTAAAAGAACCAGTCGACTGAGTGGAAGACAATAGTCGACTAGACGGTATTTTTCAAAAGGGATATTTTCTGATTTCATCGACTGGATGGATCAGTCGACTGCTAATTTGAGACCCTAGTCGACTGGGTCCCCGACACAGTCGAGTGGACAACTTCTGAGATTTTGAAGCACTCTGTATCTTACATTTCTAGTCTATCGGACCCTGGATCTGTCGACTAGATTGCTGTTTTTAATCAGGTTGTTTCCTTGAGTGTTTTCAAATGCGGCAAACTTTTGATAACTCAAATATCCATGGATTTTACTTATGTTCAGTCGAGTGGACAACTTCTGAGATTTTGAAGCACTCTG
The DNA here is from genome assembly GCA_033977485.1 of Hydrangea macrophylla. Classification (NCBI taxonomy): domain Eukaryota; kingdom Viridiplantae; phylum Streptophyta; class Magnoliopsida; order Cornales; family Hydrangeaceae; genus Hydrangea; species Hydrangea macrophylla. The sequence continues at coordinate 28,069,129 of CM066999.1, forward strand.
TATCTTACATTTCTAGTCTATCGGACCCTGGATCTGTCGACTAGATTGCTGTTTTTAATCAGGTTGTTTCCTTGAGTGTTTTCAAATGCGGCAAACTTTTGATAACTCAAATATCCATGGATTTTACTTATGTTTTTCGCTGCTATTTATACTTTAATAGAATTGGATGAGCCTTGGTGGTGTGCCACGTGTCCTATATCCGCGTGTAGCGGGATGGGTCATGACAGAGAGAGAGAGGTCTGACTCACAAGGGGTTGGGATGTGGCGTGTCTGTACAGAGAGAGAGAGAGAGAGGGTTTGGGGAGATATATACTGTAATACCCTGTATTTTTGTAATATATTATATAACTAGACCTTGTTTGTTTCTTTTAATACTTGTATGAGCTTGGCCTTACCCTTGGTATATTTTGGATACCAATCGATTGACCAGTATACCAATCGATTGCTTATATCAATCGATTGAACTTTATACCAATCGATTGATTGTGTCAATCGATTGACACTTATGTCAATCGATTGGAGGCAGCTGGGCAGATTCTTTTGCTCTGGCTGGGGAGAGGCCACGTGAACACCTTTTCCTTATATTTACCAGCCCTTTTCCTGCGTTTTTCTCTTTAGAAAAATCAGAGAGAGTGAGAGGGAGCGTTTTGTGTGTGTTTTTATATATATATACACTCATATATATATACACACATATATACATATATTCATACACTCACACACACACATCAACGGACTGAGATAAGAAGAGAAGAAGATCAAGAAAGAAGAAGGAAGGAGAAGGAGAAGAGAGAAGACAAAGCAGAGGAGAGAGGGAGGAGCCACCATTGAAGCTCAAGCTTCATTTCACATTCCCAAACACGCCCTTAACGCCTAAAGGTGAGTTCTAAACTCACTTGGTAGCCTTACATTGATGTTATGACATGTTTTGAATGAAGAAATGGAGAAGAAACCATGTTTCCCGTTTACATGTGCTGGGCAGTCTTCTCTGTGAAGAAGACAAAGTGCCAATCGATTGACATCTATACCAATCGATTGACATCTTTCAGTGTCAATCAATTGACACTTCATGCAATCGATTGACATGGATTGTGATCCAATCGATTGAACTTTTTATCAATCGATTGACACTACTTTTACACCAATCGATTGAACTTTCTTCCAATCGATTGACACTACTTTTACACCAATCGATTGACATATATATCAATCGATTGGCAGTTACAGTTTACTGCTTTACTTGTTTAGATAATGTCATAACTGTTTAATTGTTTATTTACTGTTCAGTATTCCCCAGCATGCTTTATTATTGTAATACAGACATGATAACGAGTTAATACAGCGTAGGGTCGTAGTAACAACAAGACTAACGGATAATGTTTATAATGTTAGACAACGGAATAGTTGTGAATCCTTTGGAGTTAACGTTCATTCATTCAGAGTAGTCAGGCCACATTGGGATTGTCATGTATCGGTAATAGAGTTGAACTTAAGTAGGTTTGCTAAGATTTGGGAACCTTGCGTGGGCGGGCTTTGGTCGATCATATGTTCTTAAAAGCGGTAGACAGACGAAGGTGTCTATGACTTGCGGTGAACCGGACCATTTGCCCTAAGATAGCCAGATGATCTAATCATATGTTCTTAAAAGCGGTAGACAGACGAAGGTGTCTATGACATGCGGTGGACCGTGATCACTGGTAGACGTCGCTAAGTCGTGGCATAGAATGATGTACTGTTGTTTAAAGCGTTATATCCCTGACATGCGGTGGACTGTGCATATGTTCTTAAAAGCGGGGGATGGACTAACGTGGTATCCATGACATGCGGTGAACTGTGCATATGTTCTTAAAAGCGGTGGATGAGCAATGGTATGTTATAGAGTTGAACTACTGTCGAGTCTGTTCCCCTACCAAGACGCGTTACCGGTCTTAAAATGAGTAAGACGTTAGTAATCGGATAATCGGGTTGATGTAAAGAAGTTACCCTTACAGAACTCTCACTTGTTGCGGTTTATAACTTGTAATAACTTCAATAGTTGATACCCTGTTAGTATCTAACTCACTCGGCTTTCATTAAGCTGGCGGCGTTTATGCCGCTGGACATTTCTACGTTCCAGCGCACCCTGGTTATGACTATACAGGTGAAGGGCCTGCAGGAGAGGACTACTATGCCGGTGACGGAGTCCCGGTGGAGGATTTCCCCGACGGAGGTCAGACCGAAGAAGACTACTACGCCGAGGACTACCTTTATGCCAACTGAAGACTAGACTAGAATTGTAGCTAATTATCTTTACCGTTTTAGAACCTTTTTGTAGTCAGGCATATGTTGCCTTGGCATTTGTACTTCCGCTGCTTTATATTTGATTCGAGACTCTGATATGTAATAGTTAGTAACTTCTGTTGACTTTATGTTACGTTGTGAACAGAACCTAGACTTCATTCTTGTTACACTATTACTTCTTGTTGCTTGGTACTGCGTGGTGTGGACAATCATGTGACTTCACCCGTCATTCCCTATGGACCCATAAAGGAAATTTATTTTTCTCTATTTATGCCGTTCCGAGGCGTGACAGGATTTTTGGTATCAGAGCCTAGGTTGTATACCTTTTCGCTCACAGATTGTCCCACACCATCTGGTCCTAGAACCTTGAGATTCTATAGATGAGTATTAAGATTAGTTCTGACTTAAGGTAGTCCCTTTTCAGGTAGCATGGCACCGCCGCTGTTCGTTCCAGACGAGTTCGGAGGACACTATGTGTATGAGAGTAGTATTGCGCCAGCAGACCCAGAGTACTATGCCTGGAAGGTTAGGCAGAGAGCTATTGCGGAGACAGAGCGAGACATGCAGATCGAGCAGCAGAGATTTGGGACCCAGGACCCAGAAGTGATACGTCAAGAGATGATCTACCGCAAGGAGACCTTCAAACGCATCGAGGAGAATTCTCTACTGATGTTACGAGACCGTTCTTCGTACCAGGTTCTACTTGCAGAGGTTAGAGCAGCACCTCCACCCCCACCAGAAGAGGACATGGCTGATGCACCCCCAGCAGATGAGGACCCGGAGGATGATGATGAGAGCGATGGCGATGATGAGCCAGAGGATGCAGATGAGGAGATGGAGGATGAGGAGGACGAGGACACCGATGACGAGGAGCCGGAGTATGATCCATAGGAGGAGGACCCCGTGGACCCAGCCGGTATGGACGTGCCAGTTGGCGTAGATATTGTGGTTGCAGAGGGTTATCCGATAGAGGAAGAGGAGGTAGCCGCAGACGATGATACAGTAGTACCAGTCTTACCAGGAGGAGTTATAGCACAGCTAGCAGCTGAGTGGGCCGCAGAGATGGCTGCACATCCTCATGGATTTGAGATTGGAGCACCGGAGTTGGCACCGGCTATGGTACAGGCTGAGGCACTTGCAGCCGCATTTGATGCAGCCCAGGCTGACATGGCCGCTGATGCAGGGGATTTGGGAGCATGATGGACCCGCCTTATTTGTGCTGGTGGTACATATATACATATATACATCTAATCATATGGCCAATTTCGAATGCTCTAATAACAAATTTCTCACTTAGTAATACAAAATTTTCACTTTTTGAATGGATATAATACGAAATTTCTCACAACTAAGTCACTTCTTCCAACAAAATTATCACCAAATTCTCAAATTATGAATTCCAGCATGATTTCGCACTATACTGTGAATTACAGTTATAAATTTCGCACTATATTGTGAGAATTTCTCACCTTATTATCAGCAACCTTCAATCTTCCACACAAAATTTTCTATTATTTCTATGATTCGAATCAATAAAACATACAAATCATTTTCTACTATAAACATATTACATACAGATTTAAAAAAGGCATTGTTTTGAACCACAAATCAACATAATTTTTGGAATAAATATCATTATCCATGATCTCCTTACAATCCGCTCCATTTATTAACTACCTTATATATATAACTTTATTTGAATTTCACATGTGTCATATATATGTGTATACAATACAGTTATGTATATATGTCTGACAAGGGTATAATGGTCCAAATTTATACTAACCATTTAGGAATAGGGACTAATTATTGATTTCTGTTGCAAATTAAGGATTAATTTCTATACACCAAATCAAGTTAGGATCAATTCCTACTAATGGCCATAATTAGGGACCAAATTGTATATTTCTATTTTTTTTTTTACAACATGGGGGAGAGGAGATTCGAACTTCGCCACTTGAGCTATGCCTCACTTGGTCAATGGTTATGATTTATGATATGAAATTAAAAATTAATTCTTTGTTTACACAATAGCTTTCTTATTGGGATTTAGGAAGATTGTTCTCTTTCTTTTCTTGTCTTTTTTTTTTTATTTTTTTTTATTTTTTAATTTTTAATTTTTATATATTTTTGGAAATACAATCACACATCAACCAATTTTTGGGGGGCGAATACACATCAATCATTTTGAAAGTAAAAATTTTTAACTTACTTTCTTCCTGGATCATGAAATGTCACTTCGCTTCAAGTAATAAAATGCACATTTACAGCCTATCTTTTTTTTTTTTTTGCAAACAAATTTAGAGTCTAATTATCTTGAATTAATTATACTCTACAAAAAAAAAAAAATTCGCCCGTGCCCACTAGTATATGTATATATATATATATAGGGAGAGGATCTAAAGTGAACTGGGTTGAGTGAACTTACCCAATGAACTGCCTTTTAAGCCTAAAAGAACCTGTGGGCTGCCCCGCTGACCAGCACACCCTGATGACCCGCGGGTTCTTTTAGACTTACAAGCCAGTTCACTGGGTAAGTTCACTCAACTCAGTTCACTTTAAATCCTCTCCCTATATATATATATATATATATTGATACACCCAAAATTGGCTCTATCCTATGACCGAGCGGTTCAAATCAGCAGCCAGCCCATATCCCGGTCAAATCATACACAACTCCTCGGACAAGCATCAGCCTAAGCGGTCTAGTCTACTCATCATCCTGAGCGGTTTGGTCCACGTGATGCCTCCCGAACAGTTCATCCACGACCCGGCCAACAGGTCAGGAGAACCGCACGGGCACATCCCACAGCGGGAACAGATCATCCGGGCCCACAGGCATGATCCCGAGCGTTACGGGCACTTTCCTACTCAAACTAAAAGACTAATGGAAAGTGCAAACTATTTCCTAATCCTATTAGGAAATCCCCACAATTAATGCCAATCTATATCAATTGGATTATATTTCCTTATCCATGTACGAGTAGGTCTCTTACATCTATAAAAGAGACCTCTCACCCCCCATTGAAGGGGTCGACTTTTTAGTCTACACAGCACCTCTATAGAATTCACCATTGTATGCATATACCCGGCCAGTATTACTGGTAGTGCCGCCCCTCTTTGTTGGCTCACCAGGCCCGCCGGTGATCTACTAGTGAACGTGCTCAGACACACACGTGGATGTAGGTACCTTCATTAACAGGGCCGAACCACATACAAAAAATTGTCTCTCACTCTCTCTCTCTCTCTCCTAAAATTGCTCAACTTTACTCTTACCAAATTCTGGCATCATCAGTTTGGCACCGTCTGTGGGAAACGACAAGTCTTCTCATCAACAAATCTCTTGACTGATCATCATGCCAACAAAGAAGGGTAAGAAGGCTGATCAGCAGTCCGACCGGGATGTTCCTTCGGCCCTGGCACCGACTGCGGCAGTCATGACATCTGAACAGATCATCGCGATCCTCACACAACTCCTGGAGGGACAGCGTCAGATCCAGCAATAGATCAAAGCCCTGCTAGCCTAATAGAGCAGTCCTCCAGGGGCCGGGAAATGACCCGGGAACGTTGTGTACGGTCGGGAACCGATCTTGACCAGACAACGTGCCCGAGCCAACCCGTCCCGTGTTGAGGATGCCAGAGACATCAATAGTGGGCGTGATGCCCGAGAGGAAATGCGGGAGCATATGGCCCGGGAATCAGTCCAGGGTCACTCGGTCAAGACCCGAGTCGTCCCTGGGCACACGGTTACCCGGGGTCATAGCCGAGCCCGATCCCAAAGGATAGCACCCCGCTATGAAGAAAAAGCCTCTTCCGCCGACCCGTCCAACCCCTCGGATACCGGTCGGGAAGGAGTGGAAGCCCGAATCAAGGACTCGCAGAAGCAGATCGACGGAGTGGCCAAAAAGCTTGGTCAAAACCGTATTCCGAATCAAGCCAATACCGAGACAGAGTCACCGTTCTCTAGCCAGATCACGAGATTCTCCATCCCGCTCAAATTCAAGCAGCCTCGCCTGGATTCATACGACGGCTCGCGAAGCCCGGTCAACCACGATCGGACCTACAAGGCTCAGATGGCCCTAGCCACCAACTCCGATGAACTACACTGCCTAGCCTTCCCCAACACTTTGAAAGGCCCGACCGTGCAGTGGTTCTACTCCTTGGAGCCCCGATCGGTCCGCAGTTTCAAGCAACTCAGCAAGCAGTTCATTAACCAGTTCATTGGTATGCACGAACGGCCAAAGCCTGATATGCATCTACTGACAGTCATACAAAGGGATAATGAGACCCTCAAGGAGTTCACCGGCCGGTTTAATCGAGAGAAAATCGCCATCCATGATCTTGATGAAACCGCCGCGATTATAGCTTTCTGCTCAGGAGTTCAACACACCAAGTGCGCCACATCGTTTCATAGAAACCGACCGGTAACCTTGGTTGAACTCGCAGAGAGGGTTGGAAAATACATTGACACTGAAGAATTTATAAAGACCAAAGACACCGGGCAAGAAAGCAACGAGTCTTCAGAAGTAAGCAAAAGCGAGATCAGCCCGGGAGTTCTGACAGTTCTTCCAATTCATAGCGGTCTGAGTCCAGCAGCCTCGACCCGACCTCCAGTACCCAGCGGTCTGAGTCCGGTAGTCCCGACCCGACCTCCAGCTCATAGTGGTCTGTCTGGCAGCCCTGACCCGACCTCCAGTTCACATCGGTCAGGATCAAGCAGTTCTGACTTTGCCTCCAGCACAGAGAAGTCAAGAGCCCGACGATCCTGATTCGACCCCCTGTCTCCATCGATCTACATGAGTCCGACTATAGTGGTACTTGCTTGCTCACCACATGAGGCTCCACCGATTGTCAGAGAGCCCTTCTAAAGACCTCGGGCCTAACCCCGAGGCATCCAAAGACCTCGGGCCTAACCCCGAGGCATAAAAAGACCTCGAGCTTTGAACTCAGGCACTGAAAAGACCTCGAGCTCCGAACTCAGGAACTAAAAAGACCTCGGGCTCCGAATCCAGGCACAAAAGACCTCGGGCTCCGAACCCAGGCACCAAAGACCTCGGGGTCACGCCCGAAGCACCGGCTTCTCTTAGGTTCAACCGACGATGGGGGTAAACCCCCTAGGTGGCTGATGATGGCAAGCTTCAAAAGACCCTGCAACCACCATGTTCCAGGTTGGTTACCTACAATTCATAGCCTCTGTAAGACTCTTGTCTTAGCGAAAGCATGGGGGGCAAGATGGCGTAGTGAACTAAACAAGCAATCACACAGGGTATCTACAGGCCTCGCGGATAACCAAGTCAAAATCTTGGATAACCCGACCACCTATAGTACTCAGAGGCATTAACTCCACTTAGGTCCAAAGACTCCAAATCGACGATAGAGGTGACTAAATCTCTTAGGTTGGCTGACGATAGAGGAGCAAAAAGACCCTAAAGCAACGTGATTTAGGTCGGCTCCACCAACATGGTCAAGCTCTTCTCCCAATAGTCTTGACGAAGGCTGGCTGGGCAGAAGACAGCCATCCTGGGGAGTTAACACAAAAGGACCCTAAAGCAATACGCTTTAGGTCAGCTTTTCCAACATGGTAAAACTCTTCTACCCACAACCTTGATGAAGGTTCACGGGCAGAAGATAACCATCCTGGAGGCTAAATCAAGCAAAAAGACTCCGAAGTAGGCCGAGTCTCAACTCTCGGTCACTTCCCGAGCATTCAAAGACTCCGAATTAGACCGGGTCTCAACTCCTGGTCAGTTCCCGAGCACCTAAAGGTCCCGAGCTAGGATGGGTCTCAACTCTCAGCCAGTTCCTGAGGACTCACCAGGCTCAGAAGCCCAGAGGCAACTTCCCCAAGCACTCAGACAGTGGCAAGTAACATCAAACTGATTTCCAAACTTGCCCCGATATAGCATCTGGCTAACCTTGGAAATGGGGGGCAGCTGATACACCCAAAATTGGCTCTATCCTATGACCGAGCGGTTCAAATCAGCAGCCAGCCCATGTCTCGGTCAAATCATACACAACTCCTCGGACAAGCATCAGCCCAAACAGTCTAGTCTACTCATCATCCAGAGCGGTTTGGTCCACCTGATGCCTCTCGAATGGTTCATCCACGACCCGGCCAACAGGTCGGGAGAACCGCACGGGCACATCCCACCGCGAGAATAGATCATCCGGGCCCACAGGCATAATCCCGAGCATTACGGGCACTTTCCTACTCAAGTTAGAAGACTAATGGAAAGTGCAAACTATTTCCTAATCCAATTAGGAAATCCCCACAATTAATGCCAATCTATATCAATTGGATTATATTTCCTTATCCATTTACGAGTAGGTCTCTTACATCTATAAAAGAGACCTCTCACCCCCCATTGAAGGGGCCGACTTTTTAGTCTACACAGCACCTCTATAGAATTCACCATTGTATGCATATACTCGGCCGGTATAACTGGAAGTGCTGCCCCTCTTTGTTGGCTCACCAGGCCCGCCGGTGATCTGCTAGTGAACGTGCTCAGACACACATGTGAACGTAGGTACCTTCATTAATAGGGCCGAACCACATACAAAAAATTGTCTCTCACTCTCTCTCTCCTAAAATTGCTTTACTTTACTCTTACCAAATTCTGGCATCATCATATATATATATATATATACTAGTTGATAGCTCGTGCGTGTGCACGGGACATGAATTGTTTAACAGAGTAGAAATATTTTACTAAATAATAAATTAAAGGGTAAATTATACAAACCTCCCCTGAGGTTTGCCTTAATTACACGGACCTCCCCTCTTGTTTCAAAAATTACACAGACCTCCCTCGAGGTTTGTAATTAGGTAACAAAACGCCCCCTCCCCTAATGGTCAGTTAGTTTTTTTGCATTAGCCTCCCCTGAAAATTATAATTAGCCCCCCTAATATTATAAAATTGTCATACTAAAGCCCCCTTTCTATTACTCCCTCCGTCCCATAATAAGTGTCCACTTCTATTTTGTACATTGTTTAAGAAAGTTGTATTACATTAGTTTATTTGGTTCATTAAAGGGTCACTTTCTAATTTTACCCTTAAATGTAATGGGTGTTTGACTTTTTGCTTGTTTTGAGACCACTAATAAATGCTACTTTGTCTTTATTATAAGGGTAGTTTTGGAAAGTAAATAAAAGTTATATGCCAATTTAAGAAAGTGGACACTTATTGTAGGACATCCAAAAAAGGAAATATGGACATTTATTATGGGACGGAGGGAGTATATTTTTGTGCTAATTATAAAATCCCTCCTCCCTCCTATGTTTTTGGATTAATTTTTTTAGCATTAATTTATATCATCTACACAAAATATACACAAAACATATATAAATAGGTTCAAAAAAATTTTTCCCCCGGACAAACCTCTATCAAGCCCCCCCTGTATTAATTTTCTAGATCCGCCCCTGTTCCTATGCTTCAAAAGTGGACACTTAACCCCCTGTGATTGTGGACTAAAATAGAACTGTTATGATTTCACTCAAAGAGCGTTAACCCTAAAATTAACATCACAAAATGGGTTAAGTGTTTATATTTTTAGCCAATTTTAGAATTTTTGTCAGTTTTGAGTGAAATCATAACAATTCCATTTTAGTCCACAATCACAGGGGGATAAGTGTCCACTTTTGAAGCATAGGGACATGGGCGAATCTAGAAAATTAATACATGGGGGGCTTGATAGAGGTTTGTTTGGGGAAAAAAAATTTTGGACCTATTTATATGTATTTTGTGTAGATGATATAAATTAATGCTAAAAAAATTAACCCAAAAACATAGGAGGGAGGAAGGATTTTATAATTAGACCAAAAATATAACAGAAAGGGGGCTTAGTATGACAATTTTATAATATTAGGGGGGCTTATTGTAATTTTTAGGGGAGGCTAATGTAAAAAAAATTAACGGACCGTTAGGGGAGGGGGCGTTTTGTTACCTAATTACAAACTCGAGGGAGGTCTGTGTAATTTTTGAAACAAGAGGGGAGGTCCGTGTAATTAAGGCAAACCTCATGGAAGGTTTGTATAATTTACCCTAAATTAAATATATACTCATTTTGCAACATAAACTAAGAGTATGAATGCTTGGACGATTAAACTGGAATTTTTTTTTTCATTAATATGTATGTTTAAGGTTGTGTTGAATAACTCAACTAAGAGGTGGAAATGAGGAGTGTAAACACTTTTAATTTTTTCAATAATTTTGATATTGTACCACTTCACTGAAAATGCAATCACAAAACCTACTGAAAATTTTACGTAAGAAAGTTCTACTTAAAATTAAAAAATAAAATAAAATAACAATGAATATAGTGTTTTTTAGTACTTGAAATATTAATTTCAAAATAGCAAAATCAGTACTTTAAAATTTTCAATACTAAAAATTTAGTATTTAACTTTCAATTTTATCAAATAGAGCCCAAGTCTTGTACATAAATTTTAAATTGAATACAACCATTAATTTGCAATAATCTATTCATCCGTTAATTCAACACATTTAAAACTTAAACTATTCTTATTAGGAGTGTGTTTCGGCCGGATCGGATCGGAAATAGGGGTTTCGGAAAAAATTCCGAAATTTTCGGAAATTATTTCGGCGTTCCGATTCCTATTCCGAAAATTCGGAATTTTCATTTTCCGTTCGGATTCGGAATTTTCGGAATTTTCGGAATCGGATCATTTTCGGAAAATTTCATAATTTTTCGGAATTTTTCGGAATCGGATATTTTCGGAAAAATTTCGAAAATTTTCGAAATTTTCCGATACAAGCTTAGTGCTTGGACTAATGTGGATCAAGTTGGGAATAATTTATAGACTCACATTCATTATCCTTTTTCATGGCTAACCGATGTGGGACAAGTAGTGTAAGGTAATTTCGGAATTTTTCGGAATTTTTTCGGAATATTTCGGAATTTTTTTCGAAATTTATTTTTCGGAATATTTTCGGCATATTTTCGGAATTTTCGGAATTCTGAAAAAATTCCGATTCCGATCCGAAATTTTTCGGAATTTTCGGAATTCGGAATTTCGGAATTCGGAATGTATTTTTACTTGCCAAAATCGGAAATTTTCGAATCAGAATCAGTCGGAATCGGAATTTCCGTTCCAAAACACACCCCTAATTCTTATCTAAGAGTATCTAATCTATTATACTGCCACATGTGCATTAGCGGTTTTATATAGGTACAACAAATATACTTAAGCCTCCCTTAAAACTTCAAAAACTTCCCCGCATTTTATGAGTATTTGAGTTTTTGTGTTAATATTGCAACTGTAATTCCAATCTAATCCCGTGAGCCAAATAATAGATTTTGAGTAGTTGAACTAATATTGACGCAATTAAACTAATTTTCAAGGAGTGTGACACATGGCAGAAGAGAAAGCTTTATAAAAAATATTACATTAGTTATATATATATATATTTATAATATATTAGAAATGTTTTCAAAATTTATGTCCCAAATGTAGTTTCTAATACATGTGGCAGTAGTTTTACTGTCACATGTGTTGGAACCATATTTGGGATAAAAAATTTGAGATGCATAGTTTTATTATTTTTTAAATGTCAATCAAGCTTTTTTAACTCGAAAGAATAAAAATTACTCATGTTGTTTTTTCAATCATTTTTAGTAGGTGCAAACTGCAAAGCGTAACGCATATTTTTTATGCTAAAATGATGCTCAATAAAAGGCTCTAGAGATAACGAAAGGAGCACTCCCAATCATCAGCAAAATAAAGCTAAAATTTTTCTAAAAATATCAAAATAATGCCAGCTAAAACACAGCTACGTAAACACCAAAGACACATTATTATAAAATTATACATAGATAATTTATCATAATCTTCCATGCATACCTACATAATTTAAATTCAACCTTATAAATCAAAGACACTTATTATTTATATATCTAATAAGTGAAAATCATGATTGGTGGAGAGAGAATATGACAATAAATTAGTCAGGATTAGATTTAATTAGTATTAATTTCAATTTATTCAATTTCAAATATTGAGTGAATTAAAAAAATAATATTTTCAAGGAAAATTACACGTGGCACTGAGATGACAAAACTAAAATCCTTTGTTTTCATATATATATATATATATTAGACATGTACGGCCAGGCTCTAGAGTGAACAGGGTAGAGTGAACATACCCAGTGAACATTTTTTTGGCCTGAAAAAACCTACGGACTGCCCCGCTGACCTGCGCGCACCCCACTGACCCACGGATTTTTTCAGGCAAAACAAAAATGTTCACTTGGTATGTTCACTCTACCCTGTTCACTGGGTTTTGAATGTCAAAACCCTGATTTATGGGAGTGGGGTATCTCTCTCTCTCTCTCTCTCTCTCTCTCTCTCTCTCTCTCTCTCTCTCTCTCTCTCTCTCTCTATATATATATATATATATGTATGACAAATCCGGATTTTGAAATTCAAAACCCTGACTTATGGGAGTGGGGGCATTTATGTCCTTAAAATAGGCGAGAGACTAATTTATAGATTCAATTTTAAAATGGATCTATAGGGGTATTTATGTCCTTAAAATAGGCGAGAGACTAATTTATAGATTCAATTTTAAAATGGATCTATTTCTAGATAGTTAGAGCTTAGTGAACTAATATATATAATAGATAGATTGGTGCATTAATTCACTTAGAGGGGCATTCTAGTTTATTCTTTTAACAAGTGGCATACCCATGCAATACACGAGACCTAACATTTAATTTTTTTTTTTTTATTGATAATAATGAACGCAATCACAGATTCTCTATAAATTAAAACAATTGTGAATGTATTGTATAAAAATACTAATGAACTCCTTATAAGAGGTCGAAAAAATGGAATACCACACCATAAAATTGGAGCACTACAAAAACTTGCAGAACAATTTTCAATTCACTAAAATGCATAGAAAATTAAAGAATATTGACATTAGTCAATTAATTGAAAACAAAAAGTCCAAGATATTTAATCCATACCATATATATCCTACAAATAAGTTTTTAAAAAATAAAAAATAAACATAAAATGACATTAATCTATATGTACATATATATATATATATGTGTGTGTGTGTGCATTTTTCATTTAAATTTTATTAGCATTAATCTTAAATAGTTATTATCATTAATTGCAATTTGTTGAGAGAGAGAGATAGTGTGTGTGTGTGTGTGTGTGTGTGTGTGTGTGTGTGTGTGTGTGTGTTCATATAAGCTAGCACATAGGCGCTTAGGTGGTGAAATGGAATCCATATGTTTTCATATATATATATATATATTAGTTCACTGGGTAAGTTTACTCGACTCAATTCATTTAAGAGCCTCTCTGTAGATATATATATATATATATATATATATTAGCCTTGTGAAAAATAATGAGATTAATTGCATGGGCTGCATGAAAAGTTTTTGTTTTCATGTTGACCTTATTTAAATTTTATTAGCATTAACCTCAATTTATTATTAATATTAATTGCCAGAGAGAGATAGAGTGAAAGAAAGGGGGAGAGGAGGAGTGCCATGTGACATAAGCTTTGGCTTCTGTTTTCATATGTATATATATATATATATATATATTAGATTGCATAGGAATTCATGTTTAATTTAAAAATTACCATGGAATTTTTCCTTATCAAATTATCATTGAATTGGTTTCTTAGAGCATCTGTAGTGGTGTTATAAAATGTAGGGTAAATTAAGGCTAGTTTACAATACAAGTTTTGGAGTCTCACAGTGGTGTAGTGAGCAGATGATAGAGAGCTTGAACCAACAAGAGTAATTTTTTTTTTATTGAAATATAAGCTATTTAGTTCTATTTATTTCATAGTGAATACGATTAATATTTTTTGGTTTTCGACTAACCTTTCATTGCACGGGGCTCATAGCTTGTATACTGATAATTTATAAACTTCCACTTAAATCAGATTGTAGTTTTGAATTTTGTGTCAAAAGATAATTAAGTTTCATAAACTTCACCCGTAATTTCCTCTCTTTCTATATCACTCACGTAAATCTAGCCAAAGTTTTTTTTTTTTTTTTTAATACTATAAATCTAACTAATGTTAAATGACTGAAATTAAAGCCAAACTTACATTGGATAGTAATAACGTACCATAATTCTCTCTCACTTACTTGATTCTCTCCTGGAGAAACTTTGAATTCCTAACAAATATGCTACTTATCCTTCTTTTTTTTCAAACTTTAAAAGAGATAATTAATTACCAATAACTTTCCTTATTTTCCTTCTAAAACTTCTGTAACTCCCCTCATCAGTATCTCTCTCACCATTTTCCATCCTTAAATAATGTTTTTAATTAACTAATGAAAGAAAATTAGAAGTATTTTATAAATAAAAAAAAAACTCACACGTTTTCTTGAGGTAAATGCCTCTCAACTTCCCACAAGCTTACCTATATACTCCAAAATTACAGCCGAATTTCTCTCCCTGTATATTCTTGTAGTACTCTTAAAACATACAAATAGTCTCTAGGCAGAAGGATACGCATTCATCCGGTAGCGGCAAGTCCAAGTCTTAAACCGCGATGCCAATGGCAAGTCCAAGTCTATCAACCATTGTATCCCCAAGTGTCATGGCAAGTCCAAGTCTATCAACCATGCACAGTAGCTGTCGCTACTAAATTCTCAAACATCGAGAAGCTTACTCCGGCATGAATTTGTATAAGACTCCCCTTTGACCCACTAGACAACTCAACGTGCTCGCATAAAAGTAGACATGCTGTTCACAATCAATCGCGTGCATAATTAACGGGCCTTAGATTAACACATGAATTTTGCCCGGATCACAATTCTGTCATTGAAATCTAAAACATGTATTTTCCTACATTTCACAAGTTAGAACTTCATACCTCGTGCAATTCTCTTCAAACTTTGAAGGATCGACTAAGGGGCCGATTAAACGTCGGATCTCGAATTTGAGGTGATTCCTACAAGTTTTACTAGATTTTTCCCAAAAGTCTAGAAATTAGATTTTTACAAAAGTTTTCCAAACATGGCTTAAGTGGTATCAAAATGTAGATCTTACCTCTACGAGTTCAAATCTCAAATCTGGAGAAAATCTGACGGACGAAAAATCACTGATCGTCGTCGCAAAGCCCGTAGGATAAAATCCCCTTTTCTCTCTCCTCTCTCAAGATATTTTATAAGGTTTGTGAGAAATGAAATCTCACCCTCACCTATTTATAGACACATTCCTCAGAAATCGCGTTTACCCCCGCGAGTTTCTCAAACTTCTACTTAATCCATGAAACGTCTCACACGTTCATTTTATGTCTTTACGAGTGAAAATTATAAATTACAAAAGTTTTCGACTAAGTCTCATTTGGGTCCAAAATTACGTCCGAAAACTAAATTCTGTGGAATCTCTATGCAACCTACCTTTTATATAACGTGCCACTTACGTTCTCACCACAGTTCTCAAAATAATATATAACAATATCGAGATTACCAGAATTTACTCTACACAGGTAAATTTACTATTCATCAAAATACCAGAAAGTCAAATAACATTTAAATCACATAAATGTCATTTACCCATGCTAATGCAAAATGAACTTTCAAGTTCCCGTGTGTTCTCTGACACCTCATCGTTGACTCACAGTCAACTCCATCTCAATCCAAATATCAATTAACATTGATCTACTCACAACTTTCCATTTATGTACGATAAAACTATGAAATTTTGGAACGGGTGTGACAACGTTATATATGTTTTGCTTGTGTTTGTTATTTTTTTATTTAATATTTTTGGTCAAAAGTACATGTTTTGGTTGCCTTCAATAGATGCTAATAACTATCGCATAATGATAGGCGCCGAAATCACTCCCACAACCACTAATTTAACCAATTGTGTGTGTGAGTGTGAGAGAGAAAGAGAGAGAAGCTGCCACATAGGCGTTGATGTGGCAAAATGAATTATTTTTGTTTGCATATATACCTGTGCAACGCAGGGATCTAACATTTTTTTAAAAAAAATTGTAGAATCTTTATGCTAATTTTGCAAAAACAATTGTGAATTGATTATATAAAATGCCAATGAACTCTTTGTAAAAGGTCAGGGAAAAAAAAAGAGGAGGAATATTGAACCTTAAAATTGGAGCATTGCCCAATTTGACTAGTATATAAAATCTCTAAGATATTTAATTCATACCATATCCTACAAATACATTTGAAAAAAAATGAATATAAAATGGCATTAATCTATATGTACATAACATATACATGTAGATATGTGTATGTATTTTCCATTTAAATTTCATTAGCATTAACCTCAAATTATTATTAATATTAATTGCAATTTGGAGAGAGACATAGAGAAAGAAAGGGGGAGAGGAGGAGTGCCAAGAGGCGGAAGCTTTATATATATATATATATATATTAGATTGCATAGGAATTCATGTCTAACTTAAAAATTACCATGGAATTTTTCCTTATCAAATTTTATTAAATTGGTTTCTTAGAGTATCCGTAGTGGTGTTATAAAATGTAGGGTAAATTTAGGCTAATTTACAATACAAGTTTTGGAGTCTCACAGTGGTGTAGTGAGCAGACGACAGAAAGCTTGAACCGACAAAGTGATTGCCGTTTGGTAAATTTATTTTTATTTTATTTTATTTTGTTATATTATTTTTTTTTGTCTTTTGTCTTCTTGCCTATTGAATGAAGAAAAAAAAAACTCAAATTAACCACCAGCCGACATTGTCTTTGCCGGCCGGTACCAACCGGCATTGACTTTTTCGACTCGTGACTCAGACAGCAAAGTGATTGCCGTTTGCTTGTATGATAAAAAAAGTTAGTGGTATGCAAAATTTAGATTTTCCTAATATTTTTTGAGTAAGTATTGTGACACACCCAAAGAGACAACTTTTGGGCGATAACCCACAAGAAGTGTCTATATCACTTCTGTGATGTCACTGGACCATACAGTGACACAGGAGAGAGATAGACACATCTCATGAGTTGCCCAAAAATTATGTCTTTGAATGTGTCCCAAGTATTACCCAAATTTTTTACCGTAGTTGTCCTTTTAAACTAAACCACTGTGAACCTCTCTATAGGATAATTGGCCTAATTTACCCTACATATACAACAACACTGCAGTTGCTCTTCAGAACCAAGAAAAGTTAGATTGGGTGTGAACATGAAGTTTATCCTTTTCTTATGCCAATTAAGGAAACAAAAAATTTTGGAAGGCAGAAGAGTGCTGACAGATTCTTTTTCTTTCTGGCATGTTTCTAAGATTTCCCGTGCTGCTAATTTCGTTGCACATAATGTTGCGCAATGGACAGCTTTTTGTAATCGGGACGGCCCAATTCCCATCGATGACATCCCTGTGTGTGTCTTTTTGGAGAGTCATCAACAGGGAATTGGAAACCATCCCTTTGATCCTCCTGATTAATGTTATGATTTTTTCAGCCAAAAAAAAAAAAGGAAACAAAAAAATTAGTAAAAGTATACAAAGCTAAAAGCTCGCACTCACAACTTTTTTTTTTGCTAAGAAGCACTCATACCGAATACATAATAAGATTGAAAAGAGCAAAGAGGTCTTTTCAATGTTGATTGGACTACTTAGGGTATGTTTGATAACCCAATTAAGTGTCAAAAATGAAACGATTCAACATTTTTTTTTCTTCAGTGCGTTTGATAACATACCACTTAATTGAAAAAGTAGCAAAAAAACACTCAAAACTTTAAGTGAAAAATTTCTGCTGAAAATAATCATTGAATACATTTTATTTCAGTAGTTGAAGCACTGTTTTCAGTATTACAAATTCAATCACTTAAAATTTTCAGTACTTAAAATTCAGCACTTAATTTTCAACACTTAATTTTCAGTTTTATCAAACGCACCCTTAGTTTACTTTAATTACTATTTAACAATTAACATCAATCGTTTTGTTTTTGTTTTGAAAAAATTAAACCCAATAGAGATGAAAGAACCAAAACGTCCAATATTTGGTGTCTCTTTCCGCATTTAGCAAAACATGTGCATTAGTGCTTGTACCGTACCAAGAGGGTGTTTGGGACCATAACGACCAATTTGGTGGTCCAAAAAGAACCAGTTTTTAATTATTTCGGTGTTTGTGTACTTTCTTTTAAATACCTAGGAGTCTACATTTGGTCTAATAAATCTCTTAAAATTAGTGCTTTGTCAAACTAGACTACCTTTGGTTCTCACAAAAGTCATTTGTAAACAAAAATATATTTTTTCAGATGGAAAATGGTTCGAATTTTGATGTGTCATGATAGTTTTAAAATTAATTCGAACTTTATTTGATAACTGATGAAAAAATTTGAAAATCTTAAGTGTCACTTTTTGTGTGCCCAACATTACTCTTTGGCAGACACTTTTACTCACAGAATTAACAAGTGTTAGTGGGTTTAGGGTATTCTTTTCCTAGTTATAGAGTAGAACCGGTAATTAGCCTATAAAATAGTAACGTGCAGATACGGGAAAACCCTAGTACACAAAGATATGAATATATAAATATATGCATATATACAGATGTATATATATAGGTATAATCTTGGGGATCAAGAATCCTGATTATAAGTGCCGTCTTTTGTTCTCTTTTTTGCTGCATCATGGCTGATTTATGGGCTGGGACAGGGATGGTTTTTGTAAACTGGTTGGTTTCATGTTGATGTCTGTGTTTTAGGCCATTTGTGTTCAAAGTGCTCTGGTCTTTAAAGGGTTGTTTGGGTTTTTTTTTTTTCTTTGGAGTGGTTGGCTGTTGGGGCTGTTTGTTTGATCTGTTAAGAGTGTTTTAGTGCTGCTGTGTTTTTGGGGCTGCTTGTTTTTTGGGTTTTTTTTTTTTTTCTGCAGATTGTTTTGTGCTGTTCTCTGTGGTTTGTTTTTTTTTTTGGGGGGAGACTCTTTTAAGGATCTGTTTAGGAGCCTTGGTTGTTTCATCCTTGTTTTGAATAGAGTAAGAAAACATGGCAGCCTCTTTCTCAGAATCAAAATGGGCATGGCTTCCCGAGCCAATTCGAGATTTGATATCGCAGAAGATAGTCTCTCTCTCTGACTATCTCTCTTTCAGCTCTGTTTGCAAGCCATGGCGTTTCACCGCCCTTGAATTTCACAATCGCAAGCACCAACTTCCCCTACTTTTGGTGCCAACAAACACGAGACGAAGACTATACTACGGTTATCGCGATACTTTTTACAGTCTTTACCAGAAAAGATTATCAAACTCCGACTTTCTCATGCCTAGAATAAGTAGTACTACTCTAAATAATGAATTATGTGGTTCCTCGCATGGATGGTTAGTAACGTTTGATCGCGATAGGATGATCATAACTCTCTATAATCCTTTCTATGCACAACTCGGCGATATTTTTGAATATTGTATCATTCATCTCCCCCAGATCACATTGCCTATTGTGTCAAACGAAACCCGATTTTCGATCACTAAGGTTGTATTATCGGTAGACCCGGCTCTAGATCCGGATAATTACGTGGTTTTCATCATATATTGTATGGGATATTTCGCTTATATTAAATCGGGCGATCAAGCTTGGACTCTGATGAATGTAGATTATTGTGGTGGTTACACTGATGTTATTTATTCGAATGGTCTATTTTATGCTATAAGTCTAGGAGGATCTGTTATATCTTTCGATACCAACGCGCATTCAACCAAGTCACTGGCCATTGAATCCGTGCCTTATTCTAGAGATTTTAGCACTTTTACTAGCTATATTGTGGAATCAACATGTGGTCGTGATCTATTACAGGTACGTAGGTTGGCCTTTAATGATCTTCGTAGTAAAGTCGTGAAATCGAGGTTGTTGACAAATGAATTCAAAGTTTATAAGCTAGTAGATGACAGTTCGAGTGGGTTGTCTAAGTGGGTTGAGATACGTAGTTTGGATGATGGCGCTCTATTTGTGGGTAACAATAGTTCTATGCATGTTTCAGCTTCAGAATTCCATGGATGTCGACCTAATTCCATATACTTCACCGCCGATTATCGTTATTGTAATGAAACATGTTTGGCTTTGGACATAGGCATTTTCAATTTGGAGGATGGAAGCATTCAACAAGATTGGCTTGTTCCGAACGATTGGGAAAGTAACCAAGAGATTGTATTAGATTAAGGGTGATTTTTCTTTTTATTGTGATAAGAATGAAAATTTGATTTCAAGATTTTCTTTTAGACTTGATGACTGAGGATTTACTTTTGCTTCATGTTAAGTGCAAAATTGCAAATCATATGAAGTTCTAAGATATTTTGCATGCTGATATTTTGGTTTTTGTTATGGGTTTTATCCTATTATGGTTTTAATTGATTATTGTTATACTTCCCCTAATGTAGAGCAGAGTAAACTTGTCCTTTAATTTGGTTTTCAGAAACAATTGTGATACTTGTATTCAACCTCTGGTTTAAGACATAGTTCTAAATTGTAATAAATGCTGTGTAAAAAAAAAAAAAAAAGAGGAATGTTATAGACACAACACATGATTGCAGAGCCGGCCCTGAGACAAAGCGGCCAACCCGCTGCATGGGGCCTTATTTTTAGGTCTCATTTTTAGGCTTATTTTCTTTTAATTTTTTTCTAATTTTTATGAAACTTATTATTTTTAGGCCTATTTTCTTCTAATTTCTTCATAATTTCTATGAAACTTATCATTTTTAGGCCTATTTTTTTTTCCAAATTCTTCCCAATTTCTATGAAACTTATCATTGTTAGGCCTATTTTCTCTAATTTCTTCACAATTTCTATGAAACTTATCGTTTTTAGTCCTTATTTTCTTCTAATTTCTTGTTAATTTCTATGAAACTTATCATTTTTAGGTCTATTTTCTTCTAATTTTTTCCTAATTTCTATGAAATTTAGCATAGAGGCCTCATATTTTAAGTCTCTTTGAAAGTTCGCTTGAGGCCTCGGCCAAATTTTGACATCTGAGGGCCGGCCCTGCATGATTGTACAACACAAAACACAATAGAGTTTTAAATGCCTTGTACCATATGCTGTTTGAATTATTCACACTTTACGATGCACCACTTACACACCACATGATACAAATATTTAAAACATTATTGTGCTTTGTGTTATGCAATGTGTTGTGTGTGCGCACCATTACTAAAAAAAAATAAAAAATCATCTTGCTGTTGACTTGCACTTGTGAATGATCTAGTAGATTCTGCGTACTTTCTATTGTACGCCTAGCCGCCTTCACTTTGAGTGTCAATCAGAGTCAAAGAGTGCTTTTGTAGAAATCATTACCATACTCTTTTTGTGGTTGCCATATCCTATTACGAGATTTCTTGGTCATTCTTTTCCTCCTACTGGCTATTGATTCTTTTTTTTTTTTTTTTGGGTAAATTATGTAAACACCCCTCAACTATGACTTGTTATCACTAATACCCTCTATTTTTTTTTATTATTTTTTTTGGTTTTTTGGAACAAACTGACCCCCTCGTGTATTTGAGGGGCCAAACTAACAACAAACAGTGACAAACATAGTCTGAAATTACCTACTTGCCCATCTCTCTGCAAAAATTGCAGCCTTGAAAACTTAGAATCAAAAAGTGAGAGATTGAAGGATTATACAATCCCTCATCACTATCCCGTGTCTTGTACACGAGTTCATCAGAAAGTGTGACAGATAGAAGAAGATTGAAGAAATCGTGAAATTCCGAAAATGGAGGAAGAGAGAGATCACATGAGATTGTAGATGGATCCTACATCTACGAAGCTATGCAAAATGGTCCCCCATGATTCCATGAACTCCACACCAAGTCCACCGTCCACCGTAACCCTCACCGACCATCGTAATCACCACATACCAACCACCACATCCATTCCGGCGAACCTCCTGACCAAATCTCTCTCACTGGCGCGACGCCATCGTACACATATACCCACACCCTCAGTGCCACCCGTCTCTCCATCTCTTGAACCTCCAAATCCTCCAACCCTAACCCTTACCTAGCTTTTGCGATTCCAATTCACAGTGAGCTGCTTGCTGGGGCTTGTTTGGTGGTTTTTCTTGCAGAATTTGGATGAGATTGGGCTGCGATTTTGGTTTTTTTTTCTTTTTCTTTTCTCTTTTTCTATCTTGACCTTGTCAATTTGGGGCTTTTTGGTAATGTGTTGAATCGTTGATCCTCATTGGATTTATCTGTTGTTGGGTTAGGGTGGTGATTTTGTGGGGGCAGTGGTGGTGATTTTGTGATTGGGTGGTTAAGTGGTGGCGATTAGGTGGTCCGATGTCAGCGACTGGTTATGGGTGGTCCAATTTACACACATAGAAACACACACACACACACACATATATATATATATGCATATATATATATATATACATGTATATATATACACACATTTTGATTCAATTTTTATATAATTTCAGTAAGGAGTAGTGTTTGATTTGAGTAGGAATTTGTTGGCTTAAATGGAAGTTAGAAAGTGTTGGTTGAAGAGAAGTTTTACATAGCAGTGTTAGGTAAACTAGTTCATGAAAAGAGGTTGACATGAACAATTGGTGCTGCAAGTTACAAAAATCTTATGCTTGAAACTTGAAAGACAAAATTATGAAAATGATTTCTGAAAGACAAATGTATGTTGAAAGCTTTAGTAGAAGCCATCTGGGAGATAAATCAGATAGATAGTTGCTTCCAGTTTTTAACTTCTTTTTTTTGTCATATTATATGCTTTGTTTTGAATTGATGGGTGGTGTTTAAGTTAGTGTGTCCTCTCCAAGTGAAAATGAGAACTTGTAAAATCAGGGGAGGAGCTACAGGCGATGTTTGATTATAACACATTGTGCACCACATCTATTCATCATATTAGGCTAAGGCAGGATCAGAAAGCGTTTGTAGGCTAGTTGCTTGGTAGGTTATGTGTTTGTAAAATGGTTTAAGGATGAGTAGCAGATTCATACATTTTTGGGTAGGGCTTGTTTGGGGTGATTTTTATCCTTATTCCTTACTTGTTAAGAACTTTGTGGTTTTTATCCTTACCTGTTAAACTTGTGAAGTTTCACATAACTTTATTAATGTGAATTTCACATAACTTTATTAATGTGAATTTCACATAACTTTTTATGTCACAACTTTCACATAACAATTAATTTATATATATATATGGGTAAATTACACTAACCTCCCCTGAGGTTTGACGTAATTACACGGACCTCCCCTCTAGTTTGCAAAATTACACAAACCTCCCTCGAGGTTTGTAATTCGGTAACAAAATGCCCCCTCCACTAACGTTCCGTTAGTTTTTTTTACATTTGCCTCCCCTGAAAATTATAATTAGCCCCCCTATACTATAAAATTGTCATACTAAGCCCCCTTTCTCTTATATTTTTGTTCTAATTATAAAATTCCTCCTCCCTCCTACGTTTTTGGGTTAATTTTTTTAGCATTAATTTATATCTACACAAAATATACACAAAATACATATAAATAGGTCCAAAAATTTTTTTTCCAAGAACAAACCTCTGTCAAGTCCCCCTGTATTAATTTTCTAGATCCGCCCCTGCCCTTATGCTTCAAAAATGGACACTTAAAACCCCTGTGATTGTGGACTAAAATGGAACTGTTATGTTTTCACTCAAAACTGACGAAAATTCTAAAATTGGTTAAAAATATAAACACTTAACCCATTTATGATTTCACTCAAAGAGCGTTAACCCCAAAATTAACATCACAAAATGGGTTAAGTGTTTATATTTTTAACCAATTTTAGAATGTTCGTCAGTTTTGAGTGAAATCATAACAGTTCCATTTTAGTCCACAATCACAGGGGGTTAAGTGTCCACTTTTGAAGCATAAGGGCAGGGGCGGATTTAGAAAATTAATACAGGAGGGTTTGATAGAGGTTTGTTCTTGGAAAAAAAATTTTTGGACCTATTTATATATATTTTGTGTATATTTTGTGTAGATGATATAAATTAATGTTACCAATGACCTGTTGGCCAAGTGGTAAGGAGTTCGTTCTCCTCGCTATAAATTTCACTCAAAGAGCGTTAACCCCAAAATTAACATCACAAAATGGGTTAAGTGTTTATATTTTTAACCAATTTTAGAATTTTCGTCAGTTTTGAGTGAAATCATAACAGTTCCATTTTAGTCCACAATCACAGGGGGTTAAGTGTCCACTTTTGAAGCATAAGGGCAGGGGCGGATCTAGAAAATTAATACAGGGGGACTTGACAGAGGTTTGTTCTCGGAAAAAAAAATTTTGGACTTATTTATATGTATTTTGTGTATATTTTGTGTAGATATAAATTAATGCTAAAAAAATTAACCCAAAAACGTAGGAGGGAGGAGGGATTTTATAATTAAAACAAAAATATAAGAGAAAGGGGGCTTAGTATGACAATTTTATAGTATAGGGGGGCTAATTATAATTTTCAGGGGAGGCAAATGTAAAAAAAACTAACGGAACGTTAGTGGAGGGGGCATTTTGTTACCGAATTACAAACCTCGAGGGAGGTTTGTGTAATTTTGCAAACTAGAGGGGAGGTCCGTGTAATTACGTCAAACCTCAGGGGAGGTTAGTGTAATTTACCCTATATATATATATATATATATATGAAATTTCAGAGTGAATTTCACTAAAAAATTTCTTTTCACTTAAATTTCGCATAACTAGCTATGAGAAATTTCAAATGTTACAATGAATTTCACATTGCTCTTTTTTTTCACAAATTTCACATAACCAGTTACGTGAATTTTCAAACACTAAAGTAAAGTTCATGACTTTTTCTTTTTACAATGGTCTATTATTTCAACACATAGGGGTAGTGGGACCATATTCAATAATGGTGGGACTGTTTCAACTTCCTCCAACAAAAATCCAATGAGCCCATTTCTAGCTATTGGCCAATTGCAACCCTTTTATTATTATTTTTTTTATTATTACTATTTTTTTTTTTTTTTGCGACTGAAACGCCGAAGCTGATTTTCCAAACAATTTTTTTTTTTAACTTTTGGAATTTCATTATCACTTACAAATCCAGAAGTTGTTGCCAAATTGGGCAATAGTTACTAATTAGATTGTTGTTGATGGAGTCAGAATTTTGATTTTAACCTCCGCTAACAAATCTAGTTGGAGATCACTCAATTCAATATGGTACCAATATTTCAATAATTTTGTAGTAAAATTTTGGGTTAATTAGTCTTTGATACTAAATTAGATACTTTTTAAATGAAAGGTCCAACCCGTAATTTAGTTTATTGAAAGCTCCAAAAAAATTTGTTGGACAACAGTAGCCCATTGCAACACGCGCCAGAGACGCATGTCCACATTTTCTACCCTTCCCCATTCAAAACTATGGCTCGTGTAGACGTGTCTTCCTCATTCAAAACTATGACACATGTACATGTGTCTTCCTCATTCAAAACTATGCCTCTAGATGCCGCATCACGTGAACATACTTTTAACTAATTTAGTAAAAGTTTGCCAAACTTTTGAAAAGTAAAAACTTGTAATATACAAATAATTTTTTTTCATAAAATTTTAGAATTTTAAAATAGCTCGACGAGATCTATCAAATGAATACCATTGTTAATATAAATTTATAAATAAAAAAAGTCTGTGAAATTTCAGATAATTAAGCCAGCAAAATTTCACATACTTCTTCTATCCCATAAAAAGAGTCCCTTTTCACGATTCCAGAAAAAGTTATGTGAAATTTTAAACTACTTTTTTATGTGAAATTTCACACAACTATTTATGTGAAATTTCGCACGAATTTTTTATGTCTAGAATAAAGTTATGTGAAATTTCAAACAACTTTTTTATGTGAAATTTCACACAACTATTTATGTGAAATTTTGCACAACTATTTTACAAAAAATTTGTGACAGGACAAAAGTTATGTGATATTTCACATAACTAGCTATGAGAAATTTCACACACTTAGCTATGTGATATTTGAGACAGGGAAAAAAATAATAATAAAAAAAAAAGTCATGTGAAATTTCGCACAACTATTTTCAGTGTGAAATTTCATTCCAGAAAAATAAGAGAATATTATAATGTGTTTCACACAACTATTTTCAGTGTGAAATTTCATTCCAGATCTTTTTGAATTAAAATTGCACATACCTTTTAGGTGTGAAATTTCACACACTTCCAGATCTTTTTGAATTAAAATTTCACATACCTTTTTGGTGTGAAATTTCACACACTATTTAATGTGTTTAGCTTTGAGTCAAATTTTGAGAAAAAAAAGTTATGTAAAATTTCACATTGAAAAAGTATGTGAAATTTCATAATTCAACAAGTACTACAAAATTCAGAGAAAAAAAGTGTTGGTGAAATTTTACATTAGATTCTAACCTAACCCACAACTTTTTTTCACCGAACAAGTGACCACCCAAACTAAGCATAAGGGATTCACTTGAATCATTCTTCACTCGCCACGTCAGTCTTCCTAATGGTGTTCCCAAGGCATAAGAGTGTTCACTTGACCATAATTGAAAACCCTTTTTCTTCTCTAAATCATTCCGCTGCCCACTTACATCATCATTCTCAATATCTAAGATCTTTTTTTTTCTTTCCCAGCAAAGACCTTCCGCCGCTGTCAGTCTCGCCGCCACTGCAATCACCATTAGATCCCAGCAACTAATTCCTTATCTTAGCCAATTCTAAGCCCTCTTTTTGAAAAGCTTAGGGCTTAGCTCTGTCTCCGTCGTTGACCACTGCGTCGGTCGGTCACTGTCTCCTCTCCTTCGCCGGCCGCCGTCTTGACAGTTGTTGCTTTGTCAGCCATCAACACACTTCTCTCTCTCTCTCTCTCTCTCTCTCTCTCTCTCTCTCTCTCTCATGTTCATCTCTCAGTGTTCGACTCTTCATGAATGTGTCGGCAACGATTATTACTGCGTCAGCGATGGCGATGCCAGAGAGTTCAAACCGTCTGTTGCCATCGCTGTGTTTAATTTTTAGAGAGAGAAAAATAGGACTGAAAATGCGGTATTTTGGTTTTGATATTTGTGAGTCAAATAAGCCAAGGGAGTTGATGTAGTTTAGTTCACCAAGGCTGGAGTTTTTCCCAAAATAAAAAACGGGATTGGTTTTAGACTTAAAAAATTCAATGTAAGGTATTTATCACCAAACTTCTAAATTAAAAATGGGTTACATTTTAAACTCAAATAATCCAATAATAACAAATTTCTACTAAAAAAATATTTTCAAATTAGATTTGTCATAGCATAACCTTTTGAGCATTGGAGAGTAGCTGGTTGTTCAAAAAGTACAATATTTTTTTAAAATTTTTTATTTTTTATGGACATCGAAATGTCATTAAGTTCATTAATAAACCTAGGGATAAAGAGTAATCTATGCTTCCCAAAATTCTTCATCTCAAATGCATATGGCAGTGGGACTACCTTCAATAATGGTGAAATCACTTTAACATCCTCCTATCAATATTTGGTGGGCACACCACATTTATTTGGAAAACATTTGAGATCCAAAATTTGAAAAGTATAGCATTACTCGGGAATAAAAAGCCCAAGAAAAACATGAGGAAGTTGTCAACACAACTACACAAAAACTAAACGAAACAAAACACAAGACACTCTCCATAAACCTCCACTACCCAAAAATCAAGCAAATGTACAAACTAGGGGTGTGTTTTGGATGTGAACGAATTTGAATCGAAAATTTTTGGAAATTTTTTTTTTTCAAAATTTTTGGAATTTTCATGCAAAAAATAACATATCATTGTTTCAAATTTGATTAATAGATTTTTTGGTAAATTGGATCTTTGTACAAAAGTTTTTAAAATTGTAGTAAAACCCACGTTTTGATATAGAATAGGGTAAATTACACAAACCTCCCCTGAGGTTTGCCTTAATTACACGGACCTCCCCTCTTGTTTCAAAAATTACACAAACCTCCCTCGAGGTTTGAATTAGGTAACAAAACGTCCCCTCCCCTTATGGCCCATTAGTTTTTTTTACATTAGCCTCCCCTGAAAATTATAATTAGCCCCCCTAATATTATAAAATTGTCATACTAAGCCCCCTTTCTCTTATATTTTTGTTCTAATTATAAAATCCCTCCTCCCTCCTATGTTTTTGGGTTAATTTTTTTAGCATTCATTTATATCATCTACACAAAATACATATAAATAGGTCCAAAATTTTTTTTCCCCAAACAAACCTCTATCAAGCCCCCCATGTATTAATTTTCTAGATCCGCCCCTGTCCCTATGCTTCAAAAGTGGACACTTAACCCCTGTGATTGTGGACTAAAATGGAATTGTTATGATTTCACTCAAAACTGACAAAAATTCTAAAATTGGTTAAAAATATAAACACTTAACCCATTTTGTGATGTTAATTTTGGGGTTAACGCTCTTTGAGTGAAATCATAACAGTTCTATTTTAGTCTACAATCACAGGGGGTTAAGTGTCCACTTTTGAAGCATAGGGACAGGGGCGGATCTAGAAAATTAATACAGGGGGGCTTGATAGAGGTTTGTTTGGGGGAAAAAAAATTGGTCCTATTTATATATGTTTTGTGTATATTTTGTGTAGATATAAATTAATGCTAAAAAAATTAACCCAAAAACATAGGAGGGAGGAGAGATTTTATAATTAGCACAAAAATATAAGAGAAATGGGGCTTTAGTATGACAATTTTATAATATTAGGGGGGCTAATTGTAATTTTCAGGGGAGGCTAATGTAAAAAAAACTAATGGACCATTAGGAGAGGGGGCGTTTTTTTACCTAATTCAAACCTCGAGGGAGGTCTGTGTAATTTTTGAAACAAGAGGGGAGGTCCGTGTAATTAAGGCAAACCTCAGGGGAGGTTTGTGTAATTTACCCTATAGAATATCATATGTTGTTATATCATTAAAAAAAAGTCAGAATATTTCTGAATATAACGAATATTTTTTCCAAAAATTTATCGAAAAGTAGGCGGAATATTTTCGGATCGAAAATTCCAGAACAATTTTGATTCCAATCCGATTATTTTTTTCAGACTTAAAAATTTCTTTTATGTTGCCAAAATCGGAATTTACGGACCGGAATCGGAATTTCTGTTCCAAATTGTAACTTAATTAACAGCTATCCTAAAATCCCTGCTTGCCGCCTTGAGAAAATTGCTTATTCCGTGCCTGATCTTATACGCTAGTGCAAACATTCTCATTGCCCAAAAATTACTGCTACCAAACATCAAAGCAAATTAACAAACAACTAATGACTAATGAGCACCAATCAAAAAAAAAAAAGACAGAATTCAAGAACACACCCAAAAAAGGACGAAGAAAGCACCAAAACAGTACCCAATAAATAAAGAGGCACAGGCAATCGGCCACAAAAATGGTCTTTATGCCACACAATTTGTCTAAATATTAAACACAGAAAAACACTAAATGCGATCAAATATAATTACCTAACTTTTGTTACCAGAGGGAAGATACATGTGGCCTCTCTTCATCTTCAGCCTTGCCACTCTCACTGCTATGACCACAATTATCCAATCTATAGCCATACCCACTAGCCGAAAATAAGCATATCTCCAACTTTTCTTGAAAACCAAAACTCCTATAACTCCCCACAACCCTGTGGCATACCCACTCATCACAACCATATAAAACCATACCTTCTTCTCAGACTTGTCTCCATCCTCGTCGTTGTCCTCATAAATTGGAGCTTGAGATTGTTCATCATCAGGGCATTTTCTTAGGCAGTGGATCACCGCAAAGTTCACAGTTCCCGATATAAATCGACGGATCATCAAGAGCTTGGAGCTGTCTTCCTTTTGGAATTCTCCCAGATAATTCGTTGTGTGAAAGGTTCAAGCAGCTGCAGCTTAAATAAGTCAAATCTGCTAAGCTAATAATTGGTATCTCCCCAGAAAGATGATTTCTCGAAAAATCAAGAGATTCCAACAATTTCAAGTCCCCGATTTTCTTAGGGATGTGACCCGTCATTGTGATTATGCGATAAATTTAGACCAATCAATGCAGAAAGGTTCATCAATTCTTCTGGAACTTCTCCTACCAGATCATTTATTTGAAAGGTCCATCCATGTTCACTACTAGTCTTAGATTTTGTAGCATACTCGAGTACTATCCCTTTCATAACCTCAGTCAATTTCTCCGTGTGTGTACCATTGCGGATCAATCTCGACATACTCTTCACTTAAAAGGTTGATAGAAAACCATGCCACTAAGATTGCCAAAACAATGAGGGATTTTTTCCGATTAAATTGTTATCAGCAAGGTCTATGATTTGAAGCCGACCGAGTAGGCATAATTGCATAGGAATACTACCATTGAACAAGTTTTTGCCTTAGCCTGAGAAATGTCAGACCCAATAGGTCCTCTCCGATCCATTCGGGTATTTTCCCAGAAAATTCATTTTCACCAACATCCAAAACCAGCAAATTATTGCATTGTCTCAAAGTCATCGGAATCTCTCCACGAAGACTGTTGTTGTTCAAGTGTAGCCAGCTCAGTGAAGAAAGTTGTCCCATAGAGCTTGGAATAACCCCTGATAGCTCGTTGGATGCTAATTTAAGAGTGTGAATGTTGTTGGATTTCTCCCAGCAGTTGGGAATTTCACCAGATAACCCATTTCTGGACAGATCTAAAAAATACAGAGGTTTTATTTTGCACAATGAGTTTGGTATCGAACCATTCATCCGATTGTTACCAAGGTCCAAAATTAGCAAATTCGGAAGCCTATTGCCTATATTTTGTGGTATAGGTCCCGAAATCAAATTATCGGAGAGATATACACGTGTTGCTCCATCTGGAATAATCATCGGTCCACTGATGTCATTGTGGGAGAGATCCAAATTTTCTATAGGCACTCCATGAAGCCATTCGGGCAGAGTTCCTGAAATACTAGCATTGGACATATCCAAATCAAAAATTGTTTTTTGTGTCTGAATCCATCCAGGAAATTGAGTCCCAAATTTGCAAGAACCCACCAAAAAAGTTTCCAGTTGAAAATTAGGCACCCAGTTAGTTCTCATTGTGAATCTCAAGTTGTTCCGTCTTGTATTCAGGTACTTTAACTTCGAGAGGTTAGTAAAGTGAGCTTCAGAGACTTCACTTTCCATGGAATTTGAAGATATATCTAATCTCTCAAGGTTCGATAATTGACCTGTAGATACAGGAATGGTACCGTTTAACTGATTATCGGAAAGATCTAATTCTCTCAATGCTGATAATCTTCCTATAGATGCTGGAACAGACCCGTTGAAAGAGTTGATTGAAAGATCCAATTGTTTGAGATGCTTAAACTTCCCAAGCCAATCTGGTAAACTACCTATGAATCCAAATACTTTTCCGTCAGAAAATATGAAATCAGAACCTCGTAATCTCAATGTCTCTAAATCATATCGAATGCATTTGGATACATTTTTGAAAGGTTTCAAAATCTCTCCCTGGAATTTGTTCTCTAAAAAATCCAAGACATTTAAGTCGCATTGATTCAACAAGATCCGGGATAATCCACCCTCAATGTGGGTAAATTTATTCCAGCTGAGATCGAGATTTAAGAGTCTCTTGAAGTTTCCCAGAAAGAGAGGAATAGATGAGTCAAAGTTATTATATGAAAGATCAAGGACTTCAAGAGAAGTCAAGTTTCGAAGAAGACTTGGAAATTTGCCTTGCAACGAATTAATGCTAAGATCGAGGTAGAGAACATTATAAAACGTCGAATTCACATATGTATGCAATATTTGAGTACTATCAAGTCCACATTCGGACAATTTTATCTCTTGTATAGAGGGAAGCATGTTGAGCACCATCATCAAATTGCCTGCTTGACTAAGAATAACGCGGCTCATGTGAAGGCGTTGCAATGATGAGAGAGAAGATACCCATGTGAGATCATCGACAATCAGTAGTCGTTCATATGTATCGCTAAGACCAAGAACGCGCAATCTAGAAAGGTTACCCAGATGTTGGGGAACCAAACCACAGAAGCGTGCATAGGAGAGATTGAGGTACCTTAGACAGTTAGACCTTTCATGGATCCCAAGAAGTTGGGTATTGGGCTGGATTGAAAATCGTTCCCGCTCAAGTCTAAGTAATTTAAATACTTCAGCTCTTGCAAACAAGAGCTCACTTGAGGGGCCTTTAACTCTTTATCTTGGTCTGGGAAATTGAAGTAGTCCTCTGAAAAGTTTGTGTTTCGAAGATCTAGCTTTTGGACTTGTCCAGTGATTGCATCACAGTGTACTCCTTTCCATTTGCAGCAATCTATTCCGTTCCAAGATGAGAGTCGACTTGAAGGGTCTATTACACTTTTTTTGAACTTAAGAAGAGCTTGTCTCTCTGCTTCAATGCAACCAAAGCTTGTGTTTGTTGCCAAACAAAACCCTGTGGTTTCAATGAAAAACAGAAGAACCAAAAAGATCTTGGCAGTGGACAGTTTCAACATTTTTGAATTCATAAGATGGTACTCAGGCTCAGCTCCTCAAAAATTCCAATAGTTCTATCAGTACTAGCAGGTTTGTTTAAGGGTTCATATGTGCCACTTGTTTGGATAATCAATTCTGGATGTTGAAATTTACGAGCACACGGTAGCTCCGAAGACCAGATGACTCAAAAGTCTAGCCAAGACCAAGACTATTGTGTTATGTCACAGTCTTGAGTCTTTAGTCTATACGTTGGATCAAAGGGCATTATAATATATCCAAGAAAATTGGAGTTGCATTATTGGTATATATAAACGTATAATGTATTGACTAAGGCTGTGTCTCAGACTTGGGTATTGCTTTACTCCATCACCTAAATCAAAACCATAGTCAGATTGGGTTTTTAATTCTTAGCCCATGCCTGTCGCAAAAATGTATAAAAGGTTGCCCAAACTTCTAGTACAATAGCTACTAAAACTAAAGTAAGAGATAGAAACAAGTTGGGTGTGCCTCGACACCACCATAGAATACACTTGCTATACTGCATACTCTTGTATATTGTGTGTGGCATATCACAGAATATGTTCGACACAATCGTTCCAAGAGTTTAACATTACATAAAGAGTCAAACAATATTACATTACACTACAAGGATTTCAGTCTTGAACGATGGACCAAATAAAACAAAAAAAAAATGATCAAAGGAAATGCAAAAGTTTTAAGGAGATCGAGAAGATTATGATGATAATGTTGATGTTCAGAGTGCTCGCACTTCTAACAATGCCAAGGCTCATTTCACTTGGATGTTGCTTGCAATTCAAATTGAATACCATCCAATTCCCTCTTGAATCTATCCTTGGAACTGGCATACACCATTTTCATCCTCACCTTGATGTATCTGGTGACCTATACATACATGCAAGAAAGAAATATATGAATATGTATATGTCAATCCCATAACATTTTCCATGGGAGTCAAAAATTAAGGATTAGCCACTGAAAGTGGATTAATTTAAATGCCAAATTTGTGTCTAGATGGATTGTGTATTACAAACAAGAAATGTAGAAAGAGGGGGACCTTTTTTTTCTTGCGTTTTGCTGTATCATAACAAAAAAATTTACATACCCAAAGACACTGAAGCTCAATGTTGCTATTTTGATTAATGGCGTGCAAGAGCTTCAATAATTAACAATTTTTGACATTCAAAATATCATCACAATAAATTCTTTGGTACTGTATAAAGAGCAGTAATATTGGGTTTGCTCAAGTTTGTCTGGTGTGTGATCTATCCAGAAATGACAATAATGAAACAGTCTTTCTAGTTCATTTCCTATTGTGGGCATGTCACCAGAAAGAAAAGGTGTGGACTAAGTTACAATTGACATTACATATATGTCAAAAAAAAAAAGTTTATTTGGGGGGCTACATCCTACTTAGCCCACATGTGGCTCTGCCCTTAGCCCCAATTACCTAAAAATTAACGTGCGGGGCACTTTTGGAGAGTAGCCTTCTTCGTATTACTCAATTGGGCAATTCTTCGTACTGATTTAATGGAGCCATTGAAATCAACACCAGAAACGGGAAGCATCTTTGAAGCATCTTTATCACTTGGACTTGAGTTCGAACGAATTTGAAGGGATTCAAATTCCAAGCTTCATTGGTTCTCTTGGGAGTTTGAGATATCTTAACCTCTCTAAGGCAGGATTTGGGGGAATGATTCCTCATCAACTTGGAAATCTCTCTATGATGAGTTACCTTAGTCTTGGTGGCAATGGCCTAACTGCTGAGAATCTGCAGTGGCTTTCCAGTCTTTCTTCATCGCAATGCTTGGATATGAGTTGGGTGAACCTTAGCATAGCAAATGATTGGTTACAGGTGACAAACATGCTTCCTTCTTTGGTAGAATTGGACTTATCTTATTGTGATCTTAGCCCAAATATTCCCAAAGAAACTATTATAAATATTTCGTCACTAGCCGTCCTTGATATTTCGAATACTCATAATCTTTACTCTTTGTTACCCTGGTGGCTGTCAAGTCTAAGGTCCCTAGTTTCTCTAAAAGCCATCCTTTGTTCTTCTCTTGATGGTTTCCAAAACATGAATTTTCTGAATTTTCAAAATTTGACAAGTCTTAGATATCTGATGTGAGTGACAATTTTATAAGTGGTAGCTTGCCTAACAGATTGCATCCAATTCCTCAATATTGAAAATAATTACTTGGAAGGTGAAATCTCAAGTGTCATTGGGAACATGAGTTCCCTCATTACGCTTAATTTCACAGATAATCAAGTCATGGGAAAAATACAGTTCGTTAGGAAACCTATGCAACTTGAGATATCTTGATCGAACAGAGAATAGATTTATTGGTGGAGAGTTATCAGAGATTTTCAAAAGGTTCTCTAGATGTAAGTTACATAAACTGGAGGTGCTAAGACTCCCTTCGTCTCAGCTCTCTGGTCAATTACCAGATGAGTTGAGCCCATTCAGAAATCTTGTTGAACTTGATCTTTATAATAATTCAATAGTTGGTCCCATTCCAGAGTACATTAATTAGAAAACTTTTATCCTTGACAATGTTATCTCTTTCTAGAAATCTGTTAAACGGAACTCTTCCTGAAAGTCTTGGACAACTTGCTGGGCTAGAGAGGTTGTACACTTCTTCCAACTCTTTAAATGGTGTTGTCTCATAAATTCACTTCGCCAATCTCAGAAGATTGATGAGGCTAGAATCCGTTGGCAACAAATTGACTCTAAAATTAAGTGATGGATGGGTTCCACCTTTTAAGCTCCAAAATCTGAGTTTGAGGTCCTAGCAATTAGGGTCGCAATTCCCTTTGTGGCTTCAATCACAAAGAAATTTAACTGGTTAGATCTATCCAAAATAGGAATTTCAAATACCATTCCGACATGGTTTCTTGGAATTTCCTCTCAGCTATTTATTTTAAATTTCTCCCACAAGCATATCCACGGGGATGTTCAACCTATAATCAACTCTATAAAATCCCCCTACTTTATGATTGACTTAAGTTCCAACAACTCTAGCAGCCCATTACCACTTTTTCCCAACATTCAATTTTTAGACCTGTCTAATAACCCTTTCTCAGGATCTTTATACCATTCCTTATGTACTCACATGGAGGAACCAAACAACTTGAAATATTTAAATCTTTGCTACAATCTTCTGAGGGGAGAAATTCCAGTTTGCTGGATTAACTGGCGACTTTTGGAGATCATAAAATTAGATAATAACCATCTGACAAGGAGTATTCCAAGCTCCATGGGCTATTTAACTTATCTTCAGTCAGTGCACTTGCGTAACAACCACCTCTCTGGAAAACTACCAATGTCTATGCAAAATTGGACAAAGTTGATTTCTATTGATCTTTCCCAAAATGAGTTCACTGGAAACGTACCAGCATGGATAGCGAAATGATCTTCGAAGTTGGTGATTCTTAACCTTCGTTCCAATAAGTTCTGCGGATATATTCCACATGAACTTTGTCAACTAATTTCTCTTCAAATGTTGAACCTTTCAAATAATAATTTGTCGGGGAAGATTCCAGGGTGCTTCAACAATTTCAGCGCCATGACAAAAAGGTAAAACTCATATGCGAAAATTGACTATAATTACAATACTAATTCACATGTTTATGAAACTGCATTCTCACTGATTAAAGGAAGAGAGGATGCGTATAGCTTAACTCTTAATTTGTTGAGAAGCATGGACCTCTTCAAAAAACAATTTAACCATTGAAGTTCCAATTGAACTAATGAGTCTCTTGGTAATGCAATCATTAAATCTCTCTCACAATCATTTAACAGGAAAGATCCCTGGGGAGATTGGTGATATGAAAGATGTTGAATCTCTTGATTTGTCTATGAACAACCTTTTTGGTGAAATTCCTTCAAGTATGTCAAGCATGACATTCTTGAGTATCTTGAACTTCTCCAGTTGTCCTACAACAATTTAGAAGGAAAAATCCCATTAACCACTCAACTTCAAAGTTTTGATGAATCAAGCTTTGTTGGGAATAACCTTTGTGGACCTCCCCTC
Organism: Hydrangea macrophylla; assembly: GCA_033977485.1. Taxonomy (NCBI): domain Eukaryota; kingdom Viridiplantae; phylum Streptophyta; class Magnoliopsida; order Cornales; family Hydrangeaceae; genus Hydrangea; species Hydrangea macrophylla. Next base: position 28,105,843 of record CM066999.1, read on the forward strand.
ATAAGGATTTGCAGTGAAAATTGTAGTACTATACTACCTAGTGTCGACCATGGAGGTAAGGATAGTGATGGATTTGAGGTGGACTTTTGGTTCTTTGTCATCATGGGACTTGGATTTATAGTTGGTTTTTAAGTTGTGTTTGGTCCTTTATTATTCAACATGTCATGAAGAGTTTCCTTCTTTCGTTTCCTGGATAGCAAGTGAGAAAAAGTTTGTGATTTTATTTTCAAATGTCATTATATGTTTAATAATTAGAGTTGTGCTAGTCTTGTTATTCCCTTGTTTATAATATGTCCGCAGATAATAAGCACTTCTTCTGCGCATGTAGTATTGGCAAAAAAAAATTTGCTATTGATGTATGTTGTTTTATCATTGCTAGTAGTAAGGCTCTCTCTCTCTCTCTCTCTCTCTCTCTCTACACACATACAACTATATGTAATTGTTGGAATTAGGAGTTAATTTCGGTTTTTCTTATTATCTTATTTATGGGTCATGTTGACCGTAGTTATGAGTGTTTATTTCTTTTTATTCTCTTTCCTTTTTCTCATTAATCTTGTAACCTATATAGCCTAGGATGTAAGTAATACAAAAATTAACTTTTCCATAATTCTATTTGGTATCAGAGCCTACACCTAACCCTAACCCTAACCCTAACCCTAACCCTTCCTGCGCCGCCCACCACCCATCACCTCCACACTGTGCAGCCCACCATCCATCACCTCCACACTGCGCCGCCGCCTCCACCACCCTCGCCAAGACCCCCTGTCCCTACCCCACCCTTGCCGAGACCCCCCCAACCCCAACCGCAGCACACAGAGCCTCTCTCGGCTCTGTCGCAGCCTTTGGCTGCCTCTGTTTGCCCTCTTTTGGGCCTGTTCTTCGTGATGAACTAGAGCCTATATGTGCTCTTAGTTGTTTGTTTGGGTGAGCCGAGTGTCCGGCTGCCCCGTTGTTTTCTGCCCGAGTGTCCGGCTGTGTTTACTCTCTTTCTTCCCAGATCTATTTTGTTTATCCTTGCAGTTGTTCCGCACTCAGATCTTTTTTAGCGTACTACTATGGCTAAGGACACTGGTAAGGATGTCGTTACTCCGGTTCCTCGTTCGGATCCTTCATTTTCTCATACTACACTGGCTCAATGTGTTACCAGTGTACTGTTAACTGGGAAGAATTTTCATGCCTGGTCTAATTCTCTTTGTCTCTTCCTTGGAGGCAAACGCAAGATTGGGTGGTTACTTGGCAAGGAACAATCACCGGGAGAATCTGATCCTAAATATGAAGAATGGTACAATGACAATTGCATTATTCTCGGTTGGATGTTTAACTCAATGGAGGAGCGGGTCTGTAACATGTTCATGTACCACCGCAATGTTTTTGACCTATGGACTGCCCCGAATAAAATGTATGCACATGCTCACAGTGATTCCAGTATTTTTAAGCTCTATCAGGAGATTTCACACGCTTCTCAGGCCACTTTGGGACTTTCTGTTACAGATTATTTTGGGTACCTGCAGACTCGGTGGGAGGAGCTCTCTCAGTATGAGCCTATCACCGACTTTCCTAATGATGGTGATGTTGAGACCAAGCACCTTGATCGTCGCCACACCTACCAGTTCTTAATGGGCCTAAAGCCCGAGTTTGAGGCTCTTCGTACCCAGATTCTTAATATTGTCCCCTTACCCTCTTTATTTGAGGCTTTTGCTACCATTGATGGCGATGAGCGACGTCGCCGCATTGTTTCTATATCTCCTGTGATTGGTCCTCCTTCATCTATTCCTGACCAAATGGCTTTTGCTGCTCCTTCGGGCCCCCGTCCCACCGGTTCTCGTTTTTTCTGCCAGCACTGTCTGAAACCTGGCCACACCATTGATCGTTGTTTTGATCTTCATCCTGAATTGACGAAGCAATTTACTAAGGGTCGTCCAACCGCTAGTCGTGGGAGAGGTGCTCCTCGTACTGGTGCTGTGGTTGAAGCCACCTCCCCGTTACCTGATTTTGGACAGCTTCAGTCACAGATTGCCCAGTTATAGTCTCACTTGGGCCTGGGGGCCTCCTCTTCTTCTTCTGGTCCCACTGCTGCTGTTGCCACAGGTAATCCTACTGCTCTTCATGGTAAGTTGTCACACCCGTTCCAGAAATTTATGATTCTGAAAATGCATCATTTGAGATTTTGAAATTATTAATGTTATTAATAATTTGAGTTGAGGTTGACTGTGAGTTAACGGTAAGGTGTCAGTGAGGACACGGGAACATGGTAGTTCATATGGCATGAGCATGAGTAAATGGCATTTATATGATTTAAATGTTATTTGACTTGTATGGTATTTTGTGTATAGTGAATTATACCTGTGTAGTATAATTTCTGGTATTTTCGGTATTGTTTGTTAACATTTTGAGAACTGTGGTGAGAACATGAGTGATACGTTAATTAAAAAGGTAGGTAGTGTAGAGATTCCAAAGAATATAGTTTTCGAACGTTATTTTTTTTTTTTGGACCCAAACGAAACCTAGTCGGAAACTTTTAAAAATTATAGTTTTCACTCATAAAGTCATAAAATGGACGTGTGCGAAGTTTCGGGAGTTAATTAGAAGTTTGAGGAACTCGTGGTGAGGTAAACGCAATTCCCGAAGAGTTTTTCTATAAATAGGTGAGATTTCATTCTCATCCAAAACTCACAAATATCTAGAGAGAGGAGAGAGAAAGGAGATTTGGTTGCCACGAGCTTGCCGGCGACATACGACGACCTTTCATCCGTCAGTTTTTCACCAAATTCAAGATTTGAACTCGTAGAGGTGAGATCTACGTTTTGATACTACTTAGGCCGTGTTTGGCCAATGTTTGTAAAAATCTTAATTTTAGACTTTTGGGAAAAACAGGTATAAACTTGTAGGAATTTCCTCAAATTCAAAATCCGACGATTATTTGACCTCCTAGTCGATCCTTCAAAGTTTGAGGGAAATCGCACGAGGTATGAAGTTCTAACTCGTGAAATATAGAGAAATACATGTTTTATATTTCGACGACGAAATTGAGATCCAAATCCCTTCCAAAATTGCCATGATCCCGCTATCCATAGAAGTGAGAAATCAACCGTCATTTGAAATGATCGCGGCCGTAGAAAGAGAAGATGAAGTGCCTTGGTATGAAGATGTGTGGAAGTTCATTAAAGAAGACGAATACCCCGAAGGAGCCTCAGAAAAGGACAGAAAGGCGATCCGACGATTCGCCGCTCAATTTGTGATTTATGCAGATAAGCTATGGAAGAAATCCTACACCGGGTACAATCTGGAGTGTCTATATGGGAAGGAAGCTAAGAGAATGATGGAGGAAATACATGAGGGAGTGTGTGGGCCCCATATGAGTGGGCACATGTTGGCAAAAAAGATCATCCGACAGGGGTACTATTGGACGACCTTGGACAAAGACTGTTGTGAATATGTTAGAAAGTGTCACAAGTGCCAGATTCATGCAAATCTAATGCACACCCCGCCGTCACAGCTCTATAGCATGACCACCCTGATTATGTCAAAATCAAGTTCTTATTTAACCCTATTAAAAATGTAGCATTTGGAAGTAGGGTGTCGAGTCCACAGGGATTGATACAAGAACAACGTTTGGGAGGTTTAGTAACTAATTATAATGCTCAAAAGAAATAAATAAGAAAAGATGATGAAAGAGAATAAAAATGACATTGCGTCTTGCGGCTTTTTGTTTGGTTTTTGGAGGATAAAAGGTAAATAAATACTAATCTAAAAAGCAATAGGTTGGGATCATTCCCCCCATCTTGGGTCACAACAAGATGAAATGGACTAAAGTTTCAAGCACATTCTAAGGTAACATCTCATTGTGGCATATTATCAAACACTTGGAATGCACCTATGTGTTAGATGAAATGAGCTTTAAGATTTCCATAGAAACGGATTTGAAGCTAACGGTTGACTATCAAGGATGCATGACATACAAGATGAAGCCTATATGGCTTCTAATCCGAATGATTTGTCCCCCCTACACTAACTAATCTACTTGGTGGACAAACCACCTATGAAGCCTTCAAAAGGTAGTATTTAAAACCCAAGAGTTTGAACAATCAAAGATGCTTGACATCTATGATGAAGACTCCAAGTTTTAAATCCCCCACACAACATTTATCAAGCACATGGAGTGCAAAACACAAGGTTACATAATATTCTATATGAAATACATAGGGTAGGATTCAAAGTCTAAGTTTTAACAATCATAGTTGCAATACAAATAAGATGAATCCCTTAGTTTTGAATCCTACACAAATGAACCCTAGAAATTCTACAACATTAAATCCAAGAGTTCATGATCCACAACCTAAGTAAACCTAACTAATTAATGGAAAACATAGCAATATCATCAAAGGAAAAGAGATAGAAAATATACCTAGCCATTAACATTTCAATCCAAGCTTCAAGTTTATACAAATGGAGAAGAAATAGAAGGGAACCCAAGTGGGTTCCCAAAAATGAGAGAAGAAGAAGAAGAATGTTGGGAGAAAAACAAGAGAGATGAGAATGAATATGAATGTCTAACAAAACAACATCTCTTTCTATTTATACACAAAACACAAGAATGGCAAACTTGTAATTAAAAAGAGGAAAAACTGATGCCGCGGATCGATCCCTTCTTTGGGGCAGATCGATCCGCCTTTCATCTGGGCAGTTACTATCTTCTCGGGAAGCCGCGGATCGATCCCTTCACAACTTGCGGATCGATTCATTTACGGATCCTTATCGCAGAATGTCCCTCCAAAATCGCGGATCGATCCGCTCAAAGGGCCGGATCGATCCGCTCTTTTTGATTCTGGTGATGACATTTTTTAAAACACGCGGATCGATCCGCTTAGAAGGCCGGATCGATCCGCCTTTTCTGGGATGGATTTCCTCCTCTTCTTACAAGATAAGAACCAACAGGGTTGTAGGAAAAACAGGTTTAAAATTAAATCTAAACGCGCAGCGGAAAACAAAGTTCAAAACTTTGTTTTGGTAGCCTTGGATCTACTACTTATTAACTCTATAGATGCGCATAACAAGATGGAGAAGATTCTATACCTTAGGTCTTGAACCCAATTCTGATTTTTGTCCTTCTCCTTGTGTGTGCAGCAGCAACCTCTAGGAAATCTTCACCCTTATGTCTCCTCGAATGCTCCCAGAGTGGCTAGGGTTGGTGGGAACCCTAATAGTGAGAATAGGGAAGGTTTGGGAACTCTAAACAGGTTCTGCAGCAACTGGTACGTCAAAACGACGAACTTCTAATTTCTGGACGTAGCTGCCCTATTTATAGATTCCCAGAACCGACCTAACTTTCGATCGATCGAAGTGACTTCGATCGATCGAACTGTCGATCGATCGAACCTCGTTCGATCGATCGAACCTGTCTAGACTTCAATCGATCGAAACAACTTCGATCGATCGAACCAGTCTTGACAGCATTCTCATTTGCCTTTCCAAGCATTCTGGCGGAGCTAAGAGTGGGACCTCCTAGGTTCTTAATTACTGGCTCCGATTAATTATTATTCCATCTAGTCAGTACTCTTGACTAAGGAATCAATAATTAATCAATTATCATTAATGCCACTATAAAATGATAATTGCACTCCAGTGCATAAGAACATAATCACACATACATAAGTGATTGCTAGACTTGTATAATATGATACGCATGTCCCTCTACCAGGCAGTATTCGTATCTATCATTGGGATGTATGTCTTAAGATACTGTCGACCCAATAGATAGTACATCTTATATTCCTCAAGTATCATTCACTACTCTTGGATTACTAAACATGTCAACAACAACACTTTATTGACAAGGCTGGCCAGCTCTCAGTAATCACTCCTAGTGACATTCTCGAGGGAATACTTACTCTTCGTTTGATTGAAGAGGGTAGAATTCCATCTTGACAATATATGTTCCCAACGTTGCATACTTGATTTACCCAAGATACCCAGGTGTTGATCTTGCAAGACCTCACTGATTGGTAAGTCAAAGCAACCAAGCATACAATTTGCGTCCATAACTGTCTCAGGATTAAGGACATGTATCCCTATACAAGTTTTGAGTTCCTATTGACGGTGACAGCGTTTAGGTGTCAATAGGTTTAACTCAGGTCCGTCAATGCACCGAGTGCACTAGCATATTAACCAAGAGTCAAAGACTCTTATGAATGAGATTCATCATTCTACCCCGTAGACGTTAATCATGCTACAGTGTATACCTGATAAGTTATCCAGACTTATCATCCACTGTGACTTATTTGAAACAACAAGGATTTGTGATTCATATCTCACATGTGTAATCACATACACAAATGAACCACATACAATGTTGTTTAAGGATTCCAGTCTAATATTCATCTCATGAACTAACATGCATAAATGCATTATGATATTCCATTGTCCAACTAACTGGTTTGAGGGCATATTCCCAACAAACTCCCACTTGCACTCATAACCATATAGCGTTAGTACTAACACTAGCATAGTCTCTGTGACTTGTCAAAATCCTTAACCCGTAAGGTTTTGCATAGGGACTGATGATCATCGACTGAAACAATCCATAGTAAAACATCTTCATGTTATACTATATCCCTAGACAAAAGACGTCACATGACATGTATCCAGTAAAGCTAATTTGAACATTGTCCAAAACACCATCACCCTGCATATATCCGCTAGTTCTTTCTCAAGCCCTAGAGAATATATACTTTATGATAGTTCAGAAAACTGAACATTCATTTGGACTGATATCTGTGAACAACCTCAACCGTATAACTGATATCCATACCTAACATCACATACAAAGTTTATCAATAGCGAAGGCTTATGATATACCTTTCATGTGATCTCTTTCATCTTGTATCCCAAGATACAAATCTTGAAAGAGCAATAGGTTATGTTCAAAGGTGAAAAACCTTTATCGAAACGTTCCACGTTGAATCTAGCCAGCAACTTTCTGATATAGAAGTTTGAGACAATCTCATTATCTTAACTTTCTGATCTTGAATGAGCAAAAATCATAAGATTATAGCTCGCCTCACCGAGATCATAAATATCAAGTATACTGTAGAAACTTAACCTTAATCATTGATGATACTACTTTAACATATCGCAATGATAAAGATGTCATCAATATATGGAACCATAATCACCACCACACTTCCTTTGCGCAAGGATCCTTTCATCCACTTAAGCTACATCCACACTTTAGATGAATCCAAAGTATTTTGACCAATATGTCAAAACAGATGTCCTTATCTCTGGATGATTGCTTTAGTCCATAGACTTATGCAAATCACATACCAGAGCTTCCTTATCACAAAACTTCAATGCACCAGGGAATTTCAACAATGTTGAGAATTCTCCCACTGCAATGAAGTACCAATGTAGGAATGGATGAAGAGGTAGTAGATTTTAGTTCTAGATGATTTATAGATTGCTTTAAGATATAAATTACTTTACTCTTTTATATTATCTTTCCTTTGCAAAATTTGGTCTCCAACCAACTTTTGTTTTCTCTGGAAACACTACAAAAGTATTATACTTCTAATCTAGATTCAAAAGGCTCATCATTTCTTTACACCAAAGTGCTAGACATCCTTATCCAAAGTTACCATGAGAAAGAAGTCGCATTCTTTTCACAACTTTGGGGATGTCTATCGAAAAGATTTGCTTTTGAATAAGATCCAGTATATACATTGTAGTTCCATCGAGAAAAACAAGGAATAGTAGTAACTCTAAATAACTCATCCCATGACCCAGTCATATCTAAAAGAAGATAGTTCCTTCTACCTGCTACACCATCCCGTGGAGGCGCACTAGGTGTAGACTGTCGAGAAAGAATCTCATTCTTATCTCCTTTGGACAATAAATACATTAGATAGATACTCACCATTTTGATCAAATCAAAAAACAATGATATTCTTTTACCAATTACTCTTCATTCCAAAACTTTTGAATTTCTTCAAAATTGAGGATGAAGATGCAATAAGTAAATGTATATCAGTATCCAAAGTAGTCGAAACTACTTTTCAACTCTAATGTTTATTGCCCTACATACATGAGTATGTCCTAATTCTAATCAGTCCTTGGTCGTGTGATTTTCAAAAGAAAAGTCACCTGATCATATTAGCCTCTAAATAGGATTGACAAACAGGTAGTGGTTTCAACAACCAAAAGAGTTTTAGGATCCAATCCTTTACTCCCCATTTATCCTAATTTAGATTAAATATGATCTAACCTCAAAACCAAAAAGTCATAGAATTAGTTGAGGGTGCTATCCTTTTAGATGGTAAAATACCCATGAGTCATTTAAATACTACATTAGATAATATATGAGAAACAAGAGTAAATTGGTGAGATACTTGCTTGACAAGTTATTTAGATCACATAAAAGAACGCTTTCTTTTAATCAAGAATTTCAGTACCAAAATCAAAAGAATAAATATTATTCATTAATTCAAAACTGAAATCCATCTAATAACTCCAAAGTTTTATTACAATATAAAACTATTAATCTAATAGCAACTCTTGCATCAGATCCCAAAAGGCAATCAAGATCTTCTAATCACTGCACATTCTTATTTTCCAATTCCCTGCAACAATTACAGATATAATTTAGAAAATATAGAATTAGTGCCCATAGTAGTTGAAGTATCAGTTTTTCAACTTACTTCAAAAACTAGTGAAAGGATCGTACCTTGCCTTTTGGCAGTCAAGTATTCCATACAGTTCCTTTTCCAATGCCCTCTCATGCCACAATGGAAACACTTTCCTTTTGGCACGGCACCAGCCTTTCCCTTTCCAAGTCTTGCCTTCTTCCCAACAGTTGGCTTAGGCTCACCTATCCTTGAGTCTTGCTTCTCCTTCTCTGAACTTATGCTCTTAGGCTTAGTTCCAGAAGATGAAGCCATTCCAATGTTCTGAACATTTGACTCCTCTTTGACTATATCCATCGTTGCCTCAAGAGAGCTCATCAACTCACTTGTTGAAAAAACTGTTTTACTCATTTTAAAAACCTTTTTAAATTGAGTGAATGATGAAGGCAACGAATGCAAGATTATGTCAACTTGAGTCTCACCATCAATGTCGGAACCAAGAACTTCCATTACTTTGAAATAAGTAATCATTTTAAAAACATGCTCTCTTATTGAAGTTCCTTCCAACATTCTGGTGTCCATGACTAACTCCAAGGCTCTAAGCCTTGCAGTACGGCTCAGATCCCCAAACATCTCCTCGAGGTTCAATATTATAGCACGGGCAGTGTTCAAAGGTTGATGTTGCTGCTTCAACACATCAGACAAAGAGTCTAAGATGCTAGAGCGAGCTATACCATCAAATTTTATCCACTGCCAATATTGATCCGCAAGATCAGTTGGGGTGTCATGGTATGGAATAGGTGGACAGGGAATGGTAAGAACGTATTTACATCCATTAGCAGTTAACAATTCATCCAGTTCCAGTTTCCATTCAACGTAGTTATTTCCAATTAGCTTATTCTGGATCATGGTTATAGCAAGTGGGCTAGACATTATGAATCTAAAATACAAATAATGTAACAGAATTACAATATGGAAATCATGAATATGACAATTTATATGATACATTGGAATTCCCTTAACCAACTCATTAATTGTCTTCAGGATGTCAAGCCTATGAAATTAAGTCTCCGTGTGGCGATCATAACCTCATAGCCTGATTGGGAAACCCATCATGAATGTCATGCAACTCTTACAAAACAATTCATGACTCCTGAACTTTTGGTCTCTAAGTTTCTGGATAATGCTCCGTGTGGAATCCCTTACCCATAGCTCAGCTAGTGTTTACCATTAACTAGAATCCAATGACAACCGCCTCAAGTAGTGCCTCAGTGTAGTGGTCACCCTCTAACGCGTCTCATTGATTCTATCCAAAGGAAGTTCATATCTAGTAACCAATGAATAGTCTATCCTCCGTATGGAATGATCACCCATGGCTGGGTGACACAGAATATACTACCCACCTTACAACGAACCGTTTATGGAAGACCGTGGGAGTTATAAAATAAGTCCCTCTCCCACTAGATTTTTATAAGAAGTTCATATCTAGTAATCAATAAGAAATACCCTCCGTATGGAATGATCACCCATGGCTGGGTGACACAGAGTAATTCTCATACTTACAATGAACTAATAGGAATTTTTCAATTTGATCAAAAAATTTCTTCACATTGCCCATAAACATCAAGTGTTTGCTAATGTGTTGGAAAAAAGGTTTTTGAATTTCATTTTAGAAAACCTGTTTTACGTGCATGCAAGTAGTAACAATATATAAAATTCCAATCACAACTAAGCACATAAAACAAAAACTAAAATGAAATAAAAGCATTCAACAATGCCTCTATCTCCCATGACTCTATCTCCATAGAACCTTCTTCTTGGTTTGATTGCCTCCGACTCCATCTTCATGGACAACGGCTTGCTCCTCCATCTTCATGGATTTTCTAATTCTATTACATTGGTCCTATACTTCTCTCGAAGCTTACAATTTATCTAGAAATAGAAATAACAACAATAAAATAAAAGGCTAGGGAAACCGGTGCGACTTTCCTTTTCATAGGATTGAAGTCGCAGCGCCCTTTACATAAGCCTTAAATCCAAACCAACAATTAAATACAAAATTTAAAAGTCTTGGTGCCATGGGAGATAGCGGACTAAGCTTGCTGCAAAAGGGTTAGTCACACGCACAACCACGCATATATATAACAAATATATGTACCATTGGAACCCCTAATTGATTCACACAGTATATAAACTCTTTACATACTGAATTAGAACTTAAAACAACATCACTGCTCTGTCACACTTCGATCGAACGAAAAAGTTAGATCGATTGAACCTTCGATCGATTGAACATAGTTCAATTGATTGAACTTTCAGTTTCACAGAATGTTTTGAAAAACTTACAGCATAAATAAAATTTTAAAGTAAATATTTTTAAAACCTTTAAATCTGTAAACTAAAAACCTGGACAGAAAAGCAGTCTCGATCGATCGAACACCATTCGATCGATCGAACAGAACCAACGTTCGATCGATCGAAACTAGTTAGATCGCTTGAGAACAGATGATGTTCGATCGATCGAGACTACTTCGATCGATCGAACCCACCTTGCATCCAATGCAATCACAGATTTGTATTCTGCTGCATAAACACTGCAGAAACGGATCTGTGACGATGCAGTTTTGAAAACAGTCCTAAAATCAACATGCAAATCAAAACTAGTGTTCCAAAACGCATCTATAGATCCAAATAAGCGAGGCTCTGATACCAATTGTAGGAAAAACAGGTTTAAAATTAAATCTAAACGCGCAGCGGAAAACAAAGTTCAAAACTTTGTTTTGGTAGCCTTGGATCTACTACTTATTAACTCTATAGATGCGCATAACAAGATGGAGAAGATTCTATACCTTAGGTCTTGAACCCAATTCTGATTTTTGTCCTTCTCCTTGTGTGTGCAGCAGCAACCTCTAGAAAATCTTCACCCTTATGTCTCCTCGAATGCTCCCAGAGTGGCTAGGGTTGGTGGGAACCCTAATAGTGAGAATAGGGAAGGTTTGGGAACTCTAAACAGGTTCTGCAGCAACTGGTACGTCAAAACGACGAACTTCTAATTTCTGGACGTAGCTGCCCTATTTATAGATTCCCATAACCGACCTAACTTTCGATCGATCGAAGTGACTTCGATCGATCGAACTGTCGATCGATCGAACCTCGTTCGATCGATCGAACCTGTCTAGACTTCAATCGATCGAAACAACTTCGATCGATCGAACCAGTCTTGACAGCATTCTCATTTGCCTTTCCAAGCATTCTGGCGGAGCTAAGAGTGGGACCTCCTAGGTTCTTAATTACTGGCTCCGATTAATTATTATTCCATCTAGTCAGTACTCTTGACTAAGGAATCAATAATTAATCAATTATCATTAATGCCACTATAAAATGATAATTGCACTCCAGTGCATAAGAACATAATCACACATACATAAGTGATTGCTAGACTTGTATAATATGATACGCATGTCCCTCTACCAGGCAGTATTCGTATCTATCATTGGGATGTATGTCTTAAGATACTGTCGACCCAATAGATAGTACATCTTATATTCCTCAAGTATCATTCACTACTCTTGGATTACTAAACATGTCAACAACAACACTTTATTGACAAGGCTGGCCAGCTCTCAGTAATCACTCCTAGTGACATTCTCGAGGGAATACTTACTCTTCGTTTGATTGAAGAGGGTAGAATTCCATCTTGACAATATATGTTCCCAACGTTGCATACTTGATTTACCCAAGATACCCAGGTGTTGATCTTGCAAGACCTCACTGATTGGTAAGTCAAAGCAACCAAGCATACAATTTGCGTCCATAACTGTCTCAGGATTAAGGACATGTATCCCTATACAAGTTTTGAGTTCCTATTGACGGTGACAGCGTTTAGGTGTCAATAGGTTTAACTCAGGTCCGTCAATGCACCGAGTGCACTAGCATATTAACCAAGAGTCAAAGACTCTTATGAATGAGATTCATCATTCTACCCCGTAGACGTTAATCATGCTACAGTGTATACCTGATAAGTTATCCAGACTTATCATCCACTGTGACTTATTTGAAACAACAAGGATTTGTGATTCATATCTCACATGTGTAATCACATACACAAATGAACCACATACAATGTTGTTTAAGGATTCCAGTCTAATATTCATCTCATGAACTAACATGCATAAATGCATTATGATATTCCATTGTCCAACTAACTGGTTTGAGGGCATATTCCCAACAAGGGTCAGTTCCCACTTTGAATAAGTCGCCAAAACCTACAAGAAAGAGATTTTATTAACAAAAAGTGTACAACAACAAGAACAACAAAAGTACAATTTATCCATTAAATCTCCCAATATAAGTGATAATTTGTGTCCAATAAGAGTAAAATCATGAAGTTAAGAATGCAATATTGGACACGAATCACACCCCTTGGCCGTTTTCCGTATGGGGGATTGATATCATTGGTGAAATAGTTCCGAAGGCTTCCAATGGGCACCGATACATAATCGTGGCAATCGATTACTTTACCAAATGGGTGGAGGCAGCCTCATACGCGACTTTGAAAGCCAAAGACGTGGTGAGTTTCATCGAGAAAAACATAATCTGCAGGTATGGGGTCCCGAATGAGTTCATCTCTGACCATGGCAGTCATTTCCAAGGAGAGGTTATCCCGCTCTTAGAAAAGTATAAGATTACTCGCCATCAGTCATCCCCGTATAGGCCTCAGACGAATGGAGCAGTAGAAGCAGCAAATAAGAATGTTAAAGCAATCTTGAGGAAAACGACGGATACATACAAAGATTGGCATGAAAAGTTGCCATTGGCACTATGGGGGTACCGGACCTCTGTAAGGACTTCTACAGGAGCTACACCTTATTCACTGGTTTACGGTATGGAGGTCGTTCTCCCAGTCGAGGTAGAAATACCCTCTCTTAGGGTTTTGGCAGAGTGTGAGATCACCGAATCTGAATGGATACGAGGAAGATATGAGGAGTTGATGTTGCTCGATGAGAAGAGGCTGGCCGCAATAAACCATACTCAGGGGTACCAGAAAAGGATAGCTCGTGCTTTCAACAAAAAGGTCCGCCCAAGGAAGCTTGCTGAGGGTGACCTAGTCCTCAAAGAACTGAAAGTGCCTGTTTATGACCCCAGAGGAAAATTCAAACCCAACTGGGTCGGGCCGTACATCATTAAGACTCTCCTTTCCGGGGGGCGGCCTATCTCATGGACCTAGATGGAGTTGAATTTAAACAGCCAATCAACCTTGATCGCCTCAAGAAATATTTTGCTTGAAACCTTTCTTTTCAAAGCCTCCTACCTTGATGAACTATGCTTGACCTGATTCCCGCTAGGGGATACGTAGGCAACCTACTTGGTTCGGTCATTGAAAACAAAACCGCCCGAGCAGTGTCTTCCTTCAAGCCTTAAATCGAACTACTGCAGGCCTGATACCCATTCTGAGATAAGTAGGCAGGCTCTCAAAAGCCTTCAGCCCATGAAAACCTAAAAAGAAAAAAAAATCTGTGCTAAACTAGGGGCAAACTGGCGTTTGCCCAGAACCACTTCGAATCCCTAATACCAGGGGTAAACTTCATTTGCTATCCGAAGAACCCAGATATTTACCTGAAACCCATCTCTGGATCTCCTGACTATCAAAATGAGTACTATAAAGAAACAAATGAGAATTCATGATATAGAAAGAGTAAAGCCTCAAGCAAAATACAAAGCAAAGTAAAGAGCCAAGAAAAGACACGGAAGGGAGAATTTTTCATAAAAGATTAATCGAAGGAGTGAACACTTTGATTAAACATGTTATAACTTCCCTAAAAGATAACAACACTTCTTGAAGAGGAAAATAAGGAAAATCACATTCAAAAGCGTAAAAAAGGGTAGGCAGGGTCTGTCAGAAGATTTTGTAAAATGACAAGCTTTTCCCTGTTTTCATTGTGCATGTGTCTGTCAAGCTCGCCTCACAACCAAGGCCTGGATCTCTAGAAGATACTCGGCAATAGGCACAGTCGGAGCAGGAATCCCCGGGCACGGAGCAGCCATCCTGCTGTGCCAAGCCTCGATGAAAGCCTTCACAATAGAAGGACGCAAAATGGACCCCCTGGTAAAATCAACAGTCACAAATTCAGTAGTATCCTGTAAAAGTCCAAATGGCGGACCACCCGATCGGGGATGTAGAAAGTAGTGGCACACAAGCCCGGCAGCCAGATGCCAGGTCGCCCTGGAAGACGTACAGCAATAGAGCGATAAATCCATTGCGGACAGACCCAGCAGATATCACTAGAAGAGAGGCCCTGGAGCCAACCGAGCCATGCATCGGCGGAGTGAAACAAGCTGTGAATTTCCATACGATTGTAAGGAAGTGACCCGCGAAGATGGGAAGGGTGTATAAAGAGGTCCAAACGCTCCATAAGCCAAATCTGCAGAACAAAAGGTGCCCCGACAGATAATATGGCCCCGGTAGCATGAGCATGATCCAGACCTATCAAAGTCTCGCCAAGAACCAACATGACTGCACTCTTCATCTCTCTTAAACCGCAGGCAATGGGTATGAGGATGTCGGAGGACGACTGAAAGATAAAGTAAGAAAGCATAGCAATCGATAGAGCGTTACGCCGTATAACTTGATACCCGCTGTCGTAGGGATCCCCAATGAGAGCATAAACCGAGGAGAGGCGCTCAAAAGTCGACCTTTCTGTCACGAATGAAAGAACCTGCAGCACCACGGGATGTATGGAGAAGAGCCGCCAGGTCCTGAACATACCCGGCTTGCACCGGAGGGACAATCAGATCCGCGGAAGGGTCAGTATAAAGGATGGCACTGAACTCTTCAAACAAAGGACAGATCTCTTGATGACTAAAACGGAAGACGTGGAGCAAAGGATCCCAACATCGGGCAGCGGCTTGAAGCAAACTTTCGTTTAGAATCATTCGTCGGAAGGAGAAAATGTCGTTTAGCCTGAAACACTCGAAGTTGAGCCTATCGATACCAGAGAGGGTATCCATCTACGGGAAAAGGATTTGAGAGCTAATGGGGGCCATTTGAGATAGGGGAGAATGAAAGAAGGTAGTGTTTTTGCAGAGTTTTGAAGAAAAAAGAGGGTATAAATAGAGGCAAATATGCCTGGAGTCAGGGCGGCATTCGGTAAAGTAGAACGACACTCGACGAAGTGCCGCGCGGCAGTCCATGAGTGTCGTTGCGGCATTTGCTGACTGCCGCTGCGGCACTCACCAAGTGCCGCGGAGACTTAACTTAGTGTCGTTCCGGGTTTTTCATTGGCCAAGGTCTGTTTGTAACACTTTCAGCCCACCTGCAAACAGAAAACTAGATAAAGAACAATAAAACGTGCGCATCATGCAGCACGCGCAACAAAGACCAGTACATTCATTCATTCATTCATTTCATTTACTTTCATTTTGCAATAAGAAAAAGAGATCAAAACATTCAAAATTAAAATAAAGACGGGACCAAGCCATGGTCCCAAGTACGGCAGGCAAGAGAAAACGAAAAAGAGTTTTCAGCATGATATAAGGACCAAGCTATGGTCACGCATACGGTGAATGAGCATAATGAAAAGCAGAAAATATAAAAGACATCCAAGTGCCTATCCTACCGGGCATCGTAAAGCCGCCATCAAAATAAAGTTATGTATATATACAATCATATGAATAAAGTATATATCTTCCCAAAACACTCAAAAAGTAAAGAGTAAGAAAAAGCGAGGTCAGCCTCGACCCCGGCCTCGAGCCTGACGGGTCACACGCCTGAGGGGTTCCTCCTCTGACTCTGTCCCGCTGCCTCCACCGCTACCGCCGCCCCTGCCTCTACCTCCGCTACTGCCTCCACCGCTACCGCCGTCTCGTCCCACGCCTCGTCCAGTACCGCCATCTCCAGGAGTGTCACCGAGGGGAATGCCGAACTGCTAGAGCCGCTGCTGAAGCTGCCCCACCTGCTGGGACAGGACTCTGATATCCTCCGTCTGAAATGAGAGACGATAAAACCAGAAAGTGTTGAAAGGAAAAAATGAAATACTAAGAATAAAAGGATAAAATCATACCTGGGCCCTCAACTGAGCCGCGGCAGTCGCCCGAGCTCCTTCAGCCTAAGAACAAGAACCAGGAATAAAGATTAGTAAAAAGGAGAGGCAATCAAAGTCAAAGTCAAAGTGAAAGGCGGAGATAAGTTTCTTACCATCCACTCTCACCCAAGAACCCACTGTCGCACGTTGTGGGCATACATCAAGCCCTCCTCCGCGTAAGCACGCGGGACGACGTCGTAATGCAGAGGAATAATAGGGGCACCCTGTGAGAGCCAGGGGATCGTCGTTAAGAAGGGCTCGCCGAACGAGACAGTCGACATGGTCCAATCCCACTCAGGTAAGGCAGGAGGACGAGTCGCAGCCAGAACAGGCTGCAAACAAAAAATATTAATAAAAAAAGTAAGCAAGTAAAGGGTGAAAGAAAACTCATAAAAGAATGGAGAAATCAGTTGCTCACCCGAGTCACTTCCATCAGAGGGACGTTCGGCATCAGCTTAGCGGCGCGGAACGCTGGGTATCCGGTGGAGGAGTCCACAAAGTCATGAATACCCAAGCCCATCAGAGCAGCCGTAAGCTCACTACCCTGGAGTGTGTCTGTGGCTCTCATAGAGTCAGAAGGAGGGAATGGCACAAAGAATATAGGGGCTACCAGTGACTGCCTAGTCACCCTCTCTCCCAAGTACCACGCCTGGCCCTCTGGCCCATCAAGAAGTCGCCTCGTCGGGTCATATCTAGCCGACTCTCGGATCTCCGCACGAGCATCAGGAAGCACCCTAAGCCATGGCTGCTAGTGAACATGCTGTTCCCTCAGGTTCGTCAGGAAGTTCCTGAACGAAAAAAATCGTGGGCCCCAGTCTTCCGCCCGACTCTATCCTTCGCCCATTTCAGCCCCTGGGGCATGATGAGGGCGTCAGCATCACGTGTCTCAGGGGACATCATGCGGAGATACTCGTGGGACCAAATCTGTCAAAAAAAAAGGGGGGTTAGTCTCACAATTTAAAAATAATTTCCTGAAAGTGTAATATAGAAAAGGGTATACCTCCCACGCTCTCCAATAGCCACTAATGGAAGCCGGCCTGTCCCGGGAAATGTCGCCCATATGTCGGTACAAGATGGCTAACCCTGCACCAGCCCAGTCATACTCATCGATCCGGTCCAGGTGCTCCAAAGACACTACCAGGGAAACAGAGACCCGATCACCCTTGGTGCTCAACAGAGAGCACCCCAGCATGTACATGAGAAAACCCCGGGCCATCTGCTCGTCGGTGAAACCCTGCTGATCCCTAAACGTATCCATGAACCACTTGGCCGTGACCAAGGGCTCCTCCGGAACCACTCCCAACAATGGCTCCACCTGGTCCCACTCCTGATCCGTCAGATACCGCAAACGCTCTCTGCCAAAGGCAATCCCCGTAATCATCGAGAAGTCCAAGGGAGTCATCGTCATCTCCCCGAAGTCGAAGTGGAACGTACTAGTAGTGTCCCACCACCTCTCTGCCAAAGCGTAAATCTGTCGAAGATCGTTGGAGCTCTTCGTCAAAAGTTTGACGAAGTCTCCAAACCCGGCCGCGTCAACCAAAGCTCTCACTGACCCGCTCAGCTGTGTGTACCACTCGTACCCGTGAGCGAGGCTGCCATGCCCCTTTAACACCTTGGGCTGCAACTGCAAGGAAGAATCACAAGTTTTGATATTAGCAATTGGATATAAAATATATGGTAATAATAATAAAAATAAAAAATAATAATAAAAAAAGGGGAAAAGCGAAATAAAAATGAATGAAAGAGAAAGAAATGGAAAATCTAGAAATACTCGTATGAAATTTCACAAGCATGACACTCGTCTGCATTTAAGAGGAAGTGAATAAGAGAAAGCACTCAATGTTCTAGCAAGATTTCGAAAAAAAAAAAAAAGAAGAAAAGAAAGAAAAGAAAAGAAAAGAAAAGAGAAAGAGTAGTTTGTTCACATTTTCGGAATACATGTATAAACTTATGAAGGTTCAGAAGAAATTTGGGTCCAAAAGAAGCATAGTTTTAAAGAGAAGTATGTGATCACAAGAGTTCAAGAATCAATTTTGAATAATAAGAGGGCGTTTGGAACGCTCAATTCACAAGTATAATAAACACAGGGGAATGTCCATGATTTTATTTAAAAAGCATCGCATTCGTAAATCCTAAGAAAAACGGAGAGGACAATTCACGAGCATAAGATTCTTTATTCACAAGAAGTGTTTTAAATTTTGGTTAACACGAACGGCATTCGGAAGTCTTTAAGAAAAGTCGAAGGGGAAATAAGGGAATTGATATAGGTGGAACACCCGAAAGTTCGATAAACATGAGGGAAAATAATAAATTATGATTCGTCGAGCATGATATTCATAAAGTTCATGGGAAGTAAGGTGAAATGCAAACTCTTGAATAAAGTACGCATGAAAAACGCTACAAGCATGGCATTTGCATTTGAAATGAGACATTCAAAGTTATGATTCACTATGCATTCCATTCATAAAGTTACAAAAAGAAGAAAATTAAAAAGAAAAAGGGGAGTGTTTACCTCGCGCTTGAACGCGCGGGCAGATAAGTGCTCGTCCGGGTCCCGGAGCAAAAGTGTGGCATCGGGATGATGAGTGGCCGTATACTTGGCCTTCTTTTTGCGCCCTGAACCACTCGCCATGATTTGTCAAGGAAAAAGGATTAGTGGTTAGATTCACGAATAAATTCAGAAAAACAATAAAATAATGAGAATAATTCAAATTTTGATCAAGTAGAACTAACCTGAGAGCCCCGGTAGATCAATCCAAGCAAAGAAAGAAAGAGAGGAAAATTTTCTCCAGAGAGATTTCGAGTTAAAGATAGTTGAGAGAATGAAATGAAAGGCAATGAACTCGGCGGTTTAAGCCACTGCCGCTCAATCGCGGCACTTGATTTTTCGTGCCCGACAGTCGGTCAACTGCCGAGCGGCACTCGCTGAATGCTGCAACGGCACTCCGTGAATGCCGCGCGGCAGTCATGGACTACCGCGAAAAGTCGCGTGTGCCACGGTTAAGTCGGTTCAAAGACCCTTCATTTTCCTCCCAAGAATTCAAATCAGGTCCTGAAAATTAAACTTAAGTCCCCAAAATTTTCCCTCATTGCACTTTTGGCCCCTGGGGTCATTTTTAGGTTTAAATCGACTACAAATTTCAAAAAATTAGAATGAATTTGAGCCCGCGGGCTCCACATTCTGAAAATTAAGATGAATTTGAACCTGTGGGTTCTAGATTTTGAAAATAAAGATAAAATAAAGCCCGCAGGCTCTAAATTTCAAAAGAACTTAAAAAAAAAAAAAACTAGAGTAGATTTGAGCCGGTGGGCTCCGAAGTTTTGATCACCTCGTTCTGAGAATATAACGAATTTATATTCTCGATTCTCGTAACAAATTTACGTCGATCCTTTGTCTTAAGGATGTAACGAATTTACATTCTCGATTCTCGCAACGAATTTGCGTTAATCCCCGTTTTGAGAATATAACAAATTTATATTCTCGATCCTCGTAACAAATTTACGTCGATCATTTGTCTTGAGAATGTAACGAATTTACATTCTCGATTCTCGCAACGAATTTGCGTTAATCCCCGTTTTGAGAATATAACAAATTTATATTCTCGATCCTCGTAACAAATTTACGTCTATCCTTCATTTTGAGACTATAACGAATTTACATTCTCGGTTCTCGCAACGAACTTGCGTTAACCCCCGTTCTAAGAATATAACGAATTTATATTCTCGATCCTCGAAACAAATTTACGTCGATCCTTTATTTTGAGACTGCAACGAATTTACATTCTCGGTTCTCGCAATGAATTTGCGTAAACCCCAAAATTGAATCAAAAGCATCTTCATGACCCCCCATAACAGATTTTGCATCAGTCAAGAATCAGGCAATCTTCTCTGACTAACACGTCACGTAATGTGCGACATACGTAGAGAAGACATGACAAGCATGATGCTTGCATAACCAGTTCTATACAGGAATTACCATTACATAGCATGCGCATCACGATAGGATAGGTGCATCCATCCGTGTGACTACTTGCGTTTGTGTGTGTTTGAACCCGCGCCCAAACTACGTTTTGGTCTGATTCCTGATGGGATACGTAGGCAGCTCATCATGGAGCGCGACCAATTAGAATTCCTCCGCGCGCTCCCTTCCTTTTGTAACGTATTTTGTTTTTTCCTTTAATCCGACAGTTTGGTCAAAGGCCTGTCTTCACACAGGCTTCGACATTCGCTTGCGGTTCGCGTTGCCCCACAAGCTCCGTCGAAGAGGGGCAAACTGTAGACACCCCAATTTTGACCAAACGTCGAGTTAAGGAGAGTATCACCTCCATATCCAATGATGACAAGGACCGAAAGATTCGAAGTATTCCAAGCTCTTCAGAAAGTTCTCCAAACGCGGTAAAATTTTCACAGAATGAAATACCAGGTATTTAGGAGAATTCAGGTATAAGACATCACTTTTGGAAAAAATCTTCGAAAATAAGTTTCTTCAAGAAAAAGGAGGAAAGAAAAGACCTAAAAATGGGAAGTTCAACAAAAAATGGCACACGGCAGTATTTTGCGGCACTTAGTAAGTGCCGACGGCATTCGGTGAGTACCGAACGGCAGTCACAGAATGGCGGCCCGGCATTTACTGAATGCCGCCGACAATTTCTGACTGCCATTTGCTTTAACAGTCCGTATTTTGTGGTACAATACGTATATGTATGTGGATAAAAACAAAAAATTGATAAAGTAAGGTTGACAAAAATGCGGCAATCAATAATTTGGCGCGACACTTACTGAGAGCCGCGCGGCAGTCATCGAATGCCGCCGCGGCTTTCACAGAGTGCCGCCGTGGCATCCACTGACTGCCGCAAGAGATTTTTGACTGCCGCCCTGTGCAGCAGTCTGTCTATTTTCAGGAAGTACGTATTGTACCACCAAATGAGACATTTACACCTGTGTTTTACTCCGAATTCACTGAAAATACTTGGTAATTTTGTCTATAAAAGAAGGAGGATCTTCTTTGGAACAACACACAAGAGATCATTACCACTACAACAACACATATTAGAGAGAGATAGAGAGTTTTGGAGAACTTGAAGAAGAACTTGGAAGATATTCAAAACATAAAAATTTGAGGATAGTCTTGGAGGTGACCCTCTAATCTTAGTTGTGTTTTCTTTCTTTTTTAGCTTCTAATCCTTAAGTCATTTAGTTTTTCTTGATTAGGTTTTAGAGTTTTGTTAAGTAAACTTGGAAGTCCTTGCTTCCTAGTTCTTTGATCATTCTTTTATTTTTTTGTTGTTTATGTTTTTCTTTTGAGATTCTTGGAGATCTTCAATATCTCTCTTGAAAACTCTTGAGTTTGATGTTTTAAATCTCATGTAAGCTTATACTTCACATGGGAGTCAAAGTTTGATCATCACTTCATTTTATAAGCAAATAGATGGATCCAAGTC
This sequence comes from Hydrangea macrophylla, assembly GCA_033977485.1. Taxonomy (NCBI): domain Eukaryota; kingdom Viridiplantae; phylum Streptophyta; class Magnoliopsida; order Cornales; family Hydrangeaceae; genus Hydrangea; species Hydrangea macrophylla. Next base: position 28,127,983 of record CM066999.1, read on the forward strand.
CATATTTATGATTTGGGTCCTCTAGCTTGATGTTTCATGGAACCCTTTCAATATTCCTTTGAGACTCATGATTCTTAGTTATATCTTCATCTCCAATGACCATCAAATGGTAGGAGAAAGTAGTTTTGAGTCCAAGGCCATCTCTATGGTTTGGATTCATTGTCTTGAGATTTCATGAAGTCTATTCATACTTCATTTGAAATCTACAAATATAAAGATCTTTAGCCTCCAATGACCATCAAATGGTAGGAGAAAATGGTTTAGTTTAAGTCCAACGTCATGGTTTAATAGTTGGGGTTAACAAATAAAAGTTGAACTTGACAATGAAACAGTGGATTCATGAACCGGTTTTGATCAAAGATTTTTAGTTCAAAATCTAACCGTTGGAATCAAGTGAAACCAATGGGAAAGTGTCAATAACACAATGTTTTACCACTGTAATTTTTGTTTTGATGAAATTCCATGCCTAAGATGGTTTGGTCTCATGATTTCAAAACATGCAACTCTCTGTCCGAAATTTCAGAACAGCAAGTCCATTTTGAAATTCATAAATCAGAATTTTAATAGAGTTTCCGGGGTTTCTAATAATTTTTTCTAGGTATCTTAATGTGTTAGGAAGATCCCCTAAAAAGATCTAAGTGTTTCTCATCTTTTTTCTATTTTTAGAAAATCGTACAAGATCTCTGGACAGAGAGTTGCAGATTCCTGAGTGATGTCTAGTGTTTTCCATATTCCTGGAGATCTAACCGTGCAAACCTTGATTTTATTTTTGGGCTATAAACTAGACTCACAGAGGCATATTATATCCAAAAATCATTAAGATCCAACCGTTGGAAGCATGGTTTTTCCATTTTTTAAGATCTGGTCTACTCTCTGTAATTCATAAAAAACTGCTACTGTTTTTGTCTAATCTTATTTGTTTCAACTCAAATGGTCTCCTAATGTCTTGGGACTCAAATCATACTTTGAATAATGATGATTTAGCTTAAATCCAGAGGCTAAGTGACCCAAATTAGTGAATAAATACATGTCTTATCCTTGTTCACATTCATTCATTCATGTACATTAATGCTTATGATTAGAACTAGCTATTTGAATAAAGTTGGACTTCATGCTTGATAGATCTAAGCTAGAGAATCAGGATTAATTGTTTGATATCATATTATTATGTGAAGAATGTGGACTAATCTCTATTTTGTAGCGCATTTGAGGTACAATTTCTCATCTCTTCTCTAGTTTATTTCATTTGTTGATTTTCGACTCCATGCGCGACACCTTAGACTAAGTCTTGCCTTATGTGTTTACATGCATTAGAGACCTTTTCTTAGGTTCATTTTTTATGTATGCATTACATGTTTAAATTTGCAGCTGGTTCCCGGGTAAGTTTCCTAGTTCCCTATTTGCACATCATCATGCTTGCTATTTGAACTATGTGGCTTATGAATGATATTTTGTCGATTAGCAACTTTGCACCCTTTTCAACATGCTTGTGTAATGTATTATTTATATATATGTATTAGTTGAGGGCATGCTTAGATCAATAATTCGATTAAAAAGGATGATGAGTAGAGGCCTATCGCGAGATAGGATGAAAGGGGGTGTTTTAGTCCGCCGGGCTCCTTCCCCTTTCATTCCATAATTCCCGGACCCAGATTGTCTTTGGTTTCGCAAAAGATCAGTTTGCTTTCTAAATGGTTTCTTAATTTTCCTAAAAAATTAAATGGCGACTCATTTGTTTTGAATTTGAAATTTAAAAGAACTTTAAAAGAAAAGTTGTGGGTAAGAAAACTGCGATATCCACATACATATCAAGTTGTTTGGATGAAGAAAGGAACTAGGAGTAAGCTTCTTGCCTTATTAAGTTGTATTATTCTTTGAAGGCTATTTTTTGTATTATTCTCCAACATAAGGTGTTTTGTGACCCTTTTGGATTTTGGTTTCCCAACCCATCATGTTAATGTAGCATGTTCAGGTTAAAAAAAAATTATATTCTGATTCAATAAAGATACAAATCATAAAGTGATAGCTCGTTTGGCGTCAAGTTGAGTATTATGCCCCTCAATTGCATATTTCGAATATTCAACTCTCACCCTTCCTCTTATAATAAAAAAAATGAAGATTAAAAAAGAGAAGCAATGATGTATCAATTCATAACTATATTAGGAAGACTGCATTTGATGACTCGTTGTTCGAGCAGTACCAAGATGAAAATGTTCTCTTGGAAGATGTTCAAAGTGATGCAAGTGCAAATGAAGCAAGAGATTTAGGTGGAATGAGTCAATTAGAACAAGGATTTATGATCAATTTGCGTGAACAAATTGCAAATGCGTTGTTAAGTAGTCAAAGTTGAATATACTTTGGATTTTATTGTTAGTAGAAATATGTTTATTTATTTTTTGCATGCTATCTAAATAAAAATGGTGCGCAATCAAGGATAAAATTGTAATCTCTTAAGATTTCAGTGTTTTCATATTAGTATTATCAAGCAGTCTATTTATATTCAGCACTTAAAACATTATTTGTAATACTGCACATTTAGCAGTACTTAAAATTTAGTACTTAATTTTTAATTCTATCAAACACACCCTTAGTATAAGGGCAACTTAGGATTTTTGTATGAATTATTACAAACAAAGTAAGGGTAAATTAGTAAATTCACTCTTACCACCTAGTTCGTCAACTTACAAAGGAGGTATGTGTAATTTTACAATATAGTAGAGAGGTCATTGTAATTTCGTCAAACCTCATAGGAGGAGGTTCGTGTAATTTATCCTACAAAAATCCGCAAGACCAAACCGGTCAGCCGGCGCCTACGGAAATTAGCGGTTTTGGCCGGTTCTGGGAGGCCATGGACCATGGTCGGTGCTTGGTGCTTGGTGCCTCGTATTTGAAAAAAAGAAAAAAGAAAAAAGAAAAGCTTATCGGTTCGATTCTGTAGCTATATTACAAGACTGCACACCGAAAACCGGCCGATTCACATCATAGTATATATATATATATATATATATGTTCTTGCATTAGTGTGTTTATACTTTACTCACTGTCATTTACTCATTCAGTAAAAATAAAACTCACAGCAAAAAGAAAAACCTTCAGTCATTCCAAACCCTAATCCCTCAAAACGTCATTGCTGCCGCCGCTTCACTCCTTGAATCCTCAGTCCTCAGCAATCATCGCCGGTTGCCGGCACCTCTCATCTCTTCTATCTCACCCCATCGAAACAAAGGTAACTCAAAGGCTATGCTTTTCTCTCACTTTCTCAAATTTTTCTACAATCCCTCAATTATCTAGTTCTCTCTCTTATCTCAAATCCAATAGTCTTTCTTTCTAATTTTGTGTTTGATTTCTGTCTTTTTGTAGCCTATTCTATGTGAAACTTGTGTTCGATTGTTGTGGATTCCATATCTGTAAAACTAGCTTTAACCCTAACCCTTACCCTAATCTATTTATTCTTTTAACAACCTATTGTCTGTATGATTGTTGAGTAATTATATGGGTGTAATTCTATTATGGGTGTGTGATTCTTGTTTGATTCATGTGAAATTTTTCCAGTTTAATTCATAAAGCCCAAAACTTTTTAAAAAAAACTGAAAAGCAGGCTGAAGCACCGACCACCGACCGCAACTAAGGATGGTCGGTTTTGTCCTGTGCACCGAATGCCACAGTCGGCTTCGGTGACGACTTTTTGACCACCGAGCATCTCGGTTTGGCTGACAAAATGGTCATTCACCGACTAATACCGACCGAGTATCACCCCTAGTTCTTGATCTTTGTTACCCAAGAGAGGAGACTAGGGCTTTTGGCTGACAATCAATGGTGTTATTGCTGCAAGTGGTTAGTTTCTTCTTACTTTTACATGGTTGATTACAAATGTGTTTTCTCATATTGTTGAGATAATGAATTCAATTCACGAATTTTTTTAAATTAGGGTTGATATTTCTTTCTGTTTAAAGTTGATTCACTGTGTTTCTCTCAAAATCACGGCTAGGGTTTTGTGCTGTTGCATTAAATTTATCATTTCTAACAACGATGTTGGCATTTTCAAAACTAGTGTTAGGATTTGTCGTTTACATGTGATTAACTGTGTTTCTTTTGAAATGATTGCAAGGGTTTTGTTCTGTTGCATTAGTATTATTATTATTATTATTAAATTTTTTTTTTGTACATTGATGTGCTGTGATTGTACTGAATCCGAATTTTCGAAATTAGGGTTAAGATTTCTTGCTGGTTGCAGGTGATTATACTATACTGTGTTTCTCTCAAAATGACTGCTATGTAAGGGTCCATCTAAATTATACTAAGAAAATGAGAGGAAATTAAGCAAAGAGAAAAGGAACAAATAAGAGAAATATCAATTCATTCATTGGCTATCAAAACAGAGACTGAAAGTCTCATTATATTGGGTGAGAGAGAAGCAATGCTTCTCACATGCTCCTAACTACCCAGCTAAAAATTAGAAAAAGAAAAGAAAATTGAAAGATGAAATATCCAAATCTAAGTCGGTGTTTGGGCACATGGGTGCTATTGTACTGAATCGAACATTCCATCCCGCTCGAAATTCAGCTTGACCTCAAGCTTCAAACGTCTAGAAATTTGTTCTCGAACTCTCAATCCAACAACCGGCAAAATTAGTCTTTGCCTTCCATTCTTGTTCATCAAAAGAGTACATATTAGATCACATCTGTCATTAGACTAAGTAAAGTGTAAAAATCAAACTAGTAGGCCACCCGTTGTTTGTAGCATTTCTTCAGTCATTAGACTCGTGAGGAGAAAATTAGTTTCTGCCCTTATAAGAAGAGCATCATTAATAAAATTCCAAGGAGCCAAATCCTCGTTAAAGCTTGTTTCCAACAAGGCCGAAGCAACCTTAAACCCGTGTTCTGATTTTGCATACCCTTTAATCACCAAGTCCCAAGAAATCTATTTATTCGACTCTGTGGGCACATAATCAATCAACTCATGTACAAATGTTAAAATTCTAAACGTTACATATTATCGATTGCTGATTTAAATGAGAATAAGTCTTGCTTTTATCGTCTTACACTCTTACCGCACACTTGACTGACCTATCCGACATTTCCCCTTCTTCCTTGTAATCTTTCAAAACCCTTATATCCATAAAACCTTCCGAAATTTGTATCAATGATGAACACCCATCTGACTCCAACAAATAAACTTGATTCCTAGTAGCATCAATGACCTCATTTAGCAATTGAATTTTCCTCCAAATGTTTACTTAAATCAAGAACAAGAACATAAGAATTACTCTCTGTCAACCAATGCAAAGATCCGTTCAAAAGGAAAATTTGAGACCCGCATCGTACGTACAAGAAAATCAGTTGGTAAATGCAAATACACATCAATACAAATCTTAAAGTGCATCATTAACTAATCAAATTGCGTTCTTCCCTTAATCAAACCTAATACTGAACAAGCTTTTACATCCAAAGGAAACAAAATCTTACCAGCACTCTCATGATATAAAATCTTGTTCTATTTTGGAGAGGGTTACATATAAAGTCCGCTCCACCCCTTTTCCCAAATTTGTAAATGAAGACTTCCACAAATTGTGGCCAAGTGCTTGTTGTATACTTGCAATCAACCATAGCATGAGCAGTTTCTACCTTTTCACATCTTAATAAGTCATCAAATATCAAATTCCATGGAACTAAATCTCCCTTGGATTCTCAAACAGCTCCCAAGCAAGTTTTGATTTTGAGTACCCTCCAATAAATGTGTTCTAACCATTTAAATTCACCTTTACAGGGTTATAACCAAACATCTCATGTGCCATATTTAGCATCTCGGACTTTACATTCCCATCACAATTTAACCCATTCTCTGCCTTGATCAACTTGTTCTGATTATCCATGGTCCTAATAATATTTGAGTCCTTCGTTCCAAAACCCAACTCTAGATTAGAATTAGAATTACAACTCCACCACTAAAGTCACATGTCAAACCATTCACATTTAGATTAAGCTTCATCCCATTTACACCCAAATTCGATTCGTTAGATTAAAAAATAAACCCAGTTGTAACATCTTTAATCAAAAGAGTAGCCAAATTGCTCGATTTAGAATTACCATCAATCGTTGAATCGCCCATACCAGATTGCTCATCGTCGTCCTCCGAATCGCCGTATAAACCAACAGAATCGCCCCTTTTGGTTTCACCCACCGAATATCCTCCAGTTTGACCCGGCTTGAGTCGAATTCAACATGTCCCAAGGATTTTGTGACATTCATCGAGTGATCTGAAAAAGGGTTGGCGTTTGTAGTAGTTGTGGACTGATACCTTGCAAACGTTCTGTCAAATGCTTCTTCAACCGCTCGTTGAAGTCTTGTCTGATGATCTTCTGCGAAACCTTGGATCAGCGATTTGTAACAATGAGTATGAAACTCAGATTGAGTCTCGTACCCTTGAAGATGATTGGGCAAAGGCTGGTATGGTTCCTTCATGGTGATCGGAAGAGTTCTGGTTGACCGGAATTGATTTCCCCAATCATGGTCATAAGCTGGTGGTTGTCCTCCCATGGTTACCGTTGTGGTGGTCCTGCCATGGTGACCGCAGCATAGCTGTAGTTGTGTGGTGCTCCTCCCATGGTGATCGGAACATAGCCGTAAGGGTTTGGTGGTCTTCCCATAGTGATTGGGGCATGGTTGTAAGGTTGTGGTGGTCTTCCCATGGTGATCGGAGCATGGCTTTGATACCATCTGTAAGGATCTATCTAAATTATACTAAGGAAATGAAAGGAAATAAAGCAAAAAGAAAAGGAACAAATAAGAGAAATATCAATTCATTCATTGGCTATCAAAACAGGGACTGAAAGTGTCATTATATAGGGTGAGAGAGAAGCAAGGCTTCTCACATGCTCCTAACTACCCATCTGAAAATTAGAAAAAGAAAAGAAAATTAAAAGATGAAATAACTGAATCTCAGTCGGTGTTTGGGCACATGGGTGCTTTTGTACTGATCCTAACATTAGGGTTTTGTTTTGTTGCATTAAAATTGTCATATTTTTACGATGGTGTTTTGTGATTTTACTTCTTTGGTTGATTTGTGATTGGAAATTAATGTTTGTTCTGTGTTTCATCGTTGTGGTGATGTGGGCAGATACGACGATAGAGATTTTGGAGATGGTGGATTGTTGATGTCGAAGCTTGGTGGGTTTTGAATCTATCGTCATTTCGGACATTTTAGATAAAAATTCACGTGGTTTACGATATGAGTTCAGATAGAAGCAAAAGCCCTCCAAGAGGCAAGCGATATCGTAGTAGTGAACGATCATCTTACCGTGATGCACCTCACCATAGGGATCGCCGCCCCTACCGGTATGTTCATTTGTCAATTTCTGGAAAATTTGATGATTTGTAATTGTTTACATTTATATTGGTTTATGCTTGAAGAATGTGCTTTCAAAATGCTTTTGTTATTTGTAATTAGGCCAAATTGCATTTTGCACCCTTGAGCTACTCCGAAATGCAGTTTGGTCTCTCATCTTTCAATTGTAGCAATTTGGTCGCTTAACTTTTAGCCCAATTTCGATGCCAACCTTTGGTTTGAAAAAGTTAAGGACACTTGCCACTTGGTGCAATTTCAACCTTACACGTGATGCACATCCCTTTTTTGAATGGAAGGTGAAAGAGGGTTGAATTTGCAATTGGGCTGACAGTTAAGGGATCATATTGCTGCAATTAATAGACGAGGGATCAAACAGCAAATAAGCGTATGGTTCAAGGTGCAAATTTACCTTCTACCCTTGTAAATATATGAGTTTTCGTTTCGTTTCTCTTTGTTGGCTTCTTGGATCCTTTTCTTCCATGATTTTTTCTTCTATAACTTGTTACTTTGTTGGTTTTGGCTAACAAAAATTGCAGTCTACTTTAGTGTTGGCTTGATGAGGAATCTACATATTATGGAAAAGTTTATTTGCTTTGCATTTTTTTGGACTATTGTTATTGCGACCATGTACTTTTCTTGCAGTTACATATCTTCGTTATACTCAAAGCACTAATTTGTGGCTGAGCGGTGTATGTATTAATCCTAAAGAACTGTGGTCTATGTGCACGGACACTTCAATTTGATGCCGTGCCATGCCGGTCAATGTCCTACATTGGACACACCACAGAATGTGTATTGTCATTATTGTTATTATTATTATTATTATGATGATGATGATTATTATTATTATTATTATTGTACAGCAGCCTTGTGCACTGGGCTGCCCTTTTCTATATTATTTTACAGCAGACAGACATATTGCTGAGACAGGAATGGACGCTGCACGTTGGCTCCTTTAAAAATGTTTCTAAAATCTTAGGGTTATACTCTTGATATAGTAAAATGTGAGATGAGTGATATATTTATATATTTAGGAAACGTAAGAGGAAACTTCACACTTCACAGTAAAAGATACATTTTTATTCGCTGTAGCCGTGTTTATGTTTTTAAGATTTGTTGTGTCACCGTGTCTGTACAGTCTCGTATCTGTCTCTCTTGTCCATATTCGTGCTACCTACCTATTAGAGTGGGGTGTCTCCACGTACCTCCTGGGAGGATAAACTATGTTGTTGCCTTGACATTTGATTTATTGATCCTTAAGTTTCTCCATTGAACAAGGGCACCTAAGATTGTCAAATATTTACTCTGTTTGGCGTCTTGATTAATGGTAGACTTGATGATGGTTGAGTTAAACTTTAAACATGCATATAGTGCTGTTATGTTGCTGCCTTGAAATAAACTGCTTAGTTTCTGGCTGCATGGCTAGCAAGCTTTATTACGGCATCGGTTATACCTCGAGGATGCGAGGGTTAACGTCAGTATTCTAAAAATCGCCCCGCCGCCTGGATTTCCTCTTAGGCGTTCGAAAAATCGCCCAACATATTAGGCGGGGGTCTAGGCGGGCTGGGGTGAGATTGTAATTTTGTTAAAATAAGAAGGGAAAAAATTTACTATCACGGTTATGTCTAACATTAGTGTGTATATATATACACACACTTAATGTTTAAGTTAATTATTAATAGATCCCTTATAGTATTTTAAATATTAAAACCTTCTCATAATGTTTACTTATTTCCAAAAAACACCAAAAACCTTTATATACATCTATTATTTGGACCCCAAATCTATAATTATTCTTAAATAACGCCACATAACTGGTATATATATATATATATATATTATATAATTAATTTGATTGGAAAAAAAAATTCCGCCTAGGCCCCTGGGGGGTGGGCCCCCCTCAGCCAACATTGGTTAACGTGCATAATATAATTTATCGTATCGGAGTTGAACTTTTTTTTCGTCACACTACTCCCTACTGTTATTGGTAATAGATTTATAACACACAACTTCTTAAACTTCTGGTTCATCATTTGTAATGTATTTTTTTTGGAGATATGTGCACTTTAATTGTCTTATATTCTTCATTTGTGAAAATGTATCTTCACTAAATTAACTATTGTATACTTAATTTATATAGAAAAGCAGTTATACACTTGTACTTTCTTTTTCCTTTTGATCCTGTAAACAATCATGAATTGTCCCTTTCCTTTAATGAATATATAATTCCATTAATATTCCAGAGTGGTATAATTGTGTCATTGAAAGCAATACCCTTCAGCAATCTAAGCCCATTGATATTCCGCTAAGACCCTTGTTTAGAAATTCCATCCACATTTACATTCCACTAAAACGTGCCGATATGTGAGCATCCATAAATATATGTGCTTTCCTCTTTCTCTCTTTACGAATTCTTAAGCGAAAGGTCCATCCTTGGAGCCAACGAAATCATTTTAGGATCAACCATTTATTACATTCATCTAACTACATTGTATCATATTATCAATTACATTATTTTATTTTATTTTTGAAACAATGTAGTTGTTGAAGAGAGCATTTTTGCTCACCCAAAAAATGGTACACCGATGCTCACCCAAGCATCCCATTGGCCAATGCAGTGGGACCCAGGATTAAACAACACTAAACAACATTTGTTTAATCTTGGGTTCCACTGCATTGGCTAATGGGATGCTTGGGTGAGCATTGGTGTACCATATTTTGGGTGAGCAAAAGTATTTTCGTTGTTGAATGGTTTATAATTATATAAAAAGTAAAAATTTCCAATATTTTATGTAAGTACTCCCGCACCCGCATTGAGGCTTACTAGATTGTGGTTTGTTGTCATTGCTAATGAACATTAATTGCTCATTGCTGCAATTGGAGTAGTGGAAGGTGCATGTTGGACTTCCTCTGCTTGGGATTTTAAACGCTTCGACATGAAACCTGACTGGTCTCAAAGTTTGAAGGTGCTTTATTTTTGCTCCGAAGGCACGACAGTGAGAGACCTAAACATGTGAAATATGGACTGACTCCCCTTCAATCTGTGGATTCGGCTAAACCTCCAACCTTTGAAATTTCAAACTGTGGTTTTGACAACATTGGAAGCTACATGCTAGTTGTTTACATATAGGGTACATATGTTTACGTATAAATGTTGTTGGTAGTGGTGGGAGGGCGGACAGAAGGCAGAGGGAGATCCATCCCACAGAGGACTCAAATTCAGTGAACTAATGTCATTTGTATTCTTGCATTTTCTTTTTTGTATAACTAAGGCAGTTTATTGCAAATTTACTTAGCACGGGAATTAGGTTGAGAAAAGGATGACTATAATAAACCATTAGATGAGTACCATCTTGGCTGTTTAATCATGATATCGTTGTGGTACTTACAGTTTAAAGCATTATTCAGGCGGATTTGTGCATGTTGATTTCTTTCAGTTCCTCAGTTTGCCTTTGATTCTTGGCTTGTACTCATCCACCCTTTTAGAATCCGTTTGACATTGCTCTGGAAATAAGAGATTTCTCCTTCCATAGATTTTCCAGAAACAGTAAATTTCTCCTTTTAAGTTGTTTGTTTAGTTTTAAAGTGGAATCCATTTTTGAAAAAGTTGTGAAATTTTTTAGCAAGCGGGCTCAATCCTCAATAATCCCAAATATGTGATTGTCAGTCCCCAAATGTATGCATTTTTGCTCACCCAAGCATCCCTTTGGGTGAGCATGTGGGACCCACCACTTCTCATAGATAAAATGGGGATAAACAAAAGATGAAAAATGGTGGGTCCATATGCTTACCGAATGGGGTGCTTGGGTGAGCAAAAATGCACTCGTCCCATATATGCCAATCCAAGCGCAATCTTAATGCACAGGAGATACCAAATATGCCAATCCAAGCGCAAAAATGCACTCCTTTTGTTTTTTAATTTGTTAAAACAAAGGTTTCCTATCACATATAACCCTGCTCTTCTTTTTCAGGCAAGATTATCTGTGCAATAAATGCAAACGACCCGGACATTTTGCTAGAGACTGTTCAAATGTGACTGTGTGCAACAACTGCGGACTTCCTGGGTAAGATTAATATCTCAAAAATTACAAGAATTGATGTAGTGCATACTTTACAGAAATGTGCAAGGCATTGTGACAATCTGAACATCAAAATTAAATCAGCCGTTGTGACCTCTCCTGCAGTGAATCAGTGTGATAAATATCTTGAGTTTTTTACTTTTTTTTTTTTTTTTTTTTTTTTTTTTTTTTTTTTCATTTTCAGCCTTCATAAAGACTCTGAAGGGCTGTTTGGGAAGGCCAAGAGTTATTGAAACGGTTCTGTATATTCTAGTGATTGTTAAACATCCTTGTATTTATTGAATATAAGATCATGTCCGATCTAAAATCACTCTTGAAACAGGTTTGTTGTCCAACTAGCATATATTCATAGCAGTTTTCATAAAAACCAGATTGCAAATGAAACGGGGGCTGAACCTGAATCTATTTTATACATTACCAAACAGGTCCTTAGTGTCATTTTGGTAGGAAAACGCTTCCTTCAGATTAGAGAAATGGGGATATCAGAGAAATCGGAAAGAGTGAACATTGCTGGTTCCACAGAAGTATAATGAACCCAGTGTTAATCCTGTGCTGTAGTGATCTGATCTTTCTTACTGTTTCAAATATTGCTCCTTTTTCAGACACATTTCTGCTGAATGCACGTCAACCACCATGTGCTGGAACTGTAAGCAGCCCGGGCACCTCGCTAGTGAATGCAATAACGACCCAGTCTGCCATATGTGTGGCAAAAAGGGTCACCTGGCTCGTGATTGCTTTAACCCGAGTCTACCCTCCCACGATGCCAGACTCTGCAACAACTGCTACAAGCCGGGCCATATGGCCGCCGAGTGCACCAACGACAAGGCCTGCAACAACTGCCGAAAAACCGGTCACCTTGCCCGTGACTGCCCTAACGAACCCATATGTCACAATTGCAATATATCCGGCCACATGGCCCGTGAGTGCCCCAAGTCGAGCCTGCCACCCCAGGAGCTAGTTGGGGACGGCGGCCCTTTCCGTGATATAATATGCCGCAATTGTGGACTTCAGGGCCATATAAGCCGTGATTGTGTATCTATGGTGATATGCAACAACTGTGGTGGGAGGGGACACCAAGCCTTCGAGTGCCCTTCTGGCCGAATGTTTGACCGTGGCCTTCGTAGGTATTGATTGGCTTGTTGCTAGGACTTTATTGATGTGAACCCACTTGATTCAAAATGCATTCTGATTATGGAGGGTCTTGATTAGGAACAAGAGTTATATGGTGCTTTTCCTTCGTTTTCTTCTTGAATTTGAGATGATTGGAGGCTTGTGTGGGCACTTCTTTTTTGTAAGTTTGGAGCAGCAATCTCTATCTTTGTTGGACACAAATTCGGTACATTTCCTTGGGTGTGGTTGGTGTTATTCCTCACAAGAATAGGAGAAACAGTGTAAAATTACAGTTTTGTCCAAACTGTTTTTACTGTTCATGTGAGGGGAACAACACCAAGGAACCATACTGAAGTTTTTTCCATCTTTATTTTGGTTTAGTTCTAACTCATTGGAACAAATGGATCCAGACAGTCTTCCATTATTCTTCTTTTCTTACTGGGTGGTTTTGTGGAGAATAATCCATTTAAGTAAGAATAATGTTCTGGTTCTTAAATTTGAATTCTAAAGATGGTGTCTAAATACCTAAATGGTTGTATCACATGCAAAGACAGTGATCAGTAATATCACATGTCACTGCATATGGTACACAATTGTTGGAAAACGTAAGCATTACCCATTTAGTAGTAATTTTTAATTTCACTGTGGATAAGAATGAAGCAAGGTTGTGAATAATGTTCAAAGTTTCAAACTGTGGGCGGGGGCAGTGGCACAGCCGCACAAGGTGATTCAGCATGTCAAGTCCATTGGGAGGTTGTACTTGAATCATAATGTTCGTAATCTTCAACAAAGTCGAAGAATCTGATATTGTGGTGGAAAAGTAAAAGGGGGGGAATGGAGGAAGGAGAGAGGAATCGCTGGGGAAAGAATTGAATCTTCTCTCCTTTTTGGTTTAAGTCAGAAATGTACAACTCTTAATAAAAAAGGTTTTTTTTTTTTTTTTTTTTTTTTTTTTTTTTTCGGGTTTGGGGTTTCTTTTAATTATAAAATGACACCCCTTGAACTATGAACGTTTTTCACTAATACCTCCTAAATTTTAAAAATAAACAAACTCACTCCCTAAACTATCAATTGTTGACTAAAACCCCTTCTTCTGGTCTGTTCTGTTTAAAAGTTAGGAAACGTTAGTGAAAAATGGTCATAGTTCAGGGGGTGGTGCTGTAATTTATTCTTTTTTATGACATGGGAAGGGGAGGTTCGAACATCACACCAATACCATGGAGGGGACTTAAATGCCAAACTCTTTATCACTTGAGCTATGCCTCACTTGATAACTCTTAAAAGTAAGTTACTATGTACATACTTAATAAGATTTATATCACAATAATAATGTTATGGTTTTTAAATTTTTGTTCCAAATTTGATTTCCAATCACACGGCGAAAATGTGATCACGTTTAGTCCACTACTATTGAATGACACATTACCAAAATCACCACGATATATGACACTTCCAAAAACCATATAGTGTGATACATCAAAAACATCTAGAACGTGGAAAAATTCTATGTACCATACAACAACATATTTTGTCCCAATATGTTGGAATCAAAACCACTAAGGATGTGTGGTAGAGTAAGGCTGAATGGTACAACCATACCACTATGACTGTATTACATTATTATGAGAATATTTCCGCTCACTTAGGCCTCTATTGAGTGACATGTGTCTCATTTCATTCTCATTTTACCCTTATATTATCAACATAATTACTAAAGTAGGACATATGTCACCTAGCTGAGGCCTGAGTAAGTAGGAAATGCGATCATGTATCATAGAATTTTACAACAAATTGTAGCTGACAGGAGTTGCAACTCAAAACGACGTGGCATTTGGCAATGACTTTACAAATTGTACTCTCTCTGTCCCATTTTTTTTTTACTATCTTCGTATATCCAACTTTTTAAAGCAAACTCCACAGTCTCTGATCGGCTCCGACTTATGTCCTCCAAGTTATGATTTCTCATCACCGATCTGATTTCTCTTCCGATGCCGACCATCCCGCTGTCTCCGGCCACGCCTCGGCAGGCGGCTTCATCCTCGCGGTGAGCCGTGACTACATCTTGATGAGAAGGGACCGAGGGTTTCTCTACATAAGTGAAGTGGACATTTGGCTTAAGATTCCGGCTTGGTTCGTGACTCTACTCCGGTGCAAGATCGGCTCGCCGGTGGCTCGACGCGATGTGGTGTTGAGAGCCGCAAAGATTACGGTTGATGTGGCGGCGGAGATGGGCATCATCGACTCGGTGCACGATAGCGTCGAGGAGACTATGAAGGCGGCGGTGTGTAAGAATCTCAGTTATAATGAACTGAAACTCCTATTGATTCACACACACAATTGAATTCATAAGTGAAGAAAGGGAAATTAAGAGAAATAACAGAGGAATTAGGAAGAAGAATTGAAGAAGAAGAATTACAGATGAAGAGAAGTAGAAGAACAAGAGAGAGAGAGAGAAAGTAACAGAATTCTTATTGATAAAAAACACACCACACAAAATCAACTCCACAGAGCCTATAAAGCTCAAAATCGCAGTTAAAAATGAATTAGTTTCTAACTAATTCAGCTAAGCAACTAATCTCAATCTCAACCAATACGACAGCAACACGTGGCAAGACACTAAACTCACAATCCCTCAGTCAATCCTGGTTCATGACAAATACCCTCTCCATAAAATCATCCTTGTCCTCAGAGGATGAAAAATGAAGAGAGTAGAGAAAAGACTTTGACATGTCCCTCCTGGGTCTGGCCCTCTAAACCAAACCATAGTAATTTCCAAGATGAAGGGTCTCTTGATGAGCAATTTCAACATCTTCAATGGTTTCAACCAAGTATATGCAGTCCCATTCAGAAATTTAAAGGCAATTCCTCTATCATTAGGCTTAGAGTGACCCATTTCATTGTCTTCTTTAATGGATTTATTGATGTCTATTTCTTCCTCAAAGTCATTCTTGGCAGAAAACCCATCTAGTGGTATTATTTCTCCTTCTATAATATGCTCACATTGGTAATAATCTTGCAGAAAAGTTGGGGGCAGATCCTTGTCCTTGTCAAGTTCCATTTCTGGATTTGTTTGTATGAATCCAATGACATCAATTTCTGCAAGTGAGTAACTGGCCAGAGACTCATCTTGTGATGCCATTTTATCCTTACATTTTTGCTCAAGTAAGTCATTTCCCCCCCCCCCCCCCCCCCCCCCCTCCCCAGAATTTGAGGAGAAATCCTCATCATTTTGGAGAAGACTTGAACCTATTTTATGGGTTCTTTTGAAGTTCCTAAGGTAACTTTCTTGCAGCTCGGAAATGGCCTTTGCATGTGGCAAGGTCTGGGGCTCGTACATTTGCACCAAGGACTTGATTTCTTCCTTTAATCCACTGATGAATGCCAAGACAAAATACCCTTCTGAAGAACCCCAATTCCTTGCTAAAGCCTCTGACTTCCAAACTTCAAAATTGGTTATGTATTCTTGCACAGAACCTTCCCCTTGTTGAACAATTCCAGAAATTTGAAATGGTGGGTGGTGTTCATTTCGATTACCTCTATACCATGGGGTAGCAAACCCATTTCCATCATCTACATTTCTTGTCATCAAAGGGTTGAATCTTTCAGCCCTAATTGCAGAATTACTTCCAATCATCACTTCAGGAGTAGGCCCTAACCCATTATGCTCCATCCCTGTTTTTGGTGCCTTGCGATTGAGATTGTTCATTAAGATTTCAAACTTTGCATCAATTTGTGCTTCAAGACTGGCAAATTTAGAGTCAAATCTTGATTCTAATCCGGAAATTTTGGTGTACACATCTGCCATCTAAGTTTGAAGAGCATTTATGTCAATTTGACGCTGCTGTGTAAATTGCCACTGTTGTTCTCTGCGGATTTCTATCAATGGGGTTTCCATGGTAACAAGAATAGTTGAATCTTGATGATCGAATTGAGAAGGAAATGAAATCAAATTGAGAAGGAAATGAAGGTTTAGAGACGAAGATTTGTAAGACCCAGCAATGAATTGCTAAATTCTCACAGAAATGAACCGAGATTTAACAACAATTGTAGAGGAAAAGAAGAAAAACAGAGTAATTAGAAATAAAGGAAAGAACAAGAACAGATTTTAGAGAAAGAAAATGAAACAATTTCAGATAGAAGAAGGAACGAGATTGATGTACCCACTTGCCCAGAAAAATGCTTTGATACCACTTGTAAGAATCTCAGTTATAATGAACTGAAACTCCTATTGATTCACACACACAATTGAATTCATAAGTGAAGAAAGGGAAATTAAGAGAAATAACAGAGGAATTAGGAAGAAGAATTGAAAAAGAAGAAGAAGAATTACAGATGAAGAGAAGTAGAAGAACAAGAGAGAGAGAGAAAGTAACAGAATTCTTATTGATCAAAAACACACCACACAAAATCAACTCCACAGAGCTTATAAAGCTCAAAATCGCAGTTAAAAATGAATTAGTTTCTAACTAATTCAGCTAAGCAACTAATCTCAATCTCAGCCAATACGAGAGCAACACGTGGCAAGACACTAAACTCACAATCCCTCAGTCAATCCTGGTTCATGACACGGTGAGATTGGGGGAGGAGTTGGTTGGGAGGAAATGGGATGGACACATGTACGCTCAGAATAGGATGGTGGTTCTTGGTGATGTGTTGGGCACCCTTGGATCTAATGAGACTGTGGAAGATATGAGTCTCGTGAGTGGGGTCGTCTCACGACTCTAATGACTGAAGAGGAAACTATATATATACACATATATATTCCTATGTATATAGAGAATTGCTATATATATATTGTTAATTTTGTAATGTACACCACTCAATTTTATAAAAGTAAGAATTTTTTGTAAATAAAATAATTAGATTAAAATAATTTTGAGTATACATAGTAAATATACGGATATACATAGTAATTTCCTATACATATACATGGTCAAATTGTAACAACTTGAAAATTCATAAACATTTAATTGCAATGTCATATTTAAATTCAATTTGTATTATTACTTTCATTTTAATTTCAATTCTCACATGTTAATTCTTAATTCTTGACTTAATTATTATTGAAATTATTGTTGGGGCCAAACTGCAATTCCTGTAAATATTAAGAAATACCTGAGTTGGATTTTAAAACTGTATTTCAAAATGGTGGAAATGTTTTCTTTTAATTCAAACTGTATTTTTATAAAACCAGAAAATCATATCTTACATTAAAATGAATTTTCTGTATTTTTGTGACGGACACCGCGCCACGAAAATACCAGTTTATGTCCAAAACTGTCCGCGTTGTGCTAAACTTCCACAGATTTTGGAAGTGATGTAAAGCAAAGACATGACATTTGCTTTATTGCTATTTATGGTAAGTAATCATTGGATATGCCTTGTTTGGGTATTGCAATTGTGTATGTGTATATCTTATGCCATAAGCTAAGTTTCCCAAACACTCTTGCTTGACCCCTACTACCTCTAAGGCAACCCCTATGACCCCTCCACAGATTGTATAATCTGTGTATGTGAATATCACATACGTATGTATATCTATGTATATTATGTATATGATTAATTAGGAAAACAAAACATTTTGTTGAGTAAACTACAATGATCTTGGCGCCCAAGTTTTGTACTCTCTACATATATGCATCACATTCACACTTCACAATCTGCACTTTGATAAAAACACTGAGAGTTTAGAGAGATACACAGAGAGTTCTTCAAATATTTTAGAGAGAGAACTTCAATCCACCATAGCCAAGCTCAAGTGGATTTCTTAATTTGGTCTTTCTTTCTCAACAATTCCTTCTACTCTTAATCATAGTGAGTATCTAGAACTCACCTAGAATGTAATTCTTATTATATTTACTGTTTTATATAGCTTAAATTGTGTTCACCATTGTTAATTTTCGTTTGAAATTCCAAAGCTTGAAATCATGATTTTCTAAACTTAACCAAAATCTGTTTTTATAGATAATAATGAAAGATTATGGTATATATAGACTATGCCTAAAGTATTGAAACTTAATTTGTTCATATGAAAAAGTATATATAAGAACCTAAGTTTTTTTAACTTTTAGTTTTTCATTTAATTCTAGAGTTATAGTTGAATTCATGAAAAATTGATCATGAATTCATAATCCTTGTGAAAAACCGAAGAGATCCATATATTATATGTCATATATGCTTCGGGTTTGCAAAATGGGTCAAAATGGACCCTTAAACTGAAAACAGGGGAAAACCAGCGAGGAAGACGAAGCCTCTGCTTCATCTCGCGCGCGCGATCACGCGAGCTAGGGTCACGCGAGCGGCCCCTCGCACGAGCGACCCGCGCGCGCGAGGTTTGTATTCCCAGGCAGACAGAAAAATTTTATCAAGGAAAATGGAATTTAGGCATATCGCACGAGCGACCCCTCGCGCGAGCGACCCCTCGCGCGAGCGACCCACGCGCACGAGGTTTGTATTCCCAGGCAGACAGAAAAGTTTTATAAAGGAAAATGTAATTTAGGCATATCGCGCGAGCTACCCCTCGCGCGAGCGGCCCGCGCGTGCGACTTCTTGCAGTTTCTAGTTCTTGCTTGTTTTGTGTTAAGGAACTGTTTGGGTGGCATTTTATGAACTGTTAAAGCTCTGTTTGGGAACTTTATTAAAGCGAAATCTTAATTGGTTATGTTTGAATGATTAAAACATTGTGTTATGACTTATCAATTTCCGTACGCTCGTCGTTTGTATAAATCAGTAAATTGCCTCATGTTTTAAAGTTTCATGACATACATGTGGAGTCAGTTGTACATGCATGGTGAGTGTGAATGTTGGTCAGTATGGAAAAGAGTAATGGTCAATGTGGTATAGTGAGTGCGGTTGAGATTGTGTTGTGGACACTCCCTGGTAAGTGAGTACCAAAGTGTGTTGTGATTGAGATTGCGGCGAGGGTGTCTCTGAAATGCGACGGTGGCAAAACTGGACACTCCCTGACGACCATGGTAGCGTCAAAGTGTGTGAAGTCGAACTTGGACATTCCCTGGCACCCATGGTAGTGCTAAAGTGTGGCCTACGGACACTCCCTGATACCCGAGTCTGGATACTACGTGAGGGTTCCTCCGGTATTTGCATGGCGGATTAGGTAGTCAAAGTGTGAGGCAATGGACACTCCCTGGTACCCCGGACCAAAGTGTGAGGCAAACTGGACATTCCCTGGCAACCCCTGTGCTAAAGTGTGGCTATCTTAGCGTTTCAAAGATACCGGTGTGTGATGGTGGGTTGTTGGGTTTTGTCGAGAGAAAAGAGTCGGTAAGATGAGATGGTGCATTGTTTTCATACACGGTCACATATATGTGAATTTATCTCTCAAATAACATTGTGGTTGTTTTTCTAAAACGAACTCTTTATCTTAAATATGAACTTGTGGATTTAAATGAGAAATGTAAAGAGGTAAATGAATATGTTTAACATTCAAAGTTATGTTTTTAATACTCACCAGCTTCTTGAAGCTGACGACGTTGATATGTCCTGGACATTCGTGTTCAGGTTTTTCAGGTTATGATCAGGCTGAGCATTACGACTATGCAAATTGAGAAACAACTGCTGGATATAGAATTTACTTTCATATGCTTTAAGTTGAACTGATTTTGTAATAAGGATGACTGTAATAGATATTAAGTTATTGTTTTGATTTAAGGCGGTCTGTGCCTTTAGAGACCCCGTGTTGTAATATGTAATAAGTTAGAAAAATATTTGTAAGCTTGTAGACACCCCAATTTTGACCAACCGTCGAATTTAGGAGAGTGTCGCCTCCGTATCCGATGATAACAAGGACCGGAAGATTCGAAGTATTCCAAGATCTTCAGAAAGTTCTCTAAAACGCGGTAAAATTTCACAGAAAAGAGAAAATACCAGGTATTTAAGAGAATTCAGGTATAAAACACAATTTTCGGAAAAAATCCTCAAGAATCATTTGCTTTGGAAAAAAAGAAAAATCTAAAAGAGGGAATCTTAGCTAAAAACGGCACACGGCGGACTGCCGCGGCACTCACTGAGTGCCGCACGGCAGTCATAGAGTGCCGCGTCGGCATTCACCAAGTGCCGCCAGCAATTTCTGACTGCCGTTCACTTTTAAAGTCTGTATTTTGCAGAGCAATACGTATGCGTATGCGAATAAGAACAAAAAACTGATAAAGTAAGACTGACAAAAACGCGGCAATCCATTAATTGCCGCGGCATTTGATGAATGCCGCGCGGCAGTCGCGTAGTGCCGCGACGGCAGTCATGAACTGCCGCGACGACATTCACGGACTGCCGCGACAGTTTCTGGACTGCCGCGCTGGGCAGCAGTCTGCCTAATTTCAGAAAGTACACATTGCACCACCAAATGAGAGAATTACACCTGTTTTTTGCTCCGAAATTCACCAAAAATACCTGGTAATTTTGCCTATAAAAGAGAAGGGATCTTCCTTGGAAAGGAGAGGAGAAGAAAAAAAAAACAACAAGAGCTACCCACTACATACAACATCCATCACTTCACCAACATTTTTTTTTTTTGGAGAAAAGAGAGTTGAGAGAACTAGAAGAGCTTGGAAGATCTTCAAAGAAAAGAAAACTTTGAGGATAATTTGGAGGTGATCCTCTAACCATAGATTATTCATATACTCTCTTCTTCTTTTGGATCTCTAATCCTAAAACCTCTTGCTATTCTCTTTATTTGTCAAGCAAGCTTAGGAGTCTTTATTTCTAATTTTTCCTTCTTTTTTTGTATGTGTTCTTCTCTTGAGAGTCTTGGAGATCTTCAATATCTCTTTTGATCTCTTGAGTATGATCCTTTGAACCTCATGTAAAGCTTATACTCTACATGAGAGTCAAAATTTGATCATCACTTTGTTTCATATAGGTGGATCCAAGTCCATGCACATGACTTGGATCCTCTAAACTTGGTATCCAATGAAGTCATCTTTTTTTTTTTTTCTCTTGAAACTTAGGAGCATTAGTCATGTCTTTATCTCCCATGACCATCAAATGGTAGGAGTAATAAGTTTGAATTCAAGCTTTGGTCTATAAAGTTGGAGCTCATTGTTTGGAATTTTGAGAAGTTCATTTCATACTTCATCAAAATCCATAAGTATAAAGTGATTTTTAGTCTTCAAGGACCATCAAATGGTAGAAAAAGTAGTTCGGTTTAATCTCAACTTCATGTTTTAATAGTTGAGGTTAACCAACAAAGTTGAACTAGCAAAATAAAAACAGTGAGTTCACGAACTGTTTTTGATCAAAGATTTTTAGTTCGAAATCTAACCGTTGAAATCAAGTGAAACCAACGGGAAAGTGTCAATAACACATCGTTTTACCACTGTAATTTTTGTTTTGATGTAGTTTCATGTTTAGAAAGGTTTGATCATGGGTTTTGTGAGACAACCACAATCTGTCCAGAATTTCAGAATAGTTTCAGAACAGTAAACCGGTTTTAAAATTGATAGATCAGAGCTCTAACCAAGTTTTCATGACCTCTAATAATTTTTTATAAGAACCTTAATGTGTTATGAAGGTTCCCTAAAAAGAATGAAGCAATTCGGATTTGTTTGCTATTTTTAAAAAATCATACAAGATCTCTGGACGGAGAGTTGTAAAATGCTGAGTGATGCCTAGTGTTTTCCACATTCCCGGAGATCTAACCGTTCAAACCTTGATTTTCGTTCTGGGTTAGACACTAGACTCACATAGGCATAACATATCCAAAAATCATTAAGATCCAACCGTTGGAAGTATTTTATTTCGTTTTTTTAAGATCTGGTCTGCTCTCTGTAATTCGTAAAAAACTGCTACTGTTTTTGCCTAATCTTATTTATTTCAACTCAAATGGTTCCCTAATGTCTTGAGATTCAAATCATGTTTTGAATAACGATAATTTAGCTTAAATCCGGAGGTTAAGTGATCCAAATTAGTGAATAAATCCATGTTTCATTCTTGTTCACATTCACTCATCCATGTTCATCTAATGCCCATGATTAGAAATAGGTATTGAATAAAGTTGGATTTCATGTTTGTTAGATCTAAGCTAGGGAATTAGGATTGATTATTTGACATCATATTATTATGTGAAGCATGTGGACTAATCTTTGTTTTGTAGCGCATTTGAGGTACAATTTCTCATCTCCTTTCTAGTTTATTTCATTCCTTGATTTTATTGATTTTTTAACCTCATGCGCGACACCTTAGAATTAGGAGCTTGCCTTATATGTATATATGATTAGAGACTTTTTTCTTAGGATTTTCTTTTGTTTGTATGCATCGCATGTTTAAATATCGCTGCTGGATCCCAGGTAAGTTCTCTTGTTCCTTATTGCATATCATATTGCTTGTTACTTGAAATATGTGATTTATGAATGATATTTTGGCCATTAGCAATTTTACACCCTTTGGACATGTTTTTGTGATGTATACGTATATATGTATTAGTTGAGGGCATGCTTAGATTAATAAATTTGATTAAAAGGATGTTGAGTAGAGGCCTATCGCAAGATAGGATGAGAGAGGGTGTTTTAGTCCGACGGGCTCCTTCCTCTCTCATTCCATAATCCCCGGACCTAGTTAATCTCTGGTTTCTAAAAGACCAGTTTGCTTTTCAAATGGTTTCTTAATTCTCCTTTTAAAAATTAAGTGGCGACTCATTTGTTTTTTGAATTTGATTTTGAAAAGCTGTGGGTAAGAAAAATGCGATATCCACAAAGCTTTGATTGCTCTACTCTGATTATTATATTATTGTTGTTCGACGTTTGGGACGGAATCGATGATCCTTCAAACTATCGTGACCTACGGGTCCATAAAGGAAATTAAACGCTTTCCTTATTTATGCTACGTCGGGGCGTGACACAAATAGTTGTATGGATGAATGACATTTACAATTGTGCAATTGGAGTTTAGAGAAAGTAAAGTTCATGTTCTCTTCATCGCTATTAGACATAATAAATTGGAAAGACGTTCTTCACAAATTGAAAGGTGTTTCAGTATAGAATATATATATATATATATTTAAATAACTAGGGTGAGGCAAAATATATCACCTTTTTTGTTAAATACACCACCTTCACTCACAAAATTTTCATCTTTTAACACTACAGGGTGATGTATTTAGTAGAAAAGCTGGTGTATTTAGTCCCACCCTAAAATTATTCTAAAACTATGGTATTTTTGTTCACCATCTTTTTCACACACGCCTCCACTTGGCAATATATAACACCTGTATTTGTGTTATTGCATTTCATTACATTGTCATGCATGATAATGTGATGTGGCATGTCTTATGACACATGTTTGAGTGAGTTTTGACTTACGAGTCGATTTGGGTATCTGTGGTTGAGAACCCTTTGAGATGAGACTATAGTGGTTGAGTGATTTTGTTGTTGTGACGTCTCTCCGAGTATAGGACGGTCACTGTGGAATACTTTAAATGTTTATATAGAATTAAATGTTTCCCTGTGTATTTCTATATCTGTATTATTTCTGGTTTAGAATTTATATCTGTTGTTATATTTAGTATCATGGTGAGGAAGAATTAACACGCTATTAATTTGGTAGGCTAATTGGCAACTTCGGAAACGTCATGTAAAAATTTGCGTTTTAGCAACCAAACGGAACTTAGTCAGAAACTTTTATAATTTTGAAGTTTCAGTTGTGAAGCTATGAATTAGCTGTGTAGAAAGTTTCAAAAACTGATTAGGAGTTTTGGAAACTCGTGGGGAGATAAATATAATTCCCGAGAGCTTTGCCTATATATAGATAGAGATGATCTTGAGATATTTTCATAAAGTCTTAACCTAAGTTCAAGAAAGAGGCCAAAGGAGATTTTAGTTGCTTCGAGCTTCTCGACGCCAAACGAGGACCTTCTGTCCGTCTGATTTCTTCAAGATTTCATATTTAAACTCCTTGAGGTAAGGGCTTCGTTTTGATACCCACTAGGGCCTGTTTGGCTAAGTTTTTCGAAAAGTTATTTTCTAGAATTTTTCATAAAAGTTGATATTTGAAATTCTGATCGATAGGAACTGTACTAGACGGACTTCTACACGTTCTTTGTACACGGGCTTTCTTTGGATCAAACTTTAAGAGTGTATATCGGAGGTGAGTGATTCAACTTTGTATTATGGAATGATTGCTTGGCGTGTATTCATGTTATGTTTGAATAGCATGTGTTAATTCATAGAGATATATTGTGTAGTTCATATTGGGCGATTATATTGATAAGTAGGCCCAATAGCATGGTGAAAATGCTTTAATTATCGAGAGCATGGTGATATGTATTTGAGCATGTTGAGTTGCTTATTTGGGTCAGAAGGAGCACGTGGTCACTAAGCCATTTTGTGGAGCCAATATAGGCATTATGGTCGCACGATTGAAGAGAAGAATCGTGGGTCTTACCCTTTCGCGTGGACTTATTGGCGAGGAGTCGCGGATTGGGAGTATAGAATGTGCACGTGAGTCTCCCACGACTAGTATGAAATGTAGAGATGTGAATGCGAGCATGTTTATCATTCATGTGCATTTGTTGTTTTATTCACTAAGCGTTAGCTTAAATAAATCGAATATATATGGTTATTCAAATAACCATTTTAGGTGTTAATGCCGGCGAGGAATCGGAGAAGTGAGCACGTGGGTTTTGGAGTTCACTTAGAACGCAACTTGAATGTCGATCTTGTAATTTTGAGACAATAGACTTGTTGTAATAAGAATCGCTATGACTTTTAACTTTGTTTAACTTGGAATCGTAGAACGAGTTCTTAATGTTTTAATAGATTGTAATCACTTGTAATTATGTTTTAATAATTTTTTGACCTAGTGAGGATCACTTTAGAATAAGTTTGGCGTATGCGTTTAATCCTCGTTTGATTTTGAAAAGCTTTTAAACTTAGAAAATGCTGCAGAATAGAGACTGCTGTCATAAAACAGTCGACTGGAAGAGGGCCCAGTCGACTGGACCCCTATTTTCAAAAGGCAAATTTCTTTTAGCTTCAGGACTTCAGTCGACTGGAGTTTCTGCACGAAAAGCCTACATTCTGCATGCATAGTGCCCAGTCGACTAGACGAGACCAGTCGACTGAAAGTTTGAGGCATTAGTCGACTGGACGGGGGGTCAGTCGACTGAAGGTGGCACTTGGGGTTTTTCTTGTTTTCTGTGACTGATGGATCAGTCGACTGGATGCCCGACCTTGACGACTGGATTGCTTACTTTCAAATGTTGTTTTGTTACGCTGCGTGTGTTCTTAAAATCTTTTGAGAACGTTAATGAATTGCTTAGCCTCGGTGGCATGCCACGGGCTTCGATTCTACTATTGTGGGGCCGAGCTGTGACACAATATGTGTCTCATTTTCAATAATTATGTTGATAATACAAAAGTAAAATGGAAATGGAATCATGAATGAGACATATCACCTAGCGGAGGCCTGGGTGACCAAAAATTCTTTCATTTTGCATAGGGTTAATTTCATTTTACTTCATTGTGGTTAGACCTATTCTTTACTTTATGTATCCCCATAGTTTAAAATAGGGGTGTAAGTGGTCGCTTTTTTCGATTTTCCCATGAAAAACAAAAAAACCAATAGTGACGGTCGGTCGAATTTGCTTTAACATACATTTAAAAAACCGATCAATCGATTTTTTGGTCGGTTGGTTTTGATTCGTTTTTGATTTTTTTATTTACACCCCTAGTTCTAAAGTTGACAGTAAATCTACTTAATTGTTATTGAAGTAAAACAGTTAAGTTCCCTCTCATAACTAAAGGATTAGATACATTTTCCAACATATGAATATATGATTAGGTTCTATTTTCACTTTACCTCACATCATTACAAAATTGGTACCATGTGATTGTTACTAAAAGAAATAGAATATTTTTCATTTTAAAGTTAAAAGTTAATATTGTTAAGATTTACACTTAACACAAAATCACAAAAGGGTTAACACAAAATCACAAAAGAATTAAGTGTCAACTTTTGAACCATAAATGAGTAAACTGAAATGAGTCTAAACACACAAGGATAAAATGGATTTAATCCTTTTACCTGTATTAATTAGTATTTTTTTTCCTTTTTTGGACAGAGTTCTATTAAGCAAGGGCGTATGTGGGGCCAGGCTGGCCCCAGCTGCATCCCAGTGCAAATTTTTAGGGAAAATAAATTTATGCTATGTTTTAGCCCACTTTATAGATTCAGCCCAGTAAATTTAGGCAACTCTATAGGCCATATCTCACCCCTTAGTCTAACATACTCCTTAAACATGTGTAAATAGACCCAATTTTTTTTATTTAACTACATCTGGAGTCCAATATTTTTACTAAGCCTAAGTAAACATGTAGTACAAATTGCATTAATAGACACAAAAATTTAGAAAATATATATAAATAGACCCAAAAAAAAACCTCGGGGGCGCTTCCTCCCGAACCCCCATGACCCTATCACTATTTATATTTTCAGTCCACTCCAACCCAACATCCTGTATGCGCCATTGCTATTAAGTTGAATAGAATGACCAAGGAGTTGGGTCCCGAGGTAGGTTCTCGTTGCTCTGCAGGTACTCCTATAGACATTGACTCGGCAACAAGATGATTTGAACTATTTTACCTTGAATGCGAATTTAATGAAAGGGAATCTTACTTGCAAGTTTTGAACATGTAAATAGATAATCATTTTGCCTAGTTGAATGTATAATAAAATTTGATTTCTACCCAAGAGATAGTGAGAGAACAAAGATCGAGTTTTGGATGTTAATTTACAAAAAGGGATCTTTAAATTTATGTTAACATTATTTAAATCCATGTTAGAGTTATTATAGGCATTACGTACAAGAATCTTTTATGTAGAACTTTAAGAAAAACTATCCATTTCAAAATCCGAGGAATCCTGTAGCAGAAATTTTAACCCATCTAAATAATTTTTCAACCAATCGTCTCTTATTTTGCAAAGCAAACAACATAACGGCAATTCGATCCATCAAAATTTTAAGGAAAAAATCCCAAAAACGATAGCCAATTTTCATCCATCAAATATTTGGGAATCCATGCAATACCTAAATTCCACCCATCGAAATTTTCCATGTGCATGATTCCTTGTTCTTTTCGTTTTCCAAACTATTTGCGTTTGATGTCTTGACCATTGGATAATGATCCATCTGTTAGTTTTGAGTTACTAGAAAAGATGGATAAAGAACCAAGAAAATAAATGTAAACTTCAAAGATCAAGCACGTATTGAATACGTTGTTCGAAAATAAAGTTACGTTCCACACTCGGTTGCTAATGGACTACGATGTCTCTTTCTTGAGGATACTACGATCTAATTCAAGTGAGGCAACAAACTCACATGAACTCTGCAAAATTTTATGTATTTAAATTGCACTCTTAAGAGACATGAAAGGAGGATGAAGAATAGATCAAAATCTGGACAAAAAGATAACCAAAAGTTATCTCAACAAACACTATAGATATGTGTGTGTGTGTGTGTGTGTGTGTGTGTGTGTGTGTGTGTGTGTGTGTGTAATGGTGTCTATTTGGGAAGAGACTTCTCTCTTACCAAAGGGATAAGGATGTGTCCCAACACTATTAGATACACATATATACTGTTAGGAAACTGCATTCCCATAATCCCTTGACAGTGCGTATAAGTTGGTACTGCAAAAAATTTCGTGAAATCTATAATAACCCTACAAGGGCGGAACTATGGTTACCTACAAGGGCGGAACTATGGTTACCTTGAACTGCAAAAATGGATTGCTGTAGTAAACGAATCGAGAACACGGGCTTGATAACAGCTCACGATCTTCTACCGTATTCCTCTGCTGTCAGAATATTGAATTGAGGGTGGCCTCTTTCGAAATCTTTTTAGTTTTCTGCTCTCTCTTTTACGGTCTCTTTTCTCTTTTGAGTTATAATATTGTAGATGGAAAAACGCAAACTGAGAAGGGAGCCAAAGCAGCATATATATAGGCTACGATAGGGACCATAAGAAGTCAATAAGGAATAGGCTTCCTTACGGAATTAGAAAACCGTAATTTGAATTGAATCAGATTTCTATTTTCATAAATTATAATTCACACCACTAAAGAATTATAATTGTACTCCTACCCTTATCTCAAAAATATATTTTGAGCTCCATGTTATTAAGTGCTTATTATCTCTCCACGTTAAGATTACAGATATCCATTAATTAAATACAATTGCTGACAATCATATTTAATTAATCTCTTAAAATATCTTGAGATACTCTGCTTAACTTATTGATATGTCGGATACAAAATCTACCTACAGGGTTTGATATAATCAAAACTTATAAGTTTTCTCAAGGGGATATTATCAATCCCAAAATTGAGACATGGATTCCATCATTAATTTATATCCACCACACAATCAATATTGTCACCCAATCCAATGAGATATTGACCCATTTAAGGATCTCACCCTTTTAGGGATCAAAGTGTAAATATCAAATGCACGTGTCTACAAATTAACTTAGGATTTAGAGCATAAGCACTCATAATAGCCATGAGGTATTAATTATCTTATAAGCCAGTATAAATATAATTACCCCAAGTCGGTCCCGTTTAATGCACAAAGTGTACTAGCATAGTGAGGTGAAACTGTATCGTTTCCTGCAGTCAAGACAAACCTACTACAACACCATGTTGCAGTCCTACCGATGGTATGTCCAATTCCATCTAAGACTGTAAACCAAAATCTTACATTCTACAAGACCCGATGGTCTGATCTTCCGTGTGTAAGCCAAACTCTACACACCAAACCACCTACTATGCAGAATGAGAGACACATGCATAATATTAAATAAACAATACAATACAAATATTGCCCACACAGATTCTCATAAAAATAGAATAATTGAATTTATTAAATGAATAATAAATTAACTACATAAAGCATGACTTTTAGTATATATCCCTAACATATACTATATAAACAAGTTTAGATACCATTGGAACTGATCAAAGTTGTTCAAAACGAAAGTTGAAACATGTAAAGTTGTGAATTTTCATCTCCAGGTTCTGTCGACCGGTCGAACAAGGCAGGTCGACCGGTCGAATGCCCCTCTACCACATTTATTCAAAAACCCAATATATACGTTGTTCCGATCAAAAGACCCTCTGACTTAGATTTTAAGCTTTTCGTTCGGGGCCTTTCGCAGAACTTTGAGCTACACCAATGCGATCCTTATGATCCCCTTTAAGGTGCTTAATTATCATTTCAACTCAATCAATCATTCACACCTTGAAACTCCAACAATTCCCCATATGTGAATGACATGGCTATCTAAACTCGACTAAAAAAACATAGAAAACACGAGAGCAATTTATAGATGTCCGATGCATTAGGAGAGTGTCTTTTGGACTTGAACTTTCCCTTAGTGAATACCTACTGAGTTTGCTCGGTGGAGCGGTGTACATTAACGTATTGAACCATCCAAACTTTTAGTGTAAACCAACACTAGATAACACGCACCACATATCTTTATACACGTCAATTCATTCGATTGTGTTCATTTTGAACCTGAACAAGTTCCTAGTTCATGAGAACTTTAGAGAACCAAGTCTTTAAAAGTCTCATAAAAGCGACCCTACTTCAATTCTCACATATGTGATATCAATTTAGAGTACTACCATTTACTCATCAATATCATTAAATATAAAATATAACCTTCAACAATTTTATTACACACTAAGGACAATACACATGAATGGAGCCGCATGAATGTGTGCTTTAGAACATGAACTTCCCCAACTACTTTGCCTATTGAACCTAAATCTTGGGATCTCCAGTCAACTAGGTTAGGTTTTCGCCCGGCATGTTCAATTTTTTTGCTTTAGGCTCATTCCTTTCATTGTATATTGAACTTGATCTCTAGGCAATCCTTTCGTAAGAGGATCTGCAATGTTCTCCTCCAACTTGACATAGTCAATCGTGATGACACCACTAGAGAGTAACCGCTTGATATTATGTCATCTCCTTATATGCCTTGATTTGCAGTTATAGACAGCATTCTTAGCCACGGAAGACGCCTCATTGCAGTCACAATGGACACCTATATTAGTCACCGACTTTGGCCGCAATAGAATAACTCGCCTCATCAAAAGGCTCATGAAATCTAACTCCATCAATGTGCTATACACATTTCCTTAGTTGATTTCCAAGAAATAATATCTCCGCCTAACATGAATAAATCTATATTCACTTGTGGACTTAGTCGCTTGACAATCCGAGATCCACCTCTCACCGGAATATCTCTCTACCACGGATGTGGATCGTGTGTAGTGCATACCATACCATATGAAATGCTTTAGATATCTTAATACTCTTTCAAAGCATTCCAATGATCTCTTCTTGGTTTGCTAGTGTATCTGGCAAGTCTCTCCACCGAATACTCAATATCCGATCTTGTGCAATTCATAATGTATAACAAACTCCCAACTCCCAATGATTATAGAATATTCCAGTTGAGATGTGGCGACCCCCACATTTTTCCTCAACTTTCAATTTGCATTAAACAGCGATTTTTTATATAAGTTGATAAACTTTCTTAATATCTTCTCAACATATTGGAATCATGTGAGTAGATATCTTTCGAACAGTTGTTTCACTGGAATATCAAGAATAACATCGGCTTTATTCATGTCTTTCATGTTGAAACTTAAGCTCAACATTTTCTTAGTTTCATTGACGACTTTAATATTATTTTCCATCATAAGCATATGAACAATCATACAAATCATCAAAATTATACGAGTCCTTGACAAACACACACTTATCGCATTCATTGATCTTGAAACCATTTGCGATCATGGTGTGATCAAACTTCTTGTGCCATTGCTTTCGAGCTTGTCTCAAACTATAGAGTAACTTGACAATTCTTCACACTTTGTGTTCTTGTCCCTTTACAACAAATCTTTTGGTTGTTCCCTATAGATCACTTTATCTAGATCTCCATTAGGAAAACACATTCTTTACATCAATGTTATGTAATTCTAAGTTACAACAGCGGCTATAGCGATTTTCAACCTAATGGAAGTAATCCCAGTAACCATATAATAGGCATCAAAGAATCTAATCCCTCTATTGTCTATATCCTTTAAATACTAATCGAGCCTTGTACTTATCAATAGTTCCATCGGGCTTGAGATTTTTCTTAAATATCCATTTGCAACCAATTAGCTTACTTCTCAGATGCAAATTAACCAATTCCGTTGTATGGTATTGCATAATGGACACCAACTTACAAAATTTGATCCAAAAAAGTAGCTTATCTAACTCTCTTGCTCTTTCTAGGAGCAACATCGGTTTCTTCATCATTCTTAGAATTAGATGAAACATCTTCAACACTTCTTTTAGGATGATTTTGTCTTACTTCCTTCTTAAAAAGGAAAGATTACCTTAAGCACTCGACATCTACCGACTCCATGAATGCATTGACATTCATGTTCACATTCTCAGACTTAACCACAAGAAATCAATATGTAATGCTCTTAACGACATAATCAACAAAACCACAAACCACGGTCTTAGGTCCAAGCTTAGTTTGTTTGGAAGCAAAACTTGTACCTCACCTAAACAACCCCCCCTCCCCCCCCCCCCCCCCCCCCCACTTTCAACATTTTATACGAGAGGGCACACTACTTTTTCTCACCCCATAAGATGTATCATACCATTAAGTGCACACTACTCGGCGTAGGAGTTGAATCGAGCTCACCTCCCCTATTCAACCTCACCATTTTATATGGTTCTTGAGACATAAATTTCAACTTTGGCTTTATATGTCTTAAACATATCCATAGCCTAATCTTTAGACAATCGTAAATAAACATAACAGCTACATTTACAATTATCATCTACAAACATAACAAAATGCATTCTTCCACCTCTTATTGAAATTAACTTCAAATCATATAAATTTGTATAAATTGCTTCTAGTAATTCACTTGTTTTATTTATTGATTTAAATAGCTAGCAAACTTAGATTCAACACATTTTTCAATAATTATGACTATTGTCAATTTTAAAACTTTGCAACAATATCTAACTCATCATTTAATGCATATTCTTAATCAAGTATACCACAATTATCTAAGATCAATGATATAGAAAGAAGCTATCTTTTTACCTATTCATAACATTAAAGATAGCACTTTGCTACATATAGTTCAATCTTAATCAAAACATATTTATCGAATTCTAACACGAGTTTGAATCACACGATTTGGTATCCTATCTTACTAAGCATAGATCCGAACATCAAATTCTTGTGAATCCATAGGAATATGTAGCACATCTAGGATAATCATCAATTTTTTCAGAAGTGAACTTGGGTAATCACATTCCCTTTGCTTTCAATTGTTACTACTGCAACATTTCCCATGTAAAGCCTCTCACCACTATCCACTCTTGAAAAGTTAGAAAGCATGTTTCTATCCCCACAAATATGCCTAGTGGCCCTACCAATCCTTAGATTCGGCACAACTCAAGTTTTCATGATTACCACCGTTAGAACGTCGGATTTTATCACGTTCACTTGTTTAGGCTTCTTATGTTTTCTTCCACTAAAAACTTTTGTGTTTTGACATTTGCTTGCACAACATCAAGGTATTCACATGCCCAACAATTCTATTTTTACTTCTTGGAATTATGGTCCTTTCGACCCATTGTAAGTATATTTACATTTATCACATTCAATACTTCTTATAGATATAAACTTTGAAGACTTACCTTCAACATGATTAACTTTTTGATTCCCTAGATCCTTGCTTCCCATTCTTATCTCCTTACTGGTTATCTTCTTTTATCCTTTAAACATACCAAGATCTTCCATAGATTTTTCTTGTAGACGAAGTGTCTCCAGCCATCTTTCAAGTATAATAACTTTGTTTTTGATTGTTAGTTTTGGGTTACTTAAAAAGATGGATAAAGAAACCAAGAAAACAAAATATAAACTTCGAGATCGAGCACATGTTGAATACGGTGTCCGAAAACAAAGTTACGTCCCACACTCGGTTGCTAGTAGACTACGATGTCTCTGTTTTGAGGATACTACGATCTAATTCAAGTGAATCAACAAACTCACATAAACTCTACATAATTTTATGCATTTAAATTGCTCTATAAAGACACACAAAAGGAGGAAGAATAGATCAAAATCTTGACAAAAAGATAACCAAAAGTTATCACAACAAACACTATATATATGTGTATATAATGGTGTCTATTTGGGAAGAGACGTCTCTCTTACCAAAGGGATGTGTCCCGACACTATTAGATGCACACACACATATATATATATATATATTGTATATACAAGTTTAGATACCATTGGAATCGATCAAAGTTGTTCAAAATCAAAGTTAAAACATGAAAAGTTGTGACTTTTCATCTTCAGGTCCAGTCGACCGGTTGAACGAGGTCGGTCGAATGCCCCTCTACCACATTTATTCAAAAACCCAATATATAAATTGTCCCGGTCAAACGGTGGAAGGGATCCAGTCGACCGGTTGAAAGACCCTCTGACTTAGAATTTAAGCTTTTCGTTTTAGGCCATTCGCGGAACTTTGAGCTAAACCAATGCGATCTTTAAGATCCCCTTTAAGGTGTTTAATTGTCATTTCAACTCAATCAAGTCATTCACACCTCGAAACTCCAACACCGTCAATACTCATTTTGATTTACAAAGGATTTTTCAACTTACATTAAAGTTCTTCACTACTTTCAACTAATTATTCTTTTTTTTTTTTTTTTTTTTAAAGTCTGGTTTTGTAGTTCAACATTGGCACTTTACTTGCAAGGTCACTTAAAGTTGTTTTCATTTAAGGTGTCTAAAAACTTCAATGTTGAGGCCTAACATGAGTTGCATATGAACTCTCAAGATGAAAGATTTTTTATTTAAATAATTCAAAGTCTCTCTACATTTCATCTGAAAGTTCCAGCAGAGCTCTCTCTCTCTCTCTCTCTCTCTCTCTCTCTCTCTCTCTTCCTTCTTGTTCCTAATTCCCTTCCTCTCTTTAATTTTCTTGACATCACTCTCAAGGTCCCCGGATTGTGGGCATTGTGAATGCATCAAATAATCAAAGAACGCCAAAGGGAAAAGAGAAAAGAGAGTTGGGGGTTCTCATAATATGAAAATAGAATGAATGATAAAGAACAAAAGGAATAGAGAAAATAAGAGAACATAACTAGACATACAATATCATCCTAAATAAAGTAAAAGACTGAACTACCCTTAAAGCTAAATTTCAATACTCTAATAGGCATGACAGAATCTAAGACGCCACATGTTGTTTTCATATTTTACCATGTTTTAAAACATTTTTCTCCATTACATGTTTTTTTCTCTTTCCTTTCCATTCCAACTTAGCACACGTCTTCCCCTTCTTAACAAATGAGGTCCTACCGCCTCTTCATCTCACATATTTAACCTATGTCTCTCTAATCCCAAACTCTATTTTAAAATTTGTCTCCATCTTGTATTTCCAATCACTCTATTTTTCTCTCTACTAAGTATACGTATCCTTTCATTTAAATCTAGTATTTCCATGCATAATTATTGTATGATATCATAGAAAATAATTTTGCAAGTCTTTTTCAAATTGCTATTTCTCCTGTGCATGACACTAGCACCCAGCAGGGTAGATAGTTTTAAGTCTTTCTTCCCTCTTGTATCCTTCTCCAAGGAGAAAACCCATCCTTTATATATGTGTTTACACTCAAAATATGTATTTCTGCATAAATGACTGATTATTTGACTCAAGGGTTATTTGGGTATTTGAACAAATTGCTATACTACAAGTTAATGGATGGTTATCAACTCACAAGCTAGTGGGAAGTTTCCTT
Organism: Hydrangea macrophylla; assembly: GCA_033977485.1. NCBI lineage: Eukaryota > Viridiplantae > Streptophyta > Magnoliopsida > Cornales > Hydrangeaceae > Hydrangea > Hydrangea macrophylla. The sequence goes on from CM066999.1 coordinate 28,163,361, forward strand.
ATAGTGACCATCTACATGTGTGAAAGTTACTTGCAAGTGGGTGATTATCCAAGAGGTGGTTACTTCCAAGAGTTACTTTCCCTTGAGGGCTTTGTAGAGCACTTTGATTTCAAGTAAAAACTACATTTTTGTAATTATGTTTCTATTTAGTTTATTTACATCTTCCAAGCTTTCCATATCTTCCAAGTACTCAAATTCTTAAATCTTCCTAGATTAAATTTAATTTCAGTAGTCTTTAGTTCATACTCAATTTTTAGTTAACATCCAATATCTCTTCACTTTCATTTCAATACTTTTATCTTTTTTTGTCAATGTGTAACTTTCCAACTCACTATAGTTCTTCAATAAGCTCTCAATTTCCATCCATTGGCGTTTTCCTATTTCATCACAAAGTTATTAAATTACTTGCTTTAGACTATTAGAATCTTAGACCATCTCCAATGCTAAATGCTATATCTTCCATGCCAATGCTATTTTTTAGTATTGTTAGAGCATCTCCAATGCTCCATATTATTTTCAACATGCCAATTCTATTTTTTGGCATTATAGTGTCAAATGCTATATTTTGATATTTTGCTCCAATGCTACATGTCATTTCAATACTATATTTTGACATTTTTGCCCCCGCTTTGTTGATTGTTGACTCTGTTCCATGGTTTTTAGTGAAATATAGTGCAAGGAAAAAAAATTTAATTCACAAGATCCACATAATAGAAATTGGGTAGAATACTAAATTTATAGAGTTTTTGTTAGGGGCAAAAATGTCATTTATATAACCATCAAAATTCTAGCCGATGCAACATGTGTGTTGCGCTCAAATACTAGCCGTTGCAAGTCAATCCCAGCCATTGGTGTGCAAACAAACAAATGATCACAGCCATTCATTTTGCAAATTCTAGTCGTTGGAGATTTGGCATATGCCATTTGTCATGCCAAATTTGGCATGAAATGTTGTCCAGCCAAATTTTGGCATGTCAAATAACATTGGGTTGGAGCAACTATTTTTACTTTTCATGTTATAATATGGAATTGGCATGGCAAATAGCATAGGGTTGGAGATGGTCTTACAGTGTCAAATACTATAATTTGACATTTCTGCTCCAATGCTAAATGTTATACCAAATGTTATATCTACCATGTTCTTGAAAAAACTTTAGTGTACAATGTTTTTGATCAAAAACAAATTGAGTACAATACAAATTGGGTGTAAAAAATACGAATATTTATAAACAAGTTGGGTTTTAACCGTTCAATGCAAACTCATTGTTTTCAATATATATATATATATATATGACTATTGGGGAAGTTGTTGAACCCAACAACAACTCTATCTTTTTTTCTTCATATATATATATATATATGGTCGTTAGGGAAGTTGAACCCAGCAACAACTCATTTTTTTGCAAAAAACAAATATGGCCGTTGGGGAAGTTGCCCAGCAACAACTCAGTTTTTTCAAAAAAAAATATGGATGTTGAGATTTGGCAGCTGCCATTTGCCCTTCTATATATGAGATGGCGTTTGGCAATGCCATCTTTTGGCAGCTATTTTGATAGTGCAATGGAGTCCAACAATGCTAAAGTAGCTGCCAAATATAGGATAACAGCTGCATTGGAAATGGTCTTATTGGGTGATGACTCTAGCTAATAAAGACTAGTGGTCGGACACACACGTTAACATTGAAAGCCCAATATTATCCATAGTTTTATTTTTAAAAAAAGCATGATTGGAGACTGAATGAATATCAAGGAATAAAAGGAGAAAAATTACAAAATATAAAACAAAATCAAATGGGTTCTCAAATTGATACTCATATGTTCTTCATGCCAAACTCGAATTCTTAGAGAGAACGAAAATGAGAAGTATTGTAACGCCCTGCATTCTGAACATGGCTTTAGTACGTATATATATATATATATATATAATGAAACTACAAACTTTCCTTGAAACTCATTTAAAATAAAATAGTAAAAAAAAGAATCTGATGATCTTAGGTATTTGTAATCAAATAAAGTCGGATATTTGTAATCAAATATTACATGTATAAATGTTTGTAGCTTTAAAACGTTTATAAAGTTTACAAACTTCATGTGTAAGTCGCCTAAACCGTACTACGACCGTTACACATTTCAAATTGAATCAAATAATCAAATTACATAGTTTTGAAATGTTAGAATGCTAAGTATTACATTTCTAAGTCAAACTCTACAAATGGAGCCTTCACACCTTAAATCCTTAAACTGACATAACCAGCCTAGCTAATCCAACCTAACCTGAAAAAGGGTTTTACATAGTTCCTGAGCACGACAGTCTGCCGTATAGTTCGCATATTAATCAACTACCATGCATTCCATGCATGCGTGCAATTAATGCAACAAAAGAGTTGCCGAAGCAATGAAATATTGTTCGTAGACCTTTGTTTTATAAATTTCCCCACACATGGAAGGTTTTCCTTATTTTGCAAATCTTGGAAGTCCCACACATAGAGAGCATCACTTTTTTAAATAGAAAGTCCCTGATTAAGTCAAAATCAAGTTCTTGTTAACCCTAATAAAAATGTAGTATGTTGAAAGTAGGGTGTCGAGTCCACAGGGATTGGACGCTTAATAACCAATTACAAGGCAATAAGAAATTAACAAACTAAGAACTAAAACTAAGTCTTTTCAACTATGGGTGGTTCTCAAATCAACAACTATTTAAACAACAATGACTAATTATGGAAGGAGAATTGAGCTTTCAACAAAGAGATGTTTTAATTAGATTGGGGGGTTTTTCAAATGGAGAGATCAAGGTTGGGGAGCATTCCCCCACCTTGGACCAAACAACACATTGATTAAGTGTTTGCAGCATTTTCTAGGGTAAAGAATTTCATTTAGCCAAACTATCAAACATGTGGTTGTCAACCTATAATGTTTGATAGGAACTTCTATGCAATACATGAGGTGAGGTTTGAAATCAAAGCTTGCACAACTTTTGATGCTTGACATCATAAGTGTGGTCCTAGAAATGCAAACCCTACACTCATGAACCCTAGAAAGGTTACAAAGCATGTAAATCTAACATTAAAGCACACATGGGTCCAATGGTGGGTTTATGATCCCCAACCTACATTATCTAGCTACTCATGATTATAAAGACATAAATATTAAGAGAAGAGAATGAAGGATTATACCAACTAGAAAGCTTTTATCATAAATGCAAGAAAATTCCAATAGAGATTCCAATAAAAGCTCCAAAGTACCAAATACAAGTAGAATCTTCTCTCTTCAGAACTAATTGAACAATAGTGGTGGTAGATGGGAGAGTACATGAGGTGAATGAGAAGACCTAAGGGAGAGAGAAGAAGTTTACAACCAAAAACTAACAAAAATAAATGCTAACCCTAACAAAAACTAATCTCTAACTATTTATACTCCAAGTACAAAGTGGCAGACTTGCAATTAAAAAGAGGTAACCACATCAAGAACTGCATATAGATCCCGCACAAAAGGCCAGATTGATCGGCTAGTTCAAGTCATCAGCAGTGTCTTCGAAAAAACGTGCGGATCAATCCCAGGCAAAAGGACGGGTCAATATGCTAGTTTCAATTAGTAGCAGTGTCTTCGAAAAAAAACCGCGAATTGATCCCACACAAAAGGGCGAATCGATCCTAATATTCAAGTCATCAGCAGAATGCTCGTGCAAATGCCCGGATCGATCCGAGTGTAAAAGCCGGATTAATCAATCCGACTTTACAAGAAGATGTCTCCAGGTCCCTGGGCAGAAGCGGATCAATCCGCCTTTTTAACCCGGATTGATCCGGCCCCCAAAGATGCTCTTTTAGTCCATTTCTTTTAGTTGAGCTTCATCTAACTTCTACCAGTGTTCCATAACATCTACAAAGAAGAGATTCTTATTAGTGGAATGACAATAACAAAGAGGATTAACAAAAGTATAATTTATCTATTAAGTCTCTCAGATTAGGTGATACGTTGTGTCCAATAGGGGCAAATCATGAGGACACGAATGTAATATTGAATACTTGTCACACCCCTAGCTAGCTTGTTGCTAGTCTCTTAGCAAAAAGCGGAAGACCAAGAGAATCAAGAAACTTTGTACAAAGTTTTTATTTAAAATGAAAGATAAGCCATTTTCGTGGGGAACACGATTGCATCGAGCAAATGCAATAAGCCGTTAAACCTCTAGGTTACCCGTAGAAGTGGAGTTTTGTCTCCGAAGGGTTCTCAGAATGATACCCACAAACATAGACTTTCCTTATGATAGTTGCCCACTATCTAATGTCAACACTCAACAAAGTCACAAGATTTTCAAAAGATTTTAGGAAATGATACACGAGTTCCCAAGAGTCTATGAACTCTCAAGATTATGAGAAAACTTCATTCATTACAACTACTGGAAGTGAATGTGGTGTAAACTTATTAGGACGATGTAATGCTTTCATAAACCGAATTTCGATCGAAGACGCACTTCAACATAATTCTCCCCAGGATTGCTTTCAAAATTGAAACACTCGAATCGGGCAATACACTCGGGATATGCGGGCAAAGAGCAATGGAAAATGGAATACAAAGTCACGCATAGGTCAAGCATGAAAACTGTTAATCTTTACTAAATGGGTAAAATAAATCTCATGAAAGATACCGTGCATTAGAGGTGGTAAAACAGTAATTCTAAACTTTTCATCACATTCGTCTCGACTTTCGAATCACAATTCCCAAGGATCAACTAGGTTATGGAGAGGTTAAAATGTAAAGAGAAGTATGATGAGGTATAAAAAGTGGGAGAAAAAGGTATTTTGGTAATGAACTTAGGTTCATGAGATTGCACAAGTACTAAACAATGCTAGGGACGAGTTGGTAACAAGTAATTCCTTTAACCGCAAGGGAGAAGTACTCTTTTTCATCAAGCTTTTTGTTTATTATTTTTCGAGCTTTTCTTTTCTTTTTACTCTTTTCATAGTACTCTCTCGATAATCACGACTTGATTCCATTTAGAACAATGCTCATTGTAGACACCTGACTTTTGCTCTTCCCAAGAAAAATATGTCGATAACTTGCATCAAATCCGACTAATGTGAAGAGCTTGTCAATACAGGGTCCCTGGACTTCGAATCGTCAAAAATTGGACCACAGACAAAGAAACGATCGCATTTTGAAGTTTCAATAATCTGCGATTTTCAAAAAAGGCAGAATTACTTTTTTGTCGTTCCGCAAGTCAGAGAAGACATTTTTTATGCTAGAATTGAAGTACATGATAAAACCGACATGCCTCTGAAATTTCATCGCAATCAAGCACCGGATTCGGAAAAAGTTACTTTATCGGGCGCAAGATTCAAACAAGAAAATTTCATTCCTTCACAAGACAACTCCAGGAGGCTCAAAATTGATGCCAAAAATTCACATTTGTCAAGATGAAGAACTGCCAAAAATTTCAGCGCCATCCGACAATGAAAGTCGAAAAACCGCGGTAAGAACAATCGCAATGGCGTTAATTTACACTGTTAATTTGTCCAAAAGCTCTATTCTTTCATTTTAGAGCACCTGTGCTATTTTCGGTCTAGACCAAAACACTTTTTACATTGAGATAGAGGTATCCCTGAAATTTCGTCTCATTCTGACTCCAGATTTTGAAAAAAGCACTTTATCAGGCATTTTCGGCAAAAACTGATGCTGAATGCACGCCAAATGATGTCAGAAAAATTTGAATTTTCCATCAAAATGTTGCATTTATCGAGGAAACAGGTGGTCCAAATCTCAGTCGCGCTGTGTTTCGAAAATTTGAAAAATGCAGGCACGTGTACAAAATATTTGATTTTTATTTTGTATAATAGTTTTAAATCCTTAAAATAAATAAATAAAGGGTACATCACACCCACCCTTTTCTGCCGAAAAGGAGATTGGGGGGTTTTTACGTTTGACTTTTTTGTTTTCTCTTTTTTATATACATATAAACATACATACATAGATATATAGGTAGAGATATACATATATACTATGTATAGATAGAAGAATGAAAAAAGTCTGGGAGGGAAGGAAAAAAAACAAAGAAGAGTTTGAGGAGAGACAAGAGAGGGGAAATGTCATTTTTGGAAAGTCAAACAACCAGCATAGAACTAAATATCAGCATAGAACTAAATATAGACTACTATTTAACTGCCCAACTATCGGAGTGAACACGAAGCCCATTCTATTTAATTTTTTTAATGAAAATAGATTTGTTCTTAAAAACCTGATTAAAATATTTATAATAAATCTTCATTTCTATTTAAAATAAAATCACCACATTTCCATTTCATCAAAAAAAAAAAAAAACACCTCACGCGGTTCCGAAAATTGGGGTGTGACAGGAAATCCCCCCTTCAACCACCACTCCCACCACTGGCCGCCGGCTACCTACATCCAGCCACCTTACTCCAGCCAGCCCCCTCCCCACATCCGGCCTCCATCACCTCCAACTACCACCACCACTACCCCCAACCACAACCACCACCACCACCACCCACTAACTCACACACCACCACCACTCCAAACCACCTCCAACCACCACCAATCTCACCTCAGCCACCATCGTCGGGCACCCCCTCTCCGGCCAAAACACACACACACACATCTCACACATACATATATATATATATATACTCTTTTTTTGTTTGCTTTTCTTTTTATTTTTCTCTCAAGTACCTCCAAAAAAAAAAAGTAATTTCATTTTTTTTTCTCTCTTTCCTTTTACTAAACTTTTTTTTTATTATTTACTTTCAAATGTTTTTGTACTTACTTCTTTCTTCAAAATAAAAGGAGATTTTATTTTTACAAAAAAATAATAATAATAAAAGAGATTTCATTTTTCTCTTTCTTCTTTCTTATGCAAAAATAAAAGAGAGATTTTATTTTATTTCTTATTCCTTCAAGAACAAAAAAAAAATACAAACAAAGAGAACCCCTTTTATTACTTGTAAAAAAAATAGAAAGAAAGAAAGTTTTTATTTACTACTTGCCAAAAGAAAAAGGGAAAGGAAAAATAAAGGTTTTTTTTCTTATTACATTTTACTTACAAAAAAAAAAATTCTTATTTTCTTTTGATTCTCCCTTCCCAAATAAAATTTATTAATAATAAAGAGGAGTTCTCATTTTATTCTCTTCTGTCTTCAAAAAAAAAAAAATTACTTTTTTCTTTCTGCTATATGCCTGTCTTTTTTCAGGTACATTATAGAACTGCGATTTCAAATAGCAATGTTCAAATTCTGTATTCTACTTCTTTTTTCATTTTCTTCAACAAAAAAAATAAATAAATAAAACCTTGTGTTCCCTAGTATCTGAACTCTTCTCGACCTGACTGACGGGTTACCACGGTAGGGATTAGGGATGGGAAAGGGACAAACTCATTCGAGCCGCCTATTTTTACGCCGTTATGATGGCGAAATTTTGAAAAACTCCAGTCAATCATTTATCTATTTTTCAAATCTCTCCAATCACTGTTCACTGAATCACTCTTAAAATCAACTGGGATCAAATCACACATTTTCCACTTTCTCACTTTATGACGTTATAATGCCGAAATTTCGAGAAATTCAAAATGACTTCAATTCTATTTTCAAATCACTACTTCTTCCAAAATCAACCGGGATCAAATCCCACATTTCTCATTTATCATTTTAAGCCGTCGAAATGCCGAAATTTTCAAAGAAGCACAAATCTAATTTTGGAGTCAATCCACATTTTCAAAATATATTCTGGAATTAAATTCCACATTTTCAAGATCTCTAAGTCCCACATTTTTTAAATCAATTATGGACTAAGTCCCACATTTTCAAAACCAATTCTGGGACCAAGTCCCACATTTCCAAAATCTTTTCTAGGATTAGCTCCCACATTTTTCAAAATCAATCCTAGGTCTAAGTCCCACATTTTCAATTTCATTTTCGGGACTAAGTCACATATTTTCAAAAGCTACTCTAGGATTAAATTCCACATTTCAAAATCTATTTCAGGATTAAATCCCACATTTTCAAAATCAATTTTAGGATCAAAATCCCACATTTCCAAAATCTTTTTGGGACTAAGTCCAACATATATATTTTCGAAATCAATTTTGGGATTAACTCCAATGTCTTCAAAATCAATTCCAGGACCAAGTCTCATATTTTCAAATCTATTTTGGGATTAAATCCCATATTTTCCAAACATTTTAGGATTAAGTCCTACATATTTTCAAAAGCTATTCTAGAATTAAATCCCACATCTTCAAAATCATTTTAGACTAAGTCCCACATTTTCAAATATATTATAGGAATAAATCCTACATTTTAAAAATCATTTTGGACTAAGTCCCACATTTTCAAATATATTATAGGATTAAATCCTACATTTAAAATCATTTTGGACTAAATCCCACATTTTCAAATCTATTATAGGATTAAATCCTACATTTTAAAAATCATTTTGGACTAAATCCCACATTTTCAAATCTATTATAGGATTAAATCCTACATTTTTAAAATCATTTTGAACTAAGTCCCACAGGTTCATATCTATTATAGGATTAAATTCTACATTTTCAAAATCAATTCTGGGATTAAATCCCACATTTTCAAGATTCGGGACTAAGTCCCACATTTTCAAAACACATTTGGCTAAAGTCTAGGACAATGCCGCTCTGCGCTCAAGTTCCAGCCACGCCACATCTCCAGTTAAATTTAGGGACTACGCCGTCGAAGGCTAAAGTTTCCTAACCACATATGTCAGCTCACCATGAGTATAACTGGCACATTTCGAGCACACTATGAGTGTAACTAGTACTACATTTCACTTCCTCACCATGAGGACAACTAAGCTACTTTTTAAATTCTCCCTAGAAAAAGGAGAACTACACACAACCTGATTCTTGATCAAATTTGAGATATGTAGGCAGCCCACGAGGCGGTCGCACCAAATAAAAACCTATCTCCCATTTTCTGATACAATTTCACTTTCACTTAAAAATTGATATGACACCAAAGTAGCGTGGTAACCCTTTTGAGGGATGTTTAGGGGTGCCTAATGCCTTCCCCTGACATAATCGAGCCTTCGAACCCTTTCTTTGGCATAGCAGATCAGTTTTACAGAGTCACGCATTTTAAATGGATCTTTTACTTTACTTTAAAAATATTTTAGATGGCCTACACGTCTTTAAACCAGTTAGGTGGCAACTCTATAAAATTGAATAAAGGCCCTCCACTTTTTCAAGGAAAAACTTATATTTCAAAACCCACATACATACATCTACGTCGTCCCGCTCGGGTCATTTTTGGGATGCGACACCCATGACTTCATGCAACAATTTCCCAAGAACGTACTTAAACATGGAAAAAGGGGTTTTATGGAGAAACGGAGTGATTGGATTATATAGAGGGTGATGCAGAAAGTATGGTGAACATGGGGCCTAAAATCCTTTCTTCGGGGTTTTGTAATTCTTTGTTTCCACTAGTGTTACATCGATCAAGAATTTTACATTTCACAAGATTTTCTCATTTCACAAGATTTTCTCTAATGCACAATCAAACAAGAACAACTGAGATTCACTACGACTTTGATTCGTTTTTCAAACAAAAGAGAGTTTGTGTGTGTATCACCCAAGAATGGAGAACGACACAAAATCTCACGGGGTACAACTCTTTGCAATTATTTCGATCGACTTCCGAGTTATAATTGCATTAAACATCATCCTATTACAAGTTACCATGCAGTCGCTACCATAAGATCCAAGATTTGAAAGTTATGAAGTTCACAATAATCGAGATAGTTCTCGGACTAGCGAGATTCAATAAGTGTCAAGTATTAAAATCAAAAAAAAAATTCGAGACACGCGTCATCGCACAGCATTAGAAGGGGACAACCATACTAAAATCATTAGAATCATGAGGCAATTTTTTTTTAAAATGGAACTATAATTGACATGCAAAGAAAGAAATTCATGAATGCCAAGCACAAGAAAGAAATTCATGAATGCAAAACACATCTCACACCCCCAACTAAAACCCAACATTATCCTCAATGAAAGAAGACAAACAAGTACATGCAAGGGGAAGAACAATGTTACCGGATAGCAAGCGAAGTGAGTAAGCGGTAAATCATTGTATCTGCCAATGTTAGTACCAACAATAAAATAGAAGAAATAAAGGATGTAAGAAAAGAAATATTGACATTGGTACAAGATATAGAAATAAGCACAGCCCAAAACTTCAATATAAAACCAAAATCCATATCATCCACATTAAATCCAATCAAACCCAAACATAAAAATATATCTAAGGTAAACATCCATGATCATCTAAAAATCCCATAAATATCCACACAGTAAAGAAAAATACACAATAATCCAACAATCTCCAAAATAGAAAAAGAGATCCAAACACAGAAATTCCCAACAAGGGAGAGCTACCTATCAAATCCTAAACTCTCAAAGAAAAATGACCGGGGCACTACAATAAGATCCTACAAAGTTAGAACTTAAAGAAACTCTACCTAGCCATCCTCGCCATCGCCATTGCCGCCTTGGCCACCTGCTCCCCCTGGTCCTCCATTAGGATTCTGAAAATAGTACAAGACATTCACTCTGGGGAACTGCATACGAAAAAAATTGCTCTGAAATTGCATCATCATGCCTATATCTCACTGATAGTCCCCGCGGTAGTCTTGAAACTCTCCTCGCAATCCTTGCATATCCTAGCTTGTGGCTGTTACGCCTTTCCCATATTGTTGAGGCACTGGTATACCTTGGATATATCAAATGCGGGGCCTATCTCCTCCTCCCTAGTACCGCTCGGTCCCTCCTTAGTTCATGCCCTCTTAGCACGAGACTGAATCTGCGTGTCACTTTTGGTAATAATTGTTGAATTTATTAGTTTAGGCATAAGTTTTGTAATGTCAGAGGCCAAGGTATTGGACCCATGTTGGGCGCAAAGCTAGGTAATAAGGGTAGGGAAAATTCAAAAGGCATTGCAAGGTCATCGGTGCATTGCAAAATTCAAAAGGCATTCTCCTATAGGCAAACGTGCCAAAGGGGCAAGTGGGTAGGATTTTCTTGGTCCTCAGGGGCTATTTCTATTTGATTGTACCCCAATTAACCGTCTAGGAAGCAGTAGTACTTGTGGCCGACTACTCTTTCCAACACTTGATCAAGGAAGGGCAAAGGAAAATGGTCCTTTTAAGTGACTGAATTTAACTTCCTATAATCAATACAAACTTGCTACCTTGTGGTGGCTCTGGCGGGAACTAACTCACAACTCTCATTCTCAACAACAGTGATTCTCGACTACTTGGAAACCACTTGGGTAGGACTTACCCACTCACTATCAGAAATGGGATAGATTATCCCCACATCCAACAACTTGATGACATCTCGCCATCACCACCTGTTTTATATTAGGATTTAGCCTCCTTTACATTTGGTATGAAGGTTTGGCTTCATCCTCTAAGTAGTTCTTGTGGATGCATTTCTTCAAAGAAATGCTCGTTAAGTTCGCTATACACCACTCAATCACACTCTTATGCTCCTTTAAAACCTTTGTCAATTTTTCTTCTTGACAAAAGTCAAGTTGGGAAGACACAACCACCGAGAAACTCTCATTTTTACCCAAAAACGCATACTTAAGCTCACTCAATAAAGTTTTGAGCTCAAGTTATGGGTGACCACATTGGATGGGAGAGGAAAAGTATCCCTTGGCGGTAATCTTTCAAAGTTAGAGGTCCACATGGCCTCTTCAATAATCCCCTCTACATCCAACTCATTCTCAACTACAATTTCCACCTCACCCAACTCATTCTTCCTTTGAAACCCGTGATCACACTCAATAATGGCATTATCGATAGTTAAACATTTGTCAACATGTTCAAGACTAGCTATATTTTCACCAAGCAAAAATGTATGATCAAGAGAAGGGATGATGCAAGATTCATTAACATTATTAGTGTCACTAGAAAAATTGAAAAAATATTACACCAATGAGTCAATGAGAGAGATTTCATAAATTTCATCACCGTCTTCCTCATTAATTAAGATCCGGTTATTTAAAGAGAGAGAAAAATGTTCACATCCACTATTATATTACTGAAAGTTAATTACATGAGATCATTCCTATAATTAATTAGAGCATTAATGGTAGCGAGGAATGGATAGCCTAAAATGATTGGAATTTGCGATTGCTCATTCACAACAGGTTGTGTGTCAAGCATGATAAAAAATCACCAAATAGTAAAAATTACCAACTTAGACAATAACATCTTCTATTATACCATGTGGCATCTTAACGGATCGATCTGCCATTTGTAACATGACACACAAGTCTCTTTGAGCTCACGTAGGCCGAGTTGGACATACACCAAATAAGGGAGAAGATTCACACTAGCACCCAAATCAAGGAGTGCTCTATCAATGTGGTGTTGTCCAATCACTAGGGATGGCCATCGGCTCGTTAGCCTGCTCAAACCACCCAGCTCGGCCCGGCCCTAATTTTATAGGGCTTGGGTAAAGAAGTTGGCCCATAGGGCTGGGCCTGGCTAGTGTTTGAAGCCTGATCAATTTTTTGGGCTGGGCTTGGGCATGACAGATAAGGCCCGCTTAGGCCCGGCCCAGCCCAGTGTAGTTATAGAATATATATATATACATTCTGCTTTCTCTCTCTCTCTCCCACCCCCCCCCCCCTCCCTCTCTCTCTCTCTCTCTCTCTCTCTCTCTATTATTGAGATTGCTTTCTGGTAAGCTGCCAATGCATGCCATTAACTACTTCATTGCATTTTGTGGTTGCTTTAGCTTTTCCTTGGATGAGGTAATCGGTCATGATGTGCTCGGCAATAATTATGTGTTGCATTTGTTGTTGGTCAGTGGGCATTGTATACAAAATTTTTGCCCTGCCGCGCTAGGCCTGGGCATTGAGATCCTATCATGGGACCGGCTTGCGCAGCCATGTTGAGGCCCGATGCGGGCCAGGCTGGGCTTGGGCAAAGATAAGTACCCTCAGTGTCTAGTGCAAGTCCAGCCCAGCCCATGGCCAACCCTACCAATCACACATACTATGGTAGGACAACCAGGGTCCTTAAATTTCAAAAGAACTTCGTTAAGAATAACGGAGCTCGCATGTGCGGCCATATAGGTACTTTTCTTGACATCGAGTTTTCTTTTGACAGTGTAAAGATCTTTAAGAAATTTTGCATAGGCCAGAACTTGTTTAATTGCCTCCAAGAGAGGAATATTGATTTCAACTTTGTTAAACATTTTTAGAAATTCATGATTTTTGTTGTTCTCACTCTTCTTTTTAAGCCTTTGAGGAAATGGAGGGGCGGGATTCAAAAATTCTTAGTCCATAAAGTCTGGGGCTTTAGGAAAGTCCTCATCCAAATCCATGACATTTAGGGGCAATATGTCCCCATCATAGAATTCGGCATCAACACTAACCGGATTATCGCCAATTTTTGGTTCTTGAGGAGGCTTTTGGACCATGTTGTCCACGATTTTTCCACTACGGAGTGTAGTGATTCCTTTTAAGTGCTTAATGGGCCGATTGGAGTTTGAGGTCCCACTATTCATTGTCCCTTAGGATTTTGACAAGGTTGTGCAGGAAGCTTCCCCTTATCAATAACTTGTTGATTTTAAAGCAATTGAGCTAACTGAGCTTGCAATGCTTGCATTGATTGGGCGTGCGACGATTGCATTGCTTGTATCGATTGCTCAAGTTGATTCATTCTTTGGGACAAGCCATGGTTTGATCCTTAAAATTTTTCTTGTGATGGGGCACATACGGAGGTAGAGGTTATGGTGCCCCTAGATTTTGGGCAAAAGGTAGGCCTTGAGGGTGAGGTGCTTGAGGTGGTGGAGGTAGATGATGTGGGTAGTACGGCTGTGGAGGGACGTGGGGTGGTAAGCCTACCCATTTTTCACTATGGTAATTATGTCCCGATGCACTCCACCTACCCGGAGGATTGTAAGCATAGTTAAATGATGGATTATTGTAATACCCGCTCCCGAGGGTAATATTTAATTGCATTTAGCAAGCATCATTAGCATTAAATTAATAATGTAATTATATGTGTTAAGTGAGTATTAACTTACTAAGGTGATTAAGGGTGTCCAGTTGGAAACCCAGTGATAGGCCAATGTGGCAGACCCAGTTTGGGACAGTTATGATAGGTCCCCATGTGGTGGGACAGATATGAGAAATAAAACTTATGTGATTAAATGTTTATTAAGGCATATGTGATTAATATTATTATGTTGTTTTAATAATACATTATTTGTTAGAGATCACTTATGTGGTCCGTTAGGGATACTTTGTGAGAGCGAATTGGACACATTGCATAATTAGTAGGTTAATTAGCAACTTCATAATATTATGTGGGACCACTTATGGGACCCATATATGACATAGACAAACACACATTTAAGTTTGAGATAGTTTTAATAAGTTTAGTAACTTGTAGGGGTATAATCGCAAAACACTAAAATATGTGGGGAAGTAATAACAATTTCATGAATGATGTGGAAGACATGTTGGGTGACATGTGTCATAGGAGACACATGTCCTCATACACACCTTCTTCTTCATTTTCGGTTAGGAGTTTCAGAGATAAAACAAGAATTATGACGGAATTGACTTCGACGTTCACGACGTCGATTGACGCACTTAACGATGTGGAATTTCAAAACAGGCTACATATTTGGACTCCTAGAGGTGAGTCTAATGCATTGGTACTAATCTTATTGATTTCTGAGACAGTTATTTTGCGACCCAATTCGGGGGTTTAGCTCATAACTTGTTAATTTTGTATAAGGTTTGTAACTGGATTTTACTAGGGTCATAATTTGGTATTTAGGAGCGATAAGCAAGAGGTGAGTGACGATTATGAAATACGAATAATTTGATGTTTGGGATGATCCTTGTGATGATAAGCATGTCTATTTGTATAATTTATCCTGTTTAGTCATTTTTGGGCAAACCTATGTGGTTAATAAGACCCATTTACATGGCAGTAGCATGATGTGATGAACTTATATAAGCATGTTGAGTTGTTAATGTAGGTCAAAGAGGAACTTGTACTTGCCATCGAAGCTATGAGATGAGGTGTGCCGAATTGGCCATGAGGTCATGCGCCTGAAAGAAAGAGGTGTGGGTCTCGGCTAGTCTCGCGGACAAATAGATTAGTCGCGGACTAGTGTTAAAGGGTGGTCGGTACTTGCGTTCCCGGAGACCACAATGATGTATAGAAAGATGAGATTGAGCATGTGTTGTTATTCATGTTTATAATTGTTGGCATTCACTACCATATAATTGATATAGTGTAGTGGTTATTGAATAACCATTATAGGTGATAAAGGCAAGGCATTGGAAAAACAATGAAGAAATGTGATTGGCGAGGCAACGTGGGTTTTGGGGATTTGGCATTGATAATGTAGATAATTTCATGTTTAGTACTAGAACTTGTAATATGTTAGGTTTCAGTTTGTAATTGGGAAATGCTTGTGGTTGGTTAACTCTTGGTTTATGTTTTGTAAAATTAGTAGTTTGGCTTCAAACTTTGGTTATATTATGGCTTTGCAACTTTAAAAGTTCTAATAGGTAGTAAAATGATTTTGGATCATATGTTGGTTGATTAATAAGCTCAAATTTTGTAATATAAAGCGTTATCAAGTTAGCTACTTTGGGATTGATCATTTTTTGTCAAGTGTTGTATGAGTTTGACAGATTTTGGTTCTAAAACTTGTGATTGCTGCAGAATGGGTTCTGCTACATCAATCCAGTCGACTAGAGTCCTAGTTCAGTCAACCGGATTGTGTTCCAGAAATGAGACATTCTGTTTCAGCATTGTTCAATAGACTGGACAGGTACCAGTCGACCAGACTTCGGCATCTTCAGTCGATCAGACTTGTGGTCAGTCGACCTAATCGGGAATTCTGATATTTCAGCTCTCTGTAATTTCTTGTTCAGTCGACTGGGCTCCCCGATCAGTCGATTGAAATGCCCTGTTTCAAATCTAATGTTTTTTATAAGTATTTTAAATGAGTAAACTTCATATAAATATGATTTTATGGTTAATAATGGACCTTAGGAGTGTAGTGGGAGCCTTGGTGGCGTCCACGTGTCCTAGAATCGTACGTGCGATTTCGGGGCGTGAAAATTATACCTATGCCTAACATTCATCTCGGCGGCACATGCATGCTCTAACAAGTGGGATAGAAAAGTGGGTAGTGTCACAGCCCAGTCCCACAATAGCGGAATTGAAGTCCGTGGCATGCCACTAATGCTCACCCAATTCAATTAAAGGTTATAGCAGCGGAATAAATAACAGTAAAAATCCATACATTCAGGCTATAAAATTAATTATTCCATTTAAAACACTTAAGGAAAATAATCCATTTTGAAAATAGCAATCCAGTCGACTAAATCACAGACCAGTTGACTACATTGAGTCCCAGAGAGTCACAATCCCTCAGCTACTCAATCCAGTCGACTGCCTCCCATGTCCAGTCGACTGGGGCGTCAAATTCTTAGTCGACTGGTTCTGTTCTATCTACTGAACTCTAGTCTAAGCAGAAGGTCTAATTCTGAAACACAGACCAGTCAATTGTGTCGGAAACCTAGTTGACCGCTTTTACAAAAATGAGACAGTTTCTCATTTAACAAATGAATCCAGTCGACTGGTACTTGGTCTTGTCGACTGGTTTACCCTGCAGCACAACATTCTCCAAAATTTCCCATTCTAAGCTTAGCAACTCTCATCCATGAGCTCATCTACCATTTCCAAACTATTAGGAAACATACAGAAATATATACTACACCCATTCAAACATGTCCCAAGCTTCTAATCTCCAAATTCTATTACAAAACCAAGTCACAAAGTGAATTAAACAATCGTTCTATTACAAAACTACAAGTTAGACTTTCAAGGTGCCTTTTAAGTGAAGTCCTAATCCCATATGCTCACTTCTCCGATTCCTCGCCATCATTCATACCCATAATGGTTATTTAAATAACCACACATATTTTGATTCGTTTAAGCTAACGCTTAGTGAATACAACAATGATGCACATAAATGATAAACATGCTCGCATTCACATTTTTTATATTTCATACTATTCTCCGGAGTCTCACGTGTACGATCCACACTCCTAGTGGGCGACTCCTTGCCAATAAGTCCACACGACCAGGTAAGACCCACTTTTCTTTTCTTCAAACGTGCGACCTTATGCCTAGAACGGCTCCACAACGATGGCTTGGTACCATGCATTCCTTTGACCCAAATAGCGACTAAATATGCTCAAAACACATTTCACCATGCTTTCGACATAAATCAAATATTTCACCGTACAACTGGACCTGCTAATTAATGTAATCGCCCAATATGAACTAAGCAACATACAACTATGAATTGAAACATGCTTTTTCGTACAATGTGAATACATGTCAATAAATCATTCCAAAACACATAGTTGAATCGCTCACCTCCGATTAACACTCCTAGATCCCGTTCCAAGAAAAACTCAAGCACAAAGAACGTGTAGAAGTCTGTCTAATACAATTCCTATCGATCAAAAGTTCGATTAACAACTTTCTATGAAAATTCCCAAAAATGAGTTTTTAGAAATTTATCCAAACAATACCTAGTGGATATCATAATGACGGCCTTACCTTGAGGAGTTCAAATATGAAATCTAGAGAAAAACAAACTGATAGAAGTTCGTCGATTTGTGTCTTGAAGCTCTAAGCCAAGAAATCCCCAATCTCCCCTCTCTTGATTTCTAATTTAGGTTATAACTTATGAAAATATCTCACCTCTTTCTATATATAGCCACGACTCTCGAAATTTGTGTTTACCCCCCCACAAGTTCTTAAAACTTCTAATTATTCTCTGAAACGTCTGGCACGTATAATTCATTGCTTCATGAGTGAAAACTATAAATTATAAAAGTTTTCGTCTAAGTTCTGTTTGGTTGCTAAAACACGGTTCTACATGATTTTACGATTACTAATTAGCCTACCAATTATGTAGCGTGTTAATTCGTCCTTACAATGATGCTAAAATTAAAGCCAAAAATATATTCTAAACCAGATAACATTACAGATAATGAAATACACATGTATATTTATTTTACATAAACATTAGGGTATTCCACAATGAATGTTTCAATCTCGGAGAGACTTCACAACAACAAAAACATCCATTTCACACAGTCTCATATGGTTCTCTTACACAAACACCCAATTCAACTCATGAGTCATAACTCACTCACACATGTGTCATAATATACATCACATCACATTATCATGCATGACAAATGTAATGGAATGCGACAAACCTGTACACGGGTGTTATAGGTAGCATGGGACACTTGTTCAGCGAGTGTTCCGGATCATAACAAATGCAACACTGAGCTTGGAAGTTAGGGGTAGGCTCAGTGGCTTGATGGAGAGATTCCAAGGCTTCCACTTGCCTTGCGAGTTGAGAAATAGGATCGGCCTCATTAGACACTTGGAAGATATTCTGACTCACTGGAGCTACGGTTATCGGAAGAGCTCGATCATGGGGGTTAGTCTTATCCCAACCTCGAGAAGTCTCATACACATAATCAAGATGAGCTTCGACTTGCTTGGCCTTAAGAGTTAGGAAACTCCCAGAACACATGGTTTCGATTAATTGTTTGGTGTTGGGGTGTAACATACCATAAAAAATGAAAATTTGACGAAACTTTTCAAAACCATGATGTGGGCATTTCCGGAGGAAATCTTTGAATCTCAACCAACATTCGGCAAAGGTTTCATGTTCTCCTTGGGATAAATTTTGAACGAGTTTAACCAAAGCTTGTGTCTTATGCATAGAAAGGAACTCCTTGTAGAATTACTTTTGGAGTTCCGACCATGATCCTATGGAATTCAGGGGAAGTGTCACAAGCCAATCTTTAGCCCTATCTTTAAGTGAGAAAGTGAATAACTTGAGCCTTATTAGCTCGGGTGCGCTTCTTTGTTGTTCAAACGTGCTACATGTATCCTCATATTCCCTAATATGCTTGTAAGGGTCCTCATTTTTCTCGCCCATAAAAGTGGGCAAGAGATTGATCATTCCTGCTTTAAAACGGAACACTCTCGCATTGTACAGAAATGTTATACAAGATGGGAAAGGATAATCCTCGATTCTTCTACCAAAATGTTGATCAATAGGAGGTGCATGTGGTAATGTTGTGGAAAGGTGGTGGTGGTGGACACGGTGGGAACGCCGGACGATCGGGAGGAGGTGTGGGGTTATGTTGACCCAATTGCTCCTGAGGAAATTCGTCTATAGGATTCACTCTTTCTGTGGCGAAAGTTAGTCAGTCCGATTGCCTGTCCCAGTCAAGGTCTTGGTGACCGTAAGTGGAAGAATTGCGACCAATCAAAAGTGTGAGATTGTTGGGGTATGAATTTAATGAGGGAGGCGGAGACCGCCCAAAAGATCCACTAGCACTACCACTAGAGCTGGAACTAGCATTATTCGAATTAGCAAAAGGGATTATTCATACCTGGATTGCTTTGATTCGACATTGAACGACTTATCGATTCTCAAATGAAGGCTATTCCTTTAAACACAACAAATAATAAAGGAAACAAGTTTAAAAAGCAAAAGCACTATAATTTGAAACTAAGCGACCGAAGGTTGTTGCTAATCGCCAATCCCCGGCAACGGCGCCATTTTGATTAAGTCAAAATCAAGTTCTTTGTTAACCCTATTAAAAACGTAGTATGTTGGAAGTAGGGTGTCGAGTCCACAGGGATTGGATTACAACAACGATGTATGGATGCTTAATAACCAATTACAATGCAATAAGAAATTAACAAACTAAGAACTAAAACTAAGTCTTTTCAACTATGGGTGGTTCTCAAATCAACAACTATTTAAACAACAATGACGAATTATGGAAGGAGAAGTGTTACAAAGAGAATGAAGGATTATCTAGAAATGTTACAAAGCATGTAAATCTAACATTAAAGCACACATGGGTCCAATGGTGGGTTTATGATCCCCAACCTACATTATCTAGCTACTCATGATTATAAAGACATAAATATTAAGAGAAGAGAATGAAGGATTATACCAACTAGAAAGCTTTTATCATAAATGCAAGAAAATTCCAATAGAGATTCCAATAAAAGCTCCAAAGTACCAAATACAAGTAGAATCTTCTCTCTTTAGAACTAATTGAACAATAGTGGTGGTAGATGGGAGAGTACATGAGGTGAATGAGAAGACCTAAGGGAGAGAGAAGAAGTTTACAACCAAAAACTAACAAAAATAAATGCTAACCCTAGCAAAAACTAATCTCTAACTATTTATACTCCAAGTACAAAGTGGCAGACTTGCAATTAAAAAGAGGTAACCACATCAAGAGCTACAGATAGATCCCGCGCAAAAGGTCAGATTGATCGGCTAGTTCAAGTCATCAGCAGTGTCTTTCGAAAAAACGTGCGGATCGATCCCAGGCAAAAGGGCGGGTCAATCCGCTAGTTTCAATTAGTAGCAGTGTCTTCGTAAAAAAACCGCGAATTGATCCCACACAAAAAGGACAGATCGATCATAATATTCAAGTCATCAGCAGAATGCTTGTCCAAATGCCCGGATCGATACGCGTGTAAAAGCCTGATCAATCAGTCCGACTTTACAAGAAGATGTCTCCAGGTCCTTGGACAGAAGCGGATCAATCCACCTTTTTAACCCTGATCGATCCGGCCCCCAGAGATGCTCTTTTATTCCCTTTCTTTTAGTTGAGCTTCATCCAACTTCTACCATTGTTCCAAAACATCTATAAGACAAATATTTTTATTAGTAGAATAACAATAACAAAGAGGATTAACAAAAGTACGTACAATTTATCCATTAAGTCTCGCATATTAGGTGATAAGTTGTGTCCAATAGGGGCAAATCATGAGGACACAAATGCAATATTGAACACTAATTAGCCCCACACAAGGAGGTCTTCCTCTCAAAATCCCTTTCGTGCATTTTTCGTGTTCATGCACATGTCATATATGATAATATGAAATATTTGTATTATGCTTGCACAATAATATAAGCAATATTATATTCATAAGCAATAACCAATATCCATAACTTCAATAACTACTAAGAAATATGAATTTCCACAACTTCACATGCTTTCAACCCTAAAGCATTTAATTCAAAAACATACTTAATATATTTCAACTAAACATGCTCTCAACTTGAATTTAAACATCTAAGGTTCAAATAAGCACATAGGTTCATGTAAACACATAAGTTACATGTAAACATATAATTACCCTTCATCCATTTTTAAAAGCATAAGCAAGATCTATAAGTTTTCTACACAAGCCATACTTCTCAAACTTGTATAGAAGTTAAATACACAAGTAAACACATAAACTAACACATATACACACCAAGAACACATAGCTCTTAGGTAAAGTTCCAAGAAAACCTAGGTTTCGATTTTATGCACGTCAAACGTATACCAAACTTAGTAGTATTCTAGATTAAGACTAGTTAGCATGTTTTACATAGTAGGTGAAAAGTCATAGGAACTACCTTTGAGTTTGAGAAAAACTCTCAAGAGAGAAACCTGTCGAAAACACGATTCGAAGGTACCCACACGTGCACCTCGTCGTTAGTCCTGGGGGTTTTGGCCAGAAACCACCCGAGCTAGATAATATCACCTCTTGACGCTTGAAACCCATGGTGACCACTAGAGAGAGAGAGAGACGTGAGAGAGAGAGAGAGAGAGAGAGAGAGAGAGAGAGAGAGATAGAGAGAGAGAGAGAGAGAAAGAGAGAGGAAGCAGAGATAATAAAAATATCTTCCAACTTTCCCTTTATATAGTAATTTAATAAGGTACAAGCCCTAAAGTGCGTTGTACACCTTACCAAAACTGATATAACTCACTAACCATACCAGAAATGACAAAACTCAAAACACCAGAAGTGAATTATTCTGTCATATTTTCAAAATTTTCTTGACAGTAAGTCCAACACAGGTAAAAATTACCAAAACACCCTTGTGCCCAAAATTTAAAAATTTCACACACGAATACCTACTAATCAAATAATGATGTCAGCACTTCAGGATTAATTCTAGATAAATTCTGAAATTAAAATACAGATCATTACAAGTCGTTTTGAAGAATCAATTACCATGAAATCAAATTTACCTTCTTTTTTTTTTTTTGTAATAATACTAATAGTTCTATCTTCACTTTGCCTTTGTTAGTGCAATTTTCTTCCTTCACTTTGTAATCTTTCTTTATTTTTCAACTCTGAAGAGTGAAGAGCAATGCACCATCAATTGCTTTGAGAGAACGAGAGAAAGAGGAGAGTAGGAGAGGGGAAATGGTGTTGTTTTTATATTAATTTAACTGTTTGATACAAGTTGTGTGAAATTGAATGAGGCAAATTTTATTTTATTTTATTTATTTAATTTATTTATTTTTTTTGTAGTGTTAGAAGACATGTGGCAGTTTTTGAAGCTGGTTTATGTTTTGTTTTGGGTTTTGTAATGACAAATTTTTTTTAAGCAGTTGAGTTAGTGTTTGATGGAGGATGTGTAATAACAATATGGTACTCCAAATATGTTTTGTATAGTATAATGGTTTGTGTGTAAATATTAGTGCCAAAATAATAGGACGGCACTATGCTGTACCCTACCTTTCACTTTTTATTTATTTATTTAAAAAAAAAAAAAAACTTTTTATAGTATCTTTCATTTTCTATAGTTGTATAGAGTAAACAAGATCATATGTTAATGTAAATGGTAATGCTAGGGGCACTAACAACTTCTACTAACATACTCTATCTCTCTCCTAGTGGTATTGCGGGGCCCATTACGGACCCCACAATACCACTAGGAGAGAGATAGAGTGTGTTAATAAGTATTAGTAGAAGTTATTAGTGCCCCAAATATTACTCTAAGGTAAAATAGTGGCCCCCCATTTATTACTTGGAAGTAGTTTTATGGACCTTGGTGCAACAACAGTAAAATTGTTGTGTTCAGTGTTGGTAATGTCATTGATGTGGGTTATTTCACAAGTTAGGAATATGTAAATGTTTTTTTTTGGTAATGTTATGGTTTCTAAAATTTTGAATCTCAAATGATTTGTAAACACGTATGATAGTGAGACCATCTTTAATAATGACGAATTACTTCAATATCCTTCAATTAAATCTAGTGAGCCCATTATCATACATATTTAGGAAACTTTTGAGATTCAAAATTTGAAAAGCATTTATTCACTTTTATCTTTTTTTTATAAAGCTAAAGTTTTGTATGCATCCAATAGTTTCAGAATATTGCGGTGATAGAAATCTCATGCACTGGCTTCTTCAATTCTTTTCCATTTTGTTTTACACATAATTATGATTATAGAATTCATATTTGGTTTTGGTACAATTCTTTGTATATCATATATCACTAATGTTATGCTTCTAAAATTTTATTTTTCAAATATTCTTTTTAACTCATGTGGCAGTGAACCACTTTTAATAATTGTGAGACCACTTTAACATCGTCTAGTGAAAAATCAAATGGACCCATAACCACATGTATTAAAACTACATTTAAGATTTACGTGATAAACATAAGATTATTCTGTATTACCTTTGTAGTTAAGATTTACAAATAAAGTGACATTGCCCTGATTAAGTAACTTGCTATCTAATACTAACTTACAAATAACCTAGTCAGATATTACAAATCATGTAGATCTTAAATTTTGATGATTTAAAAATCTCTATGTTTCTCATTTGAAAATTATGGGGTTCATAAAAGGAAAATTTCTCTATCTTTTATAATGATAGTAGAGAAAAAACTGTGTCAACTTTGGATTCTAATTTGTTCATGAATTTCACTGTACATAAATTCCATTTTCCACTGCTCTTAATTATTTTTATTTTTATTTTTATTCTTATTTTTTAATTTTTTAATGCTTGCACCGCATGAATTTATAATTTTATACTTTACTATAAATTAGGAAATTTTTTGATACATCTTAATGGTTTTGGTTCCAAAATATTGTAATTTAAGTCCCTGTTATCGGTTCGAATACCACTATGATTTCAAAATCAAAGTTGTTTTGAAAGATACAACAAATTGGGACTTACTTGTAACATTTTGATACCAAATTATTACAGCTTGACACCAAATTAGGAAGCATGCGTGATACTACCACAACCCTTTGGATGTATATCTTATGTATTTTCATGGAATATTTTATTCCACTATTTTTTTTTTTTTTTTTTATTTTTATTTTTATTTTTTTTAAATATATATATATATATATATATATTAATCAATGAAATGAAGCATCCAAAGATAATCCAATTTGGAAATTAAATTTAAGGGTAAATTAAAGTAACACCCCCATTGACTATGACTCTTTTAAAAATAACCCCTAGACTATAAACGCGACAAAGTGACTCCCTCAACTATAACTTTTTTTTCACTAAAACCCTCCCGTTAAAATTTTGTCCAAAAAAATAACGTTTTTGTATCATGTGAGCAACATATGATAATACCAAATATTAACAATATGATATTTATTTATCTCTCCTTTGATTCGTTGGAAATTTTTGGACAAAATTATTATTTGCTACACTCATAATTGCCCTTTATTGTACACAAAATTTTGGACAATTTCATTTGTTCTAAAACTTTCATCGACTCAAAAGAGATAGGGGTGGATCTAGAAAATTAATAAAGAGGGGGCTTAATAGAGGTTTATTCAGGGGTTCGGGGGCAACACTCCCGAAATATTTTTTTTGGACCTATTTATACGTATTTTGTGTATATTTTGTGTAGATGATATAAATTAATGCTAGAAAAATTAACCAAAAAACATAGGAGGGGAGGAGGGATTTTATAAGGGGGGGAGGGGGTGCCTTGACAGAGGCTTATAGTATGACAATTTTATAATATTAGAGGTGGTTAATTGTAAATTTTTTTTTAGTGTAATGTAGAATTTTTTTAAAACCTAGGCCCCTTCTACCTCTTTACCTCCGCCCCTGAAAAGAGATACAAAAATATCATGTTGTTAACTCACTTTTATGTAATGTATTGGTTATATGATACAAAAATATTATTATTATTATTTTTTTACGATAACCTAAGAGAAGGGTATTAGTGCAAAATTATAATAGTTGAGAGTTCAATTTGTTAAATTTTATAACTGAGGGAGGAGGTACTTGGAAAAAGGTCATGGTTGAGACGTTGAGGGGGTGTTATCATTGTCGCGCCCGCCCCGAAGGTGGGGGGGCGGTCCCCTCGTGGGTCGCGACCGTTTTAAAAGAAAATGAAATAAAATAGGGTAAAAGGCTCAAAACAGCGAACCAAGGCAGGAAGGGAAATGTTTGATGATTTGAAGTTCCGTGGCCCGGTGTTGATTCATGTTAAGCTTTGACGTAATCGAATTCAACTTTTGCTTGTCCCGGACTTGATTTCGGCCTTGAATTTGTACTGAACTTCGATTCTGGCTGAAAACGTCTCCGATTATCGTAATCAGATGATCCCAGACTCTGGAACTTCCGATTGACGAGCTTCCGTCTCCGTATTCGACTCTGATTTGGCCTCTGCGGTCCCCATTTGGATTCTGGAGCTCTTTCCTCGATTAGAGTGCCTGGTGGGCCCCCTGCGACAGTTACTTCTTTTTTTGGCAGGTCAAAATGGGGTGTCTACAATCATAATTTGCCATAAAATGTCCATTACTCCGACAACTTAAACTTCAACTGTACCCTAAACTAAGGAAAATTCCAATTACATCCATTACTTTCTCCTCTTCGCCAATATGCACAACAGTATTTACTTCATATACAACACTTCAATGCATCAGGTGGATTGCACCCAAAACTAAAATTGTAAATATTTAAATGACCAGATTACCCCTCCGCCCCCACCAATAAAAAGGACCAATTCAGAGCGCTTGCCAGCTAATAAACCTCATAAAACTACGCATATACATACAGCTAAGACACACAGTCACACACTAAACTAGCGAAATTTGAGAATTTCTGCATCTCAACCAAATACACTACAATCTCTCTCTCTCTCCACTTTCTCTCTCTATGCTGCCTTTCTCTGTCATTCTCAGACACAACGAACACTTCAGGATTGTTCAAATGCAGAGTGAGACTTCTTCAGTCAGCTTCTGATAAATCTAGGTCATATATGTACAGTTAGATACACTCACTTATATATATATATACACATACATATATATATAGGCGCATCGATGTCGACGAGCTTTAGCCCCTCTCGGAGCCCTGCGACTTCGAGGTTACAGCTGGGCGGTGTGTCGCGGCTGAGATCTTCGTCGCTGAAGAAGCCGCCGGAGCCTCTCCGACGAGCTGTCGCCGACTGTCTCTCGTCTTCTTCTTCGTCTCTACATGGGAGCCCCTCTCTTGTTGCCTCCGAAGCTTCTCGGATTCTTCGGGTGAGCAATCAACGTCATTTTCGTGTTCAATTTTGGTTCTTTTTCAGATCTTGCTGCAATACTTTGTTTTGGAATCTTAGGGTTTAACTGTTTGTGGAATTTGATTTTTATTTATTTTATTAATCTGTCTATATTTAGGAGTAATTAGTAATAGATGCATCAAAACAAGAAGAAAATATATACATTTTTGAGGTTAATGTAGTGAAATGATGTCCCTTTTGGTGATTTTGAGCTTTAATTAGTATAGATTTCGCTGTTTTAAACTTGGGGCCTTTCTTTGTGCGAATAAAAACCATGTGGGTCTGCTACATTGGTTTGTATATTGTGCAACCAGTCACATTTTCATTCTATAGTCATTATTTAGTATTTTTGCTCAGTTAGTGTGGTATATATTTTCTCCTGCAGCTGAATTATTACTAATTGTGGCGATTATCAAGCAAATGAACTTGAATTTATGACTTACTATTGCTACTTTTGAGGTTGAGTGCTGCATAGTAGTGTCCCTTCTCGGTTTACTTGAGTTGGTCATATGTGGCAATTATGCTTTTTATTGGGTTTTTGGGCAGTTTTTAAATTTCATAGTTCACACTTGCACACACTCATGTTTTCTGAATTAGCGTTGTGGCGAAAAAAAAGAAGAAAAGATTGTTGGTATGGTAAAGGCCACTTGCCATGCATTTGTCTTTAAAATAGAATGCCAAGAAACTGTTGGAAACTTGAGATAACTTCCCAACTTCCCAAGTGAAGTTGATTGAGAACAT